>PJQD01000005.1:0-600000 GCA_002922495.1 Rhodotorula taiwanensis | reverse complement strand
CCTTCCCAAATGCCGGTCCTGCCGCGATGGGGAAGAGTCCGGCTAACCGGGTCCGAGGGCGCTCGTTGCAGATAACGCGCATTGGCGCTCGAACGCCAATAGCGGGTCTCTCCGGAATTACGCGCCGTGGTCAACGTGGGGCGGGCGGTACTCGAACGGCCCGGTCGCGGTCGAATACATGGTCGACCCGACTGTCAGCCCGGCGCTGCCGCAGAGTGCGAGCGGAGTCAAGCTGCTCGACTGTATGCCGTGACTCTCCTAGCTGGCTCTGTAGGAAGCCTCGCCTGACTCGCGATTTCTCCACAGATGCCTACGGCGGATCGGTGATTCAGAACGGTCTCGATGGAACCGGCGCGTCTTGGCCGTGCTCGAAAGATCAGGTGCGAGCCTGGGTCGCTCTAGTACGATCAGTACGCCAGCCTCTGACTTGCCTGAACATGCAGGTCGCGACATATCTCGCGGACGTCAGCAGTGGGGCTGTCGCCGCGACAAGCGGCCGCACCCTGCTCTACTTCAACACGGGTGCGTTTGCCGGACCCGCACGCAGATGTCGGGGATGAATGGTGTGCTGACTTGTGTGTGCAAACAGGCATCAACCCGGTGCTGGCGATTTTCGGCAATATGCTCAAGGGCGGCAGTTCGGCCAAGGCGATCGCTTACGCCCAGGCGGCCGTTTCGAACAACGTCGCCGCGCTCGCTACGTCCATTCGTTCCCTCAACACAGCACCGTGAGCGAACGCCCGGGAACATCCTGAGCCGGCTTCGTACTGACACGCGACGCGTCCGCAGCAAATCCACCGGCCGCGACTACCTCATCGTCGGCATCCCTCAGATGGACCTGGTCCCCGTCGCAAGCGGCAGCATCCCGTCTTCGTACAGCACGCAGCAACGACAGGCTGCGCTCGGACAGATTCAGGCGTTGACGAACCAGTACAACGCCGAGTTGGCGGCGTTCGCGCAGGCGTTCCAGAACGAAGTGACGACGGGCAAGGTGTACTGGTTCGACCTCGCGGCCCTCGTACGCGATCTTCTTCATCGCAGCACTTCTCTCGCGAGCTCTCGCTGACCGGACCGAGGCGAATGCGCGCAGTGGCAATCTTTGACAAACTCGCCGGCGTCGTACGGCATCACGCAAGGGACCAAGACCTGCGTGTCGGGCTCGGGGATGTGCCAGAACCCGTCTCAGTACCTCTACATGGACTCGCTGCACCCCGTGACGACTGTGCACAAGTGCGTCGGCCGGTTCTCCGCTCCGTGATCTGGTCCGGAAGGGTCGAGGACTGACCCGCCGACCTTTCTCGCAGACTCTGGGCTCAGCAGATGAATGCGCTCGTTGCCGGCAGTTCTTGAGGGGACTTGCACGCGCGCGCAGCCTTGTACCAGTATTCGTCTCGGCGTGTTCGGCATGACGGCAGCCGACCGTTCGACCCACACACACACTTTCGCTATTTCCCCTGGGGCCTTGGTTCCGTTCGACCTAGACAGAACGGTTCACGGATTGACGGCAGAGACGGCCGAGTAGACCATTAAGACTGATTAAAAGGGTGTAAGATAGTTCCGACTCGTGTTTGTTTGGAAGGCTATGGAAGCGAAGGAGAACGAGAGGTCGTTCCGCCGAGTTCTCTCGCCGCGGGTCAGTCGGACTTTGGCTCTGCTCGAGACCGGTGTGGCCAAACTCGCGCTCCTCCCTCTTGTCGACTCTCTGCACTTGTCTGCACACACACACACACACACACACACACACATACACACACACACACTCACGAGCAACTAGGCCTCGTGGTGCTCTACTATAACTTTCGTCAGAGGAACCTTCTCGTCGTCGTTCCCCCACTCGGGTGCGTCATTTCCCCTGGCGTCCTCCATACAGCGCACCACTCACCTCGCCGCTCTGTACAGACAGTAAACGCACGCAAGCATGGGCGCCGACTTTTACCAGCGACTCGGCGTGGCCCGCGACGCCGACGACGACGCCATCAAGCGCGCGTACAAGAAACTCGCCTTGAAGCACCACCCAGACAGGAACAAGGGCAGCGAGGACGCCGCGAAAAAGTTCAAAGACGTCTCGGAAGCGTACGAAGTCCTCAGCGTAAGTCTCCGAGGCGCTATTCACTACCCCCTCCTGCGCCGATACTCGGAGCAATCGGCCGATTCCATGGCCTTCTCTCCCGCTTGGACCCGCATGGAAACCCCGCTGACCTCGGCTCTCCACGACGTCTACAGGACAAGGACAAGCGCGCAGTATATGACCAGTTCGGCGAGGAGGGCTTGAAGGGAGGCTTCTCGCCTGGAGGCGCAAGCGGCGCAGGAATGGGCGGAGGAGGCTTCAACCCGTTCGCCGGCGGTGGCGGCGGCGGAGGAGGGTTCCCAGGAGGCGCCACGTTCTCTTTTGGTGGTTCGCCCGGCGGAGCAGGCGGACGAGGCGGCTTCACCGCGTCCGATCCGAACGACATCTTTGCCAGCCTGTTCGGCGGCCTCGGCGGTGGCGGCCTCGGAGGTGGAGGCCGGAGACAGGCCGGCGGCAACCCATTCGGCGGTATGGGCGGTATGGGCGGCGGCGGCGGGTTCCCGGGCGGGTTCGGCATGGACATCGACTCGGACGAGGGCGACTTTGGTGCACACGGCGGCGCGTCTCGGCCGCCACCTCCACCCGAAATCGGTGAGCACTATCACTGGCTCTCATTTTGGTCACGTTACTGACGGTCATCCACACCTGTAGTCAAGCCGTTGCCGGTCGCGCTCGAGGACCTGTACAAGGGGACGACGAAAAAGCTGCGCGTCACCAAAAAGCGCATGAACGGGCAAGAAGAGGCCAACACGCTCGAAGGTGAGACTCGACTTCGTCACTCGATCGCTCGGCACGGGTAGCTGACTCTTTTTTTTGTTCTCCTGACAGTCGCCATCAAGCCGGGCTGGAAAGCCGGCACCAAGATCCGTTTCGCAAAAGCCGGCAACGAGATGGCCGGCGGATCGCAAGACATCGTCTTTGTCCTCGAGGAGAAGCCTCATGCGACGTACAAGCGCGACGGCGACGATCTCGTCTACACTTACAAGGTCCCACTCGTCGATGCGCTCTCGGGCCCGGCCGGCGGCGGCTCGCCGAGCAAATCCCTGACTCACCTCGACGGCCGGACACTCAACTTCAACATCCCGTACCCTCGCGGCGGCGGCACTCCCCTCAAGCCCGGCCAGGAGATTCGGATCCCGAACGAAGGCATGCCGATCACCCGAAAATCGGCGACCAAGCCCAAGGGTGACCTCGTCGTCAAGCTCGACATTGTCTTCCCCGACCGGATCACCTCGGCACAAGCAGAAGGCGTCCGCAAAGTCCTCGGCTGATCGCGTTCAGCTCCTTTCGCATGTGTCATAGATCCCACCCGGGCTTCGTACCACGCCCTTCATGTCTAACCTGTACATGTCTCCCAACGTGCATATCCCGTTCGACCTACTCTCTGACGGGCAAGGCACTGTGCTAGAGAGTGCCAAAGACGCGGAGACGGAGAGAGACGCGCCGGCGTGAATTTGAAGAAGGGTCTCGTTTGACTTTCAAGACAACAAGGTTTCGACTACTCCTACTGAAGCGTTTCTTATTTGGTATGCACTACGATTTGGCTCGGAAGGCTCGACAGGGTCGTGCCCTTTCAGAGCTGCTTGATCTTGCGACCGTGGCCGTCCGCGCCCCAGATCTGGCGTTCGACTTTGCCGCGGCGACCGCCGGTCAGCGCGAGGTAGAGTCCCTTGAGCGGCGTCAGCGCCGGCCAGAACTTGGCGACGCGGGCGCGGTACGCCTTGTACAGCCTGCGGACATCGAGCGCCAAGTGTCAGTGGACCGGCGAGAGGAGAAAATCTGCGTGGCCAAAGTGGCGCTCGCTTTGGACTCACGGGTATTTGCCGCCCGAGATCTGTTCCGTCAGAACGGTGCTCGAGTAGAACAGCATGCTCATCGTGAGGGGGCTGACGATCGAGTAGTTCCAGTGCGCGCCTTCGTCGTTCTTGACCTCACGCCACGCCGCGAGCGCCTCGAGCTTGGCACGGGCGGCCTCGGAGCGCAAAAAGTCGACATTGCTGAAGTGCGGCAAGTTGGCGCGAAGGTACAGGATCGGGTGGAGCAGGATCGTCAGGATGTAGTCGAGCGTCGGGACTGCCTTGGAGGCGTGAACATAGGCGCGCTTCGAAGCGGGGAGGAGCGCTGTCGGCGCTAGGAGCTCGCCGATAGTCGAGAGCGGGTGCGAAGTGAAAGACTGCGTGACCGGCAAGAACGGCAGGACGGTGAACGCGTAGAGAAGGTACCACGTCGTCTGCTCGCACGCAAAGTTCTGCGTTCTCGGAAGGAAGGAACGGTCATCGGGTCAGTTCTAGAATGCGGAGGGGCTCGTCCGGCGCATTCAGGGACGAGGGGAAGCACTGACCGGGTGACGACTCCAAGCCCAGAGCCCGTCGGCGACAAAGCCGCGTTCGATCGCCTTGCGCTCTTCCTCCGTGATCGGCTTGCCCTTCTTCTGCTTGTCGATCGCGCCATATTTGAGGTTCTGGAACGCCTGCTGCTGGTTGTCGGCGCGCATCTCGAGGACGAGGGTCGTAACGAACGCGACCGCGAGGAGGACGTCGGCGACATTGAGGGGGACGCGGTCGGTCGTCGCCTGGTACGGCTTGAGGCGCGAGAGGATCGACGTGTGGCCGTACGAGGGAAGCGACTGCGTCAACAACAGGTAGACGGGCGCTTCGGCGGCAAGGAGGAGGAAGTTTTGGATGAAGGCGATGAAGACGAGGTTGAGGACCTTGAAGGCGAGCGTCGGCATCTTGTTCCGGACAATCGGCCAGCGATAGTCCTCCGAGCGCCTGCGCGAGTGCAAACGATCAGTAAGGTCGCATTGCGCTGTACGGGAGATACATGCGCGCACGGGTTGAGGAAGCCGCGGCGGGCCGATTGGTAAGTCAAGCGAGCGCTCCAGCAACACTGGAGGGCAAAGACGAGGAGGATCCGGTGGTCGATCTCGTACGCATGCGCGACCTGTCCCGTGATCCACGGCCAAAAGGTAAAGTGCGCCGAGTACATGAGCGGGAGCGTCTGTTTACTTTCGGCGAGTCAGCATCAACTTTTTCGGGTGGGAGGACAGAGGCAGGTGGCGGGACTTGCCGTCCAGAGGCGGTCGACCTGGGAGACATTGCCGGTGATCTCGCTGACGATCCAGACGGCGACGCTGAAGAAGACGCTCGCGAGGAGCGCCGGGTGCAGCGGATCCGTCCTCGCATCGGTGTACCTGCGTTGCACATGTCCCCTCGGTGAGCGTGCGTTCTATCAAGACGGGTCGCGCTGACTCTAATGAGTGCGCTCTCCACCTGCAAGACTCACCACGAGCAGAGGTCGGTCGGGTGGTACGAAGTCGGCAACTCGTGCAGGAACGACTTGAGCGACGGGATCACCGTATAGGCCGCTTGGTGCGGAGTAGACTGCAGCATGTTCGGTCTCCCGCTAGCACACTTTCTGAGCTATATAGGGGGCAACCTGTCGAATGGCGAGCGGAGGGCGTTTCCCTGCAACCGAAGCCAGCGCGGGGCACGACAACGACGTCATTCGCTGCAATGGGCGCCGGCCGCGGGCGATCGACCGCGCGGCAAAGCACATGCGAGATCGTGAAACGTGTATGTAACGACAAGGGGTGAGGACTACCAGGGTGTATAGGTGGGACATCGTAGTGGGAACAACAAGCAAAAGTACGCGGTCAAAGCTGAGATACAACACCGGGGGAAACCTGGCTTATTTCGGCGACGGGAGCGGGAATCCGGACAGCGTCGAGATCTGTTCGAGGAGCTGGACGATCCGGTACGGCTTGATCGCGACATCGTCAAAGCCGGCTTCGAGGCATTCGGTCTTCTGCGCCTCACGGGCGTTACCGGTTACAGCGCAGACGGGCTGAGGAAGGAGGAAGAGAACGAAAACTCGCGTCAGTTGGAGCTCCTTTCGCGGCGCTCTCGCGCCCTGGCAGAGACTCACATAGTGATGCGCCATCTCGCCGTCCTTCTCGCGTCGGCGAAGCTCGCGAATAGCAGTCAAGCCGTCCATGACCGGCATCTGCAAGTCGCATCCGTCAGCCTCACAGCCCACTCCCGAAGTGTAAGAGAAACTTCGTTGGCTCACCTCGATATCCATCAAGACGACCCGGATCATGTTGTACTCTGATCCGTCCTGGGCGGACTGCAGTTTCTGGTCGTCCTCGCGGAGGATGTCGAGCGCTTGCTGGCCGTCGTTCGCCACCGTCACTTCGAGACCTTGCTGCTTGAGCTGGCGGCTGCGCGCGTCGCTGAAGGGTCAGTTCCTACAGCTCCAAGTAGCAAGGGGACGGACGGAAAGTGAGCACGCCGGAGTGAGGATCAGGCGGACGTACGTCATGACCTTCTGGTTGATGAGGTTGTCCTCAACGATCAAGATCCGAAGCGGCGGCAGGTCCTCGCGGCTCTTGCCCGACGAAGAGGTGCTGAGGAGAGCAGGCGCGCCCGTGCTCGACGGATGGCTCAGGTCTTCAGCGCGGATCGAAGCCGTCAGCGGCCGACGGTGTTGCTTTCGGTCCGCAGCCGCTTCCTTTGCCTTGGCCTCAGCGGCGACCTCCTTCGCAGGTTTCTGCGCCCGTTGCGCGGGAATCGCGAATCGGAAAGTCGAGCCGTGACCCGGAACGGATGCGACCTCTGTCCAGCGAGCAGACCCGAGGTCAGAACGTGTCAGACCCGTCGAGCATGGAGGGAGGGTCGACTCACCGATGAAGCCGCGGTGGAGCTCGATGAGCTTCCGACTGACGTAGAGCCCGAGGCCACTACCGCCGTACTGGTCCGAACGCGGATTGGCTTGCGAGAACCGAGCAAAGAGCAACGATAGCTCGTCCGACGTGAGGCCCTTGCCCGAATCCTCGACGCCAACCACACACCAAATGCAGCCGGGAGGTGGTTCGAACGAGCGGTTCGGCGCCGAGATTCGCATAGCGTTGTCGTACTCGGGCGGAGCGCGATCGTACGCATCGATGTGAACAGTAACCTTCTTGATCTTGGCCGGTTTCGTGTACTTGAGCGCGTTGGTGAGCTAGCAGCCAGATAGCGTCAGCCTTTGCCCGAGCGGTGCGCGCCGAGAGGCTCGTCAAAGGGGGATCTCGTCAGCACGTACGAAGTTGTACAAGACCTGCTTGCAGCGGCCCTCATCGGCGACGATATAGCTGACGCCGAGGCGATCGAGCGACTCGCCGCGATCGACGCTGAGGTCGATCTGCTGCTGCTGCGCCGAGGTGCCGAAGGTTCGCACGACCTCTCGCGCAGCTGCCGTGAGATCGAAGGGCGCGACGTTGATGCTCAGGAGTCCCATGTTGAGCTTGCTGACATTGAGGATGTCTGGATGCGGACGAAAGTGACCTGTCAGCACCCGCGCCAAGGCGGCGAACCGCTTGCTGAGGCTCACCGTCGGCGATGCGAGTCTGATGGCTGGCGCAGATCTGGATAGACTCGATCGCGTCCAGGTTTTCGACCATCTCGTCGTGCATCTCCTTGACGATGCCTTGATCGAGACCGACAACAGTCTTGAGCTCTTCGAGCCAGCCTGTAATCTTCTCCAGAGAAGCGGACACCACCTCGGCATTCTGCCACTGCGCGCGAGAAGCCAGAGACGTCAACGAGTGTGTAAGGCGCAATAGCCCGTGGATTGCTTACCACGCCCGACAACGGGTTCCGCAGCTCGTGAGAGCTCTGTTACGCGTTAATCCGGGATCAGCAAGCTGCACTTGTGAGGAGGCAAGGAGTCTGAAGACTGACCATGTCCAAGAACGCCTCGGTATTACGTCTGTTCTCCTCGGCATCGGCGGCCCGCTGCTCGACAACCTTGACGTGCGAAGCTTCGACTTCTTTCGTGTGCGAAATGTCCGTCTGTTGAACGCGCAGGGGTTCAGTAAGACGTCTGGAGGTTCGTCTGTCGCCGTCGACTCACAATCGCGCCAATGAAGCCTTTCTCGAACGGACGCAGCTCGAGTTGAACCCACTTGCCGCATCGGAAACGGAACTCCGTGATCGTCACTTCTCCGTTTGGCGCCCACTTTTCCAGCGCAGCTCTCCAAATCTCCTGTACGCGCGCTTGGTCGTCCTCGATGATGAGATCCTGCCATTTGTCGTAGTCCCCGTCCCGTGCTTGATCGGAGATTTCGAAGAAACGCGGGTTCGCAAAGACGACTCGGCCGCTCCGTTCGATTTGCAGGATGCCCACAGGCGAGACTAGGGCGAGCGTCTGGTGCTGGTCGGCGAGGTCTTTGAAACGGCGCTCGCTCTCGATGAGCGCGGCAGTGCGCTCCGTGACGCGCCGGTCCAGTTCGCGCCGCATCTCGCCGATCTGGAGGTGGGTCCAGACGCGGGCCATCAGCTCGCGCGGCTGGAACGGCTTCGTGATGTAGTCGTCAGCGCCGAGGAGGAGTGCTTCGACGCGGGCTTCGGACCCTGCCTGGGCGGAAAGGAAGATCAAGGGAATCAAGGAGGTCGAAGGATCGTCTCGTAGCGCAGACAGAAGCTCCCGTCCATTCATGACAGGCATCGAGAGGTCCGTGAGGACGATCGAGACGGGATTGCTCCTCGCGTACTCGAGCGCTTCCTTCCCGTTTGAAGCTTCAACGACGGTGAAGGCTGCGGGAACACCAGGTCAGGATCGAGTCGCCGTGGGCTAGGAGGAGGAGCAAGACGCACACTTGGCAAGGAGACCGCTGATAAATGTGCGCAATTGAGCGTTGTCGTCCACGATGAGGCACACCGTGTCGGCCTTTTTAAGGTTGAAGACGCCCGGCAGATTGTCCCGCTCGGACGGTTTGCGGACCAAAGTTGCGCGGTCCGCGACGACGTTCGTATCGTCGACGGGAGCGTCTGCGTCGTCCGCGGCTACTTCAGAGGCCAGGGCCTGCTTGGCCGGAACCCATGCCGAAACGTCCGAGACGAGCGAGAGGCTCTGGCTCGAGCGAGGCGGCAGCGACATCGTCTCGTAGGGCTCCTCTGCGACGTGATCGGCAGGCAGATGCTTCTTTCCGCGGGGCAGTCGGACGGTGAAGCGGCTGCCTTGACCGGACCGAGATTCGACGTCGATCGTGCCTCCGAGAGTCCGGACGAGCTCAAGGACGAGCGAGAGACCGATCCCGGTCCCCTCGAACGTCCGTGCGTTGCTCTCCGCCCGGTGGAAGCGATCGAAAATCTTTGGCAGGTCTTCGTCCTTGATGCCGACGCCGCTGTCCTTGATCGAAACGTGCCCCTCGTTCGCGAAGAAACGGACACGGACTTCGATCGAGCCCTCGAGGCAGTACTTGTACGCGTTGCTGCAGCGAGGGGCGTCTGGTCAGGAAGACAACCAGACAGACTCGGTCCAGCGATCCGGTACCGCAGCAGGGACGTACGAGATCAAATTCATGACGATCTTGTCAATCAGCTCGTCGGCGAGGTAGAACGGCTTGCGGTGAGCCCACTTGTCTTCGGCGACATCGACGACGTACTTGACGCCGCCTCGTTCGATTGCCGGTCGGAAGAGGCCTGCGAGTTCGGCGATCTTGGGTCCGAGTTTCATCGGCCGGAACGTCGCGTTCATCTTGCCACTGTCGAGCCGGCTGAAGTCGAGCAGCGTATTGACGAACTTGTGAAGCCTGTTCGCGTTCCGCTGAACCATCTCGAGCTTATGGCGATCTTCGTCATGTAGACGAGCGGTTTTGGAGGTCAGGAGGTCTTCGACCGGACCTGGAGCAAGGAGAGGCGTCAGCGCTCTGGGCGACCGGGATGATCAAGACATGGGGCGATACGGACCGAGAATCAGGGTAAGCGGCGTCCGAAGCTCGTGGCTGACGTTGGCGAAGAAAGCTTGTCGAGCGTCGTTTAACTCGGCGAGCTCTTTGCTCTTGCGCACCTGCTCTTCGGCAACCTCGATGCCGAGTAAACCTTGCGAAAGGGTGCGCGTAATGAGGCTGAGGAACGTCGAGTAGACTGTATTCCACGGCCGCCGGCTGTTGAGTCCCACGATAAGGACTGCCTTGGGAATGTTCGTCCCTTCGACGAGGATCGGGATCACGACAGCGCGAGACACGCGATCTGGCCAGCCACGAGTCGTGAACCCGCTGGACCGTTCTCCGAGATCGGAGATGAAGATCGGTTTGCGGTTTTGCAGGACTTCCACGACGGGCCAGACGGTCGACGAAGCAGTCGTTGACGAGGTCGTTCCGGTTGAGTTGGTACGGTCTGCTGACGACGAGGACGACCTAGAGGAATGCTCCGGAAGATCTTGCAATTCGACGTTGTCGATCAGACAGTCGATCTCGTCCGGCGCGCTGGGATGGCCTTTCGGGACACCGACGGCGCCTTGCAACGAGAGTCGCACCCGGGAAGAGGCTGCACTCGTCGATGCACTCGTCTGTCGCCCATTCGAAGTCTGCGGACCAATCGCTGACGACGAACCGGTGGACGTACTGCCCTGCGCGCGACCTGGCGAGACCCCCAGGGTCTCGCACGAATAGGCGATCGCAAAGGGCAAGTCGAGTCCGTTGCTGGATAGTGCGCGAAGAGCCTTGGACCAGAAGTCTGCCGACAAAGGCGAGTCAGAAGAGGCAGAGCGATCCGCATCGCGAAGCAGCGAACGGACCTTGAGACGTGCGAGAAAGCTGCGTGAGCTGCGAGAGCTCGCGCAAGGTGCCCAATCGGCGTTCCGCCTGCAGCACAAGAATTCGTGGTTCAGTTCGATAGATCACGACTAACTCAAAGGCGATCGGAGGGACGACTGACAATTGCGCGCGCCGTCACCTCGACGGAAACGTTCGAGTAGCCGATTATGCGCCCTTGACCATCGCGCAAGCTGATGTAAGCCCAGGTCATGTCTGTTTCATGCAGCGTCAGGTCAGCACGCTTTTGGGAGAGACGGGTGAAACGGGAACAACGTACATGTCTCTTCCAGCATGCCGTTTCGATAGATGCAGTAGACTTGATCTTGGAAGAACATCGTCTTGCCGAGCATAACCTGGCTGGCCAGCTGAGGGGACAGTAGGAAGTCAGTTCGGCACGGCGAGCGGCAGGTCAGGGACGGGAGCGCTCACAGGACCGATCACGTCCCAGACTTCGCTCCAACCCTCGGCGCCCGACTTCCCCATAGCGGCAGGATGCTTCGCTCCGAGCAGCCGGGCGTAAGCGTCGTTGTACAGAAGGACGTTCTCCTCGCCATACCACAGTGCGGTATGAAACGGGCTCGCGAGCGTTGCCATGATGTGCGAGCGAAGTTCTGGCGCCCACTTGCTGATAGGGCCCAGCGGCGTTCGGCTCCAGTCGATCTGGATGATCGTCCGCCCACACTCCGTCGATGCCAGGACTTGAAAGAACGGGTCGCTTGCTTGATGAAGCACAGCCGAAGTGAAGGGCGTTTCGGGGACGTGCAGTTCCGGCTGGCCCTCGCTAACCGGCTCGACGACCAGAGCACCGTCTTCTCGTTCGTCGTCTTGCCTCGTCAGCGCGGCGTGGGACCCGGTATCGAAGGGCTGAGGCAGTGATGCAGAGCGTGAGGCCCTTCGTGCTGGTGGCCGGGCGTCGGCAACTGAAGCACACGTCTCAGCGCGGGGCGCACCGTCGGTTGGCGTCTGTCCTTGTTGGACGCTTTCGATGGTGCATTGCTCTCCGTCCGCCTCGCCGGCCTTCTCCGCCTGCAACTGCCGGCGGTCCTGCAGCTCGTCCTCGTCCTCGTCGTGCTGGTCTTGGACAAGCTGAGCTTCGAGATGAGCATCGTCTTGGCGGCTGTCGGATCCGTGCGAGCTGTACGAGCCGGTCCGTGTGGCGCGTCGAAGGCGGTCCATATCGCCGTCGTCGTCCTCCTCGTCATACCCGAGAACGGCCGGCGAACGGGATCGCGAGGAGATCACGGTCGCTGGTTGCGAGGGATTGCTCGGAGAGGACGCGCCGTCTTCGTCCACTTCGGTTACCTCGGCGAGCGTGTCGTATCGCATTTCACCCTCCGTGGAGCGGCTCTGCTCTCCCGAAGGACCGTTACCGGTCCCGTCCAGCTCGTTCGCTCGATCACGGTGCCGTTCTGACGGCTCCGTCCGTCGATCGGACTGATCGTTCACCATCGCGCGCTTACTGCTTTTCTGAGCGAGGCCTCGACGACGCAAAGCGGCTCGGGCTTCCTTCTCTTGTAGAAAGTCGAAGGACGACTCCGATCCGTCGTCACCGCCCAACAGCGCCCGCAAATCGCCAGTCACTGCCGCAGGCAGCTCAGACATGGTCGTCCGAGGCTCGCGATGGGAGCGCGCGCCGAAGTCGACGTGCCGGCGCCGCGTCGCCGGGGAGCCGTCCATCACTGTGGAAGCGCTCGAGGAGAGGACGGAGGTATTCGAAGACGACGTCAAGCGTTGCACGAGATCAGGGCGAGTAGCGGTTGCGGGTCGTCCATCGCTACCTCGGCATGCGAACGAGTCGGTCGAGGCTCGTGGAAGGATTCCCTCCGTGTCGATGCTCAGGCTGGGCGAGGCCGGGAGCGGGCTCATATCGTGTGCAGTGACTGTTGCGGGACTTGCGTCGCCAGGCGAAGTTGCATCCCCGCCCGCCTTCTCCGACTCGGCGAAGGGGAGAGCGCCATTCGGGAGGTCGTCCTCGACATGGCATTCGGCTTCGCGTTGCCGGCGGCTCGCCTCCTCGTCGTACTGATCATGCTGTCTTGCACGACTTGCCTTCTCACGCGCACGCTGTTCGCGAGCGCGCTCTTTCGCCGCGGCCTTCGATCGCCGCGACTCCTCGGCGCTCTCGCCTTCGGGACTGCCCGTCACCGTGACCGGCAGCGGCATATTGCCAGAGATCGTCGTGCAGATCACGAGATCGTATTCTTCATAGAGCGTCGCGACGATCTGGATGAAGGGACGGAGGAGACGCGATTCTTGCTGTATCGCATGGTGCGGCGGAGGCACGGCCGGGTTCTGATTTGACGGCGGGACGCCAACTGGGGCGGCATTTGCGGGAATGACGCGACCGATTGCCGTCGCGGGCTCTGCGCCGTGTCCCGAGTTGTCCGTCTTCGATCCATCGCAGTCGCGGTTGGTGAGCTCCTCGGACTGAATTTGTGCCGACCCTTCGAGACTCGAAACCTCGGGGAGCTCGCCCTTAAGCACCTTCCTGGTAACATCAAGCACCGACTCTTTGCGCGATGGCGAGGCGGAACTCCGGCGCTGCTCCTGAGCTGCCGAGACGGACGGCGAGAAGAAGAGGCTTGTGCCGGCGTCCGCCGGATCGGACGCGAAAGAGTCGGCAGCGGTGTGCTCGTGACGAAAGCTGGACCCCGGCGGATGCCGGTAGATGCTCGATTCCGGGAAGTTGAGCTCGACGAGGACGGTATGGTTCAGTTTCGCGAGCGGCGTTTTGGACTGCCGCTCGGATTCTGACGATCGCGACGGGAGGAGCGTCTCGACGACGCTGGCGAGCATGGCAAGGCACTCCTGCGCATCCGTTCGCGAGAGGACACTGAGCAGTTCGAGCTCGTTCGAGTCTGGACGATCTTCCGAGCCGGTCGCCTTTTCGGATGCGGCCGAGGAGTCCGCCAGTTCCGAGGGCGATGGAGTCGGAGCGAGGTGGGCATCTTCGCGAACGGCCATCATCTCGGACCATTTGCTGTTCCGCCAGACTGGCGAAAGCATCTCGCGAAGTCCGACCGTCGGCTCGCTCCTCTGCCGCACCAGTCTGACCCGAGAGGTGTTTGGTTCGCTGGACATGTGCCAATTCGAAGCGGTACGGGTCTTGCTCGAGGACGAGCGGGTGGCGCCGTCGGTCTCGCGGACGTTGTGCGCGGTGGAGGCCGCGCCGCCAGAGCTCGCATTCCGTTCGGCGCTCCGGTCTCGCATCCGGGCGCTTGTCTGCACCTCCCGGTCCCACAGCTCTTCGTCTTCGTTCCGGGCGCGCTCGAACTCTTCCTCGTCGCGGGTTGCGCGTTCGTCCTCCTCCTGGTCATCGCGCGCTTGCTGCGCGCGCTGCTCGTACATGGCCGTGACGGCGCCCTCGGCGGTCCGACTCGGGTCGTGACTCTTTTGTTCGCCGCCTTCGAGGAGCGTATACCGGTCGAGAGGGCGGTCGCCATTGCGGCGGTTGCGCCCGTACGCGGGCGCGTCGTCGCTGAAGCTTTCCGCGAGGACGCGCTCGGCTCGGGCGTGCGCGCGCGGGTGCGGTCCGATGTCTCGCGCGCGGTACGAGCTGACAGTCGAGCTCGCCGTTGCGAGGGATGGTGTACCACCGCGCGAAACCGAAGGAGGGAACGGCGAGTCGCGGCCGCCGTACGCTGATGTGTGCGATCCGGGGTAGGCCGCGGGCGAGGTGGCGTCTGAAGGTTGCGCAGCCGCTCCCGGCGCGAAGAACCCGTCGGCTTCGACCTCGCTGCGGCCGCCGGCTTCTGACCAGACAACACTGCCCCCGGAGGGTGCGCTGCGAGGTTCTCTGCCTTCGTCCGCCTCCGACCGTTCTCGCGCAGTCTGCTCGTCTCGCAGGTCCTGTTCGCGCTCGACGCGTTCCTCCTCGGTGATGCTCCCTTCGTACTGCTCCTGCGACGTCAACCGCTGCGGCTTGGTCGGCCGCGCCCGGTCATCGTCGTCGCGGCTCCCGGTTCTCTCTTCGGCCGGATGCCGACTCGGTTCGCCCTGCCCCGGACTGCTGTGAGATTTCGGGTCCGAGTCTGAATGGGAGCTGTGAGAGAAGGCGGCTTTGCCGGTCGGGGCGAACTGGTTTGCGCGGACGACGAGGGCGTCAAAGATGCTCGACGCGCGGAGGGCAAACGCCGGGTGCGGATATCGCGCGAGAAAGTCTTGCAAGATGGGCGGCAAGACCTGCTCGCTCGCCTCGTCGTCGTTGTCGGCGTTCCCGTCTTCGGGCTTGTGGTGGACGACTGGCGCCGTCCCGTTGTCTGGCTGCGAACGAGGATGCGCAGACGAGGGTTGTCTCGACTTTGGCTCGTCGCCTCGGCCGCCATCGCCGCCCATTTCACCGACGCTCATGGTAGGCATCCAGTATAGCGGTCGCTCAATAGAAGACGCCCTGTAAATGCGCCAGGGGTCAGGATTCGAGGGTGAGCCCAAGGTCGCAGCCTGTCGACGGGTTCTGATGTCACGCACCTGGAATTGTCGCCTTTGACAGCCTTGCTCTATAGCGTGCTGTCCCGTCCACTCGAGGCAGAGCCGCGCGCTGCGCTTGTAGTAGCTGCGATTGAAAGTGGTGCAGTCCCTTTGAGAATGCCAGTGGGGGCTATAGCTAGTGTTCGTGACAGATTCTCGGTCGAACGCGACCTGCACCAACCGAGATTCGAGGGTCGCGGCCCTGTCGCGGCCCATTTCGATCCGATCGGAACTTTGAGGCCACGTGGCAGTCGCACCGGTTCGATCACTCTCCTGCGCTTTACCGGGCTTTGTAAGAGCAGATTAGGGGCGTCTTCGTAATGAACAATCATAACTGCAATCTCTTCTCATGCACGACCGGTTCGCTGAACCGTCTACTGTACGCCTGTCGAGCTCGTATCTGCGGGCGACTATGGCCTCGTGGGATATTTCGGCGCTGTGTAAGCACGCTGCAGGTAGGACACTCTTTCCGAGACTGACTTTCCTGACGTGACAGACCGGCACTCGGCGTCGGTCATCGTTCCGAGTGCGGGCCATAGACGCGACCGCATCGTCTCGTGCCACCGCGAGCGCGTCGTGTTGCGCGATTTGGGATCGCTCCAGGTCATCCGGACGTGGACATTGCCGATCGCACTGAATAGCGACGCACGCAACAAGGACAACAACTCGTCGGCAGCGAGTCCTGCAGCAGCCGCAGCCGCGATCACGACCTTTACAGTCTCGCCGAAAGCGCCACACTACATCCTCGCCTTTGTCAAGCAGAGCAACACGGCGTGGATCCTCGACCCGGACCAGGATGGCGAAAAGGCGAGGATCGACATCGGAGCAGAGGGAGCCGTCGCGATGGGTTGGGCCGACGCGCTCGAACCCACAGTTATGAGCTGGAGCGCACACCATGTAAGCTACTCTCTAAAGCGGCAGTCAGGCGAAAAAAACTCCCTCGACCGAGGCTGCTGACAGCGAGCCTGCGCTTTCCCCCCCAAACAGCTCCGGTTATCGCTCTTCCCCCTCGGCGAAACAACGGCAGCCAGTCCGCCGGCGTTCCACATCTTGTCGCCCAAGGTTTCTCCATCCCCTGGCTCGTCGAGCTCGACTTACGCCGGCCACTCGTTTCACCCGGACGGGACCTTCCTCGTCTCGCTCGAACGGTCCCGCCCCGTCTCCTCGACGGGCTCCGCTGCCTCAGCTGCAGCAAGCAGCAGCACTTCTTCCAGCTTGTCCCTGTACGATACCATCTCAATGTACTCGGCGCGGTCGGGCGAAGCGGAATGGGCGCTCGTCAAGTCGTTTCCGCTACCGATTGCGCCGGCACAGGCCGCCCAGGTCGACCTGGCCGGAGTCAAGTGGAGCCCGTGCGGTCGGTACATCGCCGCCTGGACAAGTGCGACCGACGTGAGCCACGGATTACCGCATGCGAAGGGGCCCGACGAGACTGACTGCTCTACCCTGCCCCGCTGCGCGCGAAACCGCGATTGCAGTACCGGGTCTACGTCATGTCGCCGCTCGGCCACCTGCTAGGATCTTTCGCTCCCTATGCCGACATCGTGCCGGACGCTCCGGCCCCGACCGCCGCAAAGAAGTCAGCCGCGTCGACCGCCGGCCGGATCACCCGCCCGAACGGAAAGCCCCTCGCCAAAGCTTCAAACGCAGGTCCAACGCCTGCTCCCACCGCTCGCGCGGCGCAGTCCGATCACGATCGGTCGAGGAGCGAACGGTCGACAAGCTCGTATGTTGGACTCGGGGTTCGGACGGTAGAGTGGCACCCGAGTGGAGAGTATTTGACCGTTGGCGGATGGGATGGCAAGGTGCGCCGCTCCCACGATCGTGTCTCGGCTCTCGCGCCGCTCAAAGACCTTCTTGACTCCTGCAGATGCGCATCTTGACTCGCTTTGGCTGGGTCGCGATCGCGGAGCTCGGTTTGCCCGCTCCGTCGCCTGGAGGAGCCAAAATCGCAGCGCCCGTCGTGAGTCAGAGCAGGCTACGCACCACGCTCGAGCAGGCGAATGAAACTCACAAGCTTTCGCGTGCAGGTCGTTTGGCGTGAGCCGGCACAATGGGTCGAAAAGACTAGAGGTCGCGGCATCGTCAGCTGTGGGTCCTTCCGTCTGAGCCGCATGCTGCATGGTGCAGCCTCCGGAGCCGCAGTCGCGCTGTAACTGACCAGGGTGCCACGACTGCGTAGTTGAACGTCCGAATCTGCCGTATCCGCTGCCGACACCGATCGCGGTCGACTTTGGCCGCCCGAACCCGCGCATGGGGATCGAAAAGTTGCGCTTTAGCCCTTCAGGCGCTTGGTGTGCTGTACTGAATCGTGAGTGACAGCCCCGCTTCTCAAGGTTGCTCTGAGGCTGAAGCGCGCGCTACGACTGCAGCTGGCTACCCGACGGCGATGGCTCTTTACGCCCTGCCGCTACCGACCTCGGCTTCGGCGGGTGCGCACATGGGCACCTCGACGACAGCGTCTGATGAGCAGCAAAAGAGTCGGAAGGCCGCACGACCTCTCGGAAGGAGTCGTCTGCACACCATCTTGCTCTTCACCGCGGATCCCGCCAACACCGACTCGACCTCCTCTGCAGTGGGAGACGGTCGCATCCGCGACTTCCAGTGGCAGCCTCGACCCCGCACGGCCCGAGACCACGATTTGGACTACGGCGAAGAGACGTTCGCAGCCGACGAAGCCGACAAGGCTGAAGATGACTCGGAAACGCTCGTGGTCGTCACGGGTAAGAAGGGCTTTGCGACCTGGCGCAGTCCCCGCATCGGGATCAACGGCGAGGAGGATCAGGGCGTCGCAGAATGTGTCGGCCTTCCTGCACGTGCGTCCGAGCTACGAGGCCGTTCTTGCGGGCCGGAACGATCTGACCCGACCAGCACCTTCTTGCAGAAACCGACTTTGCCTCGGCGAGTCTCTCCTTCGCAACTCCCGCGCGCGGTTCGACCACTATGCCACTCGTCATCTCGTCCTCGCCGATATCGGCTGCGGGAAACAGCGAGGCGACGTTTTGCGTTGCCTACCCCGTCCCAGCTACGGACGCCGGTCCTTAGGCGGGAGGCAGAAAGACGGCCCACAAGACGATGCTCACCGTCCCCCACACTATACAATATCTCGCCCACGACTTGCCCCACCCCGATCTCCTCCTCGCCGGCACCTCGTCTTTCCCTGCTGCCGCCCCTTTACGCAGTCGCTGCCTCGTCGAGCCCTCGTCGGTCTCTTCGCCGAGCACGAGCTCAGCGGCATACCAAAACGGGACCGGGTTCGTGACGATGACGCGCAAGATGATCTGGACGTGATGCGCGAAGAACAGGAGTGAGGTGATGAAGGTGGAAAGGTGGACGAAGGGAACGAGTCGCCGTGCCGTCGCCGGATCCATGGGTTGCGCGAAGAAGTGCCCCGGCGAGGCGGTCGGCCCGCTCTTGAGGCGGGAAGGCACGGGAAGGAAGGGCAAGGTCGCTTGCCAAGTCGTCGCCGGGTTGCCGGCGAAGAACGCGTAGGATGACGCGAAAGAGAGAGCGAGGACGGGGCCGGCGAGCAGGAAGTTGGGCAGCTGCAGTGGACGCCAGTAACGCAAGAACCCAGAGTTCCTGTCCGGCCGTGTCAATTCAGCTCGGAGCGGCGAGCGATAGAAGCGGTTCGGCAGCCTCACCAGTACTCTCGCTGAACCCAACCGTAGCTCATGCCGATCCCTTCGAAGCACCATGGGTGCAGCTCAGCTTCGATGCCGATCGAGCAGAAATGTCGGAAGACGTAGATCTGAAACGCGAGGAAAGGTCCCGCCGCAATGAGCGAGAGCGACGCAAAGATGGGCAAACTGGTCGTCAGACGCTGCGGCAGGCATGAAGAGTCAGTCAGCGATGCTCACACTCATCGAGAGCCATTCAGCGTACGCGAAGATGGCGAATGGAAAAGCCCGGCCCGTCGGTCCACACTCTTTGCAGGATCCACTTCCAGCCGAAGAAGCCGAACCCGAGAATAATTTCCTGCGCGCGGAAAGCGCTTCCACATGCCCACGAAACCGCTGCGGCCAAGTCCTGGTTCCGGAGGAAGAGGAGCATGCCGAGAAAGGTGAAGAGGGCGGCGAACGGTTCGGTGTAGGGGACGGCGTGTAGGGTCGGTCGCGACGGCGCGAGGAGGAAAAGGAGAGCCGTCGTCGCTGCGAAGTCTCCTCGCTTCGGAAACAGTCGTAGAGTGAGCCTGAATACGGAGATTTTGTCAGCGCGATTCCAGGTAGCGCATGAAGAGTCGCGAAAAGTCCGGCACCTGTACAGGATGATCGCAGCGGCAGTGCTAGCGATCGCGCTCGCAAAGATGCCGACCAAGACGATCTCGTCGGCGGAGACATCCCCTCGGCCTGCGACGACTCGGTGGACCGCTTCCCCGCCGAGTCGCATCAGAGCCGGCAAGCCAGGCAAGAACGCCGTCTGCTGGTCGCTCTGGTACCCCTCGAGGGCGATGTGGACGAAATGAACAGTATCCCATCGCACGAACGGCTCGAGAGAGCTCGCTATAGGGTGCGCGAGTGTCGTCACTTCGGCGTCCCAAGTCGGCAGCAAACGATGCGACACGACAAGCAAAGCGCAAGTCGACAGCCGCAATGCTGAACTGACTGCTATGATCGTACGGGTCGGGTTTCTGACGACGACATCGCGCAAAGATTTGAGCATGAGGTGAAGGGCAGACGAACGCGCGCGCCCACGTGAAACCGCGCGACGATTCGCCGACGAAGCATGTCGTGCCGGCGAAGTCATTGCTTGAAGCGAAGGGGCAAGGCTCGAAGACTTGAAAAAAGTGTCTATGGTGCTCGGTGCGGACTACGGCGGCGCACAGCCGGGAAACAGGGACCCGCCCTTTCTCCACCACCACCCTTTTGCACTGGCAAGCAGGCCATTGCGACCGTTCACGAGATTGCGCGGCCGATGCGAGTTCCCATGCGGATCAGCGTCTCGATCTGGGTGGTCTCGTCATCAGTGACTTTGCCTGAGTGAGGAACCCGACGCAAACGCTTTACCGAGTTTTTCGAGTTTCGAATAAGGTCGTCATCGAATTTGACGGTGTTCGGCTTGAAGAGGAGTACGATGGTCGAACCGCCAAAGGCGAAGTAGCCAAGCTATCGACATTTCACGGGGGGATTAGCGTCGAGGGTCTTTTATCGAGCTTCGAAGTCGAAGCACACACCTCGTCACCACGCTTCACCTCCTCCCCCTCGCTCTTCGTCATGTGAATGGAGGCGACCATCATCGCTCCGACCCAGCTACCGAAGGAGCTCCGTCAGTTTCGTCAAACAGATGATGGAGGTCAAATGCAGAAAGGACGGACACGTTCATGACTTCGCCAAAGACGGGACTGTCCACGCTCGCCACCAACCTGACGTTCTCGCTGTAGACGGAGACATTCGAGCGGATCGCTGGGCGGAGGCAACGAGTCAGTACGCCTGCCAGTTACTCCTGCTTCCGACGCAAACGTACCCATCGGGTTGACTGGGTTCGCAAAAGGCAAACGTGCGCAATCGTCAGCATCGACCCGAGCAGCTTCGAGAGTGAGCGAGCATACCGGTGTAGTACTGGCCAGTGATGTAGTCGTGCTTGCCCATGATGCCATCCACGGGCTGGCCGGAGGCGAAAAGCGGTCAACTCGAGTGAATCCCGATGACTATTGCTGACAGAACGCACCGAGTGATAGCGGTGGTAGTCCTGCGGCGCCAGGCGGAAGATCGCGAGCGCACCGCCTTCATACTCTGACGCTTTCCCACGATAGTGCTCGCCGAGCATGCGACCGATGGTGAATTCTCGACCTTTGATCCAAATCGAGGTCGCATCGTTGATCGTCTCGAAGAACATGGCGCGGCACTATGAATTGGACCTTAGAGTCAGGCAAGTGCTCGGCTGGGCGATAGAGAGGGACGGTCATCCGTACATCGGCGCAAGAGACGAGAGTCCGGGGGTCCTCAGGATCCGCGACGGGGCGTGCTTCCGGCTTGAGCTTTCGCTAATTGAGCGACCGTGATCAGTGTTTATCTCCGCGCATTCCGTAGGCAAAGCCTCACGTAGAAGAACTCGTTGAACGTCTTGAACGACGGGAGCGGGTCAAGGACTTCGTTCTGTCAGGGCGGGGTCCGGATCAGTCTCGGTCCAGGAGGGCAGTCAAATGACATTGGCCGTACCAGGTTCAAGTTGTGGAAGCGGATGAAGGGTTCGATATCTTTCACCGACGATGGGCTGTCGTACTTTAGCCCTTGCTTTTTCGTCATCGAATCGAGCATGCGACGCACTGCAGGGCAGACTCCAGGTCAGCTCGCAGTGAGCGGGTCGAGGTCGCACCCCGCTTACTTCGAGCGCCCTCGATGTTGCCGCTCATACCGCGGTACATCAGTCGAATACCGAGCCTGACGTAAACCGCCATCTTCTCCTCGAGGAACGCGCCCGTCTGGCGGTCCTGCACGATGATGTTGGCCGAGTCGGCACCGAGCGCGTACTGGCCTTTGGTGACCTTGCCGAGGATCTTGTACAGGAACTTGCGCTGCGCCTGCGAGGCAGTGACAAAGTTGCTGACCAGGACGCGGTTGACACGAGTCGGGTCCGTCGATGCGCAGATACCCAAGTGCGTGATGATGTTGACTTCCTGCTTCCTGTTGAGACGCGGCTTGCGGCAGAGAGGACACTCCTTGATGTTGACGACGCGCTCGATACCCGAGTCGGTCGAATCGCCCTGGTCGTCGGAAGCGGCAGCCGAGCTCGTGCGGGACGCAGCAGGCTTGACTCGCCCGTTCGGCTGCGGCGCTTCGACGACGGTGCCATCGTCCGGATTCGTAAGCGCTTTGGTCCCGCTGCAGGTGCGAAGGGCAATCAGCGGTCTTGTATCGAATTCGCCGGTGTTCACACAGGGAAGCGCACGATTTGATGACCTTCATGTCGGAGGACACGTCGGTCTGGTCATACTCGACCGGCTCAGCGGGTTCCTCCTCAGCAAAGTCGCCGGCGGAAGATCCTCCGCCCGGGCCGCTCGGCGTCGCAGTGCCGCTGTTGTCGGCCGGGTGGATGTGTCGCTTTTCCTCCTGCGGCTTCGACACCTCCTCCTCTAGGCAGAGGACAATCTCGTCCAGAGTGAGTTCCTCGTCGGGCGTTTTGCCGAAGCGAGTAAAGAAGCTCTCGATCGTGTCCTTGCACAACGTCGAACCAAGCGAGTCGAGCATCGAGAAGAGCTCGACATACGAGAGGCGACCCTGCTCGCCAATGGCGTACTGTAGCGCATAGACGCGCCAGAACTGCTGACGGAGAGCGGCGTACGGCAAGTAGCAGGCGCGGATCTGGAGTGAAGGGTTCACGCCGCGGTAGTGCGCCTCGCCGGTCGGATGCTGGATTGGGAGGTCGTGGTCGTGGAAGCCGGCATTCAGGAGTTTGCCGTCCGGTCCCGCCGGAAACAAGCCACGCTCGTCGGGCTCGATCGTCTTGCCGAGTAGCTCTTCAAGCGGAACGACGACGTCACCGACGTGATCGTTCCCCGTGATCTTGTCCCAATCCGAGACCGTGAAGCCGATGTTCCTGTCGAAGACCAGCAGCATCAGCCACAATGTGGAAGTTCAGGCCGGACCTCGGATCAACACTGACCAGTGCGTCTCCTCCTCGCCGACGTGGAAAAACAGCCGTTCCTCCCAGACCGGGTTCAAGCTGTGGCGGATGACGCGCGTCCGGAACACCTTGCGGCCAAACGAGATGACGCAAAACGGGTCCATGTCGAAGCCTGTGCGGAGTGCGTTGCGGTACGGCGGCAGGTCCTGCGCCGAGGTGATCTCGATTTGGACGAGCCCGGCGATCCCATCGTGACCGCCGAACGTGTAGCCGGCCATGCTGCGACGTTTGCGGCCCTTGCGCTTCCCCTCGCCGTTGCGGCGCTTCTTGCCCCCGCCGCGTTTCTTCCTGGTCGGCTGTTCCTCGGCGGGGACCGCAGCCAAGCCGACCCCTCCTGCCGTCAAGCTCATCTCGACGAGCGCATCTGCGAGTTCGCTCTCGGTCGTCCCGCGACGCTTCTTGCGCGAGAAACGCTTTCTTCGCGTCGTCACATCGAGCGAACCGCCTCCCGGTGTCGAAGGCTCGTCGGTCATTCCGCCGTCGTCCGACTCGCCCAGGGGCGTGCCCGGCTGAGTGGTGTTTCGGGACGCGGTCGCACTGCTGGAAAAGCGGCGCTTGACGAAGCCGGGTATGCTGAGGCCTCGGCGGGAAGCGGGACGGGAAGGCGGGATGGAAGCCAGATTGACAGAAGACGTGCTCGCAGACGGTTCCTCCTGTAGCTCGACGCGGATGAACGGCGTGACGTCGTGCGGCAGTTGCGGTGATGGAGACGCCATGCCTTCGGGCTCAGCTGTCCGGACGTCGCCGTGCTGCCACGTACTTTCAGCCAGAGCGGGCTTGCCGGGACGAAGGCGCACGTCGAAATAGTCCTGCGCGCCTGTGTCGGTTCCGGCGTCGCTCGTCACGAGCGCATCCGTCTCGACTTCGCTCGAAAAACCGTCGTCGTCAGTCTCTGAAGCTGTCGACCCGTCTTCGTTGTCCTCGCTCGAGTCGTCTTCGTCCGAATCGGGATCGGATACGGCATCTCCGAGTAGAGAGTCGGAGCTAATGAGCGCAGTGCCCACTCCCGCAGTCTATGCATAGAAGGAGCAGTGTGAGAATGGCGACCAGCGTGTGACCATGAGGAGCGGACTCACCGGCGGCGCGAGGAAAACGCGATCCTCGAGGCTTGCGCGTCTCGCTCGGCCTGCTCCCTGGGCAACTCGCTGCAGGGCCGTCTCGACACGCTGGCGCTGAGTCTCTGAGAGGGTGCGATTCGAGGGCGACGGCGCGTACGGCACGAAGCCGACCTGAACGAGGAGCGCGCCCGTCACGGTCGACTTCGAGCGACTCGACTGCAGAGTGTGCCAAATTGGCTGGTGTGCGGATCGTGGTCGTCAGCAACGGTGCGACTGCGTGGACTCGAGAGATCTCACTTTGTTGTGCTCGTCGAAAAAGCCGTACGGAGGGATCCCGTCCCGCCACTCGCTGCGCGGCCCCCACCAATCCTCGAGGCCGATGCTGATCTCGCCAAGGTACTCGCTTCCAACGCGGTCGCGGTCCCAACTGACGATCTCGATGCGTTCGCGGCCGAACGCGAGCGAGTCGAACACCTTGACCTCGAGCTTCGCTTCGCCGGCTGCCCCGTCGACAGCGCCGGATTCTCCGCCTGCCACCCAGACCGGGTTGAGCGTTTTCGAAGCGGTCGGCGTAGTCGTCTGTGGGGGCTCGACTTGACGTCAGGGAGATGTACCGCAGCCAGTCCTCGCTTCGACTGGCACGTCGCAGCCCGCAGGAAAAGAACCGGGACGTACCCGCGAAGGCCCGTAGCGGATGACGAGGTACGGGTCGCTCAGGCCATTCTTGTCCTTTGCGACGAGGTCCCTGCCGGCGTGAACTTGCACGACGAGCGTTCCGAGCGGTTCATCTCCGTCCCTGATCGGTTTGAACAAGTCGTCGCGCCTGCGGGCGAGTCGAGCGAGGCGACGGGGACCCGCAGCTGCCGCCCTCGGGATCTGTTTGAGTCCCTTGACTGGGAGTCGGGAGAGGAGTGTCCGCTTCTGCGCTGGTCCAGCGGGTGTCGTCGGAAGCGAGTCGGACGAGGTCGAAGCGGGATCTGCACGAGGCGGTGCTGCCAGAGGAGGGTCGTGGGCGGCGACACGGCTCGTTCCGGACGACGGCCTGTATACAAGAGCATTTCAGCTGCACTCACCAATGTAGGAGTGCGATGCAGACCTACATCGAGCTGTGTAGCGAGCGGGAGCGACGCCTTGATTCCTTCGGCGTTCAGTCTTGACGCGAGCGAAGCGGGATCGGCGTACAACACCTCGGGCGGTTCACAAGCGGGCTCGACCGCTACTGTTAGTTGCTGAAGTGGATCTGTCGATTGGTCCGAAGCGAAAGGAGGTGTTATGAGAGTAAACAAGCGAGGTGGAACGCGGCGAGGGATGACGACGAAATTTCGAGCGGGGCAACATCGCTCTTCTCTCTCGGCGCTCGTCCTCGTTGAGGAACAGACAGGCGAACAACACCCGTGCAAGCAGATGATGAGCTAGGGGAAAAAAGATGCCCGACGCTCGGCTCCGGTTGAAACAGCTCTACGGTGGTCGCGCTGATCCGCAAGAGTGGCGCAACGCCCAAGGCGACTTGTTCGACGCTGCCAGAGCTCCGGATCCGCAACGGCATGCTCCTGTCGATGCGTCCGAGCGCCCTACCGACCGTGTCGCTGCTCGGGACCTCCCTCGGAACGTTGACGCTTTTTCGTCCGCGTCCTTGAAGAACTCGACGTGCTCACTCGACGACGTACGCCGGTGGAAGCAGCAGTTCCCTGCCGTGAGCACCTTGCCCAGTGCTCTATCGTGATGAAATCCGGCCTCCGACAGAACCGGCCCCTCCCGGAACAGCTTCGCAAGAGAAACTTCTTCGTCGTCCAGAACCACTGTGAGCTATCCAAGGCGCGCACCGCCTGATGACAGCCTCACCTTCGGCTCCCGCGTGTGTAGATGCTACCGCCAAGCATTACGACCTGCGCCTTCAGGTTGACGGCGCCATGTTCTCGTGGGCAATCCCGCGCGGGTTCGACGGCCCTCACACCGGTGTCCGCCGCGCGATCGAGACGTTTCCACACGGCATATCGTACGCACTGTATGAAGGGCTGGCCACATTCGGCAAGTCGCACAACGGGATCTGGGATGTCGGCTCATACGAAGTGAGCGCCTCGCGCGAAGGCGCCGCAGCTTGTTCGGTTCTCACCAGTCTCTGATGCGTGATATCCTTTCGCGCAGGTTGATGAGTACCGCCGAAAAGGCGATCTCACCAGCGAAGAGACTCCACCGCGGTCGTGGGATGAGGATGCCGCTCCAACAGACGTTTTGCACGAGGCGCGCCTGAGAGAAGGTGGGAGCATCCCTTCCGGTCCCGAGAACCAGTCATGCGCTGATCTTGACAGCTCTCTGTTGCCAGCGCTGCAATTCTGCCATTTCGAGCGAGAAGCGCCGGGCCGGACGGGAATGGACGGGAAGCGGTCGTTCATCCTCATCCTGGTTCGTCGCAAAGCGCGTGCAGAGCTTGCGCCAGGTAACGTCAGCTGAGCTATTCTCTCTGCAGAAGGGTCACCGGTTTAGGGACTTGAAGTTAAAGTTTGAGCGCGGCGTGCTTGACATCTCTCACGTCCGGTCAGCAATGATTGGCTCTCCCATCTGTTCATGGTACGTCTCGCGCACTGACACTTGACGCGCATTCAGCCCGAAAGACTTGCGCATGCCGACGGAGAATAAGCAGGTGAGGCGTTTCCCCGAGGCGGAGTGGCCAGCAAATCAAGACGCATGCTGACAATTCACATCGACTCAGTGGACGATGGCGATCTGCCATCCGCGCGAGCACCTCGCCGAAGCGGCCAAGCGCGCGACGACCTCTGTCCTGACGGGTCGGACGATGGCCGAGATCGACAAAGAGTCGCGCGCGGCGCACAAGGTCAACCCGCGGCTCGTCATGGAGCAGGAACAAGCATGGTCGAACGAAGCGGGAACGCTGTCCGAAGACGACGACGGGGAAGGAGAGGCGTTCGAGATGTCGGTCCTTGCATGCGATGGTGCCTCGCAGATGGTCAAGGAGGAAGACCTCCGCTGAGGATCGCAGCGCGTCCCCTTGCAAGCTTGTGTTTCCGCGCTTTGATCTGATTGACGTCTGAACTGCATGCTTGCGCTCTCGGCTGCTTCGGGGAGATGTGGCCAGCTCCACCCGACGGCGAATGCGCACAACTCGAGGCTGCGCTTTCCTTCGCCTTCTTCTCGCTAGTGTCGTATCTGCTTGCGATCCGGCTCACCAAGGTGCACAAAGTAGGGACTACGTTGTGGCCTAGCGTTCCGGCTCGCTGCACGTCGAAGCATCGAGTCGCGGTCGTCCGAGCAGAGAGGTGCCTGCTCCGCTTCTTCCACTCCCTCCCTCTGCGCTTCCGCATCTCGGCTCACTGAGCCCTCGGCCGGCTCGTCTAGTTCGCATAGGAGCTCTTTCATCCCGTCCGACCTCTTCCACCGCTGTTGCGCGCCCAGCGCGCAGCCTCGAGTGAGAACGACCGCGAAAGTCGTCATGCGCGAGGCCCGAGCGTCTGAACGTCCCCCGCGCGAGCTCGTCAGTCGCTTCATGGGCGACAGGCACGACCGCCGTTCCGTCGAAGGCATACTCGACCGCTTCCCGGCTCTCTGGTGCGTGTGAACCGCATGCTCGTGCGCCCAATGTGGCGAAACTGACGCAATCTCGCCTTCACAGCAAGCGCAACTTTTTCGTGCTACACAACCACAGCGAGTCTTAGTCATCGATGTGAGACTGTGGATGGATTCCTGACGCCGGACACAAACTGCAGACGCGAGGAAGGCGCACTTCGATTTGCGTCTCCAGCTCGACAACGAGCTCATCTCGTGGGCGATTCCACGCAAGTTCTTTGGCGACGGTCAGATCAGGCTTGCTGCCGAGACGGTCCCGCATTACTTCAGTGAAGGGATCGCGGAAGGCGTCCAGTCCGGGCGCTCGTACGACGCGCTGTGGGACGTCGGCACATACGAGGTGAGCACTCTCTTCTATCGGTGCGATAAAGCTTCGACCAACCGGCCCTACTCTCTGCAGGTTGACACGACCGAGGTCCGAGGCGGTCTCATCGCGTCCGAGACGTCGGAAGACTCGGATCCCGAATCGTTCGTGCCGCGAGACGTTACGGAGGAAGACAAGCTCCGGATCGGGTATCATCGCTGCCGCTGGCTCAACGTTCCCGCCTCGCCTACTTCGGCCGGGATACCCGAGTACGGCAGCACACGGGGTATGCGCAAATTCCGCATCATTCTCGTGAGCTTCTCGATTAGGATTGCCGGAGCTAGGGTTTCGTGATCGCTGAATAGAACCCGGTGCTCCCAGTACGGACAGCGTTTCCACGGCTTGCGTCTCACCTTTACGCGCCACATCGGAGACGGCAAGATCGTCAGGTACCGCGTCTTACTGATCAAAATTGCGGAAGGAGTGCTGAATCGTCGATGCGCAGGTCTAACGACCTCCGCCTCCCGGACTACAAGATTCTCGTGCGTCTCGTCACTTCAGGCTCGTACACGCATCAGCATGCTGACGCGTGCGCCGACAGTGGATGCTCTGGGTGCCCGAAGCCAAGAGCGAGCAAAACAAGCGCGCTTTGCTCGAAGATACGTCGATCTTGACCGGCCGCACGCTCGAGACGATCCGTCAAGACGGCATAAAGTGGAGGGAACGATTCCTCGAGAGCTACAAGCGTCTGGAGCGCGCACCGCTCCGCCTCTGGGCTCGCGAGTCTGTGCAGCAACCCCTCTAGCATTTGAAGCAGCGCCCCGAAGAGCCAGCTCAAGGCAATGGCTGAGCCGTGTACGAGATCGGTTGGCATGTAGGATTACGCTTGAAAGAGGCAGTCCGAAGCATGGCGCCGGACCACGTGCTCACATCTGCAAGTCGGTGGACCTTCTCACTTCCCAGGTAGGGAGACTCAAAATCGATTTCGGATGCTCGCGCAATTTACACGGAGGGGGATTGTAATAGAGGAGGTATATGACAGGCTGAGACCATTCATCGGACCCGATGTGATTGGGAGGAAAGAAACGAAAGGCGAAAGAAGCGCTCAGCTGCAGCGAGCCGCTTAGTTGGAGGACTTAAGCGCCGGGATCGAGACCGACACGTTCTGGTAAGAAGTGTCGATGATTGCCGGGCCGGCGAGAACGGACGCGTCGGCGACGCTCGGTCCCTTCGTGAGCCAGACTGGAAAGGTGCGCAACGGAGTCAGCGGACAGCTCGAGGTGAAACCGGAGTTCGAGGCGGAAGCTCACCGTAGGACTGGCCCTGCTCGGTGACGTTCTGAGTCGGGATCTGGCACTTGCCGTTGCTCCAGGTGGAGAAGCCGGTGGAGAGGCCCCTGTTCGTGCGCAAGCATGGTTAGTCTCGATTAGAGAGGATCAGACTGGCCACTGCCACTTACGAAGCGAAGCCGCAGTAGACGGTGCCCTGGGTGTTGACCGCCGAGGCGTTGGTCGGCGCGATCGAGAGCTGGCTACCGATGTGGTTGTTGGTCGACGAGACGGTCAGGGCAGGGAAGCCCGGGATGGTAGGGGCCGAGCCCGACGGGCACGACTTGAAGAACGGCGAGACGATGGTCACAACCGAACGAGCGTCGAGCGGGGTGTCGAACGGCTGCGGGAACGGCGTGTAGTGGTTGATCAGGCGGAAGAAGGCGTTGTGGCGGGCCTCGACCGTGAGGATCGAACCGGCAGCGGTCAGGTAGGCGGATTCGTTGATCGCGGCAGCGGCGCCGAGGTAAGCCGAAACACCGACGTTCTCGACGGCCTGGGCGAGCGCGAGGAAGTCGGGAACATCCGTGTAGGGGACTGCGACGAAACAAGGCACGTCAGCAAGTGCGAGAAGAAGACAAGAGCAGAGTCGGCGCAGGCGCGTACAGGTGTAGTTGCAAGCCGAGACAGCGGGAGCGCCGGCGGCCTTGAGGGCGGTGGTCAGGAATGTGACGTGCTCCGCCTCGTCCATGGCGACCTGCTGGAGGAGGGGGCGGAGGCCGTAGTAACCCTTCTCATCGAAGCAGTTCTGGTCGAACTTCTCGAGCGCCTGGGCGTAGAAGGTCGCCTCGAGGTGCTCGAGGGTCAACGCAAAGTTGAGGATCGTAACGTCGTCGACGCCCGAGGTGACACTCTGGCGCTTGGCGAGGTTCTCGAAGAGGTTACGCTTGAGGACACGAGCCTGGTCGACCTGAGGGATCGAGAGACTGGTGACGCTGGCGATAGCGCTGAGAGCGGCGATGGCGAGGGTGAACTTCATGATGTGGATGCTTGGAAGGTGCGAGTGAAGGAAAGGGAAGAGAGAGCAGTGAGGAGCGAGAGCATCAAGCCCAGCGAGGCGACCATGCGGCCTCGTCTCGCAGTGGCTCGAATAGGCAGGCGATTCACGGCGAAGTGGGGACAGGAGCTATCGTCGTACGATGGGAAGAACGATGCGGCGATCGGAGGAAGAAAAGCCTCGATCACGCCACCGCAAAATTAAAACAGCAACGATCGGCGGCATTTCATTACAGAGAGACATAACGCTGAATGCATCTCGAGTCTAAGTTGGGGCGAAAACTGAGGCCTCGACCCACTGGGCAAGGTTTTGACGTCATGATCCCAGCTTTCCATCGAACGACCGGCACGTCCACACTCGGCAGGTGGAGGGTTCCGATCCGGACATGCCGCTTCCTGTGGATCCCGCGGTGGGTTTGGACGCAAACATTTGTCACAGCGCGCGCATAGTGTAGCTGGTCTTAGCTTGCAGCCCGATACGGAACACTCGAGCTTGGAGACGCCGAATAGGAAGGTTGTCTCAGCTTCAGATATTCGTGACACGGCCGGCACTTCGTAGATCAGAGAGACAGCCAAGTTACAGTTCGAGGAGGAGGGGTGCGAATATGTCAACAGGTCGGGACTAAGCATATACAGGTGTAGAGGAGTCGAGAGAAGGTCGGGAGCGATCAAAACATCCCAAAGAGGCCGCGGCGAGCGTCTTGCCGGTTCCGGCCGCCATGCTGCTGCTGCTGCTTGTCTCGCTGCAGTTTAACGAGGCTGTCGAGCTTCTCCGCCACCTGCGCCATGCAATAAACACGGTCAGACACATCGTCCCTTCCAAGCGAGACGAGCCTCCTCACCAGTTCCAACTTTTCCTTGCGCTCCTGCAGCGCGAGGTGCTTGGCGATCACTGGGTTTTCTCGGGCGAACCGGACGATCTCTTCGCGCTCGAGGTTGTGCGATAGCCGAATGTCAAGATCGCGCGGGAACTGTAGGTGGATATCGTCAGTTCAGCCACTAGCAATCGGGGCCAGTCGACGAACCTGATAAAAGAATTCGACGAGCAGCTCGATCTGTCAAAGGATATGGCGTCAGTGCGAGTCGCGAGACGAAGAGAGCTGGAAGAAGAGCCCACGTTGATGAACTGCACTGCCGTGCTCGAGAGCTTGTCGGCGACGATGTTGAGGAAAGCCTCCGGGCAGAACGCCTTTTGCTCCGGACCGGCCTTGCAACGCCTCGACTTGAGGGCGAGTAACCGCAGGCGCAAGATCGATGACCGAGATGACAAAAACATGGCTTCGCGGGCTGCGGTGCGATGTGGGTCAGCACGCAGCGGAGAGAAGGGAGTGGCCGCGTCGGGCGAGCGTCTCACCTTTAGCCAGCAAAGCCGGGTTGAACGCGGGTCGAGTCGGATCCGCCGTGTCGTCGAGCTCGTCCGCCTGCCAGTCCTCAGCTCCTGCCGCACGGCCTTCCCTTCTCCGCTCCCGCCTCCTCCGCTCCTTCTCGTCCATCTCGCCGACATACTCCATCGCACCGCGGAGTTTCCGCCCGCCAACGGCATCGCGGATCTTGCCGAGGGCGGCTTCGCACATGCCGAGCTCGCGCTGCAACAAGTCGACAGACTGCAGCCGGCCGACCTCCCATTCCGCTCGGTCGACTTCGACCTCGTACTTGAAAGGCTTGACCGAGTTCTCGACCTGGTCGCTCGTCAATGCGAAACGCTCGCGGAGGATCGCGTCGGCCGTCGCGTTGATGCGCTCAGTCGCATCGGGATGGTAGAGTAAAGGCTCCTCGGCGGCCAGGGTCGCGAGCCGGGCTCGGATCGCGTCGACGACCAGCTGCGTCGAAGCGCGGCCGATCCCCGATTTGGTCAGGGACGAGGAAAGCGCATCGAGCTTGCGCTGCCAGTACACGTCGAGATCATCGGGGCTGATGGACCGGTCGTTGGCGAGCGAACCGAGTTCAGGCGTGCGCGAGTCGACCCAGTACTGACTCGCCAGGAGGTCGAGAACTTGCTCGTCGAGGAACGACTTGAGCAGTCTCCGCACGTCCTTTTTGGCGAAGCCTTTACCGAGCGCGTTGATCTTGGCCTTCAGTTGGTCCAGAGTCTCGGCGACGTAGGACTCGGCAGAAATGGCGCGATCGTTGTACTGAACCTTGAACTGGTACGACGCCTCTTCGAGCTCGAGGGCAACCGCGTTCGAGATTGAATGGAGCGACGACGCCATAGACTCCTCGAGGACGTGCATCAGGCGTTTCTTGAGCGTGTCGGTCCCGACCATGACGCCTTCGCGGGAGAACGCCTCGCCGTTGCCGCCAAAGAAGGCCTCCTCCTGCGCGCGGATCGGTCCGATCAACGCGCCTTCCTCGTCCGAGGGGTTGTTGCGCCGGAGTAGAGATCGCGACGACGACGCATGCTTCGCGGCACGACAGACGACACCGACGTAACCGAGCGCGAGCGGGTACCGACCGTTGGTCAGGACGGCGGCCCCCTGCGCCGGCTCGATCAAGTCCATCTTTGTGACAACGCCGATGGTACGCATGCCGAGCGGATCGACCTTCTTTGCCGCGCGGAGGGCGGGCGAGTTGGCGAGATCGACATCTGCGGCGCAGACGGCGAGGATGATGTTTGGCGACCGGATGTACTTGTCGCACAAGGCTGCGATCTTGTCCTTGAGCTCCTCTGGCTGATCCATGCTCGCGACCTGGACATATCCGGGCAGGTCGACGAGGCTGAGATCGGGAACGTGCGGAGAGTGGATGCGAAGCTGGATCGGCGAGTCGGACACGCATTCCGAGGCCGGCACGGACAGGTTGAGGTCGACGAGCGTCGACTGCACGAGAGAGAAATCCGTGATGTGACCAGGGCCGAGCGAAGGGAATTCGGCAAACGTAGTCGGCCGCGGGTTCGACGACGTCGCAGGCGTGTGAATTAAGGTCAACTCGATCGGGCGGCGGGTCACCATGTTGTCGCCTCTGTTGAAGGGACTTGTCAGCGGACGACTCGCGAGGGGATCCCGCGTCACAACTCACTTGGGCAGGAACTCGCGGCCGACGATGGCCTCGAGAACACTACTTTTGCCACTCGACTGACTTCCGACGACGACGATGCTCGGAAGAGTCAAGCCGGCCTCTTCTCCGATACTGAGGAGAATAGACCTGATCTCGATGAGCTTCCGGGTAAGGAGCATCAAGTCCTCATTCGAGTCGTTCGACGGCTCTTCGGCGTCCACGACGATTGGGAGAGCGGCTGCCGCTGCCGCGGCGATCGCGGCTGCAGGCGCCGGATCCCGTTGCGGCTTCTTGCCCTTCTTCCGAGGCGGCGCCTCCGTATCTTCAGAGGGTTCCTCTTCGGTCCCGTCCCGCTCGAACGCCTCGCGGAATCGTTCCCGCAGCCGGCTCAGTCGCTGCTCGACCCCGACCGCTGTCTCGGCGAATAGTGTCGACGCCGTCTCGCTGATCGAGTCGTACGTCTCTGCACCCTGTTCTGTTGCAGAACGGAAAGCGGACGAGATCGAGGTGGAAGCGACGTCGTAAGCCGTGCCGAGGCGGTCGTTGATGTCACTCAGAGTCGAGACGGCGTTCTGTTTGAAGCCTGTGATAGGGTCGACTCGTGATCAGTGCGCTGTATCGGACGCTGTGTAGCCGCGCAGAGCTCACCGTCCACCTTCCATTCTGCCCAAGTGAGGGCGCCTGCGCCGACTCCGAGTCCGAGTGCACCTCGGCCGGCTGTCCTCCCGGCGAGTTTCCCAATCCCGGACAAGATCGAGACGGATCTGACGTGCAGTTGGCGGCTCGGCGTGGTCAAGTGAGCGTTCGAGAGCGGGTGACGGTGGCGCAACAATGACGGCGGGTGGTGCGGCAGCCGGTGCACGCCCGTCCGCGTCCCAGCGTGACGCAGGAGCAGCGAGGCCATCCCTGATCGAGCCTGTACGAGGACTTTGAGAGCTGCTTGCCACTTGTAAGCAGTCTATGGTAGCGAGGAAGCGCCTCTTCTCGCTTGTCATCTTCGCGCTCCTTTGGCTTCCCGCAGTTTAAACCATATCAGCTCTCGCACCCGGCCAGGACTAGCTCAGCATAGCAACCGTCATGCTAGCTGCGAGATCGACGCTGGCGGATACTATCGCGCCACGGCGGCAATCGGTCTCAGGCGTGGTGCTTTTTCTCAGCCTTGATCCCGCTGCGATGCAACGCTACCGGCAAGCGCCACCGAGGCGATAGCAATTGCTACGTGGCACAGATGACAACGTTGACGCTCGTGCACTCGGCATGTGCGAGCTGGGCGAAGCTGCTCCCGCTTGTCTGACCAGCCACCGCGCTCTTCCGGAAACCGGGAGACTCCCTCCGCCGCGCCTATTCAGCCGAGACGAGCGCTGGCTGATACTTCAAAGAGAACGAGGGCAACCTTGCTCTGCCCGCTGCGCTCTCTCGCGCTCAGCCCACCGACGACCCCCCTCCCTGGGAACGACGTCCGCTAGCATGGCCACCGCCTTCGTACCAATCATGCCGGTGCTCGCCCCTTTCGATTCCGCGACCCGGCCGTCGAACCACTACCGAACGCCCGAATCGGTCAGCTCGTCGGTCCGCCCGTTCACAGTCAGCCCGACCCGGCGAACTTTCAGCATCCTCGACTTTGAGCCCAAGATCAAGGTCGTCGTTCAGCCGCAGCATGCGCATGCGCACGTCCAATCACAGGCCGCAGTTCTGGAAGACGAGAAGCGCAAGAGCAACCAGCCACCGCCGCCGCCCTACCGGGACTCCGGGCGTTCCAACGTCCAGCCGGATCGAGACCTGGCAGCCCAAGACGGTCTACCGGCGTTCCGCCCGTTGCCGCTCAAGTTGCGCTTCGACCCGGGTCAGCCTCGCGAGATTGCCGACTTGCTGCGCAAGGCTCGGTCGTCCACTTCGGGTCGCAAAGGCGTCTGGTTCTTTCGCGGCCTGTCCCTGCAGGACACCTTCGCCCCCCTCGAACTCCTCCTGCTCGGTGCAGTGAGCTTGTATACCGCCGCCACATTGTTCACGTCGCTCCAAGTCGGGCTCGCCGCGCCCCCGTTTTCGTCGGCTTACATTGCCCGGCTCCAAGAACTCTCCGCCCACGCGCACCACCTACCAAAGTTGCGACAGCTCGGCCAGAAGGACTCACGAGGAGAAACAATCGAGTGGTTGCTCGGAGCGGCCGCCCTCGTCGCCCTCGCGTTCCTACGATCCGCCAGGCACGGCCTGTATCGTGGGATCCCGTACCTCTTCGCGGTCGGGACTGCCTTCTTCGCCTGTGCCGGTCTCATTTCCGGCCTCTATCGTCTCCTCACCCGGCGCCAACGAGCCCTCCGAGCCCCGACGCCGCGCGCGATGCGCCGGAATGCCACCCTCCGCCGCGTGGTCTACCTCGTCGACACGGCCGCGGCCGTTCATTTCGCTCTCGGTCGGCTCAGTGATGCGATGTGCCGCCCGCTCTCCTTCTGGACCGTGTGGGCCGCGTATGCGCTGGTGCCACCCGTGGTCCTTGTCGTTTTCGAGACCGTCTCGGCGTGGCGGCGGCAGGTGAATCCGGAAATTCGGACGGTCAGGTACCGCATGCACAGACCCTCAACGGAGACTCTTGCTGGCGGTCGACCAAAACTCGTCGCTGAAGCCGAAGATGACGTGCCGCCGCCGCGCGCGAACGCCGTCATGAAGGAGATCGCCATCGGGTCGACGGCGCAGCAGAGATGGTTGTGAAGTTGTCCCGGCCTAGTCTCCCCTCGTATTGCCTTTCATACTCTACATGCATCCATCGCGAGTCGTCGGGTGCCAACATCTGCAATGGTCGTTCCATGAAGCAGATATGAGGCCCATCCTGAGCGTCGTTTCATGCAACAAGCGTTCCTGCTTCCGCCTGCGCACGCAAGCATGCCCACCGCAGGAGCGCCGGCACCGCAAGTCTTTCCGTGTCGCTGGCACTACTGTACCGAGACGTTCTCCTCTGCTGCTCTCGTGCGCCGCTCTCGCTTTCTTTGTTCGAACCGATTCAGCAGCCGACTGCTGAACCTGCTCGCTCTCTGCTTGACGGGTGTCCTGCAGCTCAAGCAGCATGTCTTAAAGCACCTGGAGGAGGCGCAGCCGCGTCTAGCTCCTAGGGAGTCGAACACGACCGAGCAGCGAACGACCTGAAACGGCTTGCTGATCGTCGGCAACGAATCAAACGCACGGGTAAGTTCTGTATCGATTGCTTGCTACTTGCTCAGCTTCCGAGCTACTGACGTGACGATCCGTAGCCGCAGGCGAACAACGTGTCAAGTTCCTCGATAATACCGCCGTCGGCGGTCGTCGTCTTCGCCGCCACGGCAAGGCCGTTCGGCATCGCGATTGCGACCCGCCGCAACCGGCCACAGGGTAGGTGACGTAGTGGTACACCTGCAACTCATGCCTCGCGCTCGTGCGCGGGAGACAGAAGCGAAGAAAGCGTGCGCAAGAACGCGAATGCATTCTTTCGCGAAAGCTACCCAAGCCGCTTCAGCCTCGCCTCTGCCGCGCGTGCCCGCTCCTCGCGCTGGATGCGCATCTTCTGTTCTTCGCTCAGACCGGCTCGGTCCCTGTCTTGGATCGGCTTCGGCGGTCCCCCTCCAAGTCGCTGCGGTCCGCTCGCCTGTGCGGGCACGAGCATCCTCCGCCTGTGCTCTTCCGCTTCACGTGCCTGCCGCTCCTTCTCCTCCTCCATTTCGCGCTGCTTCGCTTCGGCCTCGTCTCGCTCTCGCTGCCTCTCGCGCAACTTGGCGCGCTTCTCCTCCTCCTTGCGCTCCTTCTCGCGCTCCTTCTCTTCGTCGAGGCCACCCGGTACGCGGGCCCCCCCGACGCCGCTGCCGGTCCAGTCGCATCGCTGCGGATCCCGGAATGCGGCGAAGCGGAACTCGTTCCGGGTCGCGCGGTCGGCGGCGACTTCGTACGGGGTCGGGAACGGCCGAGCGGTATGTGGCGGCAGGTGGGAGGCGTGCAAGACTGGCGAGAGCGAGTACGGAGGGGAGAGGAAGTACCGGACGACCGAGGGCTGACCAGATGCCGCCGCGAGGTGGAGCAGGGTCGGGGTCGTCTTCGATTCCGCCAAGAAAGGAGGGAGAGTCCCCCACGGCGGCGGTGTCTCCTCGCCTTCGTGGCCCGACTCGAGCTCGGGGCCGTACTTCTCCAGGAACGTCGCGAGCGCTTCGACCCGACCCTTCTTGACCATCTCAACCAACCGAGCCCACCGGTCCCGCTCGAGCTCTTCCTCCTTCGAAAGCTTGGGCGGTGCGTCAACCTTCGCCTTGGGCGGCGCCGACGTCGATGAGGGAGTAGGACGGGTGGGTGGCGGAGCGATCGAAGCCAAATAGTCAGCATCAAGCTGAGCCAGCGCGTCGGCCGTCAAGTGGGAAGTCTTGAAGCGGGTGAGCTCGGTAAAGGCACGAAGAAGCTCGTTGACAGTCTGCGGACATCAAACTTGGGTCAGGAACAAGCCTCGAGATCGCCATGTGACGGGGCCGGGACCAGCGAAAGGGGGGACTGACCGGTCGCTTGGTGGGGAACCCGTACCCGCGGATCCGCGAGTCACCCTTCTGCAAAGGCGCATCGTCCGCATAGCCGAAGAAAGTCTTGTAGTTGTTCTTTGAGCACCGGAGGAAGACGAGTTCGGACGACGCGATCTCGTCCCTCCACGAGTTGAGGAGTGCGCGGACTTCCTGCGAGCAGTCTGGCTTGTCAGCGACGATTGGGAGGTGTCTCGACAAGTGTATTGTACGGACATCGTTCAGCATCGCCTCGTTGTAACGACGGATCTGCGCGCCGGCCGACTTGGCTTTGCCGTTGGCCGAGTCGTTCGCGCCTTGCGAGCCACCTTGCTTCCGACGAGCTGCGAGCACGGTCCGCCGCGCGGTCAGTACACTTGCTAGGCGTTCGAGAGCTCGAACTCGAGCGAGAAGGCGGGCTTACTGGTGTAGCGGTGGAACGTCTTTTTTTGCAAGACGACCACCTCGCGCTCCTTCTCCTTGCTGCCCTTTTTGCCGGACCGAACCAGCTTTGGCCGCAAGCTGACGACCATGCCGGCAAAGTGTCCGCCGCCGAACATGAGCAAGGTCCACTTGCGTTCCCGGTCCCCGTCGATCGAACCCGTCGTCGGCTCGTCGCTCTTGAGCTGCAGCTCCCTGAGTTCGCGCAGGACAGCCTGACCTTCCTCGGCGCCGGCAAGGGGACGCTTGCGCGCGCCGGCCGAGGGCAGAGCGGCTCGGTACATTCCGTACTGCGTATCGGGCGCGACTTTGGGCGCCTCGAACCACTGCAGCGCGGTCCTCGGTCCGGCTGCGAGTACGTCCAGGTCGTCGTCCTCGTCTTCTGCGGCACCAGCGTGACCTGCCTGTCGAGAAGCGAGATGTTGCTTGCGGAGGAGGCGGGTCAGGTTCGCTTCGGATTCCGACGAGGTCGCTGCTTCCGAATCGTCTGACGGGGCGGTCGAAGCTTCGGAACCGGAAATTGACTCGGTCAAGTCTGCGGGGCGCGTCGAGTGAGGTCAGCGATTCTGCTGCGGCTTGGCCAGTCGGTTCAGGCTGGTGGCGATCAAGTTATGCTCGGGGAGCCTGGGGTCATGACATCACCAGAGAGAAGGAGTGCAGCGACTGACTCTCGACCATCCGGGTGAACTCGGGCTCGGTGACTGGCGTCTTCTTGCCCTGGAGCTTGAGTTTGACGTTGTAGCGGTACCAATCTGTCCTGTAGTGCTGCTTGAGCCCTTCGAGCGTCGGGAAACTGGCGCCGGTGAGCGCGCAAGTGTACGCCCCGCCATGGCCGGCGGGCTTGACCGAGTCGGGCGGCGGGGCTTCCCCTGTGTCCGAGGTGCCGTCTGGGCTGTCTGGCTGTCGGTTCGCGGGGTGTAGCGGGTGCGAAGCCGGGATGACAAGTTGACGCGGCGAGAGGGCGTCGAGGAGCTCTGGCGGCAGCTGGAATGCGTACAGCGCTGATCTCGGCAGCGTGTAGGCCATCTTGAGCGCTTTGAAGAGAACCAAGCTGGCGAGAATGACGCTGTCTGTTGTGGAAGACGGAGAGACTCGAGTGACTCGAAGAATCGAGTCCGACGACATCGTCGCCGCTTTTTTTTCTTCTACCAACACGAATGAAAGATTTGCGAGACCAGGACAGCTTGCGAGAAGGACATGCGTGAAACGCGAAGCGAGTAAATGGAAAATGAGAGCACGCGAAGGGCACGGTAATTCCCTCAGTGCGCAGTCGGTTCCGACCTGGCTGCGCGTCTGAGTCGCGGCTATGTCATCGTTGCGAGGTCGCAATTACAAGCTATTTACAAGAGACGACAGCCGGAGCCGTGGAGGGAACGCTCACGTCTCCTTGCCTTCCTGGAGGACGCCAATGTGCGACATTGTGTAATTGGGAGCCTGCTCCGCGGTGAGGTGATGCAAATCCTGCCGGGTAGAGAAGTCAGCGTCACTCGCACAAGACGGAAGCGTCCGACGTACATCGGGCTGGGTCCGACCCGAGAAGACGAGCAGCGAATCCAGACCGCCGCGGTTTGCGAAGAGGACGTCGGTCTGAACGCGGTCGCCGACGAAGACGGTCCGCCTCCGGTCGAAGTCGGTGCGGCGGCGAATCTGGTCCATGTATTCTTGCCACGGCTTGCTGACGATGACGGGTTGCTTGTCCTCGGGAAGCGCCGCAAGGAGAACTTTCAGGAGCGCGCCAGCTCCGGGTGCCGACCCGCCATTCTCGATCAGCATCGTCTCATTGTCATTGGTGCAGATGAGTCGGCATCCTTCATTGGAGGCGAGGTAGTTGAAACCCTTTGTGAGCTGCTTGTAGGTGATCTGAGTGTGGAATTGGAAGACGACGACGCCGACGGCGGGGTCCGCTTTGATGCACGAGTAATCGAACGGCGGAAGCTCTTCCTTGTCTTCCGGGTCGGTGCCGCCAGTCCACTCGAGACCGTTCGCCTGCAATTCTTTCTCGAACGAGTCGGAACCGATTACGTAAACCTTGCGCTTCGATTTGTCCGAGATGTCTGGCAAGACGACGTCGCGGACGTAACCTGCCGTCGCGGATCCGGATGTGTGAATCTCTTCGAGCTCGACGTTGAAGCCGTGCTTTCGGAACTGAATGCCGGCGAGATGGTCAGCGAGAAGCGCAACGCGAGAAACGGGGGGAAAGTCTGCACCTTCTCGAGATACTCCCCTCGCGACTTGGAACCGTTATTCGTGACAAAGTTGACCTTCTTCCCTGTGTCCTTCAGGAAATTGATCGTTTCGGCGGCGTCCGGGGTCCTGAGTGGCGGTATGTTTAGCCCAGAACAAATGAGGGCTTCGATGAACTGACCAACATTTTCTCGCGATCGTCGAGATGCCAGATGACTCCGTCGCACTGTACACATCGGTGATCAGCATGCACACGGGTTCCCACTGTCTCCCAATGCGCACGTCGAAAAGGAATGCATCGTAACGGTCGAGGAGCGCCTGTACATCCTTTTTGTCGCGGATCTCGAGTTCATCGGCATGGCCGTCGAGACGAATGTCCTGCGTCGTATTTGCTTGGACCATCTATTGAGAACGGAACGCATGATTAGCCTCACCAAGCTATTGGAAGCGCGCGGGTGCACGGTTGCTTGCGACTCGCTCGTCTAGGGAGGATCGAGACGCGTCTGTTATGACCTTTTGAGACATTCCTTATGCAGCAGCTAGAGACAGCAAAACTGAGCGGTAGGAGAAGCGAGAGAAGGGAAAGCGAGCCGCAGGAACTCCCTCGAAGGAGGTGCCGCCAAAGGTAGCGAGTGCACTGATGCAGTCATCGACGAGTTCGGCAGCTGCAGCGGGATCCCAAACGCCAGGCACGCGCTGCGCGTCAAATACAGTATCACACTCGGCCACGCATCATCATGCCCGCTTCTAAGCTGGAGGGCAACGAGGCCGAGGATCGAAAACCGAGCCAACCGAGCGATGTCATCGAGAAGATGCGGAACCTCATAGGAGCGCGGTCTTTGCTAGCTGTAGACTAGTCGTATGTACCGCCGCTATTGGACAGGTGGGCCCAGCCAGCAGCTCTTAGCGAGCCTTCGGTAGATCGGACCTGTAGGGTACTGACCGAACGAGCACGTGGGGGTCGGCAATTCGCTCGGTCTGCGCATCAGCCGATGCGCCGACAAACTTGCCACTGTTTGCGCAAACCCGTCGCGGCGACCAAGCTTGGCGTGTCGCAAAGAGAGGGTCTCGGGTTCGCGCAGAGTGTGGGCCCGGTTTCGACGAGCAGTCGCCGCGGAGATGGCCTCCGCAGAGCCTCGTAGAGGAGGTGGCTCTCTGCATGGGCTGGAAGAGGTCGTGCGAAGTAGCTTCGTAACACGAAGCGGGTCGGAGTGGCGATTGGGCGGATGAAGCATGTTCAAGAATCGATGAAGACGGCGCGTGAAACATTTTTCGGAGCGGTACAAGCACTACGCTGTCTTCTCCCATGTCGCTCCACCTTCTTTGTCCCCACTGGAATAATACAACAAAGCGGGTTCGCGAGTTCGAATCGCCGGGAATTCGACAACGATCACTTCATGCGTCTGCGCCATTCGCATGAGACTCTGCATACGCAACGAGCCATGAAGCTTCGTGCAAGGCAAGACTTGACGACGGTGCCGGCGGGAAAAGTCCACGTGCTCCTGTCGTGAGACAAACGGCCTGCGCCGCGAGCGCTGCCGAAGAAGCTTAACTCTCGTGAGTCGGCTCCGCCAGCGAGGTCGGACGAGGGGCCGGGAGGTCGAGCGGTAGCCGGGGCGAATGGCCGTAGAGCGAGCACCAAGTGTACGTGACGTCTCGATCGCGGGAGTGCGTCGAAAATCCGTAAGCGCAGGGCTCCGGGCGAAGGAGATCGGGCGAAGCGGCGCTGATACTGGGAGGCGGATACGAGGACGCGGCGGTGACCAATGTCTCACCAGGCAGAGCGTGCCCGCTCGACCATGTCGAAGCGAAACTCGTCGCATCCTGCGAGTTCTGCCGCGTCCTCCCCGGAAGAGCCGCGCTGACGGGCGCTGTCGGCCGGGATGAGCAGGGCGCGAACGAGGCGGGCGTCTGCACCAGCAGTGAGGGCGGTTCGGCCTCGACCAGGGGGCGTGGCGATGGTGCAGGAGCGAAGACGGCCGTTTCGACCGGGGTGGCTGTGAGAGGCGGCGGAAGCGCAATGCTCATCGGCGAATGTTTCGAGCGACGTGCAAGGAGGCTTCTTGAAGAGACATCCGCCGCTGGGATTGTTGTATGGTCGGAGTGAGGCTGAGCCGCCACGCTTGGTGCGGCGAAGGATGGGAGGTGGAATACGCCTGCGGAGCTAATGGTGGACCCGATCGCCGACGGCTGTTGCGCGTCGCTTGCGTCGAGCGCAAGTCCAAGTCGGCCGTCCAAGGCGGTGGATGCCACGAGTCCCTTCCACGCCGCAAGGGCTTGTCGCTCCGGAGGATCGGAAGGCAAGCGCTTCGTTGGATGCGTCGCAAGCGAGAACGCAGACGCTCCGCTGAACGGTAAGAGAGGTATCGGAGGAGGTAGCTCGAACGATGTGGACGGTTTGGCCCGTGCCGACTCGTCGGTAAAGTGCAGATCGTGCTCGTAGTCACTCGCGTCGCACATTGCCGAAAGCGCAGAGGCGGATGCCGGTATGAATGTGCCGGACGCATATGATACTGACGATGATGTGGATGCTGCCGCGAGCGATCCGTCGGATTGGCTGCCGGACGACGACGATGCGAGAGAACTCGACCTCGACGAAAGCTTCCTCCTCGCAGCTGTCGGACGCACGTAGAGTGACAACGGGTCAGGCACTGCTTCCCAGTATCGCTCAAAGAGACGCTGCCATATTGAAGAGAGACGTACACGGGCCGCTTTGCGGGTAAATGTCTCCCAGGACATTCGGTCCGCCTTCTTCGCTGCACAGACCATCGCCATCGCTGCTGAACGCGCACCGACAGTACGCGACTTCGTGACCTTTAAAGCGAGCTGTCGAGTCAATTCAGAGCCGAGTCAGGACAATCTGCAGCTTGAACATGGCCAGAGAGAGTCGGGCATACAGACGCACCCGTGCGCACGCATGCCTTGCAGGCGTACATTCCTGACGCAGGATCAGGCTGACCCGTACAGCGCACTTTGCGCACAAAGCATCGATGACAAGCACTGTGGGTGCAATAGAGGTCGGTGAGCACCACGGCGGCGAGGCCCGGGGGAGCGGGACGGCAAACTCACGTCCCACGAGCGAGAGGTTGTCGCGAAGCTTCCTCAAATATTCCTAAGGGAGGCATGCCCTGTTCGGGTTTTAGCACGCCCAACTGCAGTCCCTGAAGCGCCTGTATGCTAGCCTCCTTTTCGAATGTCGATTCCTTTTACGAAGGATTGCAGGGCGAGAGTTTCTGCAAACCCCGAAGATGGCGGAGGTCTCGCGTAGAGATGGAATATTCCAGACGGAACAGGGCATGCGCGTGCAAGAGTAGGCGAGTGCCGCTATGTATCAGCCTGTCGCAGCTTCCCCATCGAAACCATGATTTCGTCGGAGATCAGCTGCGTTGGCTCCCCAAAGTAGGGATCGCCGGGGCTTGGCGCAGGCACTAGCAGCTGTGTGGCACAGGTTTCGCACGGCTCCCAAAAGGGAATTCAGTGACTCTCTTCGCGGGTGCCTGGTAAACAGCGAGGAATACGCGAGACTTGCAATTGTACGAGAAGGGCCGGCGTGGCCGCGTGGGGGGAGCACGCCTCGGATTTTGCAAACGTTGTCGATCCTTACCCTAATATGGCTCGCAAAAAGGAAAGAACCAGGCACGCCGCTCACTTTATCGCTGCGGCGCGAAGTCGTCAGCACGCGGCATGCTCTGCGTAGATCTCCGATCCTCTCCGCCACCACGACCTGAACCGCCCTCGTCCGTTTCTCGGGCGAGACTACTGTACAGCACCGCCTTCGCTGCGTGTACGGTGTTACGAGCGCTCACGCGCTCACATGAGTGGCAGCCTCCACTCGCAGCAAAAAGGGCGCGCTTGTGCTCACGGCAGAATTCACCGGAATGCAATGCGTGCTCCTCAGTCGGCCTACGCAAGAGAGCAGCAGTCTCTAAAGATCTGTATCTATGCAAAGGAGAGCGGGAGAGGGTAACACCATTCGTAGGGCTGTCGCCAAGATTTCGAAAACAGAGGTCAGCCAGATCCGGAGGTGAAGCACGCGACGGTCAGAGGGGGGCTCACGATGTTGACGGCGTGGAAAGACCGGCACATCGGAATGTGCCTGTACGCAGGCGACACCGTTCGGACTGATGCCGCGTCGAGTCGCCATGTCCGGGCCTTGCAAAGCGGTTCGTCAAAGCCGAGGAGTTCGATCACGCTGCCTCGCTTTCGCGGTACATCGAGGCGCTCGAGATAAGCAATCAGTTCATCGAGGTCCGCAAAGTCGCGCAGCCTGACGGCTATCCGCCGCTTCGACCAGTCGTGCAGGACGAGGGCAGGTGCGTGTTTTTGCGCGTGTGCGAAAAAGTCATGCTCAAGAAGGTCGAGACCGTTGGTCTGCATGAAAGTGGTCAGCTCACGTAGCGAGGCACTGCGACAAGGTCGGCTCACGACAGCCGCTTCGACACTGATGAAGCGCGTCCAAGAGCGAGAATAAGTCCAGTCGGGCCCGTTGGGCGAGTTCCGGCCGGTCAAAGTCATGTGCGAAGGGACCTGTAGACCCCAATCGAGCCGGGCTGCGACGAGGTGCAGGAGCCTTGCGTAGTGCGCGCCCGCCGATATGGACGTCGTGACGGCGGGACCTGTCAAGATTGGACGCGGAGTCGAGTAGAAACCGTCGATGTCGGTTGCCCAGCCCCGTTCCTCTGTCGACAACCTGTCAGACTCGCCCTCTCTTTACTTGTCAGCATGTCGGAGAGCTCACTAGGATAGAATTCGCGATTCGCTGTCGGGCACCGTGATCAGCTCGACTGTAAGAGCTCGCTCGCCGACGGTCTGTGTGTGTTCGGCTCACCGAAATTGACGCCAGACAGATGGTGCATGACCGGCGACGGCTTGTCCTCGCGTAGAGTACTGTGATTGGCCTGGTGAGCCGCAGATCTGGAAGGAAGAGGGGCACGCTGCGGGACTCACTACATCTCGAGGTGATACGGGAAGAACTGTTCAGGCGTGCGAGCAGTCAGCGGGGGGAGCGCAAAGAAAGACGTCCATGAGCGCACCTCGTCCAACGGGAGCATGTGCATGCGCAGCCCGATCTTGTCGCAAAGCCACCAGTGCCCCCGACCGTCCTCTCCAAACCACTCTCGCCCGCCCAATCGGCGGACCATCTTCGACAAGAGCTGTTGCTACAGTACGCGGTGCCTAAAGTGAGCCTGCGGTCACAGTGCTTGTTTGAATCTGGCCAGTGGACTCACGTCCCACTCGTTATGCGCCAGATACCGCGAGAGGGCGTAAGCGAAGAACTCTACGAGAGCCTTTCGCTTTGCCCGGCAGAACACCCAGCCAAAGTTTAATAGGTAGTTGCCGTCCTCTGTGAACTGCACGTCCCACGAATCGTCGTCGCGTGAGAGCATGTGGTCGAACGGATTCGCCGTGAGGAACGTGTCGCCCTGAAGTGGCATTCTTGGGTCAGCGGCGCGCCGGCTCGGCGTTTCCGGGTCAGCGGCGCGCCGGATCGGCGTCTGTGGGCCGGCTGCACGCGTACCTCGAAGAACAAAGAGTCGAAGGAGGTCTGCGCCATGTCAACCATTGCCTTGAACTTGATATAGGCCATCGTGTGGCCGCGCTCGGCTCCGCTCCTTTTCAACCACTTGCCTCGGCCATGACTCGGCGGCGGTATGTGTATTTCGTCCTTGACGTACCCGCCGTACGCTCGGAGTCCCGCGCGAGCGCACTCCTCGAGACAAGCGCGGTCGAGGCAGAAGACGACGACCGTGTCGGGCATCTCCAGTTCGGCACGCCGCCGGTTCCAGTTGAGCGCGCTCGGCACATACGACGGCGACACTCCTGTCGCCATCGTCCACATGACGACGTCTTTGCCGGGATCGAAATGCGCATTGAGGTACGCCTCTAAGAAGTGGTTCGGTTCCGGGATGACGAGTGGAGGAAGCGGCGCGAATCCCCGCAGCGGCTTGGCAAGGAGTGCGACCACACACAGCGCCGAGACGGCCGACGCCAGCACGACACCTAGACGGCGGAAGCGGGTCGTCGCGATGCTTCGGAAATGCCCGGGGTCGGCCGTGCCTGCGGCGACGTTTTTCTCCGGATCCTCACCGAGCAGGTCGTAAGGCGCCGCCGGGTAGACCGCCTTCCTGGACCGGATAGCCCAGCTGAAAGCTGCTCTACTCATAGCACAGAGGTAGCAGGTCTGGGCGAGCAAGTCTCGCAGTGCAAGTGCGCGTTCAGGTTCGCCCCGGCTCTCGGCGCCGGCGTGTGAAGCGGGTGCTCAGCGACTGCGAGGCACAAATTCGTGGCAGTGCCTCGAGACCGAATACAGTAGCGTCCATGCGGGTCGTTCGGTCGCAGGGAAAGAGTCTCAGTAGTCGATGATCGAGCAAGACCGACATTTCGAATCCCACGAGGCAGAGCCATCACCGCGAGGCCGAACTCGCCCTTTTCAGTTTCTAGCGCACGCTGCCCCCCTTCTCGCCCACGCGAGGCACCAGCTGAATTCTCTCTCCTCGGCCTTGACTGCGAGACGTGTATGCGCCCCATGCATAACGATACGACCGAAATGAGACGTGTCAGGCTTCCGATCGACCCGGCTGAACATGCTCGTTCGCGCTTCGCTCATCCAGACCTGCTACGCTCGTACTGCCCTGACGCTATTCTCACGGAGGTAGCACGGCCCTCACTATGCGCCACGTGACCAGCTCACGGATACGGGCCGCGTTTGCGACAATCGCAAGTGCCGGATGGACCATCAGCGTACGGTACGTACATTTGATCCTGGGTCAACCGAGGATGCGGTCGGACCTTTCTGATTGCTGTGCGCCGGCGGTCGAATAGCTTCCTGGGCCGGCGGTCGACCCTGCCGACGCTGCTGCTTCTCCCCGCCGGCGTCTTCTTTGTCCTCCTTGCCGCGGTCCGGAGTTACGCCTTTTTATATACGAGACGTCAAAGATGTTGCAAGAGTCTCTCGCCAGCGAGCGCGCCGTACGGCAAACTGGCGCGAATCGTCAAGGTTCGGACATCAGCCCTTCTCGCCCTCGCTGTCATCTGCGACACGGTCGTGTGCGGTCGCCTTCAGCTCGAATACGTCGTAGCGCTAAGAGTAAATCCTCTCTTCCTCTTGCGCGAATGCTGCGATCAAGCTGACGCGACGTGCCGTGTACAGGCCTTGCTGCCGCCAGCGATCCTCCTGGCTGCGCCAAGAGTCGGCTACCCGGCTCCCGCTGCGACTACGACTGCTGCTTTGAGCACGCTAGCCAGTTCATTGGTGCTCTCGGTGGCGATGCCGGTCACTCCTCTCGATCCGGGGACTGTCGCGATCGGTTCGATCGGCGTCGCGGCACAAGCACTCTGCTGGTGCGAACTTGCGGCAACATGGGCGGCCTCGACCGGATCAGCGGACGCAGTGATACTGCAATCTCTCTCTGATCTCGCTCCGGTGAGCAGATCGCCGGTCTCAACGTCGGGTGCCGCGCTGACTCGGCTGTCCGCAGATCGGCCTTCTCCTTTCGGCGCTCCTCGCTTTCGGCAACCTTATTCTCCATTTGCCGGCATACCGCTACTTCTTCGCACCTCGACATCTTCTACCCATCATCTGCGGCTCGTCGTTGTGCGGAGCGGCTACCGTCGCCCTCGGACTCAGCCTGCTCGTCGACGCCATCCGGGAAGGGGACGTTGACACAACTTTCAGCGCCTCGAGCGGCGGAATCTACAGCAGCGTACTCTGCGTCGCGGTTGCGATCAATCTGCCAATCGACATGGCGTACGGCCCACGGGCCTCGCTCGCCCTCGGCCTGGCGGTGACGCTGGGCCCCTTGACGAGTCGGCGACATCGTCATGTCTGCGAGGAGTCTTTGTACTTCTCGGAATCATCCCCGTCCACGTCATCGTGCTCCGAAGATAGCTATTATTCGCTGCCGACGAGCGCGAAAAGCACGAGCGCAAATTTGTCCCCGTTTGGCGCCGCGGCTCTTCGTCAGCCCGTCTCGCCTCTCTCGCTGTCGACCTCGCTCTCGCCCAGCGGTACATCAGAGAGGCGGCCTACGCGCCGCATCACTCGGTCCACGATCCTCGCCGCGGTTCCTTTCGGAGTCATGTTGCTCCTTTCCATTCCGCCACTCGCTGATCTTCCTTCTCGACCGGCGAAACGGCCGAGTCGACCGGCCGCGCGTTCGTCGGCTCAAAGACAGTACGTTGACGGGGCTCGGGCGACAGTGGGACGGGCGCCCACACTCGACATCGTGTTTGCGCTGTATAATGAAACTCTGACGTCTTTCGACAAGCACGTCCGCCACGTCAAGGAGCAGGACGCCTTGCAGGGGTTCCGGATGCGGACCACCGTCTATCACAAGGGGTCGCATCTGCTCCACACTCCGACAGTCGAGCAGTTGCTCCGCCTCGATGGTGTTGACGAGGTCTTTACGCTCCCAAACCTCGGTCGCGAGGGTGAGTCCTGTTCCTCCTTTTTCCACTGCGCGACCGTCACTCAGCCACATGTGCATCACGATGACAGGTGGCACGTACTTGCATCATATCCTGCGCATGCTCGAGCCATCAGCCTCACCTGAGGGTCGCGTTGACCAAGGCTCGAAACCTCTGCCTCTGGCCGACCTGACCCTCTTCCTGCAAGATCACCTCGACTGGTCTTGGGTCACCGATGTCCGCTTCGACTTTGTCGACGCGCGAACGGGTTTCCTCAGCTTGGCTCCTTACGTCCAAAGTGACTGCGGATTCGACCTCAGAACGCGCGAGGATTTCCCGCGCGTGCGCGACATCTTCAACATGGTCAATAGCCTACTTTACTCTCGTGGCGCACAGGTCGCGGCGCTGACTTCGCCTCCATCTCCTTGCAGTTCCAGGAAGATGTACGCCTTCTCCCCGAAATCGCCGAAAGAGCGACTTCGAATCCGCTGACGCTCGCCTTTCTGCTCGCGCAGCTTTGCCCGCCCACCCATCAGCTCACGTCGTGGGCGGCTCAGATGGTCGTGTCCCGAGAGCGGATCATGGCGAATCCGCCTAGCAAATATCGCCGCTTGCTTGACCTGCTCGAAGCTCCCAACGAGCATTGGGTTTACGCCGAGGGTGCAGACTGTGAGTCCAGATCCGTGTTGCCCAAAAATGGATACCATGCTGACGAGAAGCGTCCATGTGGATCAAATCGCTCCCAGTCCAGTGGCGCGGGAACATGTCGTCTACGAACCCGTTCCTTGGCCACGCTCTCGAGCGGTCATGGCCGCTCATCTTCAGTAAGCGCGACTCGTCTCTTCCTGGATGACGCTACCGAGTCCGGGTGCAGGCAGAGGTCGTGCTGACCCGCCCGCCTCGTCCCCTCTTGATAGACTGCACCGATCCGTCTCTCGCGCAGCGGTGCGGCGACAACACGTTCGACAAGGACGGATGCCAATGTTACGACTTGTAGAGCGTCACCCTTGTACAGCGATAGAAGACGCCGAGAAGCCTGAGCGGACCGAGGTTGCAGGCCGACCAGCCGAGCCACTAGGGTAGCACATTAGGCACCAAGGTCCGGCGCAGCTAGTTGTCCGTCCGAAGCAAGTCCGAAGCAAGCAAATCAGCACGTGGTGGAACAGCGGGAGCAATAGTGTCGTGTACAGAGAGCCGCTCGGCCCGATTGCCAGTCGTCCACCAACGCTATCTCCCTCGACAGCATGATCCGCCCGAGGGCCCATACCGGGCTCGCATTCTGGACGAGATTGGACGTATGCGCCGGACTCCGATTGATCCCGACTGGTACAAGATGTCAGGGCACCGTCGCCGCTTCATCGGCACTTTCCTCGACCGGCGATCCCGCTGTACTCGCTCCAGATCATCACCCTGGCCAAAAGGGAGGACGGAATGCACCGTATCGTCCTGATCCAAGGTGGCCAGGCTGGAAACCGACCGTCGGGCTGGAGCTGCACGTCCAACTCAAGGGGAACCCGAAACTGTTCTCGCGTGAGTCTCTCGGCCTTGGACCGAGCCTCTCTTGCCTTCGCGTTCGTTCCGTACTGGGGATTGACCAACGCTCCGCAGCCGAGAATGCCGTCTACTACGATCCCCCGAATTCCCATGTCGCGCCGTTCGACGCCGCCTTGCCGGGAGCTCTCCCCGTGAGTATTCGATGCCGTGCGAGACGAGCGAACCGCGGCTAATCTACTCGCACCGACAGGTCTTGCAAACAAAAGCCGTCCGGCTCGCCCTCCTCGCTTGCCTCGCCTTTAAGGCCGACGTCAATCCGCGAAGTACCTTCGACCGAAAGCACTATTTCTATCCCGACCTGACAACCGGCTTCCAAATCACGCAAAAGTATGGTGAGTCTGACAGAGCCGGTCCGCTGTGGCTCCATCGGCCCGACTAGATCCGGTTTGTTTGGCCCGGAACGGCAGAGGGCTAATGAGGGTTCCGTCGCTGTCGCACAGCTCCCCTCGCTCTGAACGGCTCGGTCCGCGTCAAGAGGCCACCGACAAAGAGAGGGAAGAAGACGAAGCAAGCAGCAGCGGGCGCATCGGCGACCGCGAATGTCGCAGACGACTTTTTCGACGTCCGGCTCGAACAGATCCAGCTCGAGCAGGTGCATTTGGATTTCTTCAGGCGAGTTTGCCGGTCGAACGTGGACGCTGACGTTTCCCTCTTCCGATATAGGACACTGCAAAGTCCTTCCATGACCCGTCGTTGCCTCTCGGCGGCGGAACGTTGGTCGACTTGAACCGCGCAGGCGCGGCTCTCGTCGAAATCGTTACGCGACCCGATATGCAGTACGTCAGCTGGTCCGAATTCGTGACGAGAGCTCTGATCGAGCCGCCTTCTATAGGTCACCCGAAGAAGCCGCGGCTTTCGTCAAAACTCTGCAGGCGATTTTGAGGCACGTCGGCGCGTCAGGCGCGAACATGGAAAAGGCAGGTCGTATCCCTGCGCCCGCCCTTCGACTGCGTACCTCAGGCTAACTCGTCGTCGTGCCGCAGGGCGAGTTGCGATGCGACGTCAATGTGTCGGTCGCCCGGGTCGGTCCCGACGGACACGTCGAGCAAGCAGGAACTCGGTGTGAAGTGAAGAACCTGAACGGAGTTCGCTACATCGCAGGCGCTGTCGGTGAGTCTGATTGCGCACATGTGCGCGCCCTGCACAGCGAAGCTCATCCTACCCCTGCCACGCGAGCAGAATCCGAGATCCTCCGCCAGATTGCCGATCTCGAACGCGGCGTTCCGATTGTCCAAGCCACCCGCGGCTTCGATGCTCTCTCCCTATCAACCTTCCACCTCCGGTCGAAAGAATCGTCTCCCGACTACCGATACATGCCCGACCCCGAACTCGGCCCGATCGTCCTCTCGTCCGAATCGCTCGACGCGCTCCGGAAGGACTTGCCGGAACTGCCCGCCGAGGCGGAGCAGCGCCTCGCGAAGCAGTACGGGCTCGGAAAACGGGAGTGTGAAGTCCTGGTCGCATTGGGCGAAGGTGCAGAGGATGCGGCCGAGGCGGAGATGGAGCCCGGCGTCGGCGTGAGGTGGTTCGAGGAGGTCGCGCAGGGTCGCGATCCGAAGAAAGCTGCCAACTGGTGAGTCGAACGCTCAGGTCGTCGGTTGCCGAGCTGCTCCAAAGTCCCTGCACGTCGAGGCTGACTTGTTCGTACCCTCGACAGGCTGATTCACACGCTGCTCGGCATGCTGTCGCGCTCCAACTTTACTCTCTCGACTTCGCCAGTCTCGCCGTCAGAGCTCGGTCAACTCGTCGATGCCGTCACGTCGCAGCGGGTGACCAATACCGAAGGCAAGACCTTGCTCGGCGACTTTGTCGCGTCGGTGGCGTCGGGCACAGCGACGGACGCCAGCTTCGGACAAGCGCTGGCCGCCCTTCTCTCGACACGTCCCGAAGCCGCAAGCTCGCCAGCTTCGCAGGCGACGTCCGGTGCGAGCGAGGGATCGTCGGCGGACGCCTCCTTGGTCGCGCTCGTCGAGGACATTATCGCTTCGCACCCGGATGAGGTCGGCAAGATCCGGCGCGGCCAACTGAAAGTCGTCAAGCGCCTCGTCGGCGAGTCTATGAAGCGGAGCAAGGGCAGAGCGGACGCCAAGCAGGTCGAAGCGTTGCTGCTAGGAAAACTTGCCGCCGACCCGTAGAAGGCCATGCAGCAGCGAACAGTACGAGACCCCTTCCAGCCAAGTCTCAAATCATATCTTGCGCGACTTTGGATGCGCTGCTCGCGAACCTAGCTTGAAAGGATCTGAGAGAAGCTATAGGACGTGCTGTCGCGTGCCGGACGAGGGAAGCGGACGAGGTGGGGCCGCTTTTCCTGACAAACTACTACGATCGCCCTCTGACGCTCGTCCAAGCTACACAAGCCCGCTCAGGACCATCGAGTCGAGTGTCACTACCTGCCTGGGAGGCCGCAGTCATGGCGTCGTCGGCTGTCTCGCCGTCTCGTCCGATCAAACCGCTCCGAGAGGCTCGCGCACCGTACGCCAGCGCGACCCTCGACAAGTTTGGCTTCCGGGTGCAGACGGATGAGGAACAACGTGCGCGAGAGCTGGACCGGGCGCCGTGGCTCGTCGGTCTCGAGGAGTGCCGGTGGAAGGATCGAACCGGTCTCGAATTGTCAGTCGTCCCGCCTTCTGTCACCTCCTTCTCGCGAGAGCTGACAAGCATACTGCAACAGGATCGCCGAAGAGGTGCAAGCTTTCGCCGAATGGACTCGTCCGAGCAAAGAAGAGACGGCGCTCCGACGGAACGTCTTCACTTGCTTCGAAAAGGTCGTCGCCGCCCTGTGGCCCTCAGCTCGTTGCGAACTGTTTGGATCGTCGATGACGGGCATCCACCTGCCCGACGGAGACTTTGACGTCGTCGTTCAGGACGAGAACCTCCTATATCTGCCGACCTACACGGTTCTTGAATCCCTTCAGGACGCCCTCATCGTTGCCGGTTTCGCTCATCCCCGCGACATCAGGCTCATCACTGGCGCCAAGGTACCGATCATCAAGCTGAAGACGACCGAGCACTTCGGCGGCTTCAAGATCGACGTCTCGTTCAATTCGGCCAAGGGCCCGCTCGGAGCGCGAGAGAGCCTCCGGCTTCTCCGCGAGGTCGACGGGCGGTATCCCGGCAGCGCCGAGCGCGTCAGGCGGCTCGCACTCCTCGTCAAGGCGCTCCTGGTCACGCGGGGTCTCAACGAAGTCCGCGACGGCGGGATCGGAGGCTTGACCGTCTTTTGCATGGTCTTGTCCTACGTCCAACTCTACCCGCGCCTGCCCTTTGATCCAAAGATCGCCGCCGCGAACGACCTCCTCGCCTTTCTCTTCCTGTACGGCACGTCGTTCGACTATGCCCAAAAGACGATCTCAACCGCGAACGGTGGAGGACTCCTTCACAAGCCGACGCGCTTTCCAAATTCGCGCAGCGACCGCCTTTCGATTGTCCACCCGGTCGAACCGAATCGTGACTTGGCATCGGGCTCGTACGAGTACCAGTCGATCATCGCGGTGTTCGAGCATTCTCGCAACCGGCTCATGGCGTGGCCGTCTCCTTCGGAACGGCAGAGCGGCCATCGCCCGTCCGCCCTGGCTGCTGCCGGTTTCCTGATCAGCAAGGCGGCGCTCTCCCAGCGGCGCACCAACGCTGCACTCATCTTGGACCGGACGCTCGAGTTCCTCGCCGACGCGTGGACCCCGACACTCTACTCTTCGGAAGACGAGTACGCAGACCCCGGTGCCGACGCCGAGGGACTGCTCGACTCGTTCACGCCGGAAGAACAGCGGTTGCTGTTTGCTCTCTCAGGCGACGAGCGGTGGTCTGAGCTTCTTCGCGAGCATCCTGCGCCGAACCGGTCAGATCCAGCACCATCCGCTCGACCGGTCCTACCGCGTCCGCCGGTCTCGACACACCCGACCCGGTCGATGCTGTCTGCCGGCAGCCCGCCGTTCGCACCGCGTGGCGCCTCCACTACGTCGTATTTCTCGGCGAACAGCACGGCTCAGGTCGAAAGCGCGTTCGCCAGGATGAGCTTGAACGCACCGCCGTCGCTCTCCACGAACGGATCTCTTTCAGAGGCGCCCTTCTCGAGCAGCACTGCGTCGTCAAGCTACTCCAGCTACGCACCCGTGTACGGCCAAACTTCGCAGCTCCCGAGACCCTCGCCGGTCGCGTCGAACGCGTCTACACCGCTCTCGACGCCTTCGGAGCATGAAGCAGACCTGGTCGTCTACAAACCCGCCGACCTGACGCGATCCGATTCAGGCCGAGTTCAGACCGTCTCTGCTCGAAGCTCGGTCGACTCTAACTCATCAACGCCGCGCTACGAGGCCTTCGGCGACCTTCCGCCTGTCGCCTCGTCCACTCCATCGCCTGTCACCTCGTCCACTCCTTCGCCTGAAAAGTCTTCGAGAAGGCGCAATGCCAGCGGCGGCGAAGGTCGACCAAACGGCGATGATCGACCGCCGCGCTCTCCAAGATCGAAAAGAGGGGCTGCTGGCGGTGTGTCTCGATCAGAGCGGTCGGATTTGACCAAGTCACCCGCATCGCGGAAAGGCAGGCCGAACGGGTGTCCAGGGTCATCGCCCGACGGCGGGACCAGACCACACTGGCGACCTTGAGGTGAGCAGTATTTTCAGTTCCGCTCGCGTTCTAGTATACTGATGAAGCTCTATCTCTCGCAGCCACATCGAGAGTGGGCAGCTCAGGAGAACAGAGGAGATTCCGGCCGCAATGGCACTTCGTCGGCCCTCCCTGCCATACTTCGTCGGATTGTCTTGTTTGCAAATGCGTCAGCCGCGTACACCCATCAATCCGCAACAGCACCATCACAGCACCCCATCATAGCGCAAGGCGTCAAGCTGCACAGCCACGTCGCCGGGAAGTCCGCGGACCCCCTCGTGTCCTCGGACATGCCGACCGCCCCTCTACCCGTCTCGCTGTCCGCGACTCTCTTTCACCCCCTGCCTTCCGCCTCATAAGCTGAACATGCCGGCGCTCGAAAAGCGCTACGACCAAGACGAGTCCTCGGGCTCGGCAGACGAAGATTTCGTCAACGCCGGTTCCCGCGTGGCGACGCCTCGTCCTTCGTCGGCGTCGGGCACAGCACGCCCCTCTTCTCGCGGCTCTCGCGCCTCAGGCGGCTCTCGATCGTCACGTCGCGCCAAAGTGCACAGCAGCTCATCGAGCGAGTCGACCGACTCGGAAGAAGAGGCGGAACTGCGCGACGAGCTCGCCGACGTCGATGTCGAGGCCGGCACCGTTCGCGGCGCGCCGGTCGAAGGTCGCGTCGAGCGAGTTATGCGCTCGATCACGAAAGGCACTGCTGTGAGCACTTCCTTCACTTCTGACTGTCGCAAGCGACTGTGCTGACCACGAGGTTTCGCAGTCAACCGGCGCGAAGCGCTACGCTGCAGTCGATCCAGTCACCCGCAAGTCCAGTACCAAGTCTCACCGGTCGGGATCGCAGCACAAGCGCAAGTCGTCTCGGCGCGCTCAAGCCAACTCGCTCGGCGACGACCTGACGCGCCCGAAGAAGTCGAAGGTCGCGGTGGTCGCTGTCGACCCCGCGTTGTCGCAACCAGTCAAGCGAAAGAGCCGCTGGTGGATCTATGTCTTGGTTGCTCTCGTCCTGCTCATCATCGCCGGCGTTGTCATCTTCTTCGGTGGGTGCAGTCTGGCTGCAGCAGCCTCACACGCACCTCACTGACCGTGCGGCGTATCTGCAGTCGTCCGCAACTCAAAGGCCGACGGGTCCGATGCTGAGACTCAAGCGATGACCAACTCGTCGATGGCGGCCGAGCACCAGAATGCGACCCTCACGGCTGCGTCGGCTTCGGGCGGCGTCTCGTCCTCGGGCAACGCGACTCTGGGAGCTCTGTCGCTCGCGAGCGCCACTACGGCTGCGACCGCCGCTATCGCCACCGGCAGCGCGTCGGCAGTCTCCTTCGATAACGGTCAATACCATCCGGCGGGTGCTGCCACTGCAGCTGCGGCCACGGGAACGACCGCTTTCGGCGCTTCGCCGTCGGTGTCGGGCCTGCAGGCAGGGCTGCAGACAGCGTCGGCCAGCTCTACGACAACCTCTAGCGATGTTCGCATGTCGATCCAGACCCAGAACGCCGGTAACAACCCAACGCAGCCGGCGGATTACGCACAGTCAACTCAGCCGGCGCAGACAATGAACCAGGCGAGCTCGCCGACGTCCGCTCCCGCTTCTGACGCTACCACTGGCCATCAGACCGATCACGCTGCCGAGTCGACTCTTTCTCACAGCGGCAATCCAGGATCGATGACCATGCCTGGCGGACAAGGCGGCGTTGCGACCGGCCCCGCCACGGGAGCCGCCCAGAGTGCTCAAGCAGCTCCTTCGCGCCCAGCGCAGCCTCTTTCGCAGCAAGGTCAGCAGCAGCCGGGCACGAGTGCTCAGCAAGGAGATGCTCGTCCGACGAACGGCTGGTCGACGGGCCCATCGCCGTCTCCCGCTTGGCAACAGCCGCAAGTCGGAACTCCCACGTGGTCGCAAGACGGCTTGCAGGCTCAAGACGGCAAGCCGAGTTGGCAACAACCTCAAAAGGGCTCCCCGACTTGGTCTCAGAACGGCTACGGCAGTGGAGCACAGCAGGATCAGCCCGGTCTTCGTCCGGCTCCTCTCCCCGTCGGCGTCGGCCCCGTTGAACATGGCGAGGCATCGAATCCAACGAATCCGGCCGAGCACGGCGATAGCGGCGCCTGGCTTCCGTCGAATGGCGCTTGGAATGCCGACTCGTCGCAAGGCGAGCCTGCCGGCCTGCACCCCTTCGCCAACTCGACTGCGTACCAGGCGCAAAAGCCTGCCCCCTTCCAGAACTTGACCGGAAACGGGACGTGGTTCGAGTCGAGTGAGTCGCTGTCCCGTGCTCATCCTCCTCCCGTCGTCAGGCTTGCTAAAGCTCAAGATCCCAATAGGTCAACACTACGGACCGTGTGGGTTCGCTACGGACAACAGCGACTTTGTCGTCGCGCTCTCAAACCAGACGGTCAGTGCCCTCGCGAGCAGATTCGGGACTCGGGCGCGGGATTGACCAGGCTCGCCCGCCGCAGTGGACCGCCTCGCACGACGCGAAGGCTGCGAACAGTCCATCGAAGCTTTGCGGTGCCGAAGTTCTCGTCACGAACGCCGAGAATGGCGTCAGCGTCAAGGCGTGGGTCGCCGAGCACTGCAGTAGTTGCGAGGGAGAGTGAGTTGGCTGTCTCGTGTTCGGGGTTGCGCAGCCTTGAGTCTGACGATGGCCCGCGATCGCGCAGGAACGCTCTCGACTTGAGCAAGGCCGTCTTTGAGGCTTTGACTGAGACGAGCGGTGGACTCGACCGGGGCGTCGTCCCGATCCTTTGGGGTTTCACCGGCAACGTGTCGAGGGTCGAGCCCCGGAGGAACGGGTCGTCCAAGGCCGACTCCGATGACAAGTCCCGCTCGAAGGACTCGCCTGCGGCTTCCTCGTCCGGCGACAGCTGGTTTACAGGATGGTTCGACGATGACAACTGATCCCGTCAACGACCGTGGCTCCTCGACCTTCCTTGCCTGCCTCCCTCTTCTTCGGTCCGCATCCGTCTCACACGTCGCTGCGCTCCTCTATCCATTTCCACTCCTTGCAATCGTGAATATCTCTCGTTGATGGCCGCACGGTCGCACGGTCGCGGCAGCGTTGAGCGGGCAGCGTGGGCTGCGGATGCCTCTCTTTCTCTGGGAGCTCTCGAGTCTCCCGTCCGACGTTAAGTTGGTCTATTCTCATTCGCCGAGGGACCTTTATAGCCAAGTCTGCGCCCGGAAAGTGCGCTCGAATTGCCAAGTCTTGTCGAGACTTCCCGCCGACCCGCGCTATGCGGGTTTTCTCTCTCTCTAAAGTCGTAGCTCCTCTCTGACTCGCTCACTGCGTTGCTTTCTGACGCAAGATTGCTACGCGGGAAGAATTCGAGTTAGCGCGGCTCGTTCGAGCCGGACCCAGCGAACCGACTGTCCGAGGTTCCGCCGCCCCGCGACCGTACGAGCCCGTTCGAGGCGAGACCGCCAAGATGAAGTTTGCCCACTCGCTGCTGTTCAATGCAGTGCCAGACTGGACCAGCCACTACCTCGCGTGAGTCTCCGCAGAGCCGACTCTGCCATCCACCTCGCTATCGCTGATTACGCTCGTTCTCGCTCTTACTCAATAGCTACGACGCGCTCAAGGCCCAGATCTACAAGTTTGAAAAGCAGGCCGTCCTCCAGCAAGCCGCGAACGGCCCGTCGACGTCGTACCGTGACGAGCCGTCCGACCTCGAAACGGGCGAACGCCTCGATCCCGCAGCCAAAAGCAAAAAGGACAACGAAAAGACGTTCATCAAGCTGCTCGAGAAGGAGCTGCACAAGATCACCGAATTCTACGTCGACAAGGGCGAGTCTTGCCCGTGCAAGCCTCCACGAGCTGTCCCAGACGAACTGACCCGCCCGACTCTTTTAAACAGAGCGCGAACTGCTCGGCGATCTCGTCCTCCTCCAGGAAGATCTCGACAGGCTTCAGGACGAGGAGGCAGCAGATTACGGCGCGACGGACGACGACGATGAAGACGCTTCACCCAACCGGTCACGCCGGCTCTCCGGTACCTCGCCTCACATCCGCCGGCAGCGGTCCGCAGCCATGACGGCCACTTCGGGAGCTTCCGACTCGGAAGACGAAGATGAGGACGCTCAGGCTCCGGCAGAGCGAACCGCCGCGGAGGAAGGCGACAAGAACAAGTCGGGCGTGTTCGCTCGCTTGCTCAACGACCCGCGCCAGTACAGCGAAGCCGCACGAGCAGGGCGCAAGTCTGTTCGGAGACGCTCAAAGGGCGACATCGGGGCCCCGAAGGCAGGCAAGCAGCGCTCACGAGCACTGAGCTCTGCGAGCGAGACTGGCGACCTGCTCGGCCTCGAAGAGGAGGCTCTCGGAAACGCCGGAGACACGGCGGACGCACTCGTCGGCGACGGCGGAGCAGCAGCGACAAGCTCGCGGCGGCCGGGTTTGCTCTCGCAACCCTCGGACGTCTCGGCGCCATCGAAACGGCGTCCGTCCCGAGGAGGAGCTCGAGGAGCCCTGAACCAGCTCATGGGCAGCGTTCTTCTGACGGAAGAGGACTCGCCCGCCGGTGCCGCAGGCTGGGGCGGCCTGAGTGACTGGGCGATCGATACACGGATCATGTTCAAGCGGCGACTTGCAGCGCTCTTCACGGTGCGTACTTGAGAGTCGCGATTTGGACCATCTGTTGCGCCACGCCTTTGACTCCAGAAATATGCTCGCAGTCGCTCTCGGAGCTCAAACAATATGTCGACTTGAACTACACTGGTCTCAGCAAGGTCCTCAAGAAGTGCGTTGCTTGCGATCGGCGAGGCAAAGTGATGCTGGACTGACCACCGAATGACAGGTATGACAAGATCACAAACTCGAGCTTGCGCGAGCATTACATGAAGACGGTCGTCGACCACACTTTCCCCTTCGAGCGCGCGACCCAGCAGCGTCTGCAGCAAGGCGTGCAGACGATCGTCCCTCTTTACGCCGACCTCGCGACCGCCGGGGACATTGACCTCGCGCTGAAGCAGCTCAAGGCGCACCTTCGAGAACACGTCGTATGGGAGCGAAACACGGTGTGGCGAGAGATGATCGGTCTCGAGCGTCGAGGCTGGGGGACTGTGGGACGAGCGCGCCCAGGCAGTGATGCCGACGTCGGCGGAACCGGTCTCGACCTCCCGCTCGTCCAGCCTGCGAGTCCGCCGACTGGCATGCTCGAGGGCAAGCGGCGCGGGTCCCGACATGGTCTTCCGCGATGGATCAACAGCCAAACGCTCAGCGGCGCGATCGCCATTATGCTGTTCTTCTTCATCCTGAGCGGGACCTGGTTCGATCGTGTCGAGGAGCAAAATTGCTTGGCCCTGTTGGCGGTCGTCATCATCTTCTGGGCGCTCGAGGTCAGTCCCGGAACGTACTCGAGTGCAAGTCTCCGAGGCTGATCAACCCCCCTTTCCCGTCAGATCATGCCCCTTTTTGTCACGGCGCTCATGGTCCCGTTCCTCGTCGTCGTCCTTCGCGTCCTGCGGTCGACGGACGGCGAAGACCGGCGGCTGACGTCGCCCGAGGCGACCAAGTACATCTTCGCCCAGATGTTCTCGCCGACGATCATGCTCCTTCTCGGAGGCTTCACGCTTGCTGCGGCACTCTCGAAGCAGAACATTGACAAGGTGTGTCCTCGCTCGCGAGAGTCCTCGGTCCGACGGGTTTGCTCACGCATTCTCGCGCAGGTTCTCGCAACAAAGGTCCTCTCGCTCGCGGGTACCAAGCCGCGCTCTGTTCTCTTTGCGTACATGCTTGTCGCGTGCTTCGCCAGCATGTGGATTTCGAACGTGGCAGCGCCGGTTCTCTGTTACTCGCTCATCCAGGCAAGTCGACTTGCTCCCGACTCACGCTTGAATGCTGCCTGACTGCTCCCCGTTTGTACATGTGCAGCCGATCCTGCGCACCTTGCCTTCCCGCTCCGCGTTCCCGAAAGCGCTCATTCTTGGCATCGCCCTCGCCTCCAACATCGGAGGTATGGCGTCGCCGATCTCGTCGCCGCAAAACCTCATCGCCCTCGAGTACATGAATCCGCCGATCTCGTGGCTCGGGTGGTTCAGCATCTCGATCCCGGTTTCGTTCACCTGTGTCGCCTTGATCTGGTGCATCCTCCTGTGGACGTACCGGTCCGGCAACAACGTCGCGATCAACCCGGTCCGCGTCAACAAGGAGCCCTTCAACAAGAGGCAGTGGTTCGTTTCAGCCGTCACTATCGCCACGATCATCCTGTGGTGCCTGGAGAGCAAGCTTGCTTGGCTCTTCGGCGACATGGGCATCATCGCGGTCCTGCCGATCGTGGCTTTCTACGGCTCGGGCATTCTCCGCAAAGCCGACTTTGACCACTCGCCATGGAGCATCGTGTTCCTCGCGATGGGCGGTATCGCGCTCGGCAAGGCGGTCCTGTCGTCCGGCTTGCTGGACGACATCGATGCGGTCATTCAGCGTGTCGTCCTCGGACTCGACATCTGGCCGATCCTCGCCCTCTTCAGCGTGCTGGTCCTCGCGATTGGCACCTTCATCTCGCACACAATCGCGGCTGTGCTCGTCGTCCCGATCGCCTCGACCATCGGCAACGCGATGGACTCGCCGCACCCGCGCCTGCTTATCCTCGCGACGGCGATGATCTGCTCGGCCGGCATGGGTCTTCCCGTCTCTGGTTTCCCTGTACGTCTTCTTCTACATTGTTCCATCGCGAGCACGAGCCTAACTCTGCCTTTCTCGCTCGCGCAGAACCTTCAAGCGTCAGTTTGAATCTCGATTCTTTGTATTCGTCGGATGCTGATGTATTCCGTCACCTTACAGCATCAACCAAGAAGACGAGCTCGGACAGCGGTACGCTCGTTGTCGTCGTCGTCCCCCGGCGCGAGGCGCGAGCAATATCTGACCTGTTCCGCCCATCTGCAGATACCTCGACCCGAGCGACTTCTACAAGGTCGGTATCCTCGCCTCGATCGTCACGGCAGCAGTCATTATCACGCTCGGCTATGTCATCATGCGCGCCATCGGCCTCTAGAAGGGTCTGACCCGTCTTCGCGACCGAGACCAAGATGTAGACTCATTTCTTCCCGTATTGTCGACCACGTATCGATCGCTATTGCTGCTAATGGAGCTCTCGAGTACTCCTTCCGCGACTGCTTACTGTGCGCTGGCGCTAAGCACGTACTTCGGCATGGTCTGAATCTGTGAGGTTGACCCTGTCGTCTCGCCTTTCCATTGACGGCGTGCCGTCTGCAGCTTGCGATGCGTACTGACATCACCGCACTACGCATCGATAAAGGAAGAGTCTCGACCGCCCGGCCGCCCGTTCGGCTCGCCCCGGTGTATCTCCGAGTGCCCTCCTCGGACACTCCGAGACGCTTGACCTTGCGCGCAGCTTGCTTGCGAGTGTCACGCTAGCATACAGCGAAGAGGAGCGTATGTTCCACACGGATGCACCGTTAAGGCATTCAGAGGTGCGACCTAAACTACTACGGCCGGCAGGTGGTGCGTGAGGTGGCGCGAAGGTTTCGACAGGAGTTTCGCCGCTCGGACCTCTTTGACCTCCACGCCGTCCTCGTGACCCCGCGCCATGGGTGGCTGGTTCGAGCTCCCCGCCCGCCGCTATGAGGGACGGAGAGGCCCCTCGGCGCGACTCTGCTTCCCAACGCTCACCTGCACCCTCTCCGCGGGACGAAATGGCCGCGACTGCGTCTGCGCCGATCCGCATCCAACGCCCGACTGGTGCCCCTCATATACTCGTGTCATCACCGCCTTCGCGGCCGGTCTCTCCGGGCCCTCCACCGCCGTCTCCAGCGTCCGTCTCGCGAGTCGTAGCTCCCCGCCGCGCTGTTTTCGACTTACGCTCAAGTTCGCCGTTGTCGCCATCGGCCGGAGACAAAACACTGCTGCGCGCTCAACTCGAGCGCGCGAAACAGAACCGAGTCCTGCTCCGGTCCGGCAAGAAGGCGAGACCGCTGTCGCAGCGCGAGCTTCGCCGTCTCGCGGCCGAAGAGAACGGCGAGTCGAGTCCGGCTGGCACTGTCGACGGCGAGACGACGGGGAGCTTGACGCCTCTCAGCTTGAGCGACTCGGACCGCGCCAGCACCGTCGGCCTGATCGGCTGTATCGAGGGAATGCTGAGCGCCGAGGAGTCGCCTCAACCCATGCAACGACCTCGAGTCTCGACCGACTCCTTCCCTGTCGACTCAGATACGGCCGCGACTCCGACAGGTACGGTGCCGCCGGAGTCCGCCGCTTCGTCGGACAATGCGGCATCTGCCGAACAGTCTCCCGCCAACTCGCCACCTCGCTCGATGTCTCGTCCACCCCTCTCCCACCGCATCTCGCGTACCGCACCGACCACGCCATCCATCTCGCCGACCTCGCACATCTCGACGCTCTTGTCTCGCCGCCCGAGCGTCAAAGTCGACTTGTCGACCGCATTTGCTACCGGCTTGGTCGTCAGCGCTTCGGGCTCCGGATCGACTGCGTCGGCTCGTCAAGCGCTCGGCAAAACTCACTCCCTCCCTCCGGGATCCGCGGTCTCTGCCACGACCTCGTTGCCGGGATCTCGCCGCTCTTCTGTCCCATCTTCGCCATTGCTCACGCCGCTCAAGCTGCCTTTCTCCCGCCCGCCTAGTCTCCCTTCCCCGAAGGCATCGACGCCCCGTCGTCGGCATCTCTCGGCGGGAGGAAGCACGAGCAGCGCAACTTCGCCCATCTCGCCGCCGGCGAAACAGTCGGTCATGTCTTCAGACCCACGCGACTTGACCCTGCAATTCACGCGTCGGAACCGACCTGACATCGGACCGCGAACGCTGAGTACGAGCTCGGTCTCGAGTTTGCTTTTCGCTCGTCGTACGAGTCATCCCGAGTTGGAAGAAGATTGCGAGACGACCGAGCCGGACGACGGCAGTGAAGCGGACGACAACGCCGACACGACTCAAACTGGTCCGTTCTTCGGTAAGTCCCAGAGCGCTACCTCGCTCGATAACTTCGAAGACGTTCGCTGACCTCGGTTCCGATCGGACAGAGCCTTCCGTTTTTGCCTCGCCGCCCTTGTACACCTCTGCGACGAGCTACAAGTCGACGGGTCCGAGCCGCGCCGGATCGACGAGCTACTGGTCGATCCACTCGTCTGCGTCATCTCAGCATACTCGAGCTCCGACTGCCTCGTCAATCGCTTCTACGCAGAGCCGCATCTCTGAAGCGGGCTCGCCCGGTCACCGCCGTTCCGACTCGGCTCTTTCAAAGTCCCGTTCGCCCGCCAAGATTGTGCCGCAGCCGACGGGGCTTGTCCAAGCGATCCCATTGTCTCCGGTAGTTCCCCTCGACGCGGCATGGCTGCCAGGGCCTTTGCCTCCGCAGCCGTCTCAGTTGAGTCTGGCTCATCCTGCTCGGATGGTACAACAACACCAGCAGCAGAAGTGGCTCGCGCCACCTCGGGAAGCCGCGAGTGCGAGTGTCAAAGCCTCGGCTGGCGTCGACCTCCAGAAGCTCCGCCGCGAGCAACTCGCTCGCCGCCGCGCGGTCGAAGCCGATGAACTGAACGGCGACGACAGCAGCAGCGAGACTGCGCCCGCGGACGACGAAGCCGAGGTCGTCGCCGCCGACGAGCCGCCTGCTCTCGGGCGTGCGTCCCCGGCGCAGGAGCGGAAAGAAGCATCGAGTTGGGAGGACGAGCACCCTGTGGGGGGTCCTTCTCGTGCGGTGGGAGCGGTGGCGCCGGGAGCGACAAAGCCAGGCGGCCGGAGATCTCCGTTGTTGCTGCGCCGGACTTCTGCGAAACGTGGCGGAGCGAGGTTGTAGGTATCCGAACGCGCGCCGAGTTTGGAATCGGAGATGTGCTGCTGCGGATTTCGGACCACGGCAGAGGACAGCGAACGAGGCGAGGCGGTGCAACTTCTCACGTTTTCCTCAACCTCTACAGCCTCTCGCACGACAGAGATCAACGATGCAGGCACTGAAACTCGCTCGCAAGTACCCGAGCTTCTCTCAAGGCGAGATGATGCAGCTAGTCGACCAGTTCAAGTCAGTCGTCTCGCTACCCCCGAGCCCCACCTCGACTCGTCCTCGCTCAATGCCGAACCGGGCGGACCATGAAGCGACTCATAAGCCACCCACTACTCTACTCGAGCTGTTGGCGCTCTCGTTACGAGTCTACGATGCGGTGTTGACGGAGAAATGAGGCGGGACAATCCACCTGCGTCATGCCGTTCGACTCGGTCAAAGTCGACAAACACAGTCGCGCGGCCACTCTTGAAGCGACAGAAAGGTGCGAGGAGCTCGGGCATCCAGCTAGGACGGCCTCTGCTCGACTGGATGCCTCGCCAGCGTGATCTCGTACTCCGGCGTCGGAGCGATCTTCACTTCGGTCACACAAAGACAACACCTTATTCAAAGTTGACAGGGCAACTAGACTGACCCTCGGTGCAACCTACGTCCTGCAGTCAAATCGACCTCGACTCGACCGGGCGCCTCCCAAAGTCGACCGTCATGACGGCCCTCTCGACCAACGCCAAGTCGGACGCGCCCGCCGGCAAGTGGACGTACGACCAGGTCCGCGAGACCCTCAAGACCGTCTCGATCGACTCGTCAGGTCAGGTCGAACTCGACGACTTTGTCGACCTCGTCGACAAGCTCCGGTCGGGCGCAGGAGCGCAGGCGGGCAAGGTCCACCGCGGCGGGGCCCTCAGCGGCTTGATGGGTGCCGGTAGCGGGGCGGCGGCAGGTGCGGGTGCAGTCCAGGCACAGAACACGGGCGACAAGTCGAGCGGAGGAAAGGTGCTCGTCAAGGGCAGCAATACCAACATTACGCACTCGATCAACGAGGACGAACGGACCGAGTTTACTCGTCACATCAACCAGGTATGTCCAGTGAGCGTGCATCTGGTCCGTACCGAGCTGACCTTTCGAATTCCGGGCAGGTCCTCGCCGGCGACGCCGACATTGGCGACCGTCTGCCGATTCCGACCGACACCTTCCAGATCTTTGACGAGTGCAAGGGTGCGCTCTTCTCTCTCTGCCGCGGGCGCAGGCACAGAGGTTCGCTGACAGTCGGTATCCCGTACAGATGGTCTCCTCCTGGCCAAGCTCATCAACGACTCGGTCCCCGACACGATCGACGAACGAGTCCTCAACAAGGCTTCGAGAGCGAAAGCGCCTTCGGCGATGCCGTCCGCCAAGTCCAAGGCGACCCTCAACAACTTCCAAATGACCGAGAACAACAACCTCGTCATAACTTCGGCCAAGTCGCTCGGTTTGTCGACCGTCAACATTGGCGCGAGCGACCTGAACGAGGGCCGCGAGCACCTCATCCTCGGGTTGATCTGGCAGATTATCCGTCGCGGCCTCCTCGCGAAGATCGACATCAAGCTGCACCCGGAACTGTACCGACTCCTCGAAGACGACGAGACGCTCGAACAGTTCTTGCGGTTGCCGCCCGATCAGATCTTGCTCCGGTGGTTCAACTTCCACCTCAAGGCGGCCAACTGGCACCGCCGGCAAGTCATCTTTGGCGCTCCGGATGTACCCACATTCTTGCTGATGGGATACGTGAACACACAGCGTGGCCAACTTCAGCAAGGATGTGGCCGACGGCGAGAACTACACGGTCCTCCTCAACCAGCTCAAGCCGAACGAGTGCTCGCGCGCGCCGCTGCAGGAGAACGACCTCCATCAGCGGGCAGAGAAGGTGAGTACCCGTGCCAGGTCTCTCAGTAACTCGTACGCTGACGCCAAGGATGCGCGCCCGCAGGTCCTGCAAAACGCAGACGCGATCGGCTGCCGCAAGTACCTGACCGCATCTTCGCTCGTCGCCGGCAACGCCAAGCTCAACCTTGCATTCGTTGCGAATCTGTTCAACACCTGGCCCGGACTCGAGCCGCTCGAGGAGAACGAGCGGCCCGTCATTGAGGAGTTTGACGCCGAGGGCGAGCGCGAGGCTCGTGTCTTTACGCTTTGGCTCAACTCGCTCGACGTGGAACCGGGCGTCAACGACCTCTTTGAGGACGTCAAGGTGCGCGGGTTTGCTCGCTGCTCTCGCCCGGAAGCTCGTCAGGCTGACTCCGTCATGGTTCCCGGCAGGACGGCCTCGTATTGCTGCAAGCCTTCGACAAGATGATCCCGGGCTCGGTGACGTGGCGACGAGTCTCTAAGACGCCCGTGCCGCTATCGCGCTTCAAGGCAGTCGAGAACACCAATTACGCCATCGACCTCGCAAAGCAGAACAACATGCACATCGTCGGAATCCAGGGTGCCGACATCGTCGACGGCGCGCGCACCTTGACCCTCGGCCTCGTCTGGCAGATGATGCGCCGCAACATCCTCAGCACGATGGCGTCCCTCAGCAAGAACGGCCGCGACATCACCGACTCGGACATTGTCAAGTGGGCGAACGAGCAGGTCAAGCAGGGCGGCAAGCAGTCGACGATGCGCAGCTTCAAGGACCCGAGCTTGAAGAACGCCAAGTTCTTCCTCGACCTCCTCGAGTCGCTCAAGCCGGGCTACGTCGATTACTCGCTGGTGTACGATGGTCGGAATGACGACGAGTGCAAGGCGAACGGTGAGACTGCTCTCGCTCCGGGCTGCATCCCTTACCGCGCTGACCTTTTCCACATCGCTTCTATAGCCAAGCTCGCGATCTCGATCGCACGAAAGCTCGGGTGAGCCCTCTTGACTCGTTTCTGCGGATCGGCCTGGATTTGGAGAGGCTGACGAGTCTTTTCTCCTGCGCCACAGCTCGCTCATCTTCATCGTGCCCGAAGACATTGTCGAGGTCCGGCCCCGTCTCGTTCTCACCTTCTGCGCTGCTCTGATGGCCTTGCAGACGGCATCAAAGTAAAAGTCCGGCCTCGTCCCTGTAGTTTGTTGTGTGGTAGAAATGACGCTCCTCTCGCATTCGCTTCCGCCGGGAACCTTTGCGCATGTACGCGGTAGGCTGCGATCCTGCGTATGGTAGGGTTGCCCCCCACCGAGGGCGATTCAAAGCGTGGAAAATCCTCTGGACGCCGGCAACTCGAGGATTTTCCCGCCCCAGTCCTCTCCTTCTCTCCTGCAGTATCTGATGCCATCGTAACATGGTCTGTGCTCCTCTTTGATACCTTGAATCTGCGAGTTTACTGGAAAAAAGGGGAAAGAAGTGATCGAGAGCGCACGTTCCGCTCCTTCTCTTTCACTTTGAGAAGGTCAACTCTGATCGAACACCTTGGGTCCCGGAGGGCGATCGAGCTTCCTGTCCCGCTTGCTTGTGGTGTGCTTCCCGCCAAGGGTGGCTTCAGAAGAGGAACAAGCGAGTTCCTACTTCTTGACCTCCTTTCCCTCACTCGTTCAGGCGCTCCTCTCTCGAGAAAGGAGCTTGTGGAAAGGAGCTTGCGACATGCAGCGACAATCCGCAGCACCAGAAGAGGAGGAACGTGCACGCACCTGGACTTCTTCTCCATCACGCGCCCGCTGCGCTTCGGCCTCCGCAGGGGCATACACAAAAATAACGTCACCTGTCTCCAACCTTGAGATGCAGCCGCTGTGGCCACTCAGCTGGTACTCACCGCGGGCAACGTGCTGCCACTCTCGCTCCCGACTAAACTCACTCCGCCCGTGTCTGCTTCTTCCTGCTTTGCATCGCTCCCCCCGCTTCAAGTTGCGATTTTCTTGCTACCACCTCAACACATAGCCTGCGCCCTCCGCTACACCGTGTCACGAGACAACCTCGCAACATCCTCGAGTCGAAGTACGTTGACGTGTCGGCTTGGAGCTCCGCAATTTTTCTCGCGAGGGATTTCATCGCCGGTCTGCCGGTCGCGAAAAATCTCCAATTTTCACGTTCGGGGCCAGGCTCCCTCTTCGGAGCGACAGGTGGCTGAAGCTCGTCCGCCCTCTCTCTCTCTCTCCCACGCCCTTTCTCATTTCAAGACTCGACCACCCTTTGACGCTTCTTGCGTTCTCGCCGACCCGGCATTCCCTTGGCTCGAACTCGTCTTGCGAGCGACGACCCGTTTCGACTTCTTAGCTCGGAAAACTCCCCTCCTCCACATTGCCTCGGAGTTCCTCACCCTCGCCAGCGCGCACATCTCTACTCGCGCAACCATGCAGCACAACGACGTCTACGCGGACGGTCCGCACGAGATCGACACGCATCAGGAGAAGGAGGCGTTCGCGCCGACTCCGAGCGGGTCCAACTCGTCGATGACCCAGTCGAACGCGACCGGTGTCGACGCGTCCCTCCTGAACGCCAGCCTGTATCCCGACGACTCGTACACACCCGACGGAACCTACTGGGCCGACCTCCCGCGCGGTCAGCGGACCAAGTTCGTCAACAAGCAGTTCAACGAGGAGTCGGCTCGCGAGGCCCGCTACATCTGGGACATGTTCAAGCGGGACCCGGCAGCGCCGTTCAAGGCGTACTTCCGGAAATACGTCCTCACCGGCATGGGCCTCTTCGTTGAAGGTCCGTTAACCGTTTCGGGCGTCTCATCATGAACGGAGCCTTGGCTGACTCGTGTCCCCACACGCGCAGGCTACGTCCTTTTCTCCATCGGTAACCTCAAGTCGATCTTTGCCAGCACCTGGCCGCAGTGCTGGGGCAACAAACCGACCGTCTGCGATGCCAGTACGCCCCGTTTCCAGCTCTATTCAGCCTTTGCGATCAGTTTGCTCACGTCTTCTTCTCGCCCGCTCAGACTGGATCAACGCGATCAACTACACTCAAGTGTGCGGCATCATCATCGGACAGGCACTCGTCGGTGTCGAGGGCGACTGGATCGGCCGCAAGTTCGGTCTCTGCCAGGACGCGCTCATCATGTTGATCGGCTCGATCCTCCTCACCGGCGTCTGGTCCAACAACCTCAACATCTGGATCATTGTCTACGCATGGGTTCTCTTCGTCTATGGTGTTGGCGTCGGCGGCGAGGTGAATCCGCTTCCGAGCAGGATCGGGTGTCCATCCATTTGACGTGCTGCTGACTCGGACTTCGCCATGCAGTACCCTATGACGGGAACTCGCGCCATGGAGACCACGGCCTTTGGCCTCGAGGGTACCCGCGATGACCGTCTGCACCGCGGTCGCAACGTCGTCGGCTCGTTCCTCATGCAAGGTGCGAATGTCGTGCCCTCGCCTTCGTCGAGCGCTGCAGACTGACCGTGTCACGTACATCGCAGGCTGGGGTCAGATTTTCAACCAGGCCATTCTTCTCATCTGCCTCCTCATCTTCTCCGGCGGTCAGGAGAAGGGACGGTACAGCGCAAAGGCGACCCAGGCGACGTACCGCGTCCAGTTCGGCTTCGCTGTGATCGTCCACTTCTGGCTCCTCTACCACCGTATCTTCAAGATCAAGGACGCCGACACCCTCGTCGCCGGAGTTAAGCGTCGCCAGAATGTCTCCGGCTACGACGCGCACTCGTTCCGTCTCCTCATGTCGCACTTCTGGGGTCGTCTCTTTGCTACCGCCGGCGGCTGGTTCGCCAACGACGTCTTGTAAGCTACCGCCACGCCCTCGTCGCTTCGGATCTGCAGTACTGACGCGTCGTTCGTTCCGCAGCTTCTACGGCACCAAGGTCTTCTCGGGACTTTTCATCAAGATCTTGATTCCGGGCGCCTCGACTATCGTTACGTGGGAGTGGAACATGCTCAACCTCGCCTGCTCGCTCGTCGGCTACTACATGGCGTTCATCTTCATCGACCACAAGGGATACGGCCGCCGCAACATGCAGATGGTCGGCTTCACGTTCGACTTCCTCATCTACCTGTTCGCCGGTATCTTCTTCCACCAGCTGCAGAAGCCGGGCGCGCCGGTCAAGGCGTTCACCTTCATGTACAACTTCTCGTCGTTCTGGAACCAGTTCGGCCCGAACTGCGTCTCGTTCCTTGTCGCCGCCGAGGTCTTCCCGGCTTCGGTCCGCGGCACCGCGCACGGTTTCTCGGCCGCGTGGGGCAAGGCCGGCGCCGTCATTGCCACCGCCGCGTTCGGCTACATCGACAACCGGAGCAAGTACTGGTTCGCCGTTCCGTTCGGCGCCCTCGGCATGTTCTGCACCTACTTCTTCCTCCCGGACACGACCGGCCTCGACCTCCGCGAGCAGGAGCGGTACTGGCGGTGCGTCCGTGCCGGCCGCGCCGAGGACTACCACGGCGTCGCGATCCACCCGCACCACCTGTCGTGGTACGAGCGCGTCATCCTCAAGCGCCAGAAGCACTACGACCCGGTCCAGGACCGTCTCGACCGGATCGAGGAGCTCCGTGTTCTGTACGAGGCGTCCCTGATCGAGGACGCGTACATGAACCCGGAGGCCGCCGCTCTCGACGAGGGCGTCGTCCGCTACTTCCGCTCCGAGGCGCCGCGCGCCGTCGCCGTCGACAAGCAGGCGGCGAAGATGCGCGCGCTCGCCGAGAACCAGCCCGAAACGGAGAAGCGCGGCGTTCCCCGGCCCTCCAAGCTCGAGGATACCCTCGGACTCTGAGCGGATCCGCGCCAGTTTGTGTTCATTCCCTTCTCTCTCCTACACTTGTGCCAGCATACACCGCATCTTCAGAAGACTCTACACTCGTCTTTTCTGTACTTAGACCCCTCATCTAGACTCGTTCCGGTTAATCTCGTCATGACATGTCATACTATCTCAGATGTCCCGGCCTTGCTCGTTTCTTGTGCACGAGAGGACGGGCCAGCTCGCGGTTCAATCCCATTGCAAGTCCGCCAAGAGGATCTCCTCGAATCGCGCCGCACGCGCCTCGTAGCCCTTCGCCGGCCCGACCCCGTGCAGCAACTCGGCGTCGGTGACGTGCCCAAAGAGTGTCGCACCAGCTCGACTCTGTTTTTTGCTCGGACTGCCCTCTTCTCGGAGCGCACCAAGTGTCGAAGGATGCCGCGAACAGACAAAGAGGTACAGCTCGTCGTCGTCGCCGTCCGACCTGGCCTGACTCGTCGATTCGGCAACCGCCGCACCATATCGGGACCAGGCCATTGCGTCGGAAGCCGACGTTGGTGGCGGAACCGCAGCGGCAGTCTCGGCTGCTCCCTCTGTCGGAGTCGGCTTCTCCTCAGGACGTCGCCGCCCTACCTGAACGGGCTCGAAGGCGAACCATCGGCCTGCAGGAGGCGCGCTCATCAGCTTCGCAAAGTGATCGATGGGCTTCTCTCGTCCTCACCAAACGCTCGCCAGAACGGCTCTTCTCGGGTCAAGCTCCGGACCTTGTACGAGAACAAGACGACGGGCGACTCGGCAGCTGCCGAAACGGGCTCGGTGAGGGCGAGGAGAGTCCGGAGGAGCGGCGCGTAAAGGAACTCGAAGTAGATCAGGTCGGACGCGAGGATAATGTCGGGATAAAGTCCGTCTTCGTCTGTCATGCGGCGAAAGGACGCCTGGTCGCCCCACGGCAGCGGACGAACGAGGACCCGAGGCGGCTGCGATTCTGGCACGTCGGACGCCTTGGAACCGGACCATCTCTTCTCTGCCCGAGCGAGGTTCTCCTCGAGGAGGGGGCAGACGTTGTCGAGATCGGTCATGACGAGGGTCGTCTGCGCATGAGAGGACTCCATCGCGAGGTAGGGTGCGATCGCGAGCGAGAGAAAGCCGGTCCCGCTCCCGACTTCGACGATAGTCCGGGGGCGCTTCCTCTTCGCAGGCTCGGTCGGGGCAAGCGGCTCTCGGTTGACGAGTGGACACGGCGGATCAAAGATGGCTCCTCCCGCTCGAGGTGGGCGGCAGTAATCGCGGAGGAGGTACGCCGCCTCCCACGTCCTCCCAGCGATCCCGAAGCGGCCAATGTCTTGCACAGCTGTCGTCTACAGTCAGTCAGCGGGCGACTTCGAGCGGAGGCTGTCCCTCTATGTATAGTGGAGGTCGCACCGTCGTCGCTCTCAACATGAGCAGCATTCTCACGCGTGACCCGATTGACAGCAGAAGCCGACGGAGCAATATCGAGGTTCGGAGGAAAGTTGGGGTCGCCTTGCCCTTGCGCTATAGAAGGCATCGGTCGAGGTTGTCTAGGGAGGTCTCGGTTCCACGGCCAAGCAGGGCTGGCGGGCGGGTGACGCGCGGTGACACTGCGGTGAGCTGCTGTACTTGCCACGTCAGCGACTCGCACTCGGGTCTGGCCCGCCGCGGCCGGACGGCGGACATGGCGTCGGCCGTCAGCGCGTCAGCGCATTGTACGCAGCAGCAGCAGCTACCTCAGCTCCAGCACACCTGGCTAGAGGTATCGCATACCCTTTAGAGTCGATACCGCTGCGCAGCCCTCGCCTGTGCCTGTCAAGGAGTCGTACCCTTGCCGAAGCGAGTTCGCCTGTCCAGGGCCTCTCGCCGTGTCCGTCATCCGCACCTGAAACCGCGCACTGCATCTCGGGCGACGCTCGTTCCTTACAACGACACGGGCGCAGGACTCGGTATCGACTGCCCTTTAGCGCCGCACAGACCCCGCCCGAGGAACGGAACAATTGGCCCCACCGCAGAGATGCGACGCCGGTCTTCCATCGCGTTGCCAAACTTTGGCTCGCGCCGTGGCTCAAACGCGAGCGCAGCGTCGTCCAACATCAAAGACGAGATTGTCAAAGACATCTTCCAGTCAGTCGGCGTCTTCCTCATCCTGAAGAGGGGGCCGCGAAGAAAGTTCGGTGTTCCCGCCCCCCTCTTCCTGGTCGCACGGGGAACCTACAATCCCCTACTTTCCTGCGCGCTCCAGTTCCAAGTCGGGACAGGGGCTGACAGCGCTCCCTCCACAGTGTCGGACTCGTCAACCTCGGCAACAGCTGCTTCTACAATACGATCGTCCAGTCCCTCTCGGCGACCCAGCCGCTCGCCGACATCATCACCGAAGCGCCCGAGTCTTCGCCCGCCTTGCGCAAGCTCTCGCCGAGCTCGACAGACTACAATCCGGACCTCGACGCGCTGCCGTCGCCGCTCCCGATGACGGCGGCGCTGCTCGTCTTGCTCGACAAACTCGACCCGACCGCCAAGTCGGACCTTGCCGGCGCCATGGGGAAAAAAGCGTTCAACCCAAAGAGCCTGCTCCGCCAATTGAGCTTGAAGCACGACGAGTACGCCGAGGCGACGCAGCAGGACTCGCACGAGTGCTTGCGGCACCTCATTGACGGCGTCATGATGGAGGAACAGGACGTGAGACTCTTTCTTCCCCCATTCATGCGACCGTAGACCGGCTACGCTTTCCGAGTGCAGGTCTGATTCTTCGCTTGCCTCGCAGCTGATCAAAAAGATCCTCGAGACGGTTCCGGATAACCACTCGCACCGGCCTTCGATGCACGCTCGCAACTCGACAGTCCGCCCCTCCCACGGCCCTGACGCGGGTCTCCCGACGAATTCGGCCGCCTCGCCAGTCACACCGACGCCGGAAGAACCTCGCGCCGTCGCGACTTTCGATGACGAGAGCGGCAACGAATCCGACGAGTCTTCGTCCGGCTCGTCGTCCTCGAGTAGCAGTAGCAGCAGCAGCGACGACGAGCTGTCCGAGTCCGAGGTTGACGAGCGGAGACTGACGCTCCGTCAGCGGAAGAAGCGGACGCTGCGTCCGTTTGTCGGGAGCATCTTTGAGGGCAAGCTGGCGAGCTTCATCATCTGCGACGAGTGCAAGAACGGTGAGCGGCATGGCCACGGTTGAGCGGACGGACAATATCACTGACTCGTGTTCGCTCGTCTAGTCTCGCTCACGAAGGAAGACTTTATGGACTTGTCCCTCTCGCTGCGCGACGACACGGGCAACAAGATGCGCAAGGCGAGCAGACTTTCTCCGTACCGTACGTAAAGAGTCGGACACTGACTACGTCTCGTATCCTACCTCCAGCGCGATCGGATCCGCCGGACGCTGCAGGCAGGGTTCTTTGGCCGCAAGTCGAGCAAGGCCAGCTCGGGCGAAGACAGCAAGGGAAGCAGTGCTTCCAGCCTGAAGCAGGCGCCGAACGGCGTCTCGCGCGAGCGCTTGTCGCAAAGTGAGACGGAAGGCAGCGCCTCCCCCTCGGAAGCGGACGAGACGGACGAAGACCACATCCGGCCAGCCGGGTTGCGCCCTCGTGGCGACCTCGATGGGAACGCTGTCTCGAGCCATCGCTCGCGGGTCAGCTCGCTCGACCCCTCAAGGTCGTCGCGCGAAGATGCGCGGACGCACGCCAATTCGCTCCCAGTTCCGGGGCATTCGAGCCACGAGCGTGATCCGTCGCCGCTCGGCCGTGCCATTTCCGTCCTGAGTCAGAACTCGCACGGCGAAGGTCACGGGCACGGTCACCACCTGTTTCATCGCCGGCCGAAGATCCCGAAGCCGACGTCGGAGCAGGTCGCATACATCAAGAAGGTCTTGGTCGACATCCCCGGCCCGGTCTCGGCGAATGCGCCGCCCGCTGGTCTGCGAGTCGCTCGTCCGCCCGGGTCGCGTCCTTCGTCGTCAGGCACGGATGCGGGTGCCACCTCGGACAGCGTCAGCTCGACCGCGTCGGCCTTGACTCAGCTCAATATCGGCAGCGCGACGGCGGCGCCGACCGTGTCTTGGCAGGACACCGACCTGTTCGAGTGCTTCCGGCAGTTCACGAGCGTCGAAGTGCTCGAAGGCGAAAATTCGTTTGCCTGCCAAAACTGCTGGAAGTGGTTGAACCCGGAACTCGAAGCCAAGCGCAAGGCCGACAAGGCGCGTCGGCGAGCGGAGCGGATCGAGCGTCGCCGCGTGCGGCGCGCTATCAGACGGGGCGAAGACCCGCATGCCGCAGCTGCGCCCGACGGCAACGACCTGACGTCCGACGACGAACGCGACCCGGCTGCCGACCGGACTGCGCGCAACACGCCTTCGCACTCGCCGCGGCTCGGGAGCACCTTCACGCCCCTGTCGACTGTCCCTCCGATCGAACCCCTCGGTGCTTCTGCCGTAGTAGCGCCAACGCTCGTGGCGGAACCGGCACCGCTCACGAACGGCTCTGACGAGGCTCACGCTCCTGCCAACGGGACGCCGATGCGGCACTTGTCCGTCTCTTCGGTCGCGACATCCGCCTCACAAGCTCCGACAGTCTCGACTGACTATGAAGGCGGCGTCTCGTCCGAAGTGTTCGAGACGACGACGGATGAAGGAGAAGGCGACGACGGCTTTGACGAGGCTGATGACTCGGAGCCTTCGCCCGGCCTCGATGACGGCGCGAGCTTGAGCGGCAGTCTCTCGGCCTTGCCCGCGAGCCGGAGCAACGACCCGAAGCAGGGCAAGCCGATTGACCGGACGATCTCGGAAGCCGTGTCGGAATCGCTGCAAGCGCAGATCAAGCCGCTGCCGCCCCCGAGCCAAGGTCCAGTCAAGGTCGCGGGCAAGGCGACCAATGGCCATGCCGTACCGAGCAAGCCGCCGCCCCGCAAGCAGCGTCACATTCTCCGGCGAGCGCACAAGCGGTACCTGATTTCGCCGGCCGACCTCCCTCCCGTCCTCGTCGTCCACCTAAAGCGGTTCATGCAGACCTCCAAGTCGAGCTTGTTCGGCTCGGCGTTTGTCAACCTGAAGAAGCGCGACGACCCGGTGTCTTTCCCCAAGGAGATGGACTTGACGCCGTTCCTCGCGCCGTCGGGCAAGCCGCCGCGGTTGAACCCGAACGCGTTCGGATCGACGGCGAGCTCGATGATCGACGAAGATGCGCGCATGCGGGCGAGTGCGCACAGCGGACACAAGGTCGAGCTCGAGAAGGAGGTTCACAACGCGCGGTACCGCTTGTACGCCGCTGTCGTCCACTTTGGCGACCTCAACACGGGTGCGTCTCACTGGCACGGACGATTGCTCCTGATGCGCGAGGACCTGACTCCTAGACTCTGGCTCGTACAGGTCACTATGCGTCCTACGTCTTGTCGAACCGGTACGGCAAGGGCGAGAACGCCGGTCGTGGCGAGCGCCGCTGGGTGTTCTGCTCCGATGAGGACGTTGCGGCTGTCAGCGAGGCTGAAGTCTTGCGCTCGAGGCCCTACATGCTGTGCGCTCTCTCTCTTTGTCGGGCCGCCGTGCGGGACCACTCTCTCGCGCGCGTTGTACTGACTTTTCAGCTTACGGCTCGGCGCAGGTTCTACGAACGCGTCGAGGACAAGACGGGCCGTGTCTCAAACTCTTTGATCCCTTCCAACACGGCCGACGTTGACGTCGTCCCCGTTGGCGGAGCGGCAGCACAGGGACAGGGCCAGGGATCTCCCGCCCCTGCCGCGGTACAGGTCCTGGGACCGGACGTCGCTCGCACGGCTGAGCCGGTCTCGGTCCAAGACCGTGTGCCTGCCACGGTGCACGAGTGACGACCTCGCTGGCTGGACGGACTCTTGGTCGCATCTGGACTAGAAAAAAGGAAGTCTCGCCGCTGGCGGGGAGGTCGTGACCTTAGATCGAAAGGGCTGGGCGTCCGCCCCATGTGAATAGAGTTCAAAATGCGCTATACTGTCGAGTGGGCCGAGCAGAGGTAGTTCTGCTAGAGTTTGAAACGGTACGGTACAGGGTGCGGCCCGCGGTCCGGCGAGGGAAAGCAGGAAGGCGAGACGATCGGCCGATCGTGCTCGTGAGTCCGTCGCGTGGGCCTGCAAGTGGTCGTCCCCCCTCAAAGCTGTGATCGAACGTATCCGTAAGGGAACCGCTCCTTTGCAGGCAAATCGGACGCGTGCAGCAGGCTCCTCACTCTTAAAACTCTTGGCTCTCGCCGGCGTCGCTGTACTCGCCTGCGCGACCCTAGAGTCGGCTTCCGGCCTCTGCTTCCATCTGATCGACCGCGCCCTCGCACGCGCAAAGTCCGGCCAATTCGGAACAGGCGAGACTACTGCGACTTGGCTCACCGTAGCCACTTAAATCAGTGTGAGTCACCCGTCTCCCTGTCACGGCCCCATTGGAACGGAGCGCCGAGGTCTCGCGAGGGGACGGCGCAAGTCTGGGGGAGGAGGGGACACGGCCGCCAAACAATCCCCTCCCGCTGCAGCTCGCGGCACGGGACGCTGCTTGAGGCTCGTGCGACTCTCCTCAGAGGCACAGGCCGGATCCAGCTGCCTTGGCACGCCGTGCTCGTCCGTCTCGCCCCATCACTACCGCGAATCACACCGATCGGCCATTTTTCGACCGTACTCGTCCATCTGGCACTCCAAGCCCCACAGCATCGTGTACAGATCACTGACATTCTGATCTGTCTGTCCACCCGCCGCAGCGCGTACGAGGCAAGAGGACGACGAAGGCGGTTCTGACGCAGCATGGTCTCGTCGTCTGCCACCGACTACTCGGCGGCGAACCAGCAAGGCGGACCGGGAGCGCCCATGCAGGACCGCTCAGACTATGGCTACTCGCACCAGTCGACGCATCCTCAGCATGGAGGCCCGGAGTACGACCCCCGTCGCGTCGACAACCGCTGGCAGCCCCAAGGCGGCCACCAGTCCTCCGTTACCGGCACGACTGAAGGGTCCTACCCGCATCACCAGACTTATTCTCCGCATATTCCTCCAGCTTCGACGACCATGCAGCACACCGGCAGCCCGTTCCCGCCGTTCTCGCCGCACGGCCAATTTTCCGATTCGGTCGGCGGCGGTAGTGGCGGCGCTGCGTCGCCGCGGAACCCGCATCACTACGACTCGCAACCGGAGCGCGAGCGGCACAACTCGACTCACAGCGACGGCCATGGCCTGCCCGGGATCGGGCACGTCCGGTGTTACTGGTCGGTCTTGACGGCCGACCTCGAGTACGCGTACCTCGGCCCGATCTTTGCGGCGCACCTTGGCGAAGAGGTGTCGGAGCGTTTGCTCGGAACCAGCTTGCTCGACTGGGTCCACCCGGACGAGCGCGACCAGCTCGCCAAGGACCTGTTGCCGCACCCGAACCGGATCGCCGGCGTCGAAGAGACGGGCGTCTTCGGTAGCGTAACGAGGTACGCTTCATTCACTCGAAGAACATGAGCACGCCGGGCGGCTGACGCGCTGGTGGTCGAACCAGGTGCCGCTTCTCCCGCATCACTCGCATGATGCGCAACCTCGGGCATCCCAACGTCCCCAAGGTCCCCGAAGCCGCCCTGTACGCGATCGATGATGATTGGCTCGACGTCGACCTGACGACGAGTTGGATCGCCGGCGACTTTTCGAACGGTGGCCGGAGCAAAGACTCGGATGGCCCGACGCCGGGCGCTGTCCTCGCCTTTTTCCACGTCTCGAACGACAAGGACCCCGTCCAGGACAACGACGTGCACATCCGGAACTTGTGGAGCAACTGGTGTGGGCTCTCGCTCGACTGGGGAACCTATTTTTCGCAAGACCGGTGCGAGGTCCTCGTCAACACGCTCAAGCGCTTGACCCGCATCGAGGGTTCCCGGCCGCCGAGTCGAGGCTCGAACCAGAGCGACAAGGGCGCCTTGGGTGAGGTGCTGAACGGAAGCGACTCGCGCGACGCCCGAGACGACGGTGACGCGACGCAGTCCGGCCCGCCGTCGCACGTGTTTCAGATCCTCGACCAGCTCGGCCGTCCGATCGTGACGTTCCCGGAGCCGGTCAAGCCGCGCGAGTACGATGTCGACCGGTACTCGGCGCTCGCTCAAGAGGTCATGGCGCGCCCCACCGAGGCGGCACCGAGTCGAACGAGCTGCACTCGCCGGTACCGGAGCAAACATCCCGAGTAAGCCCTTCACCCTCATCCTAGCCCATCCTGCTCGACGCTGACTCACGCGCTCTGCGACAGAATGCGGACCGGCGAGATGCGCACCATCGAGTCAGTCGTCATCATGTACGGCGACATCACGTTCGCGTGCTTCCAGACGGGAGGCGTCTCGCTCAGTCCGCACCGGCGTCTCCCCGGCCTTGTCCTCCCGGAAGGTCCCGCATTCGATGGCTCGGTCGAGGGCAAGCACTTTGCGCTCGAGGACGTCCCGACCACCCCGACAGTCAACAGCAGCGTTGGACGGAAGCGGTTCCCCTTCGAGACGGAGGGTGAGGATGAGTCGGCGCAGCATCCGGCGAAGAAGCAGCGCCCGACGCTGCAGCCGCCGACCTTGCCTCAACTTCAGACCAGTGCGCCGTCTCCGGTCGGCGAGCTCACTTCCCCGCCCAACTCGCTCCCGCCGCAGTACCCAATGAACAACGGCTTGTCCATCTCGACCAACAACATGTTCCGCCAGAGTCTCGAAGCGGACCCGACGCAGGCCGCAGGCGGGATCTCACCGACCGTCGCCTCGGCGTCCGCAATCCTCGGATCTCTCGGCGATGCAGGCATCATCCTGCAGAGGGGCCCGAGTCAGGCATCCCCTCGAGGTCCGCTGCCTCGCTCGCCGCTGCAGAACAGCACGACCCATCCCGACAATGGCAATCTGCCGCCACCGGCGTTCGGGCCTCAGTCGCAAGTGTTGAACGCGCCGCCACAGGCCGCACCTTCGGGATACCCACCAACGTCCATCGCGCCCTCGGCCGTCGGATACCAGCCCGCGCCGCAGTCGCAGGGCCCGTACTTGCCACCGTTCCCTCGCTCGCCCTTTGAGGGACCGGCACCGATCCACGGACAGCAGTTGATGCCTGGCGACGGCTACTTCCCGCCGGCGGGTCCACCCGGCCTCGAAGATTCGCCTCCGCTGCCGGAACCGACTGGTGTCGCGGGATCTGGCTCGCCTAACGCTGACGAAGGCAGCGGAGACGCTGACGCGAACGGCGACGCGAAGAAGAGCGGCAAGAAGTCGCGCCAGCGTCCCGATGGACCCGTCTTCAAGCCGAACGTCAAGGCTTGCGAGAGCTGCGGAACCGTCAACAGTCCGGAATGGCGGAAGGGACCGTCCGGAAACAAGAGCTTGTGCAATGCCTGTGGTACGCCCCGATCGCTCGCTGAGCGCCTGGCCCGCCCCGCAACAAGACTGACACCCTCTCTTTCCGTAGGTCTTCGATACGCTCGTCAGGTGACGCGAGCACGGAAACTCGCCGAGATGGAAGCGAACGGAGGTCCGCCGCCGAAGAAGAGCAAGAAGAAGTCGGCCAAGGGAGCCAAGGCCGCGAAAGAGGCGACCCAGGCGGCCCAAGCGACAACCGATGAACAGGCCGACTCGACCGGCGAGCGACCAGCTTCGATGGGACTGCCACCGGTCTCGCACGCCACATACGACCAGAGCGCCGGTGCTTACGCGCATCCGGCATCTCACGAGCAAACGGCTACAAAGGCCTACTCTCCGTACTACTCGACAGCGCCACCTACGCAAGGGCAGTACTCGCATGCCGGCACACCAGGATTCGCCCATACCTCGCAGTACTCTTCTCCGATGCCGACAACAGCGGCCGGGTACTTCCCCTCCATGGCGTCCCAGGCTCCGACGTCGACGTACCCTTATGCGATGTCCGTCTCGGCGCCGATGGCCAGCCACAGCCTCTTGCAGTCGGTCTCGGGTCCGCCTGGTCACAGCGGAAGCAGCTATGAATACTCGGCGCCGCCCTTACACGCCGGCCTCCCGACCTACTCGACCGCGAGCCTGCACCCGCCCGTGTCCGCACACGGCCCGCACTCTCCGCATTCGCCGCACTCGCCGCACTCGCCGTATTCGTACTCGCACACACCACACATCCACTCGCCGAACCCGGGTCCGGCTCCGGGTCAATACCAGCAAGGCCAATACGGCGCCCCGCCGTATCCGCAAGCGCACCCGGCGCACTTTCAATGGCCGCAGCAGCCACAGCACCACCAGCAGCAACAACAAAACTCGCAGCCGAACCACTACGAGCAGCAGTACCGCCCGCAGCCCGTCCACCGTCCTTCGGGCTCGCCGCATTAGCCTGGTTTCCTCCCTCTGGGATCTTCCGCTTGTCTTGCCTGCCCCCTCCAAGCTTGTTGTCAGTCCTAGCCCCATGTCATATTCGCGTCCTCTACGCCGATCGTCTCCAACTAGACCGGTCGGTCACCTTACTCGGGATCGCCTCGCCTGGAATCCCGCCTTAAACGCTCCCAACCCCCTTTTCTTCCAGTCTATACACGGGTCTAGATCTTTTTGAGTGTACTCACTACTTGCAAAAAATACAGAGAAGCTTCCTACCACGTACTCGAGTCACGCGTTCGATCCGAACGCGACGACTGCGCTCGCGTAGCTGACGCTCGAATCCGAGAATGTCTCGACCCGACTGCTCTGCTCGTACCTCGTCCACTCGCACCTCGCTGCGCGGACTTGGCCTGCCGCCGCCCCCGCCGAGGCCTCCTGCGCTTCGAGAGCCGCGAGGGCTCCCAGCAGGACGCCGATCGGGTGGCGACCACAAATCGTGTTCTTGGTCTGGCGCAGGTACGCGGCAAATTCGTCGTGAGCCTGCGCCGCCGTCTTGTGTCCCGGCCCGCCGCCGAACGCGATCGCGTCCATTCCGAGCCGGTCGAGCTGGGTGATCGCTTGCCAGACGGGTCCGTCCGCCGCCGTCGCCGTCGCAAAGTTCCTCGACGTGAGGGTCGTGCCGGCTTTCGGGTCGGACGAGGACGGAGGGTGGTAGTGCGTGTACCGGAAGCGGCTGCCCCAGTGGCAGAAATCGGACGAGACGACAAACAAGGTGTGAGGGTCGGCGAGGTACGGCGCGAGAAGGGTCCCGAACGCTCGTTCGGATGAGGTCGAGATGGATCCGACGAGGATCGGAACGACTTTGATATCGCGGCTAGGTGGCAGGCAGGGAGTAAGTTCAAATGCAAGACCAATCCAGAGGACGCGGTCTCGCTCGTACCCTTCAAATACCTTGCGGATGTACCTGTTGCGTACCAGGGCCGTCGTCAGCCCCTTTCCGAACCTTTGTCTGGTGCGCTGCACGACTCACGGCAAGTGCATCTCAATGCTGCAGCGAGTACCAGAGGCGATCAGGATCGGAACCTAGACCCGTGCTTGGTCAGGACGGACCTGTGCTCGTCCTCGTCTGTCTCCTGGTCCATCTCTTGGAACTTGCCCGTAGCCCTGAGCTCTGTAATAGCTGCGAGCAAGAGAATTGGTATTAGCTCGACCGCCTCCGAATCCTAGGAGGCGACTTTCAAGCTTGAATCTGGAGACTCCGATTCTCTACTTACTGTCGAGATCGAGCGGGAGCTGGCCGATCGGGGTCTCGTACGTCTGGCAGCGACTGAGTGCACAAACGTCGAGGTGGACATGGTGAGAGGGACCGAGGATAAAGACGCGGTGACTGCGGGCGGTCGAATGAACCGGTGAGCCTCTGGCGGCACGGGCGGGCCGGCCTGTGGCGTTTCCAAGTTCCCGTTCGCTGGATCAGGCGAAGCTTACATCGGGTCAATGTCGATGCACTTGTAGGCGAATGCGGCGGCGGGACCCGAGTACGAGTACCCTGCGTGGCTGTCGATATGTTCAGGGAGTCTCGGTTAGCCCCGCGTGTTTCACTCGGAGCTGCAGTTGTCCTCCGGCTTAGCTTACGGAGCGATGATTGCCTTGCACCCTTTGACGGGCGCGTTCGCGAGCGGTTCTCCCGATTCGGGGTGGGCGGTCGCCGCGAGCCATTGCTCGAGTTGCTGGTCGAGGCGGGACCCTGCAGGACAGAGATCATCGGTGAAGGTCCCCGTCTCTTTCCTCGTGCAGTGCAGTGGTAAGAGATCACTGACTGTTATTGGTGTACCAGCTCCCGGCGTGCGACGCTGCCCTCGTCGTCGTCGTCGTCGTCGTGGTGGATGGCATCGCTCACGGCTCAAGTGGGGCCGACAAACTCGGAGATTGGGGGGGCGAGCACTCGGTTCCGATTCGACACAGTGACAGGCTCACGGCGAGCGAGTCGCTTTCTCGGTGAGCGAGGAGTATGGGCCGTGGATGGCTACAGGGCGTGAGAGGCCGGGTCAAGAGTTGACGTCGATTGGACGGATGACAATCGAGGCGGTGCAACGGGAGAACGCTCCCTGCTCGCTCTACTGTAGCGCTCGCCAGTGCACTCCATTAAGCCAGGCCAATACTAGAGAGCTGAACATGCCCGATCCGACCAGTCACGCCGTCAGGAAAGAGCCGAGTTGAGACCTCCGCGGACTCCGCGGTGGATCAAGCTGGCTGGCCCGGATTCCGGCTTCCAGCCCTGCTCTGCCTCGCTCTCTGCTCACTCTACACAGCTCACTCGAGCTCTTGCGCTAGCCGAGTACCGTCTCTATTGCTGTACCTACCTGCCAGACTCGAACCGCCGTCGAAACCGAGCTGCTGTAGCTCGTACGACGAGCCCGTCGACTCGCTCGCCTGCCGCCAGTCTCGCATCGGCTGCCGCCGCCTCGCCCCGTCCCTCCGACTCGATGGCGACGACGACCATGATGGAAACTCGAACCAGCCTCGACGTGAAACCAGTCTCGGTCACGCAGCCGAGTCGGGCGATCAGCGGAACGACGTGCGAGCATTCGACGGCTTGGCTCAACGCGCATCATCAACTCGCGCCGCAACGGCTCAAGGCCGCCGCGACAAAGTCGTTCCAGCTCGGATCCCCGCAAAAGCAACTCGTGAGCTCACTCCGCACACTCCCACCTGCTTGTGCCGGGAAAGGGAACGCTCACGCAGTCGACGCCGCTTGCGTTGCCGCCCCTTTCTTGCGCTCCCTGCAGCCCGTGACCCCACCTTCATGTTCAACTTGTCATTCGGCGCCCTATCGCCCTCTCTTTTGCCTCGATTGCGAACAACAGTCTTGCGCAGGCTCGAACGGCAAGAGTCACGCGGCAGAGCACGCTCGAAAGGAACAGCATCCCCTCGGTACGTCCTTCCGTTCCCTAACTTCCCGTGCTCGGTGAACGCGTTCTCAGCCCGCTCCACCCTATCCGCCGAGGTTGCTGACCTTGTTTTGATGCCCTTCACAGCTGTCGATCTGCGGTCCGGCACGTTGTACTGCGCGGGCTGCCAAGAATACGTCCGGAACGATCCGATCGAGCGCTTCATGTCGGCAGAAAGGATCGCGCTCCTCGACGCGGCGCAAATCCCGGCAGACGGTCATCGAGGTTAGTCAGCTCCTCAGTCGCTCGGAAGTTCATAGCTGATGCCCTATTCGACGGCGACCGCTTCCTTTCGCGAAACAGCCGGCAAACGACCGAGGGTCAACACGGCGGCTTCGCTATCACTTGGAGGGCTCTCGACGCTGACCACTATACCAGGTGAGTTTCGTCGAAGCTCGCGATGCCTCGATGAACGTAGGCCTGACGCCGTTCTGGCATGCCAGCTCGCGGTATTCGGAATCTCGGAAACAGGTGTGTGCTCTCCCCCATTTGCGTTGAGAAGGTCCGGCCAGTCCTCACCAAGCGCACATACGATTGCAGCTGCTACATGAGTGTGGTCCTGCAGACTTTCTTGGCCAACCCGTTCTTGCGGGCGTTCTACCTGTCGGATCGACATAACCGCTACGGCTGCTCGCGCACCCTCGCTGGCGAGGCGTGCCTGTCTTGCGAGCTCGACCTCCTTTTCTCCGAGGTGCGCCACTGCGCTTGCTCAGTCGATCGAAGTACGGAAACTGACCAAACGGACTTCTTGCGCACGCAGCAATATGCCGAAGACTCTGCTCCCCACGCCCCGACCCGCTTCTTGTACTCTTTCTGGCGCTCAAGTCACGATGCGGCCGGTTACGCTCAGCAAGACGCGCACGAATTCCTCATTTCTGGTGAGTGAAACGCTTGGACAGCTAGCTGCCCGGCGACTCGACCTCCTCCCAATCGACGCTGACAGAACGCATGCCTCACGTAGCCCTGAATTTGATCCACTTGTCATCGCCACATCATCACGAACCGATCCCGGGCGGCGCGCCTTGTCCGTGCATCGTCCACTCGACGTTTGCCGGCGAGCTCCGGAGCAAGATCACCTGCGGGCGGTGTCACCACCAGTCCGAGACGCTCGAGCCGTTCTTGGACCTGTCTCTCGACTTGCGAGATCGAAAGACGGGCCAACTCGCGCGGACGCTCGCAGACTGCTTGAAGAGGTGAGCGGGAGAACCCAGCTCTCGAGGTTGTCGTTCAGTCTGGCGCTCGCCAGCACTCGGACGAGCTCCCTCGATGGCGCCCGCTGATCACGTCCTTTGTTGAATGCAGCTTCACGCTGCCCGAGAACCTCCCGAGTGTGTTCAGCTGCGCTGCCTGTGGGGATGGCGTCCCGACCGCGACGAAACGCCTCAGCATCAAGTCGCTCCCGTCCGTCCTCTGTGTACAATTCAAGGTGCGCTTTGAGAAGTGATGTTGGCCTTTAGGCGGTCTGTGCGGCAGACATTGACAATGTCACGTCCTTGCAGCGTTTCGAAATCACGAACCAGGCTCACAAGATTGACTCGCCGATCGCGTATCCGCTGACGATCGACATGGGGCCTTACCTGACCGATCATCTCGACTACCCTGCGAGCTTTAAGCCGTGAGTCTCACGAGAAGGTAACGGCCGCCTACCGTCCGCCCCTACTGACACGCTGTGTTGCATCTCAGGTCCGCCTCGACGCGTTTCGCCTTGATGGCCGTCATCGCGCACGAGGGCACTCTGACGCAAGGTCACTATACTGCTTATATCCGAGGACCTGATGACGTGAGTACGAGCGAACACGGCGGCTGCTGACCCTGGCGTCAATGCTCTCCAAGACGCTGACCTGTTCTGGTCCTCTTGGTCCCTCGCCCGTTCTGCTCGCAGTTCTTTGCCATCGACGACGAAAAGGTTCGCCGCGCTCCGATCAGCGAAGTGCTCGCCGCGAAAGCCTACCTCGTCGTCTATTCACGCCTCTGATTCCGCCTCCCGTTCCCGCCTCATCGCCAACGAACCAGGCTACCAGCTCTGCTATCGTCGCGTATGCACTTCTCTCATGCATTTGCCTCACTCTACCATTTTAGGCTCGCTGTCGCCATGTTGTCCGTCCTTCCCGCGTGGCCATGTACCGTTTCTTTCTGCCCTTTCCGGCTCCTCGCATCTTCTTCACGTGGACCTCGCATTTCGCCCGCATCTCTTGCAGTCAACCGTTTCTGGTGGTATTCATGCCCCCCTCTTGCATTTCATCCCTTTGTCGTTCAGTCTCGCGACATGGGTGTTGATTTCTCGTCTTCGAGTGGGCCGCAGCAAAAAAGCCGCGGACTCATCGCAGTGCGCTTCCGACTGCAAAGCTTACGTTGTTGGGTCTAGGGCAATACTTGCTGACACTGGTAGTGCAACGTGAAGAGCCAGGCATGTGTTTCAGCTGCTCGGAGCAATTCGTCGTCGTCGTCGGTTCGATGACATCATCGGCGGAATTTCGCCGTCTCGATCTCGTCGTCCGGCGAGAGCGATCCCACGCCAACGCGGCTGTCCCCGCCTCGCTGTGCTCCTGCCTTTCACCCTTCACATCGCTTCCAGCAACCACAACTCCAAAGACCATGTACCGTTCCGCCCTCGGCCTCGCCCGCGCTCAACTCGCTCGTCCGGTCGCTCCCGCTGCGTCAGTCCGGTTTCGTTTCTTCTCGATCAGCCGGCGCAGACCGGAACATGCTCATGCGAGGATTGCTTCAGACGGACACTGACTCTCTCCCTCGGGGGGATACGGTTGCACTCACAGCGCGACCCGCTCGTTCGCCAACGCGAGCGTCCGCCTCGCCGCGAAGCCCGCTGAGGAACAGTCTGCCCAGCACCCGGGCAAGAGTGGCCTGCCGCACCTCGAGAACCCGTCCCTGAGTGAAGAGGCCGTTCACGCCGACCGCCTCGGCCAGGACCCGCTCAAGGGTCACACGGCCGGCTCGTCGACTTCGACCGCCGGGGCCACCGCCGAGAACGTCGTCGACCAGGTCAAGGACGCCGCCAACTCGGTCGCGCAAAAAGTCAAGGACGCCGCCAACACGCTGACGGGCGCCGGCAACCCGCAAAAGCGGTCGTACCACTCGACGGCGATCCGCCGCGAGAACCCGGCAGGGTCCAAGCCGGCCGAGGAGCAGTCGGCGCAGCACCCGGGCAAGAGCGGCCACGACCACCTCGAGAACCCGTCCATGTCGGAGGAAACGGTCCACGCCGACCGGACAAGCAAGGACCCGCTCCCCGGTGACAAGAAGCCGTCGCGCCAGAACAACGGTGGCGACAAGCAGAAGAACAACGTGAGTGCAACTGCGGGCCAAGGGGGAACGGCGGCGTCCGTCGAACCGGCGGGCAAGCCTGGCGGTAACGACACCCGCATCGAGGACTTGCCCGACGGCGAGGCGACCAAGAAGAGCGCCGAATCCGCGAGTCTTTCCCCCGCGCTTCCGTTCGAGTCCTCTCCATCTTCGCTACAGCCCGACTTGATCGGCTGCTCCCGTCAGTCGCTTTCCGGGCATCGATCACTGACTCGCTCTCTTTTGCTGCTCGTCGTACAGGCTTGAATGGAATGACCCCACCAAGGGAGACGTTCGCTTGAAGAAACGGATCATCGGAATCGTCGCCCCGCAGCACTGGAAGTAAATAGTCGCGTAGTTTCGCCTCGGGGTCGACACCAGCATTGTACACATCTCTTGCCTGTGTGTCTTGACTCGCAAATTGTGCAAATGGCTTTGACTATAGAAAGATTGAAAAAGTTTCGAGGTTGTCCGAGTAGGCGACCTAGTGAGCCTCCAGAAGTCCCTGTTGCTGTCCTGCCGACGCTGGCGAGAACCGAGAGGCAGCGCATACTCACTTTGGACACAGTCTGTACGGTCGGCTTGCTCTCGCGTGCAGAAACAGGCGCGCCATCACCGCCGTCCGTCGCCAGTCTCTCGGCGCTCGGAACAACACGATCGGGACTCGAACCAGCGCATCGCCTCGTCTGACGACTCTATAGTACGACAGCCATGAGATTACAGCTACCGGCACCGATACGGGATCCGCTATTGGGCGCGATCGGCCGACTCGAACTCAGTTTCGATGTGTCGCTGTCGATCAAACGGGTCAAACGGTACGGCTGGATATGGCGCCGGGACTGGGAATACGCCGTCGGTCTCGTCGTGAGTCACGTTCCTGATCACCCTAGACCGGACCGAGCTCCTTCCGGAGCGTGCTTTACGAGGAACGGCTCGCCCTGTCCGAGGTTCGCAAGTAGGCAGCGAGTCTGTCGTCCGCGCGTTGCTGCGTCGGATTGAGGCGAGCGGGCGAGGCGAGCCAGCCGACTCCATACTACCGACGGGCACTGGGGCCGACCAAGTTGATCGGTCCGCGACAACGCTGGTTTCCTCGAAGGCGACATGCTCCGTTTCCTTGCCGCCGTTTGCGGGCCATAGTACTTTGCTCGGCTCGTCGCATGGTACTGACACTCTCTACCCGCCTCGTAGCTCGCCGTCTTCTCATTATCGGTCATGGCGCAACCTTTGCTCTTCAAGGTGTTCCTCGTCTCCGTTTACACCCTCGCCCTCCTGATCCCCTTCACATCGCAATTCTTCCTTCCGGCGACGCCCATCTTCTCTTGGCTGCTCCTCTTTTATTCGTCGCAATTCATCCCAAAGGCATACCGGCCGCATATCTGGGTCTCGGTCCTTCCGACCCTCGAGTCTGTTCTGTACGGCGCCAACATTTCCGACCTCCTGACTCGTGCGACCAACCCGTTCCTCGACGTCCTCGCGTGGCTGCCGTACGGTGTCATCCACTTTGCGGCGCCGTTCGTCGTCGCCGCCCTCTTATGGATCTTTTCGCCTCCGGGCGCCGTCAAATTCTGGGCGGCCGCGTTCGGCTACATGAACTTGACCGGCGTCATCATCCAGATCGTGTTTCCCTGTGCACCGCCTTGTGGGTCGCCTGCGCTGCCGCCGTCTTAAAGAGCTGTGCTGACGACGGTATCTGCAGGGTACGAACTGCGGGAAGGTCTCGTCCCGGCAAATTACCGCATGCGCGGCTCGGCGGGCGGTCTCGCGCGCATCGATGCCATCTTTGGCGGTCACGGCTACGACAAGACCTTCTCGGGCGCGCCCGTCCCGTTCGGCGCCTTCCCGAGTCTTCACGCAGGATGCTCGACGATGGAAGCGCTCTTCCTCTCGCACTTTTTCCCGAAAGGGCGGCCGTTCTACTGGCTTTACGTCTTTACGCTCTACTGGAGCACGATGGTACGTCCAACCCGCATCCTGGCGAGCCGCAGCGGTGTGCTCATGAACGCGTTCTCGTCGACAGTACCTCACGCATCACTACCTGATCGACCTCGTCGCCGGCGGGTCCCTCACTTGCATATTTTTCTACTATTACCTCGCCAAGATGCCGGACGAGCTCCGTCACCCGACCAAGCGACCCGTCCAGCCGTACCGCGCGACCCCGCTCACCAACTCGATCCCGCTCGACGAAGAGTCCGGCCTCCCGAAGCCGTTCGCACACCACTCGGCGGGCGCGACGAACGGTCATGCGAACGGGTACGGCGGCTGGGAGGGCGACGACGATCTCGATGAGCACGGGAGGAGCGACGCCGAGAGTCTCGCGGACGAGGCCAAGATGTATGGTCCCGGTGGCGATTCGGGCGGTCTGCCGAGGCCAGGGTCGCTGCAGCGAGAGAAGAGCGCACAGCGAAGAGAATGAGATCGGTTATCCTAGAGTCGGTTGCCTCGTAGATACCCTTCCCCATCTATCCTAGCCAATACCCTCTCCCCTTAATGCTGCTCTCCCGGAATATACATATGCTCCACCATCAGGGCTTTCTTGTCCTAGTGCCGGAACAGCTAAGACCGGACAGGCGAGCGCTTTCGGTTCGAGGTTTACGAGATCCTACCGGGCGGCTGATTGCACACCACGGCAACGCGCAAAGTATTGAAGAGACTTCATTACAGAAGCGTAGGCAAGCAAGCGATGGAAAGTACTAGAGTATCGAAGCGGTCTCAAGCGTTCTCAAGCGTTCTCAAGCGTGCAAGCGTTGGTGCGTCCCCCTCGCATGTCAAGTCGAATCCTCGCTCGCTTCGTCAGACGAGTCGTGCGCTCCGCCATCAGGATCGCCGTCGGCCTTGCCCTTCCCTTTGACCCGAGAGTAGACGATCTTGACATTCTTCAAGTCGGCGAGATGCAAGTCCTCCGGGCCATGACGCTGGAGAAGCTCGACCTGCGCACAAATGGTCATCGCGCTCACATCGCGCTCAAGTGGAGCTTGAAACGGAGAGCTCACTCACCATTTTGCGCCACGTGAACGACCCTTTCTCGCAGGCTGGTGGGCTATTCGTCCACGTAAAGGCCGCGCCGAGCGCGTCGAGCTCATCAAGGTCAGTGGCGTCCTCCTTCCCGGCCGCTGCCAAGACGTGCTTGATGGCGCGTCGCCAAGACGGTCGAGTGAATTTGCGATTCGAGGCGACGTTGAACTCGTCCGACTTTCGACCGCATTTCTGCAGCGTCAGATAAGATCCGTATTTGTAGGGGCGCCCCCCGTAAGCATTCACGGCGCCACGGTACTCGAGCTTGAACCGATTCGGGATGCGCGCGAGAAAGTCGTCACCGTACTGCTCGGGTGGATAGTCGCCGTGCTTGAGAGACAGGGTCGAGGACGAGACATCCAGCTGCGCGGCGAGGCAGTCACGCACTGCCATGACTCGCTGATTCTCCACCTCGGTGGCGGCGGCTTGAGTCAGGATCTTGAGAGTGGTTGGGGAGTCTGCCGATGGGTCCGCATCTGCGGGCTCGTACAATGCGCGCAGCTTCGACTTATGCGCGATCGCCTTCCAGGATGGCGCGTAGCCCAAGCTGCGCCGCAGCTCGAGACGTAGTTTCTCATACATCTCTTCGAGCTTGGCCAAGCGTTGCTCGGACGCTTTCGCCGCGTCGCGCCGAGCGATCGTGTCGAGGAGGAGGACCTTGTAGCGGCGCCACGCTGCAGGCGCAGCCACGGTCAGAACATCGCCTGAACGGACGCGACCGCCACGAGTTGAGTACACTGACCTTTTGGGGCGCTATTTGGCATCCGTTCTGGCGGATCCGGCAGTTCGTGGCCACGCGGCCACCAGAAGTCTTCGCTCGCATGGAACTTGTCGGCGAGCTCGTTGACTTCTTCTTCGGTCCAGGCATGTTTCGTGGAAAGCTGATCCAGCACGCTGTCAAAGGCGTCATTGGGGAACCTGTTTCGTGCAGCTTGTGCCCGTGCCAAGCTCACCTTGCCACACGCTGTTTCTCTCGCGACCGCGCGTCTTCAAGCTCTTGGGCGCGTGCCGCCTTCGCTTCGTCCCGCAAAACCTTTAGGTTCTCGTGAATCTGCTCTCTTTCCTGCCGGCCGAAATTTGAGATTCAGGAGAATCAGTCACGGAACTTCCGAGTATGACCGCAGGTTTTTCACGTACCTCCAGTGCTCGCGTGACGTACTGGCCGCGCTCCTTCACGAAATGGTCGAGGCGGTCAGTTTTCAGGTCGCGCGACTCGCCACTTCGCCTCCGACTGCGAGTTGACCAAAGACTCGCCGCTTTGACGGCCTGCGCATCCTCCTCGTCTGCTCGCTGGTACCGCCAGAGAGTGTCGTTGACTTCCCGCACGTCGTCAAGCACGAGCTTGTCTGTAGAATGCGAACGAGTCGGGCCGGTCCCGTAACCATCGCTGAGACGAGAAGTGTGCACGCACCGAAACGACTGTACGATTTGTCTGGACACGCCGAATCGGCAGGTCAGCCTGAACCTGCCATGCAAAGACGATGACGATGCGTCAACGAGCTCACCTTCGTTCTCGTGATCGATGATTATGCAATCGTTCAGACGATGGTGGATCTGGCCGAGTTCGCCCTTCAGGCTCCGACGCTGGACCAACCTATTCGCCGTTCCACCAAGTACGGTCAGCAGCAAGTACGGTCAGCAGCCCGTGTGAGTCTCCATACGTGGGCAGAAGATGATCGGGACTTGCCGGTCGTTTTTACAGGCGGTACACCAACGAATCAGCCAAGTCTGATCGAACCAGGACGCGTTTCCGCAATACTGCCGGGGCGATAGGTGCTCAGCTGACTCATCAGGAGCAGTGCAGGTGGTTCATAACGATTCATGGTACGTACTAGACAGTCCGAGCCGTAGAGCGTAAGCGCGAAGCGGATTTCGCTCATCTCCTTCGGCAGGTCAAAGCCCATGAGTTTGCGGACCCTGGACCAAAGCGTCCGCGACGAGCTCGCGAGGAGGAAGTTGTTGAGAGTCGGTGACGTCTTTGCGAGGCGGATCAGGTCGGACAAGTCGAGATGGGAGCAGATCTGCGGCGGCGAGGGGAGCAGACGTCTCCGTCAGCTCGGCGTCGCTTCAATCGTCCGAAGATGCGCCAGCTTACTTCGGAGACCATTTCGAAAGGGAGCTTGAGCAGTAGACCTTGCGAAAACTCGTTGACGAATTCGGGGGGGTCATCCTCGTCTTCGTCTTCGTCTTCCTGATCTCCATCCGAGCCCACGACTGTTCCGCGAGCGTCGCCTTGCGTGGAGTCGGCCGCCCCGCGAGTCGAGCTCGAGTCCCGCGGGCCTTCTTTCCCGTTCTTCGCATCGCGGCGTCGCGTCTTCTTCGTGCGAGACGCTGCTGTCGCGAGTGACTCGTCAGCAACAGCGCGTCCGGGACTCTCGGCCGCGCGAGCCCGACGCACTCGGCTCGTACGCGTCGTCACTGCTTTCGTTGCCTTTGCGCCGCCTCGCCAGCAGCGGCGCGGCCTCCTTGAGCGCTTCGAGGCGGTCTTCGTCGTCGGTCAACACGTCCGTCTCGCCATCGCTGTCGACCTCCTTGTAGCTGACGCGGCCTTGGCCAGCGCGGCGTGACATGCTCGTCAAAGCTGTGGGAAGCGTGTATGTGACGAGCTGTGTGACGTGAAGGGCGAGGCGGGCGCGGAGGACAACCAGGAGGGCTTTCGGCTTTCACGCGCAACTTTTGACATCTCGACGTCATGCCACGTCTGCCCGGCTCACTGTAAGCCCTGATACGGCGAGGACAGGGGCATCGCATGCGAAGTCTAGAAGCACGGACTCTACGCGTGTCGGAGTGCGAGGACTCTGCGAGGCAAAGACGCAGCTCTCCAGGTGGAATAGGAATGAGGAAGAGGCAGAAGCACATTGCAGCAAACAGCGAATCTACCGGAAGCACCTGCAGGTTCGGAAGAGATGCATCGGTCAGCTCGTAGTTCCTGGCGGACAGACTGGATTGTTCAGACGATGCCGGCCGAGGGAGAACGATTCAGCCAAGCCTGTTGACCTCTTAGCCCAGCAACGACCCCAGCCTGACTCGGGTCACTCCGTCCGGAAAGACATGCATGACCCGGCCAACCTTTCGCCGCTGCAGTCCACCCGCGTCCTGAGCCCCCTCGACACCTCGAACCCGCTCGCGAGAACGCCTACCCAGCCTCGCGGAGCCCCTCGTGACAAGGGCTCTGGCTTCCTTCCCGCGCCTCGCCCTCGTGAGAGGAGAAAGGCGCGAGTCGTACACCAGGAGGAACGGGCAAAGTGCTCAAGCGAGCGAGCGCAAAGCATCAAAGGGAGGAAGCAAGGGTCCGCAGACGGGTAGTCGAGAAGGACAGCAGGGACGGGTCGAAGGAACGGCATCGGCGAATGGATAAACTTTATGCATCATACAAGCGTCCCCTCCCTGTCGTGTACACCCGATCTCGGAATGCGAGGGAAAACGAGGCTTACGGAGCATCGGGAGCGACTTGGCGGGCAAGCAGGCAGGCAGAAATCAAACGGCAGAGCAAATCTGTAGACGTGGCCTGTTGAGCGAGTCAGTACTCGATTATGATCCGTGCACGGTCTGCTCACTGTTCGGTGCGCGCAACAAAGGGTCGGGGAAGGAAGCCCATCAGAATGAGGTAAAGCATTTGGTATGGTCCGTATGTCCGCATAATTATCTCGGTAGCAGAACTGGTTGTTGTGGAACTCATCACGAGGCTCCGTTCCCGTGTCCTTGCGCGCGCGTGCAGATTGGATCAAGGATGAAAGACTCACTCTTTCTGGAGGGCGGCCGGCGTGAGACAAGCAGCAAATCAAAGGTGAGCCTGTGAAACGTCAAGGCATCGGGAGGTCAGCGCTTTGTCTGTCTTACTCGTCTCGTTGCTTGGAGCCGGTCGCGCGGGCGAGCGTGCGGTGCGGACAATGCCTCGAGGAAGCGGATGCCATCAGTTGGTGATGCATGTTTGTACACAGAGATCTCCCTCACCCTGGCCTTTCGACCAGTCGGGAGTATATTGAAAGTGTAGGTATCATCGATTGGCGGTCCATTCGAGGGCGGGGAGGTGGAGCGGTGTCAGGCGAATGAAAAAGGGACGAGGACGAACAGGAGAGTTTTAACGATCGCACAGGTCCGCCGGGAGCTGTGAGAATGGCGGGCCAGACTGGTGAGAGCAGACGGAGTAGCAAGTCGGCCTGTACAAGAGCGAGAGAGCAGCCAAGGGCGGGTGAAGGGAGAAGGAAGAAGACGGACAAGCGAGGGCCAGCCAGCTCACGCGCGACGCGCGCGACTCTTTTGCGCCGGCCGCGGATACGAATTCGAATACAAAATTCGGCAAAGACGTCTGGCATTCGCACAGCTTAGGCGCAGAGTAGCAGTCTCAGGGAATTGAGCCTCTGCTTGCTGGCTCTATGCAGTCAAGCAGGGTGTTCGAGTCGAGGAGAGAGTCACCTTCTGCAGGACCATGACTATGCACCTGTCAAGGGGTTGCCCCCTGTCGGCGTCAAAGTCGCTTCCGTGTCGCAGAGGAAGTGTTGGCTGAACCGTCGCACCGCAAAGCGCGTCCAGACCCTCACCTCTATAGCCATTGACGGGCTCCTCATGTCGGCCCTGCCATCTCGGCCAGTGTTGGCGCATCCGCCCGACCTCGAAGTGCTCCGGTCCGAATTGAGGAATGCCGTCACGGAATCGCTCGACCGCTCGCTCGACGCGTCGGCAAAGTTTGCGGGCCAGCTCCTCGCTGCTCTCCCGAGGCCAGCAAGGACCGCAAGGGCTCCAGTCGCTTCGACGTCAGGGGTAACTCTCGACGACCTGCAGGCCGAGAGCGACAGGAGGAGAGACGCGCGCACTTCGGCCCCGCATGACCTGCACCGCCAGCAACTGCAACAGCACACTCCGGCGGGGACCAGCGTCTCGCCGCATGTCCACTTTCGAACTTCGACGCCGGTCAGGACGCCGAACGGAGGGACCGAGGCCCAGGGAGGCGGTTCATCGAGTCGAGTCGCGGCGGGAGGTCGATCAGCTGCGCCTCGCTTGTCCGGGCTGCCCGCCGTCGGATCGTTCTCGGGTGGACAGACCGGCATCGTACGACCACGCGACAGCCTCGCCTCGGTCTTCTCGGTCGGCGCAGGTCCTTCTTCCCCCGTCGTCAGTCCCGACCTCGAACTCGGTCCCGACGACGAGCGCATGCGAGGCGACAATAGCGTCGGAGGCGGCCAGGGAGGAGCGATCTCGGTCGATGCAGCGCAGCGGCAAGAATGGCGCGCGCAGGATACAGACGAGCAGGACCAAGTCCGGCTCGCGCAGGCGTACCTCCGGAATCACGAACTGCTCCGGGCGGCGCACGTTTTGCGAGATTGCACTGGGCCAAGAGCGCGATGGACGAGATCGCATGCCAAGTTCCTGGTGCGTTGATCTAGGCGCCGCCGCGTTCGGCAAGAATCAGGCTGACGGGGAATGCGGCGCGATGCAGGCTGGCGAGAAGCGGTTACAGGAAGAGGCGGGAGACCTCCTCGGCGCCAAGGACCGGCCACGACAGAACGTCTACACGCAGGAACTGCTGGAAGAGTTCGCAGCATACGAGCCAGGGTGTCTCGACAACGATGGCTTCCTCCTGTACCTGTGCGTGCCCGGCCTGTCTATCCTGCCGATCGACCGTTCCTTCACTCACATCTGGGGCGCAACGCCCGCAGGAAAGCGCTTCTCCTCCTCTCACTGCCGCCGACGTCTCCAGACGCGTTCGATGCCCGCCCATCGGACGTCGCGAGCGACTCGCCGAACGTCGATCTGCGGCTCGCGGCGCTCGAAGTGCTCGTCAACTCGGTTCAGGCGGAGCCGTACAATTGGTCAGCGTGGCTCAAGATTGCAGAATGCCTCGATGGGCCAGAGGAGGTACGTTCTAGCCGGTGTTGTCTATCGGGCCCGGGGTCTCTCCGCGCGGCTAGCGACGGCGCTGATCCGCCCCTAGCGCAACCTGCAGCTCGAAGCGACCTTGCCCTTCCTTCCGTCAGGCTATCCTCTTCTCTTCTTCTACTTGCACTGCTCGCTCGAGATGCACTCGGCAACCGAGGGCTTGCTCGACATCGTCGATGAGCTCGAAGCCGTGTTCGGGACAGAGTGCTCGGCTGTCTCCAGCTTGCGCGCTCTCGTTTACTACCACATGCGCGGTACGTCCTGTGGCGCGACTCGGATTGATGTGAGGCTATGCGAGCTGAGCTGACCCCGAATCTTGCGCACCGCCCGCCAGAATTCGACGAGTCGCTGGTCCACTTCACGGCTTTGCGCAAAGTCGACCCGTATCGCCTCGACGACCTCGACATCTTGTCCAACATCCTGTACGTGTCGGAGAAGCGCGCCGAGTTGGCGACGCTCGCGCAAGAATACATGCGCGTCGACCGCGTCCGGCCGGAAACGTGCTGTCTCGTCGGTGAGTCGCCTCGCAAGGGGCAGCGCGCCTGCTCAGATATTCTCGAGAGGAGTCTGAGCCGTGCTCGCGCCGTCCTTGCTCTTAAGGCGACCGATGTTGATCGCGAGGTCTACTTGCAGGCAACTACTTTTCGCTCCGCCGTGACCACGAAAAGGCCATCACGTACTTCCGTCGCGCCCTCAAGCTCGACCGTGGCTACTTGTCGGCTTGGACGCTCATGGGGCACGAATACGTCGAAATCAAGAATACCAACGCCGCGATCGCGAGCTATCGGCGAGCAGTCGGTGAGTCGCCTGTTCGCGCGAGCGACTCTTCTGGAGCGTGCATCTGCCCAAGGAGGCTCTGCGTATTGCTTGACGTTGATGTAGATCGCCTGCTTGTGTCGACTTCACAGACGTCAACCGCAAAGACTACCGTGCTTGGTACGGCCTCGGCCAGGCTTACGAGCTGCTCGGCGAACCGTTCTACGCAATCAATTACTACCAGCGCGCGACGGCACTGCGACCTTATGACGCAAGGATGTGGAGTGCACTCGCGACGAGCAACGAGAAGCTTAAACGGTGGGTCGGCTGTCCATTTCATGCGCTGCCGGTGGCGGCCATCCTTTCAGAGGAGCGCAAGTACCAGCTCGACGAACGGCTTGATGACTAACGCAACCTTGTCTGACAGGGTCCCCGACGCGATTCAATGCCACCAGCGAGCCCTCCTGGCGACCGAAACCGGCGACGGTTCCGACATCGCCCTTCGGATCGGCAAGCTGTATGCCGCCTTCGGTCAAGGCGAGCACGCCGCCGCCTACCACCGCCGCGCTCTCAACGAAGGTCTCCGCGCCGGTCTCGGTACGGTCGACCTCGGACGGATCTACCTCTGGCTTGCGAAATGGGAGATGCGGCGCGGGAACGCGCTGCAAGTGACAGGCGGCGCAGCGACACGGGGCGACCTGGACAAGGCAGAGGAGTACCTGCGCGCCCTCGAGGCGACGCAAGAATTCCGCGAGGAGGCCAAGGCACTGCTGAAGGAGCTCGAGGTCCAGCTGTTGTCACGGGAGTGACCCTCATTGCAATCCACTGGCCCCAATTTGGCTTCCTCGCTCCGACTCGCGCTCCTCCTGAATGACGATGCAGTTGCGCTGTCGGATTGTGCGATGAACGAGAGTATGCGCTGCTGCGGAACAAGACTTTTCCTGTTCGGAGGTCGCCTCGGCCGCTTCCGGACTCTTGCCGCGGCGGATGTGGGGCAGCAACTTCGGCGACGTTGCTTGCTCAGCTCTGCTCGTGTGGGCGCAAAGGTCGACTCGACCGTGAACCTTCTGCTCTTGATTGAACTGCTAAGCGGAGCAACAGCTGCTAGCGAACTGTGACTTGCCGCCGAACCATGCCCGACAAGATGGACGCGCTCGTTCTTCTCAAGACCGACGGTGACGACTGGAAGCCCGGTCCCAAGACCTGGCACCCTGTCGAAGTGCGCAGCTTGCCGATTCCGCAGGTAGAGCAAGGTGAGCAAAGCCTGGGCAGCAGGGAAATGAGAGGGGGGATGCCATCATCGGGAACGCCCTCCCGAGGCTTTTCGCTTCGTCAGGTCGTTCCGGCTGTACTGACTCTGCCTGCCCTCCCCTTCAGACCAGGTGCTCGTCAAGGTCCTCGCCGCCGGCTTCAACCATCGCGACGTATTCCAACGCCAAAGTCAGCCGTTCCTTTCGAAGCGATCCTTGCGCCGCCTAACTAATCTCGAGCTACATTCAGGCCTGTATCCCGGCACCTTCTTCCATTCCGATGCGCAGCCTTCTATTTTGGGTGCCGATGCCGTCGGAGTCGTTGTCTCCAAGAACCACCCGCTCGCGAACAAGCGAGTTCTCCTCGCGCCCGCGGTGAACTGGCACAAGGACCCGCGCGGACCGGACGTCCCCGGGAAGCAGTTCGGCATCCTCGGATCCGTCAAGCAGACGGAAGGTCGAGGCACGTACGCCGAATACATTGTCGTCGGTAAAGACGACGTGATCGAATGCCCTGAACACCTCTCCGTCACCGAGGCGGCGACGGTCCCGCTTGGCAGCTTGACCGCCTACCGAGCTACGTTCACTAAGGCAGAGATCAAGTCAGGCGACAACGTCTTGATCACCGGGATCGGAGGAGGCGTCGCGATCTTGGCTCTGCAGTTTTGCGTGGCGATTGGTGCGTCTCGTTCTTTGCGCTTACTTGCCCTCATTGAGGCTGACTCCGTTGCGCAGGCGCAAATGTCTGGGTCACGTCGTCGTCGCCGGATAAGATCAAGCGGGCTCAGGAGCTCGGAGCCAAGGGTGGCGTGAACTACCGAGACGGTAAGCGGGGTCCATCCGCTTCAGTCAATCGTTGCACAGAAGTGACATCTCCCTGACCGACGCAGAGGACTGGTCAAAGCAGCTCCTCAAGCTCTTGCCGTCGTCTCGTCCTTACCTCGACGCCGCTATCGACTCGGGCGGAGGACCGCTCGGAACGCAGCTGATCCGCCTTTTGCGCGATGGGGCGATCATTTCGTGTTACGGGCAGACTACCATGAAGCCGCTCGACATGCCGATGGCCCTCGTTCTGAAGAATGTCGAGATCCGAGGCGAGTGCGACCGATTCTGTGGTGACCTGCGGTAGCTGACTCGCGTGCGACGCTTTCGACAGGATCGACGATGGGCTCGCGCGAAGAGTTCTTTTCGGCGGTCAAGCTCATCGGCGAGAAGAAGATCAAGCCCGTCGTTGACAGCGTGCTCAACGGTCTCGGCGAAGCGGAGAAAGGCTTCCAGCTGCTCAAGGAGGGCGGCCAGTTTGGCAAGGTGCGTCTCGGCTTTCTGCGACTACCGAAACCGAAGCTCACGTCGACGACATGCAGATTGCAATCCAGATTGCCAAAGACGAAAAGTCCAAGATGTAGACCGCCTCTCGAGCAAGATCTCGTACATATCGTTATTGGACCCGCACTCGAGTTGGGGTCAGACTATTCGCAGCCGGAATCGGTCAATGCTATCAACCTTTGTACAATCTGAGGCACATATCCGCCAAAGAGTCGTCAGCGCTGGTCCTATCGTTCTGCGAGCCATTGCCGAGGGGCGTCTGGAACCGGCAGATTCTCAAGGCCCTTGACCTCCTTCCCCACAGCCTTTTGCTCGACGGTTGGAAGTGTGCAGTGAGAGCTTTCCCCGGGAATGGGGCGGACAACGACGTGACCGCGAACGGTTGACGTGTCGACCTCCATCCCAGCCAGGCCCGCCGAGCTCGCTTGAGAGGTACTCTGCGCCACCTTAGGTTGCCCATCGGATGGACGCAAGTGTGGGTGCTCCGTCGGAGCCCTCGGGAAGGACATCCTGTTGAGAGGATTGTGGCAAAGACGTCGAGGGCCGAGGTTTACAGTGGGAGGTTGAACCCCACCTCCGCCGGGAACTGGCTGCTCATATGAGGGATACGCTCCGCTCACCGGGCATTTTCCGTCCTGCCCCTGGAGGACGATGTCGGCTTGAAGAACCTGTGTGCGTGGAAGAAAGGATGGGCAGTCCCGATCCAGACTGCGTGCCTAGCCTGCTCCTGTCGACCGCAAAGAGCCCCGCCCAGCCCGCCCACCCACTCTGGAAGAGTTTGCTACTTGAAAGTCTGCGTTGCCGCAGGCCCCTAGTCGAGAGTTTGTCTGTCGCGGCGGCGAGCTCACACAAAGTCTACGAGTTGGGTAACGGGTGAGAAGATCGCATTCGAGGTGAATCTGCTGAAGCGCGCAATACCCGGCGAGTACAACGTTAGCCCGGGCAGACCGGAGTCCGCCCAGGCCTGCGGCAAGTCTACAGCTGCTCCGGCACGGTGGTCGACCGAGCTAGTGAGCAGAAGAGGCTACACGGCGCGGAGGCGTTGCTGCAGTGTTGAAATAGTCGGAAGTAGCTTTCATGCGTCTGCGTTTGGACCGAAGTCCTCCGGCACCGCATGTTCGGCGACACGGAAGTTCTCCTCCGTGCCACACCTGCTAGGTCTCTGCGGAAGCCCGAGCCAGCCACGCACCTTTGATCGAATTCGAGCAGCGAAACGTGCTTCAGACCTGCGCCGACGCCGAAAGCGCTTCGGACAAGCGGCGCCCGGTAGTTCGGAATCGTGCCTGTCCGGTCCGTAGTGCAGCGCTATCAGCCGAGGCGTGGGCGAGGGGCTCTGGCGGCTCGACGCACCTGAGAAGGTCGACCTGAAAGCTCCACCGAATCTCGCGCTCAGCATTGTGAGTCACAGTTGCTTCCTATGCTCTCTGTGGAATAAGACGCAGTGGACTGTCAGTGCACTTCAATAGCCGGAGCGAGACGATTGCGAGGGATGGAGTGAACAACAGAGGTAGAAGCGGTGAGTGAGGCTGTACGCCATCACTGACGGGCTCGCAGGCAAGCAGAACTCTTCCAGAAGCTTCATCGGTCGAAAGGAAGCACTCACATGTATCTGCGAATGGGTCCTAGTTTGTCGGGCGCTTCGGAGAGGAGAAGGAGGGAAAGAGACAGACAGGATCGCGCCGCCTCAGCCTCGCAAGCTAGCGCTTTTTTCTTCTCGACGGCGAGCAGAGCCGTCTCCGACCCTTGAAAGCACTTGCAGAAATATAGTGTTACAGAATAGACAAGGACTATATGCAGTACGAAAAGCGCCTCTACGCGACGGGCGGCGAAGTTTGCGTAGGAGCGACTGTCAGGGTGCCGCCTTGAAACCGCAACTCGACATCGCGCACGGCTTGCCTCGCCGCGTCGGTCACGCTCCGATTACGACCATGGAGGGGCCGGGAAGACACGGGCGGAGGTCCGGACTGGCTCGGTCGTCGAGCGGGTGCTTCCGCCGGTGAAGTCGCAGCGGCGGATGCAGGCGGGATGGGCGGCGCGATCGCCGGTACGCTCGCGACCGGATTGGCGTGCGTCTGATTCCGCCGAGCGACCAGGCACTGTAACGCCGCGAGCCACTTGATCTCGTCTTCCTCCGAGGGCGCGCAGACGAGATAGGTCCGTTTCGGCGTGATGATCTTGAAGGCGTGCGCGAGCGCCTTGTTGCCATTGTGTGCGTCGCCGCCACCGCCGAGCAACGGACCTCCGTTTGGAGATGTAGCGCTGCTGCTCGTCAGAACCGACGATCGCTTCTGAGCGAGGGGCGAAGCCGGAACCGGCGACTCGTACTCGATCGCGTCCAAGATCGACGAGAGCGGAATCTGCCGATTGTACTTCTGATCCTGCATGTTCGACGCCTCCGTCAGCAAGGGACACGCGATGTATCAGGGAGGCGCAAAACGGACCATGTGCGAGCGACTGTACATGAGCATCCCGCTCGTCAAGACGAACCAGCGCTTCCGCCAGGTTTTCCGCTTGCCCTGCTTCATCAAGTAGCCCGACAGGATCACCCGGTTCGGGTCTGTGAAGCCACTCGAAGCCACGCCCGGAGTCGGGGGCGCAGTCTGCTGGATCTGCGTCGGCGCCGCGAGCGGAGTCGTTGGCGCGGACGATTGGCCCAACGTCGTCGGTGCGGCGAGTCCGACCGAGAACGAGGGGTAGTCGTAGCCCGGTTCGTATGCGTCCTCCTCTTCAGAACTCGAGACGGCGCCTCCCGGGCTCGTAGCGGCGGCGCCCGATGGCAGACCAGACGGCACGACACCAGATGCAGACGTCCGAGTCGCGCTCGAGGTGGACCTGCCGCGCGGCGCCGGGCCCGAGAGCGGCGTTACACCAGCCGCCTCGCTCCGTCGACTCGTCGCGCGCTGCAAGTCCGACGGCACTCCAGGCGCAGCACCGATCGCTCCCGAACCGTCGAGGTCGAGCTGCTCGAGGCGAGCATCGAGTCCACCTGGAAGCTCGAGCGACGGCGAATGCAGGCCGAGGCCGGTACGTTCGTACTGGGAGCCCATGGCGGGTGCGGGAGTCACGAGCGAGTTGGGCGGAGCTCGAGATCCCGCGTGGGTGGCAGGAGCGCCGAAAGATGACATTGTAGAGGCGTAAGAGGTCCCGAGCACGGCCGAGGTACCGCCACCGCCGGTGAAAGAGGACGACGTGGTCGCGTAGCTCGCAGGTGCGAAGGAAGCACTCGCCTGCGGGGCGCTCGACCCGGGAATGGCGATGCCTTGCGGATAGGCGGTCGGAGGCGATCGAGCGGAGATTGGATCAGCGAGGGGAGAGGTCACGGTGCCCGACATGGTGTGCCGCGGCGAAGGGATCGGCGTGCCCGAGACGGGAGTTGGGTGCTCGGTTCCGGTCGGCGTCTCGAGGCTGACGCGGGTGGTCCGCGCAGCGTATTCCGCCTTGGCCGCCTCGATCTGCTGGCACCACGACTTGACTTCGGCGTTCGAGTCGGCTTTGACGTAGTAGGTGCGGCGAGGCGTGACGATTGCAAAGGCGTTGACGTGCTTCTTCAGCTCGACGGGCGCGACCGAGTGGATGTCGAACAAGGGAATGAGGCGCAGCAGGCGGTACTCCTGCCGGCGGCGAAGAGAGACCCGAGTCAGCCCGGAGCTCGTAAGAGATCAGTGCGAGGTCGGACTGACCTTGTCGGTCTTGTACATGGCGAGTTGCGGTCCGCGCAGGACGAACCACCGCTTCTTCCACGCCTTGCGCCTCTCGCCCTTCTTCATCAGGTACCCGCTCTTGACGGTCACATTCTCGCTCAGGCCGCCGCTATCGCGACTCGTGCGGACCGGCTCGATCGCGTGCCCGCCGGGACCGGGCATGAATTGCTGTTTCGAGTTGGCGAGTCCGAGGCGGGGCGAGCGAGGCCCAGCTCCGCCGCCGCCGCCACCTCCCAGGCTCGACGTGTCCGAGTCAGCGTCACTTCCGGAGCCGAGGGCGTCCTCCGTCTCGGAGATGGCAGTCAACGGGACGCTCGGTCGGTGAAGTGGGGACATGTGTTCGTCTTCGGTCCCCTCGGTGCCAGAGGTCATCGCCGACGAGTGCGATGGCTGTGCGACGTCCTCTCTCACATCAGTGAGGGTGGTCTCGACTTGCTGTGACGGCAGACTGTCTGCTCACCCTCCGCGCTGCATTGCTCGCTCTCCGTTCGAGCAGACTGGGCTCTTCGGCGCTGTACGCGGACGGGATGGAACCGGGCGCGGTCAAAGACGGCGAGCCGAGCTTCAACTCTATCTCTTGTGGCGTCAGAGCATTGTTTGGCGCCGGTTTCGGTTGCGCCGCTGATGAGAAGGAGTCGCCCACCGGGCGGAAGGAGAGAGTCAGTGAACGTCATAGGCAATGCTCGGCCAACGCCGGCTCTCTGTTGCGCATAGCCATCGTGGAGTGACCAGAGGCTGTCAAAGTCACATTCTAGGCGCGGCGAGTTGAATCTGAGCCCCGACCACTCAGAGGGACTCTTGGTCGGCTGACCGTGCCGCGGATCGCAATTGGCCTCCCCCCTCGTCCGCTCGGTCCAGTGCCGTGGCCAAGTTCTCCGTCGCTCGCTCGTGTATGCTCCAGTACTCGTGTGCTGTGCCGAAGGGGTCGTCCAGAGCGAGTTTGGGGCGGGATCTCCGCAGTCGGCGGGGGAGGGGAAGTGGAGGCGGTCGAGTGGACTCACTGATCGACTCGCTCATCGCGCCTCAAGTCTCCGGGCGAGAGTACGACAGAGTGGGTGCTGAAGTGGAACTGGAGGGTCGAAGTAGAGGGCGACGTGTGGAATGACGGCGCGGGCGCGGACGGAGCGTCGACCCACGTCTCGAGCGGGCGAATCGCTGAGAGGAGAAAGGCGACACCGTCAGGAGCTAGCGAGAGAGAAACGAGTCTAGAGCAGCGCGATCGTACTGTTCGTGGCTCGGGCGGGGGGATGACAAGCGACGGAGGACAGCGACAGCCCGTTGAGCCAACACTCCGGCGGTGTCGTTCCTCTCCTCTCCCACCCCCCCTCTGTAGCCAGCGAAACATGACGACCTACTCTAGCGCCCAATTTGACAAGGCCGTCAAGCTCATGTCGGTCTCACTCCGCACCTGAACGCGTGCGCGGCAAAATCTGGTGACGTCGGCTCTGAACCTTCGCTTCTCTCTGGACAGTGGAGAACTCCCCGCCGACGGCCCCGTCAAGCCCAGCCAGGATGACAAGCTCCTCGTAAGTCGACCGCAGTCGTCTCGTCGCGAATCGCCGCCTCTCTCACGAGACTGTCGAGCCCCGTTGGGGCGTGGTCGCTCCCCGTCCCACTGCACGGTTCCCCCCTCTCCGCCAGCTGCACGCACTTTGCTGCCCAGAAGCACAGTCGGGCACCCTGCTCGTCCCAAACGTAGCCTCGGCGAAACAAGACGGTCGACGCTCGCTTGCTGCATACAATCACTGGCGGCTTGTCGCCTTGGCTCTCACTGACTCGCTCTCGCTGGCGCGCGACCCCGCTACAGTTCTACGGTCTCTTCAAGCAGGCGACTGTCGGCGACAACACCACCCCGAAGCCCGGCATGATGGACTTTACCGGAAAGTACAAGTGGTGCGCCTACCGTCTCCCCCTCCATGACCTCTTGACACACAAGTGCGCGAGCTGACTGGCCCGAATCGGCGCGTAGGACCGCGTGGGACAAGCAGAAGGGCGTCTCGGCCGACGAGGCCAAGTCAAAGTACGTCGAGCACTTTGTCTCGCTCCTCGACAAGGACGGGTCCGAGTCGTCGCAGAAGCTCAAGGCCGAGGTTAGTCGCTCGACTCGTCGCTGACAGATCCGCTCGCGCGCGTTCGGAGCGCTCGCGAGGCTCTGTGCTGACCGAAGCAACGACTGACCATGGGGACTGTCTGCAGGTCCTTGCCGCTTAAATCGACATCCCCTTTTCTCTTCCCCGCCGCCGAGAGCGGCCGTACCAGCGACCCCAGGTGTCCTTCCCCTTGCTCGCACTCGTGCTTCAGTGTTTTGCGCTCTTTGTCTTTGCGTCCAGCAGCCAGGTTGCGTACCCTTTTCCTACAGAAATCAAAGCAGTCGTACTTCTTTCGGTCATACGCTGTTTTCCCTCGCTGGTCAAGGCCACTCCGATCCCGCGAGCAAGCATTCGGTCTCCGGCGACGATCGAACGGCGCATCTATGTGTGATTGCAGAACAGGAGAACGAATGACGGCTATGATAAACGGGATCCTCTGGCGGCCCAACGGCGGCCTTCCCTTTTGGTGTGGTGGCGCTCTCGCGCTAGTCGGAAGAACCGACTCAAGCCCACTTGCCGAGTAGCGCCATGAGACCGGCGCCGAGGGCGAAGCAGCCGAGTGAGAACCAGAGCCGAGTCCAAGAGCACGTGTGGTAGAACCTGCTCGCGTTCAAGGTTAGCGGCAATTTTGACCAGAGCTTCACGGGGCACGTACTTGTTGAAAATAAACTCGTGAGCCTGTCGACCCACCGTTGATGCGGTCAGTCAGCTTTCTCTTTCTCCGTCCGCGCCACCGTGCGGGAGAGAGACAAACGCACGATGAGCTCGACGAGAGCGGTGTATAGCAGGATCCCGGACGAGACGGCGTCGAGGATTCCCGACGCGATGCTCGCGGACCCGCTCGACATGCTCAACCCTTCGCGGACGCCGAGGCCGATCACCATGCCGATCGGCGTGCACAGCGAATAGAGGCACGCGCCGAGCCACGGGATGTAGGCGTACTCCTTGCCGAGTCGGAGGAAGGCGAGACCTGCGAGTTCGAGCGACGTCAGTAAGTAAGCCAACGTTCCCACGTCTACGCGGTAAACAGGTCTTCAGAAAGCTCACGGGTACCGAGACCGAGGCCTTCGAACATCTGCAGGAGCCAGGGTACGAGCAGTCACTACCCGCAGTCTGCGCGGAATGGCCTTCCATTCGATGCATCGACGCCTCACCTGGTGGAAGATAATGACGACGAAGAGTACGTTGAACTCGTCATCGCCAGTGACGGCCAGCGTCAGGCCAATAATGACGGAATGCAGGCAGACACCAAACTCGAGAGTGGCGACACCCATCAGCTGCGCGGGGTATCGCAGAACGATCAGCACGTGCGCTTCTCGTTCCTGGAGTGTCGGGGGCTCACCTGAGCGATGATCGGGTTCTGCTCACTCGCGTCGACGAAGGAGTCTTCCTTTGACTCGCGGTCGGACGCAAAGTCGCCCTTTTCGAGCGAGTCGGCCGACCCTTGACTTGCCGCCGTCGCCGCCGAGTCTTCCATGATCCCCGACGGGCGCGAAGCGATGCGGTCCTGCTCTTGCACATGGCCGGGGTGACCCATCACGTGGACGTGAGGGGGCGCCGAGTTGCCGAGCTTGGCGAGCCGGGCGGTCCCGAGTCGGAATGCAACAATTTGGGTCACGAACGTGAGGAAGAGCGACAGAAGACACAGTCCAAACTGCGCATCATCGAAGAGGTCAGCATGCGCAAACGCTGGGAGCGGCCGTGCTGCACGCACCGCATAAGGATAGTCTGCCCAAGCATCGCTTATGCAACCGCCTTCTGAGTAGGTCCCGCCGAGCTCTTCCGTTGCCGGCTGCAGTAGATGGATCAAGCCTGTGCGAGCAGCCGTATCGAATTAGCTCGCCGAGGCTCGGGACCGATTCGAGAAAGCGCTTCATTAAAACTTGCCGGTCCTGCCGAGAGGAAGCGGCGTTAGCCACCCCTTCGCAGTCAATGCTCACAGCTCGCATGCACGAAACTCACGCTAAGATGACTCCGGAACCGAAGAATCTGGTGCGAGGACGAGCGGACGGCTCAGCTTGAAAAGTGCGGGAGAGACAGAATGGCGGCTTGACTCACTTGGCAAAGTCAAAGACTGTACCGGGTATCCTTCGTCGCAGGAAAGGCACCCGTTTTGACGTGATAGGGAACATGGTTCCGAACACAGACGTGGCCTGGGCGAGACAGGGAAACCTGTCAGTCCACGGGCACGGTTCCACAGCTTATCGCTCGGACGTCAGACGCACAAGAATCACGAAGATGGCACCGACTCGCAGGCCAAGGCGGCCGACAGACTCGGGTCCACAGGCTCCAGCGTCAGACATGGTGGATTGGTTCGAAGATTCCTTCGTTTTTTTTCCGGGTTGGAGTCGTCGATCAAGGCAGCAGCTTTTGTCGAACAAAGCGTACGATCGAGGCTAGCGACAATGGAGGAGATCCAAAAGCAAGGAAGGGAAGTGCTAGCGCGAAACAAGCAGGGCGTAAGCACGCAATGACGGCCGGAACAGAACCGGGGAGCGGAGCGTTCCAGCTGTGGTGATGAAGCCGGGGAGAGGAAGCGGATGCGCCAGTGAGCACCGTCGCGGTGAGCCTAATTAGGGAAGCTTTCGCGAGGCCCCATGTTGCGCCAGAGGGAGGTGGTGAACGTTGACCAAGGGTGTCCGGTCGCGGGCGAGAAGGTCCTCGCGACTGTGGCCTGCACGGTCATCAGAAAAAGTCAAATTTAGCTCGCCTGCAGCTTCGCGAATATAGTCCCTAGAAGTAAGGAGGATGCATGCAAGACAAGCAGGAAGAGTACAACTAAACACAACAGCCGCGGATCCACCTCAGGTCCATGTCTTCGCAGATCCTTCCCGCATCGCGCAGGTCCGGGTTTCCAAGCACACAAATGTCGACGGCGCAACCGGGTGTTCAGTCGACGCTGCTCGTCGTCTCGAAGCCGCTGTCGTCTTCTCCATCCGTACCAGTCGCGCGCTTCTTGCCCTTCGAGGCCGAAGCAGCGGGGCCACCGGTGTTGCCCTTCCAAGCAGGGCCATCGCGGCGACCGGGTGTGCCGGGCGGGTGGAGACCTGCGAGAAGAGGTATGGTATGAGCATTCCACCCAACGACTGTCGCGACTGCGCAAGCGCTGCGCACCTGGCGTGCTGAAACGGCAGGTGTCGCCGTATTTGCACTGCTTGCCGTCTGGGCGAAGCACAAAGGGTTCTCGTCAGTTGTGCAATTCAGCACATGCAAAGGTCTGTGACTCACAAGGGCAGACGTGACCGAGCGGGCATCCGGGCGTCCGGCATTCTTTGCCCTTGAGCGCCCACAAGCACGGGCTCTTTTTCGCATTCGCCTTGAGCTCGACGAGCTGAGTCGGCGTCAGCGCGTAGCTGTGCCCGTACCGGCAATTCTCGTGACACGGCGGGCTGCAAAGAACAACGCGTGGCATCAGCTACCGTCTCAAAGACATCGGAAGGGGTGATGAATGGGACGTACTTGAGGTAGTGCTGGTTGCAGACGGGCGGAACTTGCTTGAAGAGAGGCTATGGAAGCGAAGACGAGGTTCAGCGCGTGAGCTGGAGTAAGAGAGCACGACCGAGTCATCCCACCTTGGTCGGGTCGGTCGGCTTGAGCTTGACCTTGACGACCTTGGTGAACCCGGCCTCGTCGACCGGCGCCGTCTTGATCGGTTTGGTCGCCGCGAGCGTGCTCCAACTGTCGGGCTTGGACGCTTTCGGCGTCGCCTGGTTGTTGTTGCTGTTGTTGTTGCTGCCGCTGCTCGTGGCGGAGCCGACAACAGGAGGTCCGGGCGTCGTCGCAGGGCGCGGCGTCGTCTTTTTCGGCGTCGGCATCGCCATGGTCGTCGTTCCGCTCGACGAACCGTGCGCAACAAGTTTCCGCGGCTCAAATAGGCCCTCGAAGAAGGTCGTCCGGAGGCTGAGCCGTTTGATCTCGAACGCCGAGTCGACGTAGCTCTTGAGGAGGGTGATTTTGCGGAACAAGAGCGGCGCTTCCGTCTCGAGGGACGAGAACAGGTGCGCGTAGCCACCGTCGTGCGCGGCGCCGGCGATCACGACCTTGGTCGATGGCAACTTGGCGTACAGGCGCAGCGAATGCGACAGCTTGGCGTCCGAAGCCTCCTTCTGGCCGCCGACGTCCGAGACGAGGATGGCGGGGTGCGCCGCGTTGAGTCCGAGCAAGAACGCCGAGAAGGTCGCCTCGTCGGCGATATCGCAGCTCTGCGGAAAGAGCAAGGCAAGAAGGATGAGCGAACGTCTTGACCGAAGCAGGTATGGCCGCGCGCACCGAGAGGACTTTGCCGAGTCCTTGCTTGTTTACGAAGATGTGAATGATGACGGTCAATTGACCCTTGACGCCTTGGTCCTCGGCGTAGTTGGTGACGTGCTCGCTGAGGAGGCGCGCAGCTTCGCGACCGCCTTCGCGACCTTTCGAGATGAGGTCGCGGTGAAAGATGCACCCGTCGCCGTCGAGGACACAGTAAGCAATCTGGTCGCCGATCTGTAGCGACAAGAACGAGATGTCAAGTCAGTCCCGTGCTCCCGCCGAGTGGCGCAACACGAAGTGGGGAAAGGAAACGAGTCTGTTGTCGGCATCGAATCGGACAGACTCACGTCGAGTTGCTTCTGGGCGTCCCTCGCCTGCTTTGACGCTTCCTGGTGTCCGAGTTTCCAGACTTGGAGTTCCGACTCGAGCTGGTCGATCCGCTTCTGGAGCTCGTCGGTCCCTTCGCACGCGTCGCGGGCTATCCTCGCGGCCTCGGCGGCATAGTATACATCTGAGCGAGTGCATGCAACGGTGAGCTTGTGACTGGGCAGGCACGCGCTGGAGCAGGGAAGCGAGGAGGGTGCGTACAGTTATCGAACAGTTGCGACCGCGCATCGGCCGCCTGCTGCTGCTGCTGCTGCTGCATCTCCTTTCCTTAGTGGATCCTTATACGAGTTGACCTGACGTAACGCTTAGCGTGCGCGGTAAAGAGAGAAAGCGAGAGAGAGCGCCGCGACGCCACTCCGGAAGTGGTTCAACTTTGGCTCGATCGGGACACTTCTGCAGGCTACACGCGCTCGCCCGCCAGTCAGAGGCTACAGACAGAGGATGGCTGGGATCCAGCCCGTGACGCGCAGTCGGACTTCGCTGTTCCTGTCGTACCGCGAGAGCCGCGTCGGTCCGATCCCTTCCACCCCGCGGTACCTCGACGACGACGACGACGACTACGACAGGCTCGACTCGGAAGAGACTGGGCTCATCGCCGGCGCAGACTCCAGATCGCGCGGATTGTCGACGCCGGCACTCGGCAGGGGCAGCGCCTCGAGGCGGAAACCGCGTCAAAGTGGGGCGGCCAACCACTCAAAGGACGGCTCCCTCCCGCCAGAATGGGTAGACTCGGCAGACAAGGTCGACGACACAGTCCTCGGGATCAAACCAAAGAGTGAGTAATCGCCCCTGCCCCGGAGCAGAGTGTCTCTCACTCGGACCCAAACCGCGGACTGACTGTCGCAACTCGTGGATGCAGTGGTCCAACTCGACAAACTACACGCCAAGCACCTACTCCCCGGCTTCAAAGACCGGTCGGCCGAAGAACGGGAAATCGAAGCGCTCGCAACCTCGATCACGGCCGTCCGTCCCCTCGCCTTCCCTCCTCACCTTCAGCATCAGTCGAGCCAGTCCTGACCCTCTTGACTCGCCTCTACAGGACTTTCGAACATGTCAGGGTCACATCCGCCGGATCGCCGAGCAGTCGCAGTCACTCCTTGCGAGACGGCCGCGAGATCCCGTCGAGGCCGAGATGAAACGGATCGACCTCATCATGGCCGCCAACGTGCAGACTGCGCTGGCCACCCGCGTTCAGGAACTCAGCACGACTTTCCGAAAGAAGCAGGCCAACTACCTGCGTCGTGAGTCTTTTCTGGTCTGCTTGGTCCCCGCGGCGGCGGTAATACGCTCCGCCAGGGAATCAGGCTCTTCGCTTGTCGGCGAACTGACGGATCGAGGAGGCACACGCACTCAGAACTCAAGGGTAACGAAGACCGGGCGGTCGAGATGCAGACGAAAGCCGCCTACGACCCGCTCTTTGCCCTCGCGGAAGACGAACAAACTGTAGGTTTGCGTCGGCCCGTTCTGCTTGGGCTGCATGGAGCTACGCCGCCCCTCAAAGCGGCGTAGAGTACTCCTGTGGTCTGCAGTGAACAACTCAGCTCACGCCTGCGCTCCTTGCAGTCCCGAGCTGCTCTCGCTCCTGGCACCCCGTCTCTCGCTCAGCAACAACTTTTCGCCCCTTCCACCTACGAACAGTCCGATGCACTCGACCGCAGGAACGCCGAGATCCACTCCATAGCGCAGTCGATAGCGGACCTCGCCGACATGTTCAAAGACCTGTCGAGTTTGGTCATCGATCAGGGGACGCTGCTCGATCGCGTCGACTGGAATGTCGAGCAGATGAACACCGAGGTGAAAGGAGCGGTGCAGGAGCTCACGCAAGCGACTCGGTACGTCCCAGGACTCCGGCCTGGCCCCCTGTTTTTACATCGATGAAGTGTTGCCCGAGAGAGCTCACGACTTTTTCACTCCTGCTTGCCGCAGGTACCAACGCCGGTCCGGCAAATGCCAGTTCATCTTTCTTCTCATCCTGCTCGTCGTCGCTTGCGTCGTCATCATCACCATCCGCCCGCCGAAACACCTCATCCCGAATTTCTCGTCGTCGACCCCTTCGACTTCGGGCGACCACATCGCTACAAACGAGGAGCTCGCGCAAAAGATCTCGGAGGAGCTCAACGGTGGCCTGCGAAGACTGCGCCGACGGTCCGTACCTTTCGCTGTCGGTGGCGCTCGATCACGACGGACGAAGCGGGAGGAAGCGCGGCCGCAGGGCGTTCCGTAGCGTGCACCCACTCTGCGCCCACCCTGCTCAGTTCTGCTCTTTCCCCCTTTTCGCGACACTCGCTGACCGCTATTGATGCTTGGAGCCTATCAGAAAGCGAGCGAGTAAAATTCTCGACCGCTCATCCAGCTTGCCTTTCGAGGTTGGCTCGAGACCGGAAATTGCGTTCCGGCCGGCCCCACATCGAGTCGTGACCTTTCAGAAATCGGCCGGCGAGACGGCTCTTACCTCCTTCTCACAAGCCTCAGCAGCCCTCTATCACACTCTACGACCAAGCGGAGCACCGCCCTGCTCCTGAAACACATTTCGAGATGACCTCTACCGCTCCCCCTGCACCAACCTCGACTGCCGCTGATGCTGCGGATAGCAAGGTCTCGTACGTCGACGTCGCTATCATCGGTGCCGGTCCAGCAGGATGTATGGTCAGTCACCGCTTCATCGTGTACCTGACGAGCCAAAAGACGGATCTCGCTGACTCCGAACCGTACATCTTTGCAGGCCCTCGACGTCCTTTCTCGCTACGCCGATCAAGGTCTCACCGTTCGATGCTTCGACAAGCGTAGCGCCAAGCTCGATAACGGACAAGCTGACGGGCTGAACTCGAGGACGCTCGAGATCTTTGAGAACCTCGGCTTCATCGAGAAGGTGCAGAAGGAAGGGTCGCCGATGGTGAGTTCCCTCCGCTTACAAGCACGGACTGCACCTACTGAGACTTTCGTCGCCGATGTCCCCAGAGCGAGATCAACTTTTGGAACCCGGACCCCGCGACGGGACGCCTGACGCGCACAGCGAAGATCCCGGATACGATCCCGGGCCTGAGTCGCTTCCAGCAAACGATCCTCCACCAAAGTGAGCTTTCCGCACGAGCTGAATGGCTCTTTAGCTGTAAAAGCTGATGGGGGTGTTGTGCAGCTCGAGTCGAGACCCACCTCCTCGACGACGCGAAGCTTCACACAAAGGGCCGCTTCTCGCCTGAACGGAGCATGCTGCCGGAGACGCTCGACCTCGACGAAGCTTCGGCAAACGACCCGGACGCCTATCCGATTACCCTGACCGTCCGGCACCTCTCGGAAGAGCAGTCCAACCCGTCCGCCTTCAAGGGCGAAACGAACGGTACTCGCAGCGGTCTATTCCGCAGCTCGCTTCTTTCCGCCGCCGAGGAGGAAAAGCTATACGACACCGAAGGGAGCGCAGTCGTCGAGACCGTCAAAGCCAAGTACCTGGTCGGCTGCGATGGCGCTCACAGCTGGACCCGGCGACAGCTCGGCATCCGCATGATTGGCGATCAGACAAACCGCGTCTGGGGCGTCCTCGACATGGTCCCGCTCACGAACTTTCCCGACATCCGGATGCGCTGCGCGGTACACAGCGCCAACTCGGGCTCGGTCATGGTCATTCCGCAGCCGGAGGGGCTCGTCCGGCTGTACATTCAGCTCCCGATTCAAGTCAAGCAGGGCGAGTACCTCGACCGCTCACAGATCACGCCCGAGTCGATCATGTCGACCGCGCGCAAGATTCTCCATCCGTACACGCTGGAAACCGACCACATCGAGTGGTACACGGGGTACCACATCGGTCAGCGCATGACCGAGTCCTTTGGTCGCGCGAATCGCATCTTCCTCGCGGGTGATGCGTGCCATACCCACTCGCCCAAGGCCGGCCAGGGCATGAACACGTCGATGCAAGACACGTGGAACCTGTGCTGGAAACTCGCGTCCGTCCTCACGGGCTCGGCCAAGCCCGACCTTTTGCGGACGTACGCGACCGAGCGTGAGGTCGTCGCCAAGACCCTCATCGACTTTGACACGAAGTTCTCGAAGCTCTTCTCGGGCAAGCCTGCCGCGGAGGCTGACGTCGAGAAGGACGGCGTCGACCTCAAGGAGTTCAAGGACGTCTTTGCGACGAGTGAGACGAGCTCTCCGCGCCGTCCTGTCAGTGCTCGTGCTGACTTTGTTCGGAAACATCCAGGTCACTACTTCAGCGCCGGCATGTCGATCAGCTACGGGGAGTCCTCCGTCGCATCGGCGCAATCGAAGCAGCAACTTGCGCCGAAGCTCGTCGTCGGCCAGCGCTTCTTCTCGGCACAGGTCGTCAGTCAAGCGTCGGCTACCGCCGACCAGCTCACTACCCGTACTCCATTCACCGGCGCGTGGCGAGTCTTTGTTTTCCCCGGCGATGTCTCGCGCACGGCCGAAATGGAACGCCTCCGCAAGCTCTCGGCCTACCTCGACTCGCCTGAAAGCGTGGTCAGCAAGTACACGCCATCGTCGCGCAAGCGCTGGGACATCATCGACGTCGTGACGATCCGTGAGTTCAGCGCGTCCTCCCTGACGTTCGCAGCCCTGACTGATGGATTCCTCTCCCTCAAGACTGCGCCGAGAGGACTGCCGTCGAGCTGTACGACTTCCCGCAGCCGTCCATCTTCCACCCCCACAAGTATGATAGCGTCTTCGTTGACGGGCCTTCGCGTAAGTATGCTCCTCTTCGCCTTGTTCTGAACGGGAGAGCTCACGCTTGATCGTCACGTAACAGACTACCACGGAGACGGCAAGGCGTACGAAGCATACGGTATCTCGAAGGAAGAGGGCGCTATCGTCGTCGTCCGGCCGGACCAATGTGAGTCTCCATCTGCCCACACATTGTGCTTTTGCTCCAAGCGCTCATCCTCGGTGTCTGCAGATGTCGCTCTCATAGCCGGGCTCGGCGACACCGACGTGCTCGACGCCTTCTTTGGCGAGTTCATGTTGCCGGCTCCGGACGGCGGCTACCCGGCCAGCAAGGTTCGGACCGTCGCACCGCCTGACTGGTCTCAGGTCGCGCACCAAGAGATCGCCAAGTGCGTTTGCTCTGTCGGCCAGACTTTACGGCCAGTGGCGTTCGCTAATACAGCGCGTGACAGGACTCTCGCAGTGCCGGAATTTGACGCGGCTTGACCAAACTCACGACTGCACTGCAACTCGGAATCAAGCACGCCGCCGGTGTCAAGACGGAAAGGTAGCGAGGGTCGGACTACGACTCGAGGCGGATTGTACAACAGGGTTTCAACCAGAGAAACGTAACAAGAGTGAATTTGTGCTGTATGAAATGACGACAAGGGTGGCAAGATGGGCTTATGCTGATTCGGTGGCTTCGAGGGAGCGTGGAACAGGAGACGGCAATTTACAAGCGGTTTTCGTAGGGAGTGTGCGATCGGCGATCAAGGGGGAGAGCGCCTTCAGTAACCGCCGCGGAGGATGCGTTCACCCATCGGGCTCAGCTTCCTCGCCTTGGTACCGGTTCCGCTGCCTGCAGCGCCCGGAGCGAGCGTCCTGCCTCGGCCGTTGGCTGCGCCGCTTTGCGGAGTCGCGACCTTGATCTCGGTCGTCGAGACTGTGGCCGGCGAAAGCGATGCGTGCGTCGGCTCGAGAAGGGTCGGCGCGGGGATGTTCGCCATGCCCGGTTGGTGATGAAAGCCGGAAGGCGGCGAAGGAGGTTGCGCCGGTGTAGCCCGCGTCTGGAAGCGAGGTGGAAGTGACTCGTCAGCAATCGTAGCTTTGCAAAGCGTTCGCATGCGATCGATGCTCACCTTGCGGCCTCCGAAACCGCCGATCGACAACCGCCGGAAGAGGCCAAAGCCATCGTCGCCGGTTTTGGCGCTCCCGTTCTGAGACTGCATCGTCGCGCCAGCGCTGACGACCCGCCCGAGCGGCTGCATCATTCGGAATTGGTCGCCGGTCGGCGACGAAGTCGCGAGCGGGCTCGTGAGCTGGTTCGGGGAGGTTGACGTTGCCGAACCGATCGGCGCCGGGGCGCTCAGGCCCGTCGGCGGGCTAGCGAACGACAAGGACCCCCGCCGCCGGCTCGCCGGCGAAAGGATCATCTCGTCAGGAGACGTGACAGGCGCGACGCCGCGACCGGCCGGCAAGCTCATCGGTACAGCCTGCGCGGACGAGCTCGTCGGCGGCGAAGCGAGGTCGAGTGCGGTCGATCCTGTCGAGGTCGGCCAGCCCCACCTCGCGCCGCCCGAGAACAAGCTGCTCCCTGTCCCGCCGGCAGTCCCACCCTTGGGGCTGACCGACAGGGAGACCGGAGACCCGGTGACGGTGCTGTCAGACGAAGCGACCGGGACGGCGAGCAGTGCGTCGTCTTCGATCGCGAACGAGTCGGTGCCGAACTGGCCGTTCTCGAGTGCGATCTCGGGACCTTCGCAGACTCCGCCGAGCGTCGACGACGGCTTTTTGACTTTGAGCGAGCCGTTGCTAGCCGAGAGCGAGCGGCCCTTGTTCGCGGCGGGCGGCGACGACGAAGGAGGAGTCGGGAGGGACCCGGCCGACGTGCCGGCTTCTGACGAGGTGGAAGGCGAAGTCGACAAAGCAGGTACGCTCGAATTGCCGTGGCCCGTGATGGCGAGACCGAGGCCAGACTGCGACGCGACCGAGCCTGCTGGCTGCGAAACGTGCTGGGCTGCGGTGCCGCCCGCGTTGCCGAAACTGGTCCTTCTGACGTAATGGTACGCCTGCTTGAACTCGTCCGAAGCGAACGGGTGGGCGTCGCCGCCTGCGGGTTCCTTGGCTACCGAGAGCTCTTTGAACGCCTTGAGGGACGCCGAGAGGGCGCTGGTCGAAGGGTGCGGTCGGGGCGGACTCGACGGCGGCGGGATGGCGAGGGGAGCGACAGTCGGTGACTTCGGAGAGCCTGCCGATGGGCTGCGGTCGTGCCGAGTGGATTCAATCGGTGCGGTCGACATAACTATATTCCGCGTAGTTGAGAGATGGTTAAGATGAAAGTCTGGCGGGTGGGGCTCGCGCGTGCCTCTGCAGCGTATTCGTCGAGTCAGCGAGTTCGGTAAACTCGAGGTCGTCGTCAGCTGGGTTGGGAAGAAGAAGGCGTGACAAGGTCGTCTGTTGCTGACAAGAGGTTCAGGAACGGGGACGGTGACGGCCAAAGTCGATGAAAGTTTTTTTAGCGGCTATCGCGGGCGAGTTGGGGGACGCCGCCCCCCACGCCCACGCAAAACCAGCCAACACCTCCCCTCCGCAAGCCTAAAAATTCGGGACTCTCGCTCGGTCGCTCAGTCACCGAACGCCGGCCGAAGGCAAAAGTGGATCAGCGCTATGTCACGACGTCGAGCCCCGAACCAGTGCGTGCCCCACTGGCCGAGCTGCGTATAGCTCAACGCAACGCGCTATGGCGCCCGCTCGAGCCTCTTGTGTATACGCGCGCGTAAGTCTGCTGAGCGCCTGCAGCTCCGAGGACATCCCGGACCGTTCTGCTGCGCTCAGAGTCGCTATAGCAGCTTGGCTACTCTCTGCACTCGCTGCTGTGCACAGAAGGAGCTTGTACAGGCTCTCAGATGGCCTCGGCTCTCTTGCGCCGGTTGAGGAAGCGTCCGGACGCGGCTCCGGTCGCAAATGCTTCCTCGCCGACCCCGGGCGCCGCGCCCATGAAGCCACCACCTTCGCCCACCGCTCGAGAGCTAGACCACGACGAGGATGTGCTGCGAGGAGCACCGCCGCGGTCGTACGCGCAGTTAGTAGACGCTGCGGAGGAGCTCGTTGCTGCTTCGTGGGATCCATCCTTGCCTGTGCGCTACTGGCTCAACGCTGCACGAGAGCTGCAGCTCGAGTGAGCTTCCTCTTCTAGCCGAGCGGTGTCTACAACACGCGACTGACGGTGCCTTGTCGCGTGCGCGCAGAGCAGAAAAGAGCGCCAGCCAAAGTGACCCCGAAACGGCGTTCATCCGTGCGGAGACGGTACTCAAGCTTCTACGAGACGTACTTCCCCGTCACCATCGGGGGTGGCAGAGCCTGGCCCTGGAGGAGCGCAGCGTCGTCGAACATGTGCTCAGGGCGATCACGCCGCTCCACTCGAGCCTGCGGGCTTTTCTCCTGTCTCGGACCTCGCGGTATAATGCGCGCGTCACCTCGGACCTGTCGACGAGCGCCTCGCCCGCCCTCATGCTTCGCAACACGATCTCCGCCGCCTCTGATGCGTACGTCGATTCGACGGCGCGCGGATATTCGCCGGCTCCGTCTACGTCGACTTCGGCGGCCCGCACGAGTACAGGCCCTCCGCGAGTCAACAAGCTGCGGAGTGCGCACGTCGCCTCAACTCCTACCGACAATGTCGGCGCGGCCACGGCGGCACTGCCCGCTCCGGGCGAAGAAGACGATGCCTCGCCTTCCTTGTACGCGAACGATCCCCTCACGTCTCGTCAAGACGGGCGGCGCATCCCGCGGCTGGCCGAGACCCTCTACCCTGCCGTGCCGCCTCTTCCCGCTCGCCCAATGTCGAATGTCGCGAGCGGCCCTCTGCCCTTGCCTGGCGAGGGAGATTCAGACGACGATGTCGCGCACCTCCGGTCACTCGAGCCCACCACTGCGCCGTTATTCGTGCCTCAGGCTTACCCAACGCCTCCTATTCCTCCGACTCCGCCTCCCTCAGTGCTTCGGCGTCTCGCAGCCAGTACACAGCCGTCCCCGCCGAAGTTTCCGTCCCCAAGTACTCGCGATGGCCATGGCCAGGTAACGATGCCTCCACCGGCGCACGAAACCGTCGGAACGATCGCGCCAGCCCCGGACCTCGCCGAAAGCCTCGAACCTTTGCGGAAGGTCCTACTGCCGCTGCAGCTCGTCCGAACCTTTGTTGACGAGATCGCCGTCGTCAATACGAGGAACGCGATCGAAACGTGCGGGCTATTACTGGGCGTGCAGTTGAGTCCTACGGCTGCTATCAAGTCCTACCCACGAGTCAAGTATGCTACAGGAGGTATTGAATCGTTGCTGTCCTAGGAGCGAGACACCTTCCGGATCTCCCATCTGCTTATACCGAAGCAGACGGGTACGAGCGAGTCGTGCTCCATGGCAAACGAGGACGAAGTCGCGGCGGTACAGCAGTCATACGGCCTGGTGACCCTCGGATGGGTAAGCTGTGCCGTGATGGAGCGGAGGAGCGCGCTGATGAGCCAGCCTTGTACAGATTCATACGCATCCGGTTCAAAGCATCTTTCCGTCCTCGGCTGACTTGCACACGCACGCTGGGTATCAAGCGCTGCTACGCGAAGCGATCGCCGTCGTCTGCGCTCCGCATGAAGGTCCTGATGGCTTCGGCGTATTCCGATTGACTGATTCACCCGGAATGGGCACTATCTTGGCTTGCCGCGCTGAAGGCGCTTCCCACCCGCAGTGAGTCGCATGGCGCGAGCTCCTGTGTTCGGAGTTCGCTGACTTCATGTGCCCGCTCTTGTGTTCGGAGTTTGCTGACCCTAGGCCCGCAGCCCTCCGTTGCCGCTGTACACGGACGTGGATCAGGACGGCGGACACTGTGAGGCGTCGGACGATCTACCGTTCGCGTGTATAGATTTGCAGTAGAGATTCGCGGTAGCCAAGCGACGTCCTGGCCACGTGAGGCGCCGCCAAACGAACCGTCTCGATCAGAGCTAGAGTAGAAAGTGTTACAGGTGGCGGACACGCCATCACAGCGCCTTGAGCCTCAAGTCCGCTCCGGGGAGGACACTACCTTGTGCCGGCGAGAGGTCTACACACCGCCATCGTCGCAAGAGCCCGTTCACTACGCTGCCAAAGTACAGCGCGATCACCGTGCTCGAGAGGATGATGACGTTGTACGGCATGCTAAAATCGGGCGTCGGAAGGCTGAGAAGCGTGGTGGGCGTGTGCAGCTGCAAGACGCGCTGTCGATCCGCCATCCATAGATCGCTGCGACGAAGCGAGTTCGGCTCGGTTGACGCGAGGAGGACTACCGTCGCGCCTGGTAACGCGAAGCCGCGATTCGAGTCGGCCGGATACTCGGTGTACCAAAGGCCTGCGGCTTCCCACCCGATGGTGAGCTGGACAGTCGAGCGTGCCGGCGTCCGCACGAGCACCTGCAAGGTCGTTGGTCGAGACCGTGCGATCGCCGGCGTATAGTCAAGGTCGATGATAGACGAAGCGTTGGTGCCACCACTTTGAGCGTCGAGAGTATGGACAAACGTCTTGATCCACCATGGCCAGGTCTCGACCCATATCACCTCGACTTCGACGTCTTGGTTATTCTTGAGCTCGATCCCGAGACGACCGCTTTCTTGACCACCGCCAAAGCGGAGTCGACGTGCGGCGAGAGGCGGAATTGGAAGTTTCGATGGCGGCACTGTACGCCAGAGCGTCAGCCATTCGACTCGACACGCGGAGCTCCCAAGAGACTCACAAGGACTGAAGACGTGTTCTTCTGGCCAATTGATCTGGACATCGAGCGCCGCCTGCTCGACAGCTGCGAGGTTGGGGCATCAGCGTGATTCTTCCTTCGCGGATTCAGAGGCGCTCACCCTGCTTCACGTCCCAGACGGCGACATCTCGCCCATCAAGGCTGCGCATCTCGCGGGCGAGATCTGGCTCGAGTACGAAAGGGTTGATTGAGTGGGAAGGGACAACGAGCTGAATCGACGAATCGGTTGCCACCGGGCACGCATTCTTGACCGTACGGTCGTACAGGCTATGAAACGAAAATGCTGTCAAGAAGACCCGGATCAGCTCAAAATGCGAGAAAGGTCTGTGGCGCGACGAGACTAGACGTACATCTGCGGCCGAGTTGACCCGTCAAACGATCGAGGCGGACCGGATCCTGCACGCTACCCACATCCAGCTGGAAGCGGGCGGTCTCGTTCTGCTCGTGGTGTACGAAAGAGATCGCGATCGAGGTGAATTCGCCGTCGAAGAGGCGATGTGGGTTGAGGAGGGAGGCGAGCCCAGCGCGAGAGGAGCAGGGCAGGAGCGAGATGAAGGGAGTAAGAGATTCTGTACATGCTGCCGAGAGCCGAGGCATAACGAGTCGGTACAAGCGGTGCTCTGTGGACGGAGTCAGGAGCCAGGTTCAGTTGGTGCGGACTACGCCCGTCTCGAGGAAGAAGCGACGGACCGTCTGGCGACGCATCCGTTGGGAACGGGACCGCCCAGGTCGGGCTCGCGGTGCTGGTCTCTATCCCGTCGGTAGCGATGCCAGCGCAGAAGAGCCCACTGACTGCGCTCGTGAACGCCTCCCATCTCCTTCGCTCGTCGTCGTCCGATTCCCCTTCGAGGAGTTCGAGCCACGCGGTCAACTCGATCCCGGACGCCGGTATCGACGCAGGCAGGTGTATTGGCCATGTTGGACTCCATCGGCCGGACGAGAGCGTGAGCTCGAATGCGGAGACGCGGTAACGCCGAACGAGAGACGTTAGCCGGTGGGGCACGAGCGAGTGGTGGTCGGCTGTAGCGCTACAGTCAGCGAGAGCTCTTAGGGTCAGCACACCAGACGCTCGTACTTACAAAGCACGTTCCCGGCTAAATGGACCCCTTCATCGCGCCACGGACCTTCGAGGACGAAGCCGAACTCGGATAGGACTTTTCCTTCGGCGAACGGCGTCAAGCGGAGCCTCTCTTCGAAGCGTTCGGGCCGGGGCGCTGTCCGCTCTGTAGCTCTAGATTCGCTGAAGAGCTGAGCGAGCAGCAGCGCTCCCGTCAGCAGCCGTGGCAGCATGCGCGAGGTAAAGAACCGCGTGCTACCTTCTTCGCTGGCTGCGGCCTGGATTTCCACAAGCGCTCATTCATGGCCTAATGGCTTACGCGTAGTCTGTAGACAATTACAGATCGACAGGAAGGAGACCGAGAAAGCGAACATCTTGATCGCTGCCAAAGCTGCCGATCCTACGGGAAGCGCTTTCGGCATCCTCCTTCTCTGCCCTACAAGCTCCTGCCCTCCGGGCTCCTGCCCTCTAAGCTGCTTCCCTCCACACTCCTGCTCTCCGACAACACAGAAACCCATCTCACCGTATGTCGCATAGTCGGATCGCCCTAGAAATCGAGAGTCGGTCAGTCCCCTTGTCAAATCCGAGTTCGACCCAGAACGCCTCCGACGAGAAAGCCCCCCTCGCCTGTACGAGCAGGAACCCGCAGGGCCCCATCGCTGCACGTCGTCCCTATGCGTGCATGTGTCGACTCAGACCAGCATGCAAGAGAAGACCACCCCGCGTCCTGCCTCCTTGGCCGGGGAATGGCAGGACGCGAGGTGGTCTTTTGGTGCATGCTGACGTGAGTCGGCGCGTGTACGCACGAGGACGACGTGCAGCGATGTGGCCCGGGTCCCTGACCGCACGGGCGAAAGCGGGCTTTCTCGCCGGAAGCGTAATCCGGCCAAGGTGGGGTTTCCGGCGGAATGCCCGAGGACTGAGTGCTGTTACGCACGGAGGAGACGGAATGATTCGCTGTCGCGAACAAGAAGCGAAGGGAAGGTGTGGAAGGGAGAGAAAAGAGCAGAGCGAGCCTCAGTGTCTGTCCGGCCTCGCTGCGACCGTCCGTTAGCCGAGCTCGTCCGTTGTCTTCCCCAGACGGACGCCGAGACAGCAGGGCAGGAGGCCCCGCATGCCGAAAGTGCTAGCGTTTGTCCGTTGCCGTTTTACGCAGCAGCTGCGGTCGCGGCAGCACGTCGCGAGCAAGGGAAGCAGACAAGCTAGCAGGAGCCTTTGTCAACTCAGCCGAGGTGCTCATCGACCATCACCGCGTAAGCAACGTCGTCAATTTCAAGCACGCCAACCGGCGGGAAACGGTCAAGGCATCGAAAGCCGGACCGGAAGAGGGGGCGCCTATGAAAGAGGTAGGGAAGAGAAGAGTCAGTCTCCTTGTCAACCCCGATTCCGATCCTGTTGGCTGGCAGCGGCTCCTCACCGTCATCGTCTCGCATGACAGGTGCAAAGACTCAGTGCCTTTACCGGGGGGAATCGCTGGATATCGCGTACCGACGACTCGGGCAAGAAGAGCCTTGTCGCGCGCTGAACCTCCTCGGCTCGGCACAGGCACGGCGGACAAAAGCTCCTCATATGACCGAGCCTGTGAGACCGCCGCTAAGCGACCATCGAGGTCTTCGCGCCCCAGCAGTGGTCACTTTGTCGCTTGCAACCTTTGGACGCGTCAAGGTAGCGATGACCGTGTGCCCTCGCCACCAGCCTATCCCGGCCGCGCAGGAAAAGAATCGGAAGCCCAGAGAAAGAGTGCTTGACGCACCTGGATCCGTCATTCCTTGGATTCGTGAAAAGGTTAAGGGTGAGCCGAAGAGCGTCCCGAGGGAATGCCCCACAGCTTCGCGAAGGACGCGCGAGAGCTGCCGCCGGACAGGCGCGATATGTCGCTGCCTCCCAACAATAGCCCCATAGATTTATGAAGCTCTGTAAAGGCCGGACGAGAACAGTTGGGCAAAGTAGAAGTCGAGACGTGGGCGACCGTAATCTGCCCGGCAGCCGGGGTCCAGCAGCATCGATCGTAGGAGGCTGTAGTGACGTGCAACACTGTCAAGCCAGTGACATCAGCTGTGTGGGTGGAGAGGAGGGAAGCTTCGACGGCGCGAAGTCTTGACATTGCACGACGATCGCGTTCCCACGGCCTCCACAGGTCCAGTCAGACGTCTACTCGGATGTTGGTCGGCAGTAGTAAAGCTGCTGCTCGGCTGGCGAGTGCAGCTGGACCCGCTCGCTCGCTCTCGCAGCCTGCCGCTACTTTTTCGTCGAGTGCGTCCTCGACCTCAAACGATTCGACGAGCCTGAGACAGGACCCGCACCGTCGACTCGTGAACAGGATCGTGCAGCTTGCGGTCCGCGGAAGTCAGGAGGAGCGCCTCGAGTCAACAACGGATGACGCTCCGAGGCCAAGTCGATTCGCTCCTGGCGACGGGTTCAAGCCGACGCCGCGCAGGGCGACTCCGTCGAGGCAGGAGAACTGGGCAACGAGCTCTACAGGTGCAGGACACAAGAGACGAGGACGGCTCGTCGAATACAGCGGCGAACCCTCTGGGCGAATTCCTGCGAGATCCGCGGCGCCAGCTTCCTCCAACGGACGCCGCGGTGCGACCCGACCTTTGAGTACACACGTGCACGCAAGCTATGCGCTCGCTGTACACGCGGTCGGTGTCCACCAGAACCTTCGCCCGTTCTCGTCCACGTCGGCGTCATCTCGGATCCGACTTGACGAGTCTTCCCTAGCGGCCGCCGATGACTCGATCGGCGGGGCCGACGGCGGAGGGTTATTCGAAGATGCAGAAGTGGGACAAGTCGTGCCGCCTCGCAAGGAGGCGAAGCAGCGCGATCTGCGACCGGGCGACTGGGTCGACACGAGTCGGTGCGCCGATTTTCTGTTCTCCTTTCCTCGAGACAGCTGATCTGAATCGTCCCGCACGCAGATCCGGGCAGCAAGTCTGCGGAATCTTCATCTGTCGGTCGTTCGCGACTGTCCGGCGTATCACGATCCTCGCCGGCTCGGGCGAGCTCGTCGACGTGAGTCTCGACGATATCATTGCCAGCGTCCCGAGCATTGTGCCGGCAAAGGACGCGAAGCGGCTCGAGGAGCAACTCGCCGAGGTCATTGCCGCCAGCAAAGCCGCCGTCGTCGAAGGATCGGCCGCAGTCGCGTCAGAGGTGACTGCGTCAGAATGGCCGGAAACGCTCGAGCTCCTGCAAGCCCTGCGCGCGCTCGAGATCGACATCGAGCGCGAGATGCAGGTGCTCGCTGCGAACGGCGTCCACGATGTGTACCGCGTCGTCCTCGCCGCGCACAGCCGCGACGGTGATACCGCTCCGTCTGTTCCGAATTCCGTCACAGTCGGTACCGCACTCGCCGCGCTACGCGTCCCGAGTCGTGCGAATCGGGCACGCCACCTCGCCTTGACACGTTTCTTGCTCAGTCAGCCGCAGCACTTCATCGCCGACCCGCTGGCGCTCCGGCACACGGGCCGTTTCGATTTGCGACCACCCGACGAGGTCGAGCGCTTCGAGACCGTCCGACACTGGGTACGCGAGCAGAGCACGGAGCTTCTCAATTGGGCCGAGAAGTGTGCTCGAGTTCGTCAATGGGCGCGCAAACACAAGGCGGACGAGCAGGACTCGGCGACACTACCGCTGCTCGAACTGCCTCGGGACGACACTTTTACCTGGACCGAATCGGACCGGACAATTTTCGACTTCCTACGCGACACACTCGCCCGCGAGCGACTCCTGCAAGCTCAGCCGCACCTCGCGATTGCCCCCGCCCTGGTGAAGCTCGTCGATGCGACTTCGATTCGACTCGGCTTGCCAGCATGGGAAGAGACGCGCGAGGTTCAGCGATCAAGGCTGCGAGAGTTCTTGGCCGAGGTCGGCGTTGTCCCAGAGTGGGAGGACTGGGTCGCTCACGAGACGACCAAAGGTCTGCGATCCTGGGACGAGCTCGGCGCGGTGGTGGCGGACAAGCTTGCAAAGGCTCCGGAGGCGGGCTCCCCTTCGTCGTCGTCAAGATCGCCATCTCGGAGCGAGTTCTACGCCTCTGACCCGCACGACTCGGTGCGGCGGGACTTTGGCAAGGCGACGGTCTTTACCATCGATGACCCGAGCGCGTCTGAGCTCGACGACGGCATCTCGATTGCGAGCGGTCCGGCTCAGTCGGACGGCAGCCCGACTTGGTGGGTGCACGTCCACATTGCCGACCCGACCGCCCTGCTCCACCCCGGACACTTGCTTGCCAATCTCGCGCGCTTGCGCGATCACACGGTCTACTTCCCCGAGTACAACTGGCCCATGCTGCCCGACTCGTTCACGGGCGGACAGAAGCTCAGTCTCGGAGCAAACGGCAACGAGGGCCAGCGCGTCCTCAGTCTCGGGATGCGCATTGCCGAGACGACCGGCAAAGTCCTCGAGACCGAGGTTCAGGCCGGCATCGTTCGCGACGTCCGTCGCTTGACGTACGGCGCCGTCGAGAGCGTTCTCGGCTACACCGCTCAGCGCGAAGGCCGGACCATCTCGAACCGCGAAGCGACCCCTGCCGAAGTCGAAGCAGAGCTGGCTCGATCGAGAAGGCCCACCGACGACGCAAACTTGCCGGCTGACACCGTCGCGATTCAGCAACTCTCGACACTGCACGGCCTCGCCAAGAAGCTCATGCGCCGTCGAGTCGAGTCGTCTGCGCTGTTTTGGCAATTCCCCTCGTCGTCCGTCTCGGTCTCGCCGAAACCGATCCGACCGCACTTCGAGACGCGCCCCGAGCCGATGTTCTATGCTCGCTCACCCCGTGTCTCTGTTCGATTGCCGAGTCCCACGGACCACTCGTACGTCGATTCGCCGGCGAATCTCCTCGTCTCCGAGATGATGGTCGCTGCGAATCGTGCCGCAGCCCGTTTTGCCGTCGAGCGAGGCATCGCCGTTCCGTTCCGACAGCAAGGTGCGCCTACCGCCGATCCCAAGGATCTCGAGGCGATCATGGCACTCCGAGATCCCGCGAGCGGTATCGCGCCAGCCGTTGACGTCCTGAAGCGCCGGATCGAGTTCCTCCCCGGCGAGACGACCCCGACGCCTGGCCCGCACTGGCCGATGGGCATCAACGACGAGTTCGGCTATCTTCGCGTGACCTCGCCCTTGCGCCGATATAGCGACTTGTTCTCGCACTACCAGCTCAAGGGCGCGCTGTTGCCGACCTCTGTCAAGGGTTCATTCGCACCCCGCGCTGGTCTGCCGGCGGTGTTGACGCAGATCGAAGGGTTCAATGCCGCCGCCAAAGCGCGGCATCGCCTCGACGGCGCCTCGCAGTCGTTCTGGTCGCTCTGGGTGCTCAAGCAGAAATTCGACCTGCTTCAGCGCCCCTCGGGGTCCCTCGCCGACGAAGACCAAATCACGGTCGACCTGCTCGCGAACGGCTTGACAGGTCTCGCCTACCGAATTCCGACGCACCACTCTGCCGACAACGTCTACGTCCAGGCGGTTCTGATTCCGCAACTCGGCGTCCGCGGTTCGCTCCGTCTCGACAAGGCGGACCAGGGCGCCGCGATTGGAGAGGAACTCCCCGTCAAGATCGAAGATATCTCGCTCGGACCGCGTTCCCGGATCGTTGTTGGACTGCGCAGATAGAGACTGCATGTACGGCCTCATACCACACCATAGACTCGCATCCTCTGTAGCTCGGAGCATCATTCGCAACTTCGCAACCTGGCAACTTCGCAATTCGCAACGTCCCACAGACTACTTCTACATCGAGATGATCAGCTTGTATGCGCGTCTTCCGAGCGGCTGCGTCGCGTCGTAAGGCGTGCTGAGTGGCGATCAGGCGGCCGCAGATTCTGCGATGTCTCGCGCGAGACGTGTCGCCGTCCTCTCTTCCTCATCACCACTACGACAATGCTAAGGCGTCTCGATAGAGTATGGCAAGTGAGTTCAGGCGCTCTATCAAAGATGCTCTCGGCGCCATTGGCCGCTCAGGCCGCGTCCGCTTCTCCACCCGCACGCGATGACGCGGCGTTCCTCGCAACTTCCCGCGAAGGGCTGGCTCGCGCCCGCGCAGCGTTGGAGGCGAATTCAATCAATGTACTGCTGTCCCTGGAGCTAGGCATCGCCCGACTCTCCGCGCTGGAGCGGCGACGGCGCCGATACATACGAGTCCGCGCGGCGAATCGAGACTGCCCGACGCACTCCCTCAAACGCCTCGGGAGCGCCGGCTGACACCGTGAACGAACCTACAGGGACTCGCTTGAGGTTGACGACGCGATCCGAAGTCTGTCCGAGCGAATGAGAACCCCTCGTTCAGCGACGCCACTGGCCGGCTTGCTCGACACGGCCTTGTTGTGTTCGCGCGCTCTGCGAGCCTCCCGGCAAGGCGAAGCTGAGCGTCCGTGACAGGTGAGCCACACTCGCTGCGGCAGTCTCGTACTCCTCGCCTCGCGAGTTCAACCTCGCCCCGGCAAAAGATCCAGCAGCTTCAACAGCTACTTCCGGCTCCGGCAAGAAACCCTACTGTTCTCTACCTACTACTGTTATGTACTTCATCGGCTTCCCCATGCACAACCTTATCGAAAGCAATCGCGCAAGATCGGAGGAGGGAGTACCCCGTCCGCCTCTTTCCCAAATCTCGCTGACGGCTCGCTAGCCTCGTTCGCAGCATACTCAAAGATGTTATGGTAGGAGTGCGAGACTGACGACCGTTCGGCTGTGGCTCATTGCAGGTCACTCGCAGGCGATGAGGAGAGTTCGAACGTTCCGAGGTGCGCTGCGATTTCGGGCTCCTCGGAACGGTGTTCTTTGCAGAGTGCACGAGCTGGCTCGGCTTGAAGCAATTCGGACAAGTGCGCGTCCCTCTTGCGATTCGCCCTCGGCACCGACGTCGAGCAAGACGTATCGGGACGAAGCCCTCGGCAGCAGCCCTCCCGGCGCGCTCTGCAAGGGCGCCTCGAGTTCCCTCCTCGCGCTAGAGCTTAGCGCGGCTCGGCACCGTTCTGGCTGACAAGAGATCGCGGCGCACTCAGTCGGTGACTGACCCTGCACGTTGTGAAACTCCGTTCGCAGGGTCAAGCCTTTTCGCCACCGAGCGAACAGCAGCGCAGGTCAAGCTCGGCGTCCAGAGTGAAGGTGCGTGCCCCTCATCAAGCGGCTACTCCGGTCCTGGCTTCTCGTCGCACCTAGAGAGCGCAACCTCTCCTCAAGGTCGTACCCCGAGCTTCAACAGCTCCGGCGGAAGTAACCAAGGACGGTCCAATTAATCATGGTTCAGTATCACGACGCACCTACGAGTACATACAAGGCAGCAGATCTACGTGACAACTAACAAGGGCCAGTGGCGTCGTCGTCGTCGTCGTTGAGGAGGAGGAGCAGATCCAGATAATGGGGTCGAGAGCCAGAAGACTGGACGCTGACGACTCGGTGGCGGGCACGCATCGCAGGGCTGGCTTTTCGTCAAGATCTCGGAGGTGCGTCGCTGCTCTGGGCTTCTCGAGGACCCGCTCGAAAGGGCGGTGACTACCAGACAGGTAGTTCGGGAGCTCGGAGAGGAGCACGTCCGATCCCTCACACGCGTTCCAGCGAAGGCGGACGATCTGCCGTTGCGCAGACGCATGCGCGATCCGCGCATTAGCCTTTCAAACGGGAAGGATGCTCTCGAGGGAACCTTCGGGAGCGAGGCCTAGTGCAGCCTCGGAGCCTTGGGTTGACAAGGAGCTAGCGATGCACTCAGTCTATCACGGCTGACCTTCTTCTGCTGTCTTCTCCACGTGCTCCCTCTACGACGCACCGCGAATCACCCGACCTCCGATTTATCTGCTGCGCTCGCGTCACCTCTCCTTGAGTTGGTCTTGGCGCCCACTTTCGACCCATTCTTCTGCCTGTTAACCCTCTTTTTTCTCCGAACCCAGCGCGGTGACATGTATCCCTCCCCCCTCCCTCGTGCCCTGGCACACGCGCGAGCATTTAAAGCCGAATTGTGGCTTTGTAGCTTCGCGGCTTTTCGCAACGTGCTCCGATCCCGCCTCACTCTCTTTCGGTTCGCGAGTTCGTGAGCATCCGTTGCGAATCAGTGAGCTCACGTATTGGCGACGGATGGATAGCCGGAAAGGCGAGATCATGATCATGCGATTCCGAGACCCAAGATAAGTTACGTCTACAACAGCTATATACGGGCGGGATGAACGGCGATACGACAACAGGATCATGCGAATAGACCGAGCGAAATCGAGGCGGAGGCAGGAAGCACATCAGCAGTCAAAAGATGGGAGGCGAGGCGAAATACTCGTCGTCGTCCGGCAACTCGACGAGGTCGCTCCAGCAAAGCGGAGCGGGTGCAGCCGGCTGCTCGGTGATGGCGACCTTGATCTTGTCGTGGTCGCCAAAGACGGGCGGCTTCGCGAAGTAGTCGTCGTTGTCGTCGGACAAGTCGGCGAGATCGCTCCACCGAAGCGGAGTGGGCGCAGCAGGACCGGTCGGCTGCTCGGTGGCGGCGACCTCGATCTTTTCGTCGTCGCCAAAGACGGGCGGCTTCGCGAAGTAGTCATCGTCGTCGTCGGACAAGTCGACGAGGTCGCTCCACCGCAGCTCGTCCGGGATCGCAGCGGGAGCCACCGGCTGTTCCGCGCTGACGATGGCGACGACGGGCTCATCCCCGAAGACGAGCGGCGTCGAAAGGTATTCCTCGTCGTCCGACTCGTCGTAGTCGGCCCAGCGTTTCGGTGACGGCTGGGAAATCGACTGGGAGATGGCCGGCATCGCTTCGCGGTCGGACCACGCTCGCTGGTGAGCAGCGGTCAGGATGGCGGTGTGGCGGAGACGAGAGAAGTCGCCGGCGCCGTACGAAGCCGCAGTCTGGCTCTGGCACTGCTGAGTCGGCGAGCGGCGGTACCGCATCGCCGTCGACGGGCGCTGCGCGGCAGCGCGGAGCGTGGCGAGCGACTGGAACGGCTCAGCGGCGGGCTCGGTGCGCGAGGAGATCGGGTAGCGGAGGGTCGTCGAGCCGACGACTTTCGGCGTGTATTGCAGGGGGCGGAAGGACGGGCGCGTGGGAGGCGGGATCGGGTAGAGCGCGAGGACGAAGTCCCACAAGGCCGACTCGATGCGAGCCTTGTTCCGGGCGCAGCGAACCTCGTCACTCTCCTGGTGGCGGGGCGGGTCCCGCTCGCGCGCCTCCTCGTACCGCCGCTCGTGGACCTCTTCCGCATCGATGAGGGCGAGGGCGTGCCAGTGCGCCTCGTTGCGCTTGAAGTCGGTGTCGAAGTAGTCGCCGTGCCGCTCGATAAACTCGTGGACAGCGGAGAGTTTGACAAAATAGGCGTCCGACAGGGCGCGCGGCGCAGGCTCGGTGGGGGCGGTCGAGATCGAGGTGAAGCTGAAGTCGCTGCGGGAGCTCGGCGAACCGGGGCCCGACAGGGACGGCGACGGAGGCGAGGGAGGCGAGGGAGGAGGGGTGGTCGGGCGGGAGGGGAGTTCGAGGGGAGCGGCTTCGACATCAACATTGACGACGGCGGCAGCAGCGGGCGGCTGAGCGATGAGCGTCGCGATGACCGGCTGAGGCCGTCGTCGCGGGTGGGAAGCGGTGCGCGGCTTGACCGTCTTGACGCGAGCCCAGGGGACGAAGTTGTCGCTCGACGCCGAGATCGGCGTCAAGACGGGAGCGGCGGCGACGACGGGTTCGGGGAGCGGAAGGTAACGAGACGAGGGTGCTTGCTCGATGGATTGAGAGGTGACGACGGCGATGGAGGGCTATAGCGAACGCGAGTGTCAGCTTTGGCCATCGTGACTCGGACCGACGGGAGAGAGCGAATCGAGGACTTACCGCAGGTCGCGACATCCATGCGAGCGCCTCGCAGGCGACGTTGAGAAGCTTGCCGAGCATGATGACTTGATCAAGGGTGCGGCGAGGGGAAAGGGGGCGAGGGCGAACGAGGTTGGGATGAGAACGAGGACGATCACGGGAGCTGAAGCGGTGTGCGTTCGTTCCGCGCCGGAGTCGATGCGAGTCGGGCTAGAGCGCTCGCGCGTAAGACTCGGCGAGAGAGAAGAGGGGCGAGTGATGTGAAGGAGGGAAAGGAAGAGAGCGAGCGAGCGGGAGCAGGTCGAGCACGAGAAAGCAAGCGCAGCGCGCAAGAGAAAGAGGATTGTGCTGCGATCCCGCTCGACCAGCCATCTCGTTCTGTCTCTTATCGCACGGCAACCACACTCGTTGGCCGCGATCGGAGGGACTTAGTGGCTGCACAGAGCATCAGAGGGGTAGCCTGCGCAAGTTTGACTCGTCCAGCGCGCGTAGCGAGCGAGAAATCGCAGAAAAGCGTCGCCATCACATCGCTCGGGACGCTGGTCAGGGGTAGTTGAGCTCGATGCCGAGAACTTGGCTGCGACGGGACGGGGGCGAGCCATGTGTCTCGCTAGCGGAAGCATTTCGACTGTGTGGAGTATTGGGCCAGCGAGTATAGTCGAGGATCCCTCGACGATTGCCGAGCAACTTTCTGAGCGACTGAGAAGGTCCGAGCAAGTTGCGGCAGCGGATCCTTCGTACACTTCACAAGGCTTTAGCGGATGGTCCTGACAGCATTTCGAGGTACAGTGTGACCGGGAGACATATCGGCAATTCACTCAGCTTGCAAGGCCTGGCGCGCACCGAGCTGTCGTGCCTAGTCTCTTTTCTTGAGCAGCAACTGCGCTCATGCTCCGGCGGTGGAGCTCGAGATCCAGCCGAGATATAGATGGACAGCGTGTTGAGGCATCCGTCGCCACGAAGTCGTGAACGGGGTGGAAGACGGTAGAGCAAGGCCAAGCGCAGCATCAGTCGTGACGGAGTAGCAAGCATTCGCGGTGGTTACCGTGCTCGGAGCGGTTCGAAACGCTTCGTCCTGCTCAGAGAACGGTTTCTGGAACTGACGAGGTTCCGAAGCGATGAGGAATCGTAAAGATAGGAGGAAGTACAGCTGAAAACGCGTCCAAGAGAAAAGAGGCTCTCGCAATATTGCCTTTCCTTTCTCACCTCACACCACTTTAAAGGTTCTGGTGCGCAAGACCGAGTGCAGAGTTCTGTGAGGGACGGTCCAGACAAGCGGGGGCTGCGGAAATGCTGTGCCCCCGAGACGGGACGCACACTGACAGACGCCGTGCGCCCGATTTGTCTCCTTTCGGTGCGAAGCACGCGAGCTGACTGCCCGGTCAGATGCGGAGCATGCATGGTTTATCATTCGTGTACTCGCACGATCTCAGAAATCGGAATCTTGGTCGACTGGCCCTGAGGGCCGCAGTATTGCGCGGTCCGCTGCATCAGACATAGCGAGCTTGCCCCTGGTCGTCGCTCGACAGCGCAAGGTCGGCCGACGTTAGCTCGTAAGCTGCTGTAGCGGTTTTTGTGACGAGCCGAGTCACTGCAAGCGTAGTCAAGGCGGTTGAAGGAGGCGGTGGCAAGCTGACAAGTGAACGTCCTCGATCCGCCACCGCGAGCACCAGCCTGCAAGCGAGCCCGTTTCCGTAAGGTTCTCGCGCGGATAGAGAGGCAGGCAGAAGTCGCAGCTGCCGTGCAGCGCGAGGGACGCAGCAGCATCGCGAGCGCTCGCGAGTCGCGACAACTCGTGAGCGAATGGCGCGGCGACAGCGGCGGCGGGAGCTGCTGACTCGGCGGATCTTCAGTCAGAGCAGTGTGGCTCACAATCGCGCTGTGGACTTCGGGTGGAGCTACCATGCAAGCTTCCGCAGTGCGCCAGCGACCGGAACAAGGAAAGCGTGCACAGACAGGCGCGTCACGCCTCCGGATATCTCGACGACACAGACCACGTTTCGCGGTCCAGCGCTAGCCGAGCCTGCCCTAGCGTCAAAGTCAAAATAAGGAGTGTTATTAGTGTACTCAGTATCGATGCCGGAACCCCTCGCGCCTCGGATCTAGCTCATCCGGCGTTCCACCGCGTCGACCTTCTCAGCGGCCTTTGCACAAGCGGGCTGCCAACCGGATTGACCCATACGCACAAAAACCGGGAAGATCTGTTGCCGAATGAAAACTTGCAAGCCAAGCAGTCTATCCATTCGAAGGGTGATCGTCAACGCAGAGGCGCCTCAAGATGACGGACGACGACCGCGCGTCGCTCTCCTTTCGAGTAGAGACACGTGCGGTCTGCGTGCGTCTCCATTGTATTTTGGCACGATTGACTCGCAATGACGCCTAGACCGAGGCAGCGAGAGGAGAGAGTCATAATAAAGGTTGCGTTGCGATTGCGATGCAGTGATCGTACAACAGGCCGTCCTTGCGGCAGAGCCAGAGCCCCAGCGATACAGGTCTCCTCGTTCGTACAGTATTCGGTCCCAGCCGGCTACTCGGGGACCTCTTTCGGGCTGACGACCCCGTTCCGGAGGACGTAGTAGACGATCGAGCTGTCCTTTTCGACCATGGCGAGGTACACTGTCGTCGTTGTTGGCGTCGCTGCGCTGGTCGGATCTGATGACTCTGCGTCAGTCACGGATACTGTCGGTGCCGTTTCAGAGGCCGAGTCGGCGGAGGTGGCGGCGGTGGCGGAAGGGAAGCGGGTCGCGATAGCTCGGATGACGCTGGTCAATCTGCGTACGGCGGACGTCGACTGAAGTCAGTCCTCGCGCGCCTCAAAGAATCACTGCACGAGCTGTCCGTGATGGACAGCTGGCACCGAGCGCGCGGGTGAAAGTGGACGGCGAGGGACTGACTGCCTGAGGGAAGTGGGCGTCTGCAAGCCCATCGGGTAGACGAACGAAGGCGGTGACTGCTCGCGGGAAGGGGGCGCGCCAAACTCGGTCAGTCGGCGAGATCGAGAGAGTACCCTGAGAAGGGGCGAGGACTGACTGTGGGGTTAGATTTGAGGGGTCTCCCCTTGATGATGGCGCAGCCGCACTCGTCCAGATCGACGACCTCGACGTCCTTCCATTGCTGGGCTGCAGTGGGGAGACACAGAGGTGAGATTTTGATGGATCAAGTCGGCGATTGCGAGCCAGTCTGTACCTAGTGAGAGGTCTACAGTCGTTTGAAAGAGGGCGGCGGCTTGGAGCGGGAACCGTTTGCACGCCGGCAACACGAGCGGGGCCTGGGTGCGGTTCATCGGTTAGCAGTGTTTCATTAGTAGGCCACCAAGTCCCCGAATGCTCACGAGAGGGTGATTCGCGGCCATAGCGAGATTGTCAGAGTGAAAGTCGCTGAAAGAGTTTGGCTTGCTCTCTTCCCACTCGACTCTACCACGATCTCAAGCCATGCTGGGCTCCATCCAGGTGCATTGACAAGGCTATACAAGCTCGAATCGGACCACCCGCTGACCCCTGGTCCTGTTCTTGCCCCCGTATCGCGTGTTCCGTCCCCCGCACTCTCTGCGTTCACTCAACTCGTTACGCGCCCCTACGACGCCACCCTCTCTCTGACAGGTACGTACTCACGTCTCATGGATAAGCGACAGCTGACCAACTTTCCACCTACCCAGACCCGCTTCTGGGCCGTCCGAGATTACCTCGCGCCCGTCCTCCGCGACTCGAAATTCAAAGAGACGGGCCGCATCACCCCGGACGAGTTCGTCGCAGCCGGAGACTTTCTCGTCTACAAGTTCCCGACCTGGCAGTGGGAAGCCGGAGAACCGTCCAAGCGGAGGGACTTTTTACCCGCCGACAAGCAATACCTCGTCAGCCGGAACGGTGCGCTCACTCTCTCTCTCTCCAGAGCTGCTCCTGCGCATTGCGGCTGACCGAGTAGCGCTGACCTCGCTCCTGCTCTCAACTCTTGCGGACCCGCTTTATCGCTCGCACTTTCGCCACCGCACCGGCGCCCTCTTATGCGCCACGCTCAGTCCCCTGCCTCCGCCGCGTTAGCCAACTCGGTCAGCAAACTGGCGCAGGCGGCCTGAACGCTGGCGATGAGTACGCCGAGATGCTCATGGACCTCGCGGCCGAAGCGGGAGAGGCGGGCGGGGAAGGCGACGAGTGGGTCGCGACCCACACGAATGTCCAAGGTGGGTCTTAAGGTCTACAGGCGAGAATGAGCTCGTCGGTCTCTTTGGGGATCAACAGAGCTCATGCGTGTCTGTATCGAGTCCACATCCACAGACATCCACTCGTCCCACGCGATGCCTTCGATCGCCGACATTCCCGACGCAGACGACCCTGCCGGCTCTTCTCGCCGGTCTGACGTCAACGACCTCTCGTCCCATCTCGCCGATACCTCGTTGAACCCGGACGACATTCCTGATGTGGACGATATCCCAGATATGGACGACGAGGACGAGGCGGGAGGTGGAGGAGGTTTCGTCGAGGAGGAAGAGGACGACGCGGCGGTCAAGGTCGAACCGGTCTCGAATAGTCGAGGAGCTGGCGCGAGTAGGTGAGTGAGGAGTGTGAGATTGGATGGTTCGCTCGTGCGGTCTTCGGTTACCGCGAGCCGCTAGGGTGCCATTCAACTCCGCGAAGAGCCTTCACTCGCTGATACGCTCGCCCGCCGCAGATCCGATAATCTCGTCCAGGTCCGGACGTACGACTGCATGATCACGTACGACAAGTACTATCAGACGCCGCGAATGTGGCTGCTCGGCTACGACGAGGTGCGTGTCCGCAATCCCCGCGATCGGGCCGTGCTGCCCGGAGCCGCAGCGCGACTGATTCTTCTGGTTGAATTTGCGCGCGCACAGCAAAAGCGACCACTGCCTCCGACTTCGGCGCTCGACGACGTTTCGGCCGACCACGCGCAAAAGACGGTCACGATCGAGCCGTTCCCGCACTCGTCGTCGTTGTCGATCGCGAGCGTCCACCCGTGCAAGCACTCGAGCGTGATGAAGAAGGTGATCGAACGGATGGACGGCAACGTCAGGGAGATGCAGCGGCGGGAACGGGCGGGTGCTGGATCAGCTGGGACGACATCAGTTGCCGCCGGTGATAAGAAGGCGTCGTCCTCGGGCGGGAGCAAGTGGCTCGGCCTCGGTCGACGGAAGGAGTCCTCAAACGCCGCGAGTGGTACAAGTGGAGCCGAGTCGTCCCAGCCGCAGCAGCAGGAGGACGAGGAAGGACTCCGCGTCGAGCAGTACTTGCTCGTGTTCCTCAAATTCATCAGCACGATCAGTAAGTCGGCGTGCGTAATGCAGGCATCTCGGCGTGACTCGCCCTCCTCCGAGCAGGAGATGAGGTCGGGCAAGGCTGATAGGCTTGCAACTCCGTTCTTACAGCCCCGACAATCGAGGTTGACGCCACCGCCAGCATTGTAAGCTCTTGCTGTCTCTTCCGGCGGTCGCAAACTTCAGTATGGCGCTGACTCTGAGCGCGTCTACTCGTCTCCCGTCTCTGCAGTGACGGAGCTGCCCCGTTCCGGCTTGCCCACAAGCCTGCCGCCCTCTTGTCTCTCCTTTCGACCTTTCGACCTTTCGACCTTGCGAGTCTTTTTTTTTTCTCGCTCTTTCCCCTTGCCGCGACACTCGTTCTCGCACGAGCAACTCTGTTCCTTCTGCTTCTTTTGCCCGGTGCAATGACAAAAGTCTGCCCTCGTTCGCAAGAGTTTTTCCGCTTCCGGGGGGTTTGCACCGCCTCGCTCTCGTCCGAAAAGTCTCCTCCTCCAGCTCGACGTCAAAAGATCAAACAGTGCAGACCCGCCTCGCTCCACCGAGACCTACGAGGCACGCGTCCGAACCGTTGCACGTTCCAGCTAGCCTCGCTGCATGAACTACGAACCGGCTTCGAAGCGCGCTCGTACCGATCACCGAGAGCACTCGACGACGACCAGCGACAACCCGTACCTCGCCCACCTGCACGAACCAGCGCAGAGGATGTCGGGAGCTGCAATGAACGGCAAAGCCCCCTTCGACGGCTGGATGACGAGAAAGTCGAGCGGGAAACAGGTCGAGCAGGCCATGGTCAGTTTCCACTTCTGCCGAACCCCTCCCCCTAGTCACTCGACTCGTGGGCAGCTGCGCCATAGAGTCGAGTGTGGAGCTCCGTTGAAGTTGACTAATTTGGATAATATGCGCACGCAGGCTGGCGACACGAACCCGTTCACGCTCCGGCCGCACTCGAAAAAGTACCAGGACATCTTTGAGGTCCGCAAGAAGCTCCCCGTCCACCAGCAGATGAACGAGTTCCTCGAAATGTTCAACGGGCCGAGTCAGTTCATCGTCCTGTCGGGCGAGACGGGTTCCGGCAAGACCACCCAGTGCGTTCTCCCGGTCCGATTCGCTCCTTCAGCAGGCTGCCGGCTAAGCCTGCACTGATGAGGCTGACGACCGGTTGATCCAACCGCACAGGATCCCGCAATACGTCGCCTACGCCGATCTGCCGCACCTCCGGAAACCGGGCTTGCAGGTCGCGTGCACCCAGCCGCGTCGAGTCGCCGCGATGAGTGTCGCCAAGCGTGTCGCCGACGAGATGGACGTCTCGCTCGGCGAGGAGGTCGGATACAGCATCCGTTTCGAGGACTGCACGAGCCCAAAGACGTTCCTCAAGTACATGACGGACGGTATGCTCTTGCGCGAGGCGATGAACGACCACATGCTGTCGCGGTACTCGACCGTCATCCTCGACGAGGCGCACGAGCGGACGCTCGCGACCGACATCCTGATGGGCTTGCTCAAGGACATTGCCAAGCGCCGACCCGACCTCAAGGTCGTCGTCATGAGTGCCACCCTCGACGCCGCAAAGTTCCAGAACTACTTCTTCCAGGCGCCGCTCCTCAAGGTCCCGGGCCGAACTTTCGCAGTCGAGATGTGCGTGCCTTCTCGAATATCCGATTGTGTCCGAAGCACGAGAAGCTGATAAAGAGGACGAGCACAGCTTCTACACGCCGGAACCGGAACCCGACTACCTCGAGGCGGCGATCCGGACCGTGTTGATGATCCACCAAGCCGAACCCGAAGGCGACATCCTCGTCTTCTTGACCGGTGAAGAGGAGATCGAGGACGCCTGCCGGAAGATCACCGTCGAGGCCGACCAGCTCCCGCACCAGTTTGGTCCGCTCAAGGCCGTCCCCCTGTACTCGTCCCTCCCGCCCCAGCAGCAACAGCGCATCTTTGACAAGGCGCCTCCTCCTCGCACGCCCGACGGTCCGCCCGGTCGCAAAGTCGTCATCTCGACCAACATTGCCGAGACGTCGCTCACGATCGACGGCATCGTCTATGTCGTCGACCCGGGCTTCTCGAAGCAAAAGATCTACAACCCGCGGATCCGAGTCGAGTCGCTCCTTGTCAGTCCGATCTCCAAGGCGAGCGCGAACCAGCGAGCCGGACGTGCCGGTCGCACACGGCCGGGCAAGTGCTTCCGATTGTACACCGAGTCGGACTTTGTCAAGGAGCTCGAGGAACAGACGTACCCCGAGATCCTGCGGTGCAACTTGGCGTCGGTCATCCTCGAGCTCAAGAAACTCGGCGTCGACGACCTCGTCCACTTCGACTACATGGACCCGCCTGCGCCCGAAACGGTCATGCGCGCCCTCGAGCTGCTCAACTACCTCGCGGCGTTCGACGACGACGGCAGTGAGTCGCAGCGCGATCTGACTCCGGCTACTGTCTCCACGACGCTAACCCCGCGCGCATGTGAACGCAGACTTGACTCCGCTCGGTGACCTCATGTCGACCTTCCCGCTCGAGCCTCAACTCGCCAAGATGCTCATCGTCTCGCCCGAGTTCAAGTGCTCGAACGAGATCCTCTCGATCGCAGCCATGCTGTCCGTCCCGAACCCGTACCTCCGACCAAACAGTCAGCGGAAGGAGGCCGACGAGGCCAAGGCTCAGTTTGCTCACCCGTCTGGCGACCACCTGTCCCTCCTCAACCTGTACCACGCGTACAAGACCAGTGCGTCCCCCATGTGCGGAGATCAACCATGAACCAAGCTGACCGCGCCCCTGCGCCACAGACCCGGACCAGAACTGGTGCTGGAACAACTACGTCTCGTTCCGAGCGATGCAGCAGGCCGACAATGTCCGGAATCAGCTAAAGCGGACGATGGAGAAGCTCGACCTGTGCGTCACGGTCCTTCCAAACAAGCGGATCCCGAACGGCGTTGACCTTTTCCTCCTCTGCACAGCGACCTGATCTCGACCTCGTTCGAGGACAAGTCGTACTATGAGAACATCCAGCGCGCCCTCACCTGCGGCTTCTTCATGCAAGTCGCTCACCGCGAAGGCGAGAAGAACGGGTACCTCACGATCAAGGACTTGCAAGTCGTCGGCTTGCACCCTTCGACCGGTCTCGACCACAACCCGGAGTGGGTCATCTACAACGGTCAGTCCCTTGTCGTCGCCTTAAGCAGGAGAAAAGAGGCCGCGAGCTGATCGGTCTTGGTCGCGCAGAATTCGTCCTGACCACCCGCAACTTTGTCCGAACTGTCACCGAGACGAGGCCAGAGTGGCTGTACGAGTACGGCAGCATGTACTTTGACTACACCAACACGAAGGCGTTCCCCGACTGCGAGGCGCGGCGGGTGTTTGAGCGGATCGCGACGGGCAAGAGCCGGAGCAGCGGGTCGTCGAAGCGGGGTGGCGCCGATGGCGACAAGCGCGACAAGAAGAAGCGCAAGGACCGTCGCTAAGGCCCGCGAGGAAGCCATACTTCAACCCTGTACTTTTGACGTTGTAGTTTGCCCCGGTCCCGTGCTTGTCATGCATATCTAGAGTTTATCGCTTCCTCTCGCTCACAGGCAGTGCACCGGCAGCGCGTACGAGAGAAGTGTCTTTGGTTGCACGTTGGTATAGCCGCTTTCCTGGTGAGGCTTTAGAAGAAGCCGCTCGCGGGTCGAGTCCCCTTTCCGCCAGCTTCGTCAAAGACGAGGTAGGCGGCCTTGTTGACGAGATCTGCAAGAGCGACGAGGCTCAGTAGCTGTTCGGCCGGGCGGGAATTCAGAGCTTGCGGAACGCACCGTCGGCAGCCTGGCGTGTCGTCGCCTCGGCGTAAACTCGTACGCAGTCCTCCGTCCCACTCGGCCTCACAAAGCTCCTGCCGCCGTCGACTTCTTTGCAGAGCGCATCAATCTTGGCCTGCAGTCCTTCCGGCTTGACGAGTTTCCGCTCGGCGTCGGTCGTCTCGAATGCGTGCCGGTCATTGACGAGGACCTTGACGAGCCGGTTCGGGTAATCGGTGTAGGCGCGGTCCCACTGAGCGGGCGTCCATTGCCGGTGCAGCAAGACCGTCTCGACGAGGAGCATGTCGCTCAGGGCGTCGCCGACAGTCTGGTTGATCAGCTCGGTCAGGGCGCGCAAGTTGGTCCGGGCTGCGAGTTGCGATTCGTCGGCTGCTGGTGAAGAGGTTGCCGAATCGAGGGAGGAGCGGATGCCGGCGAGTGTCGAGGGCGAAAACAGGACAGTGCCGTGGCCGTTCGCCTCAAAGTAGACACCGATGTCGTACGATTCGGCGGCGTGGTGGAGGTGCTTGACGCCGGTCGGCACGCAAGTCACGGGAACGCCCTGAAGGAAAGCCGACGCTGATCAGCCGCTTCCGAGATCCGACCCGCAAAGACTCTTCCCACAAACGGGAGGCAAGGGGACTGACAAGAACCTCGGTCAAGTATTTGGTCGACGCGCCGTTCGCGTAAGCGGTCTGCACGACGCCCACCTTGACCTTGTCGTCGAGTCCGGCGTCCTTGACCAAGTCCATGATGAACCCGGCCGCGAGCGTCGCAATCTTGTCACCGTCCAGCAAGTGAAACACCCCATCGGCGTCCGCGTAATAGTAGACGATCCGGTCCGCGTCGCCGTCGAACGAAGCGTACCGCTGCCACGCGATCGGCTTGACGCCGAGCGGGGCGCGCTGCTGCGTCTTGACAAAGTCGGCGCCGCAGTTCAAGTTGAGCTGACCGGCGGTCGTCGTGTTGTCGCGGACGACGATGACGGGGAGGTAATCGGTCCCGATCACCTTGACAAACTCTTTCAGTTTCGGTGCGCCGACGCCGTTGGCGCAGTCGACAGTGATGGCCGGCAGGAGCTCGCGGCCTCTCTGCGAGGTATTGACGAAGTGTTAGCAGGCCGCACGAGACCAAAGGGAGAGGGCTTGTGGCCCGAGGCGCGACTTGCAGACAATTCGGTGTAGGCCGCGGCGAGTTTGCGGTAGTACCCATCGATGGTCGGCTCGCCGTAAGGGTCGGGCGAGTCGGCCGTGTTGAGACACCTGACGAGGTAGTGCAACTGCGGAGTCGTGACGAGTCCGGCGTTGACCAGCTCGACCTTTGGCGCTTCCGACCCGAACGTAGCCGACGACAAGCCGTCGACGAGGGCGCGGACGAGCGGCTTGCACGACGGCCGCGTGTCGTGACCGTACACGACGTGAGCCGGTTGACTCAGGTCGGTTCCGGTGGCCTTGACGATCGAGTCGAGCGCGGCGAGGAGGAGGTCATCCGTCTGGGCGTTCGCGAGCTGGGTCGCGTACGGCTCCCAGGACCCGTGCAGCATTTCACCCATCGGATCGACGAGCTTGACACCATTGTCCTGCAGTAGGTGTCGCGAAGGGTCAGTCGTCAGGTGAGCGAGCAGATAAAAGGCGGGTCAAGGAGGGAGGGGTTACCTTTTCGGGGTTGTGGCTCGCCGTAACCATGACTCCGATCGCCTTTCCTTTCAGGTTCTTGCTCCTCAAGACTGCGAGCAATCCGACGCGGAACATGACCGAATCGAGGAGGTCGGCCCTGTGAGCGTCGAGAGAGCAGTCAGCGGAGTGGCAGGACCCTCGGTCGGATTCCGAAGTTGGCCTCGGAGGCAGAGCTGACTGACTCTGTGCGGAATCCGGCGGTACCATAGGTGTAAGTGATGTGCTGTAGCTTTGGGTGCTGAGCTGAAGCGGCAGCGAGCGCCTGTTGGTCCAGAGTCGACGCCATGGGTCGCAGAGAGAGCTATAGCGGGCGGGATTCGGTGTACTGGATAGTTCGGACGGTAGCTGAGACCGAGTACGAGCTGTGTGTGTCCTCGCACGAGCAGTCAGAGCTGAAGGCGGACGAGCAGAGTCCGATCAACCGAACCTGGGAACCTGGCAAACGACGACGACGACGCGAACGTCAACTCACGCTCTCTCTCCTCTCTATCACACGAACCGAGACTACGATGCCGGCACCACAGTCTGCTATTCCCGAGAACTACAAGGGTCAGTCCGCTCGCACGCGTCCTGGACGCGCTCGGCTGGGCTGCCGTCGCTCCGTCCCGATCAAAGTCAACCGCCGACCCGTTCTACGGCTCCGCCTCGCTACGGGACAGGGGCAGGAACAACTCGGTCTCGAGACGGGGTCGCAGATTCCGGCAGGCGCTCCAAAGTGGGAGGCAGGTGACCGCATGCGGGCGAGGGCCAAGGCCCGGATGCAGGCGGCCGCCATCCTACAGACTCGCGAGGAGGACGACGCACACGCAGGCCATGTTGCAGCACCATAGTGAGGCGCAAACTGGGCGGTGAACGCTGACTGCTTGACACTCTATTCCCTCCTCCCGTTCCGGCCGACCCTGCCTCCCTCGATACGGCACCGCCCGCCCCTCGCCTGAAATGCCTGTCCTCGACCTCATCGGAAACCCGTCAACAGAGATCAAGGAGTCGCGGGAAGAGGCGATCCGCCAATCCTGGATCGGAGTCATGGAGGCGCGCCTCGTCCGCGAGGAACTCGCAAAGTGCTGGCGGACCGAAGGTGCGCAAACCGCCCTAGCCTCCAGACACGTCGCTTGGCGCGATCGCACTGGCTGCACTGTACTGATGCTGGAAGAGTCGCACTCGCACAGGTGTCAACCACTACGAGGTGTGCCACCCGCTGACGGAAAAGTACCTCGACCTCCTCCGAACAAACCGGGTCAGTCGCGCCCAGACAGCTAACTTCGATCGACGACGATTGCGCTGACCGAATGTGTCCGCGGATTGCAGATCGAGGGCTACACCAAGCTCGACTTTTCGGCATGAACCCGGCGTAGAAGCAAGATTACTCTGTTACCGCGATTCCGACCAAGCACGGAGACCTGCGCTTCTGTCCGTTACGACTTCCGCGACTAGTCTCCTGTCAGAGGAGCGGAGCGCGTCTGACGTCGTACACTGCGGCTGACGTCGTACACTGCGGTTTCTGCGAACGCTGGCCGTCGACGGTTGAGTTCTGCGGATCACACTGGGCATCTCGCGCGCGACGCCCAAGGGACTCTCATCATCGCAGGTGACAAATTGTGCCCGCCGCCAAAGACACAGCGTGGATGCATTCGCGTCTGTCATGGAAAGGTTGAATGAAGAAATTGCGAGCGGTCGCCGAATCAGAAGGCCCGGATGACCGTGCGGGCAGTTTGCTTCTTCCTTCGATACACGCGCCCTGCACTCTTCGATAAAGACGCCACGCTTGCGATACGGCCCCAGCAAGCGATCGCGTGTACTTCCAACGCTCCGGCGCCCGACTTCGAGCTGCCCTTCTGAACTCGACTCGCGGAACTTGCTTACTGTCACCACCTCGCTCGCGGCCACACGGTAGCGCACCCCTTCTGCTCGAGAGGCAATCTAGCCAGGTGAGCACGTCCGGTCTCCGGCCGACCGGGCATCCCGGCTGACACCGCGGGTCGACACGATGTCCAGGGCCGCCCACGCGCGCATCGTACCGCTCCACAGCGCCCCGCGAACCGTCGCGATGACCGACAAGACTTCGCTGCTGTCCCTGCCAGACGAGCTGCTCAGAGCGATCGTGGCTGGAATCGACACGCCGAGGGAGCAACTTCACAAAGTCGCCCGGGTTTGTCGTCGCCTGCGCTCTCTCGCCGAGGAGTACTTGTACGAATCGATCACCCTCACCTCTCGGTACGAGCAATACGAATTGCTCCTCGACGCCTTCCAGCGTCGACCTCGGTTGCGCTCCTTTGTCAAAGCGTGCACTCTGCACGGAGACTGCGCTTATGGTGGGTGTTTGACACGGTCCAGCCGCAGGCCGCTCATGCCCATTTCAAAGATCTCGGCTACTATCGTCACCACATTGCTACAATTTCCAGCGTGCACTGAGCTCTCGCTCATGGACTTCAGCCAAATGACGCTCGACGAAATCATCGGGTCGTCGTATCTCTCGCGAAGGGTACCAAAGATCCAGCGGCTCATCATCAAGGCCGACATAACGAAGACCTATCACGAGACTCTCCCTCCGAGCGCATGGTGGTGTGTCCTCGCAGCTTGGCCGCGTCTACGCGATCTCGAACTGGACATCAAAGGATTTTGGCTCGCCTCGCCGGGAGATGGCCTCGGTCTCTCTGCACTTCGTCGCCTCCGCCTGTCCGCGGCAATGCTGCCTCCTCACGATGCCGTCTTCGCCGAGACCTGCCCGATTCTGGATGAGCTTTCGATTGGGCCGATTGGTACGAACTCGTTCACTCATCACATCCTTTCGAGCGGCCCGTCCGGCCTTTTATGCCTTGCGCATCCCGGAAAACCTGTCGCGATCGAGCAGTACATCGCCAGGTATCCGCAGCTCAAGTCGATCCATATCGGACCAGGATTTGATCCAGGTCTCCTACTTCCTCTGCTCGCTGCTTCGCAGATAGAGGAGATGACTTTCGACCGCGGCAGTCCGGCTGCCGACGACTTTCTTGCCGGGTTGCTGGTTGGTCCGCAGCGTATGTTTAACCTTCGCCGTGTGGAAGTCAACCACGTCATCGCCTTGGCCCGTTCGGGGCTCTACCAGAAGTTGGTTCACGACCAATCGTTCATTTTGTCGGGCGAAATCCACACGAAGGCGCAGGCTTTCAGGGCAGAGTACAGGCCGCAATGGCCGCCCGGATGTACTCGCGCCGGCCTGTCTCGCGCCGTCGACCTCGCAGAAGCCGCGGGTGTCAGCCTTTCGGGGACGGCGGTCAGCTGCATCAACTGGGACGCCGAGTTTGACGAGCAGTTCGAACGCTTCCTCGTCATGTGTGCGCTCGCCAACGACTCTCTGGAAGCCCTCGTAGCCTACTACGGCGAGGAATGCGCCGGGGACATCTTGATCCGCCACCGTCCCGCTTTGGCCCACCTCATCGTCGACGCAGTTCGCCGACGCCACGGCGCATGACCACGACGTGAGTGCGCCGGTCCAGCGCCAGCGAAGTCCCGAGAGCGAGGAGCCGCGTCGTCCGATTGCCGGGCTTCTGCGACCAAGCAGTGACAAGTCCCGTCCCTTTCGATTCTTGCTCACACCTTCACCTGATCCCCGTAATAGTTTTTACTGCAAATGATCGTCCCGCTTGCCGATCATATGGAGAGGAGTCTCGGGAAGCGAAAGCAAATGCGAGCATGGGATCGCACGCCCTGGCAAGTTCAGGCGCTGCATCGACTGCAACTTCGAGGCGTTCGTCCGTGGCTACTGGCAACAAAGGGGTGATCCTCACGCGAGTTCACGCAAACTCGGCGCGGACCTTGCCCTTCTTGCCGCCGACCTTGAGTCCCGCCCACAACTGCTCCTCGACCGCCTGGACCTCGAGCCCCTTCTCCTTGGCTGCCTCGACGACTTTTTGCCGGACGTTGGCGAGAGAGACGTCTCCGTCGGCCTTGAGGAGCGGCTGGACGACTGAAGTGAGGAATTCCGGGATCGACGGTTTCGCAGAGGCGGCGTCCGAACTCGGAGTGGCGGACTCGGTCGACTCGGCGTCCTTTTTGCTCTTCTTCTTGTCCTTCTTCTTCTTCTTCTTGTCCGGCTCGCCGCCTGCGCTCGCCTCTGCCTCGGTCTTGTCCGCAGAGCCATTCACAACCGATGCCGCCGCGTCCTCCTTCTTCTTCTCGGCGTCCTGCTTGGGCGCCTGCTCCTCCTCGCGATTCCGCTTCTTGCTCGAGTCGGTGCCGTTGGTGGATGCGGCAGGCGCGGGGGCGGCAGTCGAAGTAGAGGCTTCGGGTTGAGCGGTGACGGCGGGCTTCTGCTGCTGTTGCTGCTGCTGCTGCTGCTGCTGCCCGTTCTTGCCCTTTCCTTTCGGGGGTTTGTACACGCTCTTGCTGCAAGAGGAGTCGGTACAGGAATCAGAAGGAGTACTTTCTGTGAGCTGAGCGGGAGGGAGAGACGGACTGGTACCGCTGTTCCTCCGAGACGCAAGACGTGTGCGAGCGGTACGCCGTCCCTTCAAAGGTCGTGTTGCAGTCGATGCCTGTCACGACGTATGTCAGAATCCGAGTCAGGTCCCGACGCCACTGATTGAGAGGGTGCCTCGTAGAGGGGCGCGCGGCGGGTGCTGAAACTGACAGGTGAACTGGGCGCCTCGACAGCGCTGGGCGTGCGCGTCGAGTTTGGGCTTCTTCATGATGTCGCAGCATGACTCGCACGAGAAAGAGACCTGTGATTAGAGCAGGGCCAGGGTGTGGGATCAGCCGTGTCCGAGAAAGAGTCAGGTGCCGTCACAGGGCACGTTCAAGCGAGGCGCACCATTTTGAACAGAGCTCAAAGGGAGGGCCAGTCGGGGACAATGCCCGTATAGTGCAGCGAGGAAACGGAGCGCGGTCGATTCGAGTGAGAGTCGCCCGTGCTCCACTTTTTTTTGGCCGATTTCCTCGCACGTGACACTCCGATCACCTCTTACGCCGTTGTAGACCGCGGCACGCTCTCGGACAGCTCGTACAGGCCAGTGCAGGCCATACAAAACTGGTTCAAGCGACGACCGCGCCTCTCCGAGCCCGTTCGCCCTGTCGCCGAGTAGCGAGAATGTTGCCGACTCCGCTCACGCCGCACCTTAGCAAACTCGAGTACGAGAGCGTATACGAACCAGCAGGCGAGTCGAGCCTTCCTCTAGCCTGCGCGCCTCGTCCCCGCAACCTGACCTCCGTGCCCGACTCTGTGCAGAGGACACCTTTATCCTGCTCGATGCGCTCGAACAGGATGCTGAATTGCTCAAGGGCAGCCGGATCTGCCTCGAAATCGGGTACGTAATCGGGTCGAGAGGCTCACATGTTCACACATGATTGACGGGCTTGCGCGCCGCAGGTCTGGATCCGGTTGTGTCACGGCGTTCTTGAGTGGCATCTGTGGACCAACTGCCGCAGGTAAGTCTCCCCTTCCCCTCTCCGTTCTGCCAGGGCCAGATCCTAAACAACACACCCGCACAGTCTACCTCACGACCGACTTGAACCCGATCGCGTGCGAATCGACCCTCCTGACCGCGGAAACCAACTCGCACCCTTTTGTCGAAACCGTCAACACCGACTTGACCGCCTCTCTCTTGCCCCGCCTCACGCGCCAAGTCGACGTCCTCGTCTTCAACCCTCCGTACGTCGAGACCGTCGATGAAGAAGCGATCGAGGCGCAGGCGGAGGAGGACAAGGGGATCGAAAAGACCTGGGCGGGAGGGCACCACGGGATGCGCGTCACGAACCGCTTGCTCGAGCAGGTCAAGGTCCGTTGCGCGAGCGACGTCCGACTAAACTACCGGCTCACCTCTCGAGTCACTACTGCAGGACCTTCTCTCGCCGCGCGGGCTCTTTTACCTCGTCGCCGTCCCTGAGAACAAACCGCTCGAGATCCTCTCGGCGATGAAGGAGCGCGGCTTGCAGGGCGAGGTGAGCTCGCCTTGGTCGCGCTTACGACTCCGTCCCTGTGACTGACGGTCCGTCCGACAGATCGTCCTGAAACGCCGAGCCGGTCGCGAGCACTTGCACATCCTCCGCTTCCGTCACCTCGAATGAGCGTACTTGAGCGAGCTGCGGCCCCGATCTCAAGATCGAAGCCGTTTGTCGCAGAAGCTTCTCGCAGGATCATGCGGGCCGAGGTTCGGACTATCGCGAGGCAAAGCTCTCGACTCGTCAGCGACTCTCCGCCCCCGAAGAGTCAAACCGAAACCACTCCGCTCGCTCGTCAGCGCGGCAATCACGAGCGGGGACCGAATACAATAGGTACACAGCTCTCAGCCCTCGCGCCGGAGGACCATCACCGTTCCTCGCCTCCGGTCGTCCTCGTGCCACCCTCCGAGCGTGTTCCACCCGTCCCACTCGATCTCGGTGTACCCGAGCTGGCCCCGCAGTAGCTCGCCGACCGTCTCTGCACGGTGCGACTCCGCATCTCGACATGGCTCGGCGAGGAGGGAGGAGAATAGGACGACTCGAGAGACGGATCGAGCCAAGGAGGAGGAGGAGGAGGAACGCGGGGTCGGTGCCGCGAGTTGCTTCGAGATATAGCCGCACGGATCGGAGTAGAAGAGCTCGCCCTCGTCTTGGTATGTCGACGGATCTTGCCCGCTGCGTGAAACATTACTAGGCATCAGTGAGAGCCAGACGTGTCAGGAAAGGCGACGCTAACGTACAGGACTGGCGGTTCGCACGTCACCATCCACATCCTTCTTCTCGGCGATCGGCGATGCCCCGCCTCAGATTGCATCACGTCGATCCACTCGTCCATCTCGGGTCGGTGCAAGAACGCCTGCCACCCCGTCGAATGGCACGGCATCAGATGCGCGACTTCGCCCGGTCCCCGCCCTTCGAGGCGGTCACGCTCGAGAGCAGTGCGGAGGTGCGTCATCACCGTATTCTGGGCGAGACCGTGGAAGGCCGTGAGGTAAAAGGCCGGAACGAGAGAGAAGAGGACGAGGCCGGCGTGCAGCGGTCGGATCCGCAATCGGCGACACAGCCCGCTCGGGAAGGCCGAAGAAGTCGTGCGCCTAGCTGATCTGCCATCGGAGAGAAAGCGATCGACTAGTGAGAGCGCGACAAAGATGTGCATGATCGGCAGCAACGGCTGGAGGAACCGCCATTCCTTGTGCGACAGGAGCGAGTATGCTGCGAGCGTCACCGCACCTGTCGTGCCGAGCGCTCGCAACGCGTCCCTGTTTGCTGTGCCGCCGCCAGTACGCGCGCGGGCTGATCTCTGCCGCGCGTCGAGGAAGAAGGGTAATTGCGTCGCGAGGAGGATCGGAACCCCTTGCGAGAGGTAAAAGTGCCATGCGTTTGCGCCGTAGAAGAGCGAGATGCTCTGGAAGACGTTGGTGCGGAGGAAGCGGAGGGGCGTGAAGGTTGGAGTTGCGTAGAAGGCGGTGTCGAGAACGAAGCTGAGAACGCTTGCAGCCAATCTGTGGGAGGAGTCTGTGTTAGCTCGAAGCTGAGATCGTCTAGCGAAGTAGAAGGCCCTACGCGATAGAGACAGTGACGGAGAGGATCATACGCCGACCGGTCCAGGAAGCACGCAAGAAGAGCTGCGCGCCGAGTGCGAACCAAATCACGGTGTTCGACGGTCGGATCAGGCTCGCGAGGGCGGCCAGGGCCAGAGCACCTAGCAGGCGGTCCCGATTGCTCCTGTTGCTTGCCCGACTCGGTGCTTGGGCATGCAGGCTCCAGGGCCAGACGGCGAGCGCCCAGGCGGTGAGAGCCGTTTCGGTCGAGTTGCTGAATGTGCGCGTCGAGGCGTGGAAGTTGAAGAACGACGTCAGGGAGACGAAGAGCTGCAGATCATCGGGGTCAAGCTCTCCCCACTCCGAAAGAGCGACAGCGCAGTCGGGCGACGTACGGCAGCGCTTGCGTAAGGAGTGCCGAGGATCCGCATGGCGAGTTGTCGGACAGCGAGGTCCGTAGCAGCGGCGATACAAGCCTGCAGCAGGCGGGGAGCAAGGATCTGGCGGCAATGGCAGTGCCTGTGAGCGACTCCGAGGCTTGCGACGAGCAGGGTCTGCCCTCAGATGCGAAGAGGAGGACGAACGAGGAAGCTTCCCCGGTCGAGCCCGGCCGCTCGAAGAACAGCATAGACACCCGCCGTAACGATGACGCTCAACAGGCTCCGTATCCCGCCGTCTCCACCCGTCTTGAGCATGCTGACGAGCTGCACAGAGTTCCCCCACTTGTCGCTTTTGGGATTCGAGGTTGTCACTGCTCCGGCGACTGCACTTCGCCATTCCCAGGTCTGATAGCCGTAGCCATAGACCCATCTGTGAGCGACTTCGAGGTTCTGCCAGTACTCGTCGGGCTGGAAGAAGGCGCGAGAGCACACTGCGTTGAAAAGTCGGAACGAGACCGCAAGCACCAACGGCCACAGCCACGGCCGACGGGGCATCTCCAGAGCCGCAGACCTGTGAAAAGAGAGCGCCTGCGAGTCTACCGGTGGTCTCGGCTCCGGTATGGCGAGTGCGACGACATTCGTTGTCGAGCCAAAACAATCTTGCCCTCGTGAGTCTCGACTGCTCCGCTCTCTTCCGCTCCGCCTTTACTGCTACCAGAGTCGTTCTAGTGCAGCTCGGACCGTTCAAGCTCGCCCTACCCGTGCTACCTTTGCAGTTCAGCGCGCTTCCCCCCGTCATGGCTGCGTTTGTTTCGAATCAGCTGCAACCGCTCAAAGTCGTCACGCACAACCTGCCGGCGTTCATCGAAGAGCCTGCAGCTGCACTGATCGGTCAGGTACGTGGTGTCGAACTGGTCGCGAGAACAGTATGCGCCAGGCTCACCCGTCGAGCGCCCGCAGGAATGCTACCGCACCCTCGTCCTCGACCTCGACCTCACTTCGACCGCCTGCCTCAAACTCGCCCTGTCGAAGGCTCTCGGATTGGGCATGGTTGCCGGAGGAGCGATCCTCAAACTCCCGCAGATCATGACCGTCGTCCGGAGCAAGAGCGCGAGGGGACTCAGTTTGAGTAGCTACGTCCTCGACACCGTCGCCACCAGCATTACGGTGCGCTCACGAGTCCTGTGGAGCCACTTTTTCCGTATGAGCGAGCTGACGTTTGGGTCACCCGTCGAGTAGGTCGCCTACAATATCCGGAACGGGTTCCCGTTCTCGACTTACGGCGAGATGGGCTTCCTCCTCGCCCAGAATGTGAGTCTCGCGTCCAATCATATGAGCACACTAAGCCCTTTTACTGAGCCAAATTTCGACGCGCCTCTCAGGCGGTCTTGATCGTCCTCATCACTTCGTACTCGGCGCGGCCGACTCTCCCTCGCCTCGTACCTCTGGTCGCGGTCCTCTCGTCGCTCGCATACGCCCTCTCCTCCCCCTCGCTCATCTCGGCGTCGACGCTTTCATTTCTACAGACGCTTACAATCCCGATCTCGCTGTCGAGCAAGGTACCGCAAATCCTCGAGAACCAGAAGAACAAGAGCACAGGACAGCTCAGCACGTTCCTCGTGGTCAACTCGCTCGGCGGGTGCGTCAGAAATGAGCTGATCTCGCTAGCTGCTCGTGCTGGTCCTGACTCGCTCGCTCGAACGGTCCTGGCAGCTGCCTCGCCCGCGTCTTCACCACATTGTCTGAGACGAAAGACGCGCTCCTCTTGTGGACGTTCGCCCTCTCAGCCCTCCTGAACGGCGTCATCCTCGCCCAGATTGTCCTGTACGGGGGCAACCCGGCCCGTTCCTCGAGCAACGCGCGCCACCCAACCTTGCCGCGTCAGCATGTTCCCGCCGCCGTCGCCGAAAAGGCCGCCGCGGTCCAAGAAAAGGTGCAAGAAGTCTTGACCGCTGCGGCCGACAAGGTGCAGGAGGTCAGCGGTATCTCTGCTGCCGCCTCGACGCCGCCGAGCGTTTCGACCCCGAAGCGGAACATGGCCGCGACCGGGTCGTCGGTCAGCGGATCGGGCGGACCTGGAAGTGCCGGTCGGCGGTATGTGCGCAAGCTGGATTAGGTCCTTGCAATTTGCTTCGCCTTGCGTGTCGCTACTGAGGCGTCCTGCGGCAGAGAAGAGTTCGGGATGTGGAGAGCCCCCTGTTTGCCACGTGTACGCTGATCGAGTTACCCCGCGTTTCGTCTTCGGCTGCTTCCTGTCCAATGTCGGCGGCGGGCGTCAAGCCCTGCCTGGCCGCGCTGGTCGCACGCCTTGCCGAGCGGCTCCCTCGCGAGACTCTCCCTCTGCCCCGTCCACCCGCAAGCAGCTGTACGTGGCAAGCTAGGTTCCGCAGCGACTCGGCTCTGCTCTCCGAACGTCGTCGCGGCCTTCTTTCTTTCAGTCGCCCCCGCTCCCGGTCATCTCATTACTTGAGCGACCTCGACCGCCTTCAGTCCTCGAACGACCCGCTCCCCCGCGTCTCACCCTGCCGGTTCCCGAGTGCTAGGCAGTGGATTCAGCAGCCGCCAGACCAGGTTCATCCCACATCGACAGTCGGTCGCCTTCTTTCCGTCGCAGAGCCTCCGACCCCGGCGCACACCTTTGCCTCGTCAGCCCGCTCCGTGCAGCCGCTTGCCTTTCGTCCGCACAGGTCGGGGCGCCCCGACCGCGATCTCGACCGCCTGCAAGATCAGAGACCGTCACTTGAGCAGGCGCAGTCGGCCCGCCCCCTCCGACTGCTGCCGTCATGCCACTCCTCCGCCGGAGACAAGTCACGCTCCTGCCCACACCAGCCTTTGACCCGGCGACCGAAGGCCAAGACCCGCAGGTCTTTTACCTCAAGGCGACCGGCGAGATCTTCAAGGACTACGAGTGCGTCGCTTTTGACCCTACAAGCAGGACCTCGTCCCGTCCTTTCTCGTTCTCTGTGACCCCCACTGACCCGTCGTGCTCGCAGGTCCTACGCTGCTCGCTTGACGTTCCTCCTCACCCGCCAATTCCAATGTGAATATTCCGGCAAGACCAACCTCGATTACTTTTCGGCGCTCCAATCCGAGAAGGAAGAGTCGCGCATCGTGCGGGAACGCTTCCCCGACGTGCTCAAGGGCCGTGTACTTGCCAGCGTACAGTTTCGTGAGTCGGCATGTCCCTGTGAGCGGGGCTTTCCGGGCTGGAGACTGACCGCGCTTTGTGCAAAGGCGTTGTCGGTCGCCTCGATGCGCTTGTCGACCTCGTGTTTGAGCGGTACAAGGACCGCTTCTTTCCGAACGAGCAGTGCTTTGTTGATCTCGGCGGCGACAAGTGAGGCTCTTCGATGTTACGGAGTACGCTGGATCGTCACTGACTCGCGGCGGCCATCGGCAGGTACTTTGCCAGGATCTCGACCGTCTTTCCTCCTCAAGCCATCCGAGACGCCGCTTCCGCACAGCAGCAAGCTGCACTCGCCGCAGAGATGCACACGGCCTCGACTGTCGCGTCAACGTCGTCGAGTCCACCCGCACAGTGCGCCCTCGGTCCGCTCGACTATGCCGCTATCGCCCACAAGGTCGGGACCGACCTCGATGTGGACGCAGAAGTCGCACACCGGGAGGACGATCCGGACGAGTACCTCTACACGCTGCAACTGATGGACGAGGCGCGCAAATTCGAGGGGAGTACAATGGAGGTCCGCGCCAAGTCGCTTTCGTGAGTGCCTATTGTTGCTATGGCCTCAAGGTCGGCGCGTGGAAGCTGACTCCCTTCTAAACGGGGCAGCCGAGACCGCTTGACCTTTTCCAAGTCAATTCTGAAGCGGTACCTGCGCGAGTGCTTGGACCGCGACGCGATGATCGGCGCGCCTTGGATCGTCAAGCCCTCGATCGCGCATGCATTCGGCATTCCGATCCAGCAAAAGATGGAAGCCATCGAACGCGTGCACCAGGACCGCGAGGCCAAGCTCGCCAAGCGCCGGCGAACCTACACGCCCCTGAGCGAGAAGGTCCCGAAGGGCTTCAAACCGCCGCCTCGCAAACCTAAACTCGGTGAGCACGCGACTTAGACGTTCGTATGCGGCGAACCCGCCGGACTCACCGCATCGCCCCTCTTACAGACGATGCGCCCGAAGCCGTCAGTGAACCGGCTGCGGAAGTCGAGCAGCCTCGATCGCGGCCGGCGCCAAAACCTCGCGCGATCAAGTATCCCATCGAGGACCTCGACCTCGATCCGATGTCCATCTTTGACGGCCGTCTGCTTCGTCGCGTCAATACCGAACTTCCTCCACTGCCGCCGAAACCTCAGCCGAAACGGACTCTCCCCGTCCCGCCAGAACACTTTGATCGCTTCGTTGAGACGTGGAATGCCCTCAACATCTTTGCGTGAGTCAATCAGGAGCGCAGAGGCGGTCTCGAGCGCAACCGCGGCGCCGCTGACTCGGGTCTCATGCGTAGGAAACCGCTCAACCTGTCGACCTTTTCGATGGACGACTATGCAGGGGCGCTCACACACGACACTCTGAGCCCGCGCTGTATCCTTCTCGTCGAATTGCACGCGAGCATGACGAACGTCCTCGGCACGGACGCCTCGCGGGCGCTCGGATCTACGACAGCCGTCGCCTCGCGGCGCTCGGCTGGAGACGCGCCGAGCGCTGAAGACCCCGAATCGATGAAGGACGACGACGAAGAAGAGGATCAGCTCGAGCAGGACGAGCTCGAGCCGAGTAGCACGCCCGCACCTGCCGAGTCAAACGGCGGCGCCCCAGCGACGAGTGGAACGGACGGGCTTGACGAGATCCCGTACGAGGAGACCGAGATGAACAAGCTCGTTCGGCTCGGCATCGCGTACGCAAAGAGGTGGGATCGGCAAGCCAAGCTCAAGTACTCGGAAGGGCGCGAAGGATGGGAGCGGCACCTCGTCGGCGCGCTGTGTCAGCGCGGCGGACCGATCTATGTGCCGAACTTTGTCCCGATCATGCGGCACCTCTTTGCCGACCATCCAGAACTGCCCGAGCGTGACCCGGATCCGGATGCCATGATGTTGGACGAGAACGGTCGAGACGACGCAGATGTCGGTGGGACGAGCGCCTCCACGGCGGGTCCCGGTGCCGAAGGCCCGTCCCGCCCATCGAGGACCAAGTCTCAGCAACTGAATGGTCATCGTGCACGCCCCTCCGGCCAGGCTGTCAAGTTTGCGGACGATTCGCCCGGGAACGTCGAGTTGCAGTACCTGTCCCTCTCGCTGGAGGACAAGCTCGATATACTCGCCTACCTCGTCACCCTCGTCATGGGCACAAAGGCGGTCCGCAGCTATATGGAGGAGTCGGAGATGAAGCTCACCGAGCTTCGCAAGTCCCGCGCCGACGTCAACAAGGAGCGAAGGACGCTGTGCGTTGCGCAACTGCATACTTCGGTCGTTCAATACTGATTCCTGACCCGCTTCTTTGGCGACGCAGTCTCGAACAGAAGGCGGCAGAGGAGAACGGGGGAGCCGGGAAACTGGACGACATCAGCAAAGCAGGTGCTGGAGCTTTCGCGATGAACGGCGCGCGCGCATCGTCCACCGCGCCGGCGACGTCCCCAATAGCATCACGCGCACCCGATACATCTAAGGACTGCGTGTCTTCGCAGTCGCCCAAACCGACGCCTCCGGAAAAGGCAATCGTGCCCGCCGACGACGACGAGGAGGACCAGCTGGCTTCAGATGACGACGACACGTCGTCGATCGCCCCCTCCGAATCCGGCTCGACGACAAATCTTTCGCGACGGCAGACCATCCTCGAAGAGAAGCGGCTGGAGAAGCTACGCGGTGCACGCGCCTCCTCAGTCGCTTCTTCCATCGGCGGTCGCAAGCAGGGCGGCGCCGCAGCTCCGATGTCGCTCGACTCGCAGATTAGGCTGAACGCCGAGCGTGACGAGCACATGGAACGCGAGTTCCGCAGGTATCTCGGAGTAAACCGGTGCCGACCGCTCGGACGGGATCGCTTCCTCTGCGAGTATTGGTGGTTCGACGGGATCGGCAGTATGAACTTGACCGGAACCGGCAAGGGCGAGGTCATCTACGGGACCGGTCGTCTTTTCGTACAAGGTCCGAAGGAGGAGGACTGGGCCGCCCTTGCCAGCTCTAGGGGCCTCGGAGAGGACGGCGAGGCGGCGCTCCGGGAACGACGGATGCTCGAAGAAGGCGCTGACGGCCCCGGGGCGCTGCTTGGACCTCACGAATGGGCTTTCTACGAGGACGATGAAGAGGTGGGTTCACGGGCTCTCCTCTCGATCTCTCTGTCTCCGCTGACGCTCCCCCACCCTTTTGCAGCTCGACAACCTCGTCAACTGGCTGAACAGCAAGGGAACTCGCGAGCTGGCGCTCAAGAACGCGATCGCAAAGTGGCGCCCGTTTATAACCGCCGGCGCGAAGAAGCGGCACCACGTGCGTTCGTCCGTTGCGCACTCCTGCCCATCATCACGCTGACCTTCCCGTTTCCAGGACGCCGCGCATCCCGACCTGCCGCGCTACGACCACGGTGGACGCCGCTCGGGTCGCAAGGATTTGAGCGTCGAGGTCGGGAATACGTACCTCGGGTGGCGCAACTCGCTCGCGCGGTTCTAGCATCTCGCAGCTCTTCCTTGATCGTATCTGCCGTCGGGACGGTTCCACTTCCCTCATGAGTGTAGCTGCTGTAACCCAGGCATACTTTGCATGATTGAACGGAACAGACGTGATTCTCAAGCTGCTGACTTCTAGGAGACCTCGCGCGCCATGCGACCCCATTCGCTGCCCTGCTCCGGCAGCTCCGGCAAGACCTCCTTCTCGATCGACTCGCTGTCGGGCGATACAGTCGTCACCTCTGCCGCGTATTGAGCACGCTTCTGATCCCGCTTGTGGAGGTAGAGCGTCAGGAAGATCCAGAAGACTGGGTTTGGGCGATGGTCGCGTCAGTATGCGTCGGAGGGCTTCGTCCGAGCAGCACCTTGACTGGGAGACGCGACGCACAAAAGGTAAGCGAGAGACCGGTCGAATAGTAGAGTCCGATCGATGCTTTTGGGTAGTTGGTCTGCTTCCAGGTGAAGTTCGGCACTGCGTGGCAAGCGATTGTCAGCTTTCCGGTCGACCGCTCGCGCGACCCTGGACCCGACGAACCGATCGCTTGAACCACATACGCGAGGTCATTCATGAGTCCGATGACGAGCGCGCGCTCTTCGTTGTCGGCTGAGCAGATCTCGTTCGCCCACGAGAACAGTAGACCGCTCATGCCGCCTGTGACTTGCGTAAGATCTGCGTGATGGAAACGTCAGCGGTGGACGAGCATCGTGACGGTTCGGACGAATGCGCACAATAGAGGACGAAATGGGCCTTGATGTGCTTGTACAGCGGAAGGTTGGCGAGCGCGAGGCAGACCGAAGCGTTAAGAATGGTCGTGAAAGCCGGCCAGACCCAGCGGCGTCCGCGCAGCAGGCTATCGCTGGTCCAACCGAAGAACCATGCCGTGATAATATAGACGCCTGCAAGACAAAGACGTAAGGCGCCTTTCGGGATCAACCTGCGGCGAACGCCTCCCACTGACCTTGAATTGGCATGACATAGTGATTGATCTGCGGGACGGTATAGCGAAGGCCGGTGCCGGTGTTGACCGTGTTGAAAGATTTGAGCCAGAGCGGCATGATTGACGAGGCATTTCCCGAGTTGTTCTGGGAGAACGCGATCCAAGTCAGCAAGCGAGATCGTCCGAGAAGGCCGCTGCGTACTCACCCAGAGGATGTACAGGACAGGCAAGACATAGATGTGCCAGCCGAGAGCAATCTTCTTGAACCTTGCCCAAGTCATCTGGTTGGCGGGCGCTCGACCGATCTCGGCGATGCGGCGATCAATGATAGTCCACTCCTGTGAAGAGAGTGCAAGATGAGCGGACGAAGGACCCGAGCAGGTGTTTGTGGACGTACGCGAGTCGAAAGCCAGAACGTTCCTTTGTTCGCTTCCCGTTGGCCTGGAAGCGGCGGAAGGAAGACGAACCCGGCGACGGCAATCGGCAAGGTAATGACGGCGTCGATCACAAAAAGCCATTGCCATCCCGAGAGGCCGTGGACGCCACGCAGGCCTGAGTAGGTCGCGGCCTGAAGTGCAGACGAGCAGAGAGTGCCGACGCCGGCAAACGTGTGGAAGAAGACGGCGCGCTTGCCGAGTTCGTGCGGCTTGTAGAAGGATCCAAGGATGTACTGCGCACCCGGGTCTGAAAGAGATACGAGTAAGAGAGAGGCGAAGGTACGGAGAGGGAAAGACTCGAACACAGTACGCACAAAATCCCGCCTCCGCCAAACCGACGAAGAATCGAACGGCGTACAGCCCTTGATACGTCTTGATCTTGTACGAGAAGAGGGTGCATAGACCCCAGACGAGTTCGAGGAACGGGATCCACCAGCGTGGCGAAACCCTCGTGAGAAGCAGGTTGCTCGGAACTGAGGAAGCACCAAATTGCAGTCAGCCGAGGGGTCAGAGGATCGCAAGTCCGCTATGCTTACTCTGACCGAGGGCGTAGCCGACCGTCCACATGGTGATTGCGGTCGTAAGCTGGTTTTGATACATGCCTAGATCTTCCTTCATGCCGGATACGAACGCCGAGTTGACGTTCGTCTGGTCCCTGTGCAGACGGATGTTAGCGCCGGCATCGCGTGAGCCGTAGCACTACCACCTCGGAGGCGGGATCGGAGGGACCCGTAGTACCGTGCACAGCACCTCGGAGGCGAGAGCGGAGGGACTGCCGCACGCACAAGTATTTTAGAAAGTAGCCGGCACTCATAAAGGTGACGAGGACCGCATCGAGCTTATACAGCAGCCAGCGCTCTTCTCGGTCCTCTATGTCGAGGACGTCGTAGAAGCGACCAGCCCAGGACAGTTTCTTCGCCTTGCGATACTGCGCGGGGATGACCAAAGTCTCGGTCGACTCGTCACGTTTGCGGTCGATGTCGGACATGACTTCTTGGTACGCAGCAAGTCGCGCACGATGAGCTACAGGAGAGAGAACCCCCAAGCAGTTGAGCGTAAAGGGACTCGAGCATCCCAATAGCTGACAGGACAATCGCTTCGAAGCACGAGCATTGTCTCCGTGGCGTGATGAAGCAGAGACGATGAGCACTTGCAGCCGTGGCGATTGCGCAACGCCGTATCGTCGTGCCTGAGGTGGTATCGGAGCACCGGCTGAACCCATCGAGCAGACTTTGAGAGAGTTCCGGCGGGCCGGGTGATGAGGGATCGCGCCATTCGACGACATGCTCGTTCCGCCACGGGGATGCTCGCCTCCGGTCTGCGGCGAGCGGCCGAAGCAAGCAAGATAATCGACCGCGGCAAGCTGCTATAGACTTGGGTCACAGCTCTGAGCAGGCGCTATGGTCGCTGGGAACCCGGTGACGACGCGGTCATCTCTCCCTTCCCGCGACCACCCATCTGCTCGTGTCACTTTGACCCGCTCTTCAGCTGCATAGAGAAGCTTATCACAGCTTCGCTATCACGTCATCGCTCTCCCTTTGTACTCAAACTTTGCCGACCCTTTTTCCGGCTCTTCCCCCGCGCCTCGCTTTGCATGCATATGGCGTGCTGCCCAAGAATCGTTCGCTGACTCAAACGCTGCAGGTTACTGCTGACAGAGCTGTGTGCGTGACGCTTGCGTGCTTTCTGGCCGTGTGCTCCCGGTCTGCGTGTAGCACCGACGGCACCACGACGTTGCTCCTCTTCTTGCTACACTCCTTCCGTCGCAAGACAGCCTCGCTAGCTTTCCGACATGTCGCACCCTATTCAGAGCCCCATCCCCGTCAACATCGCCGCCAAGCTGCCTCCCGGTACCCGGGAGCGGTTCGAAAAGGCTGGTATTGATCTCGCGTCTTACCCGACCTGGCCCGGTTCGTCTGCTTCGCGCACGTCGCGGTCTTCTCGCTCATCGCTGACACGCCGTCGGTCTCTCACCGCACAGAGAAGCCTTCGAACATCAAGCTTGCGACTTCGGTCCGTAACGACGGTCGCAAGCACGAGGACCCGGGGAAGCGCGCCGACCCGGAGAAGAAGGCGCTCTTCTCGGCTGCTGCCAAAGTCGTCGACCTCTCCTCGCACATTGGAACCGAGATCATCGGTCTACAGCTCAGCCAGCTCAGCGACCAGCAGAAGGATGAGGTGCGTTGCTTTCCGGAGGCCTCCCCCATGCAATCAGCTCCGTTCTTCCCTCTCTGCTCTTCATCTGACTTGACTCCTTTTCCTCCACAGCTTGCTCTCCTTATCGCAGAGAGGACCGTCGTCTTCTTCCGCGATCAGGACCTTTCGCCGGCGCAGCAGCGTGACCTTGGCGCTTACTTCGGTGAAGTCGAGGTCCACCCCTCGGCGCCGCAGGTCCCTGGCTTGCCCGGTGTCAGTATCATTTGGGATGAGCTCGCTGCCGACAAGAGCGCGTTCGGCTTCCGCAATCCGTTCGCAACTCAAGACTGGCACACGGGTGAGTACCCTTTTGCCTGCCTTCATGTCTCTCTCTTCCTGATAACTGTGTACGTGCACAGATCTCACGCATGAGACCAACCCACCTGGCGTCACGCATCTGCACAACGACACGGTTCCCGAGACCGGCGGCGACACGTACTGGGCGTCGGGGTACACGGCGTACGACCACCTGAGCCCGCAGTTCCGGTTCGTCCCGCCTCTGCTGCTTCCTGCCTGGCGTGTGCGCTGACATCAAGTATCTTGCGGTTTACCTAGCAAGATCGTCGATGGGCTCTCCGCCGTTTACCGCTCGGCGCACACTTACCCGAACCCGGATGACCCGGAAGGTCCGCAGATCCCGATCGAGCGCGTTCACCCTCTTGTGAGTTCAGCATCAGGTCCACAGGCTCTATAGCGGTGTCTGACGATGGATAAGTCTACAGGTCCGAGTCCACCCTGCCACCGGGTGGAAGTCTCTCTTCCTGAACCGCAAGTACACCCTCCGAATCGTCGGCCTCGAGCCGGCAGAGTCACAAACCCTCCTCAACTTCCTCTTTGACCTCTGTACGCTTCGCTATCATGGAAAGTATCCTTTTGTGAGGATCGACTGCTGACAACCTCCGTTCCACGACTGGCGCAGACGAGAAATCGCTCGATTCGCAGATCCGGTTCAAGTGGACTCCGCGCACTTCGGCGTACGTCTCATCGGGAGGCGTCCATCTGTCTTTGAGACCCGACTGACAGTCGGAATCGCCTTGGTACCTGCAGCCTCTGGGACAACCGTGTGAGCATCCACGCCGCCGTTTACGACCACGAGGGCAAGTCGCCGCGCCACGGCACGCGCGTCTCTTCGCTCGCCGAGGTCCCGTACTTTGACGCGGATGCGCCTTCGCGTCGCGAGGCGCTCGGTCTCGACAAGCCTGCTGCCAAGACGAACGGCCACGCGAACGGCCAGGCGAACGGGCACTCGTACTAAAGGTTGTACCCCGCCCAGCGCATGCAGGAAGGTTCAGCAAGTGATCAGGGTGTGAAGTAGTCAAATCATTTGTAATTCGCTTGATAAGGTCTGTGAGAAGGCGTAACAGCATGAAAGGATCTCGTCGGCTGATACCCGGACAACGGCGGATTCGCCAGGAACAGGTTTGACTTGATGCGACCGCTACAGCTCATCCCGGACCTTTTCCTCGGAGCCGGACGCCGTCACTCCAACCTTGAGCTTTTCTACCGATGCCGCCTTGGCCTGCTCCGCGGCAAACTGCTGCGCCGTCCGTTCGACGGGCGTCGGAACGAGTTCGCTGACGGCGGCCTTGACCGACTGGATGGTCCTCCTGCACGCCATGGTCCAGACGGTGACGGCGACGGCGCCGGCAGGTGCGCTCGGGAGCGAGAGCCACCACCCGAGCGGGCCGAACCAGCCTCGCGGGAGGTACAGGACGGGACTCTTGCGGTGGTAGCTCGAGATGATGAACGGGATGACGGTCGTCAGGACCCAGAGGGCGCGTTTGAAGTTCGAGGCGAACTGTTGGCGCTGGGCGGTCGAGCCCGAGTCTGTGCGGACGTGCGCGCTCACACTGTCAGCAGTCGTTCTTTCTTTGCAGTCCAGCCCGGTCAAGAGACGCTGTGACGCACTGGAGGCGTCGAGGTCCTGGACTGCCTTGTCGAGCTTGCGGCGGATCCTGGCCCACTTGCTGAACTCGTCCTGGGAGCTAGTCGCTGCGAGTTCGGCTCGGAGTTTGAGGATCTCTGCCTTTTGCTGTTTCTGAGCTTTGCCTGCTGGAGCAAAGGGAGTGTAGACCTGCAGCGTGTGTCCGCCGTCAGTCAAAGCCGTGCAGCCAAGGTGGGGGGGAAAGGAAGGACGACGGCGAGAGGAGAGCGGGACGAACGAGGTTGGCGAGAACGTCTGAACCGATCCATCCGACCGCTTCGACGATAAAGGTCGTCAACAAGAGCCACAGGGCGAGCTCCATCGTGGCGAGCCGTGGCGAGGTCGGAGGCAAACAGTTCGTTGTCATCAGACTGAGGTTCTCTCTCTCGCTCTTTCTCTTCCTCACTCTGCCCCTCGATCCGCCCAGCCCAAGTGGAACAGCTCGACGATGCAGGCGTTTGCTCTCAAAGTCGACCCGGATGCTGCAGCCAAGGCGGAAGAGTTCCGGCAAGACTTGAACGTCCGACTCGTCTGCCCCGACTGTAGGGACAACTCGCAACTCGTAGAAGAGTTCTCGTCGGGAGACCTCGTCTGTGGCAACTGCGGTGAGCTACCAGACGGGACAGCAGGCCAGCCGCGCAAAGGGAGCCGCGAGAGCCGAGTCCACGGCTGACCAACCCTCTCGACACACATACAGGTCTCGTGCTGGGTGACAAGGTCGTCGACACGAGATCAGAGTGTAAGCGCAGTCTTTTTCCTCACTTGCGGGCTGCAGGACCGCACCGACAGAGTCCGAGTCGCCGAGCTGCGCGCCACTTCGTACATGCTCTCGCTCTTGTTCAACAGTACTCTGTATTGAACAAACCATTTCCCCTTTCCCCTCTCTTCGCTCTGGATTGCCACATCCCTGCTCGTCTGCGCCCGATCCGACGTGCGCGCGCACGCACAGGGCGATCGTTTGCCGACTCGGAAGGCGACGACCCGTCCCGTGTCGGAGGTCCCGCCGACCCGCTCCTCGACGCGGCGGACCAGCTGTCGACCGTCATCTCGTTCAAGGACGGCAACACGGGCGTCGCACGGTCCCTCCAAATGGCCGCCCAGCGAGTCGCAAAAGACTCGCAAGGCGGTACAGGCCGCGACCTCAACAACGCGTACCGCGAGATCGCCACCATGTGCGAGGCGATCAGCCTCCCCAAGAGCATCATCGACACGACAAAGTTGCTGTTCAAGCGCGTCGACGAGGAAAAGATCCTCCGGAACAAGAACGAGACGGCCATCATCGCCGCGTGCATCTTTATCGCGTGCAAGCAAGGGCGCGTCCCGCGGACGTTCAAGGAGATTGTCGCCCTCACGAGCGTCTCCAAAAAGGTGTGTTCATGCTCCGTGCGCGTGCGCGCGCGAGAGTGTCTAGCTCGGCCCTGATGCTGTCTCCGAGCGCGCGCAGGACATTGCCAACGCGTTCAAACAGATCGACCGGCTGTTTGATACGTCGACGCCTCACGGCGCCGCCTCGACCGACCTCGATTCGCTCATCTCGCGTATCTGCAACCACCTCGCCCTGTCCGTGCCACTGCAGCGCGCGTGCTCGTACTGCGGCCAAAAGACGGTCGACGACGGCGTCCTCGCCGGCCGGAACCCGATCACGATCGCGAGTTCGTGCATCCTGTTTGTCACGACGCTGTGGGGGAGCAGGGTCGACCCGAGAGAGATCTCGAAAGTCGGCGGCGTGCAGGATTCGACCATTCGGACGGGCTACCGGTGCGTTCCTCGCTTACTTCGGCTCGCTCTTCCTGTTCTAGCTGGGCCTTGTGCGGACTTCAAGCGGGCCCCAGACCGTTGCGCTCCGATATCTCCGCTAGATCTGTACTGACAGTCAGACAAACGTGTGCCACAGATTACTGTTGACGGTCAAGGACCGGATAGTCGACAACCGCTGGTTCGACGACTCGAGGCCGGCCGACCAACGGGCAGATTGGGCCAACCTCGCCGGCCGATCCGCAAACCCGGCGGCGGGCGCAAACGGTGCCGCAGATGGTCTTCCGGACGATCCGAGCGGCGACGAGGTCAAGGCGGAGGGAGGGGTCGTGGCGTGAGACTGGAAGATCGGTCGAGGCGAGAGGTCGCGCTGCCGGTCTTCTGATGGCGGTCTCCCCGCGGGTGCATGCAATTCATGTTGTGTCATTTACGCTCTGGTACCCCGTCTCAGTCTGTCGCCTGGCCTGAGAGTCAAGGCATGCTGCGACCGTTGGCGGCGAGGGAGAGACAGAATGGCGGGCAAATTGGATTTCCAGGAAAGAGCGACTGGCCACGCTGTTGATTGCCTCGCACAGTCAAGTGTATTCTCGTACATGACAGGCCGTCTTCGTCAGAATCGAAAGGAATGTCGAAAGCGAAAAGTTGTCGTCACCGCCGGGGCGACGGTGGCTTCACTTTGCCGCCTCCAGACTGTCGGTCGCACTTGCCCGCATCACGACGCACGACCATGGTTCAGAGCGCACAGGGTGAGCCAGTCTAGCTCTACGCGAGCACTGTGAGCTTCGTAGCTGACCTTGCTGCCGTGCGTAGGCCTGCTGTCGCTCCTCGACGAGCCGGACGCGGCGTTGCAGTCGCACGCTCTCGCAAACATTGACAACAGGATCGACAACCTCTGGGCCGAAGTCGCAGACTCGATCGTCAAAATGTGAGCTCTCTCTCTGTCCCCGCGAGCCATCGCGTGCAGACAGCGGCGGCGAGTGACTCCCACCTCGACCGGAACCCGCTGACGACGTCGTTCCTCCTCATCGAAACTCGTTTTCGCCCCGTCGCTACTGGTCGCCCCAAACGCACCACCTACTTGCAGTGAAGCACTCTCGGAAGATACGGCATTCCCGTCTCGCCAGCTCGCATCGCTCGTCGCCTCCAAAGTTTACTACCACTTGGGCAACCTCGCCGAAGCGCTCTCGTTCGCACTCGGCGCCGGCAAACTCTTTGACGTCGAACGGACAAAGGACTCGAGTCCGAGCGAGGCGGAATATGTCGACACCATCATCTGTCAGTGCCCTGCCCGTCACGGAACCCCCCGGGTATCTAGAAGGACGAGAATTCTCCGGCGCTGACCAGTCTGATTGCTTTCAAACCCCCTTCCAGCCCAAGCTATCGACTCATACACTGCTTGGAGGACAGCTGCCGCGACCTCAGCGACGACCGTCGACCCCGCGGCAGTCTCGGGCGACGTCGACGCACGATTGGAGGCAATCGTCGAGCGGATGTTTGAGCGCTGCGAGCGCGACGGAGAGCATAAGCAGGCGAGTCCTTGAACTGGTCTCGAGCATAGGGGCTGCTCTGGCTGACGGAGAAGGAGCCTGAACGGACAGGCTCTTGGAATCGCCCTCGCCTCGCATCGCCTCGACGTCCTCGAGCGCGTCTTCCGGAATACGCGCGACGCCAGCCTCCTCCAGTGGATCCTGCAGCTCGTCGTCCGCGAAAGCGTCGCTATCGGTGGAACGAGTCGGAGCTACAAGAACGAGGTGAGTTGGGCACAGCAGACTCGGCCGCTCCGGTATCCGTCGCTCATCTCTCGCTCCCACAGATCCTCCGCGTCTTGATCAAGCTGTACGAATCGCTCGACAACCCCGACTACTTTTCCATTACCCATTGCTTCGTCTACCTGAACGACCCGTCGCTCGCTTCCTCGCTTCTCAACTCGCTCCTCAAGCTCGACTCGCCCGCCGGCTCGCCAAAGGAGGACGAGGTTCTGATCGCGTATCAGATCGCGTTCGACCTCGCCGAGACGGCGACGCAGGAGTTCTTGCAGACCGTCAGGGCATCCCTTGACGTCTCCAAGGCGGAAGCGGCGCCGGTCGTCGCCGAGGGAAGCGAGGCGGCGCCCGCCCCGGCCCAGCAGGACGACGCCAAGCCGAAGGAAGGCTCGGAGCTGCACCGTGAACGCCTCGCAGCCATCTTGAGCGGAGAAGAGAGCATCAAGCTGTACCTCGAGTTCCTGTACCGGAACAACAAGGCGGACTTGCTCATTCTCAAGGACACCCTCGTGCGCATGTCCTGCTACTCGCATCTCCTGCTCTTGGAATCGCTGACGCACCCGTACCCCCGCAGGACGCTCTCGAGCCGCGCAACTCGATCTATCATTCGGCCGTCTCGCTCATGAACGCGTTTGCCCACGCCGGTACCACCTCGGACAAGTTCCTCCGCGAGAACCTCGACTTCCTCGGCAAGGCTTCGAACTGGTCCAAGTTCACGACGACGGCTGCGCTCGGTGTCATCCACAAGGGCAACCTCGCGCAGGGCAAGGCAATCCTCGAGCCGTACCTGCCGCCGGCGGGAGACTCGGGCGCTCGCGGCCCGGGCGGCAGCGTCTACTCCGAGGGAGGCAGTCTGTACGCTCTCGGACTCGTCAACGCGAATCACGGCAAGGAAGACATCGTCCGGTACTTGCTCGATTCGATGAAGGGCAGTCAGGAGGAGGTCCTCCAGCACGGTGCCGCGCTCGGTCTCGGTGTGGCGGCTATGGGCAGCGGGAACGAGGGTGAGTTGATTCAGACTTCGAGGTCAGCCGGCAAGGTTGACTGACTCGAGGCAACGCACGCTCGCAGAGCTCTACGATGAGCTCCGCAATATCCTCTTCACCGACTCGGCCGTCGCCGGTGAGGCGGCCGCGTACGCGATGGGCCTCGTCATGCTCGGCACGGCTTCGGAGAAGGCGCTCGACGAGATGCTGCAGTATGCCCACGAGACACAGCACGAGAAGATTATCCGTGGTCTCGCGATCGGCACGGCGTTCCTCGTTTACGGCAAGGAGGAGGAGGCGGACAACGTCATCGAGACTCTGCTCGGCGATGCCGACGCTATCCTCCGCTACGGTGCGATGTACGCGATCGCCCTCGCGTATGCCGGCACCGGCAACAACAAGGCGATCCGGAAGTTGCTGCACGTCGCCGTGTCGGACGTGAGCGACGACGTCCGCCGCGCCGCCGTCACTGCGCTCGGCTTCATCTTGTTCCGGAACCCGACTCAGGTTCCGCGGATAGTCCAGCTCCTGAGCGAGTCGTACAATCCGCACGTCCGCTACGGTTCGGCTTTGGCCCTCGGCATCTCGTGTGCCGGTACTGGACTCGAGGAGGCGATCAAGCTCCTCGAGCCATTGACAAAGGACCCGGTCGACTTTGTCCGGCAGGGCGCGTGCGTCTCGCTCGCGATGATCCTCATCGAGCAGAACGAGACGAGCCACCCCAAGGTTGCGTCGACGCGCGCGATCTACAAGAAGACGGTCAGCGACAAGCACGCAGACCCGATGGCCAAGTTTGGCGCCGCGTTGTCGCAGGGCATCATCGACGCCGGCGGCCGGAACGTGACAATCTCGATGCAGAACAAGAGCGGCAGCGGCAATATGCCGTCGATCGTCGGCATGGCCCTGTTTGCTCAGTTCTGGTACTGGTTCCCGCTCGCGCACTGCCTGAGTCTCGCCTTTACGCCGACGGCCATCATCGGTTTGACGCATGATCTCAAGGTACGTTAGTGAGCGGTCACCTCTGAGTCGCCACCGACTGAACGGTCTCTCGATCACGCAGCTTCCGAAGTTCGAGTTCACAAGCAACGCCCGCCCTTCTCTGTTCGCTTACCAGCCCGCGACGAAGCCGCCCGAGAAGGAGACGGTTGAAAAGGTCAAGACGGCCGTGCTATCCACGACGGCCAAGACGACTGCGCGCGCGAAGGCGAAGGAGGCGGAACAAAAGGACGGTGAAGCCATGGAAACTGTGGGTCTCGCTTGCATCCTCGAGCTACGCGGTGGCGTGAGGATCGAAGCTGACGTGCACGATCTCTGACAGGACGAATCGTCCGAAGCGAAGGAAGAGACGAAGGACGAAAAGCCGGCGGAAGATGCCGAAATGAAGGTCGACGAGGCCGCGGCAGCAGGAAACGCCAATGGCGACGACGCAAAGAAGGACGGCAAGACTGCCCGCAAGCAACCGGAGCCGAGCTTCTCTCAGCTCGAGAACCTCGCCCGCGTCGTACCGGCGCAGCTTCAATATGTCTCTTTCCCGGCCGAGTCCCGCTACGTCCCCGTGCGCCCTGTCAACGCCGGCTCTGCGACCGCCTCGAACGCATCCGTTGCCTTGTCTCGGCTATCATCGCCGGTCGGAACGGGCGGTGGGATTCTCCTCATGCGCGACACTCGTCCGACGGAAGAAGCGGAATACCTCGAGCTCGAAGTCCTCAAGGCGATCGACACGAGTACGCCTGCCGTGCCTGCAGCGGCTGGCGCACAAAGCGGTGCTGGCACGGGCGCAGCCGGTCCGTCCGACAGCGACCTCGCGTCGGCTCCGATCGCAGATACCCCCGCACCATTCGAGTTTTCCGACTGGGGTGCGTGAGAACTATGCACGGAAGTAGATAGCCAACATCAGAATTGCATGACCGCCGCATGATCCCTAAGTATGTGCGTGCGGAGAGAAAGCTGGATCGCCAGAAACTGCAGGCCAACTGAGTAGTCGGTCGATTGCAGCGGCGGAACCCGCCGCATTCGTGGCGAGCATTGTAGCCTCCTCATAGGCGCGGGCGAGTACGCGAAGGTGTCGACCGCGTTCGGACGCTCCGACCATCGTGAGCGCGCCACCGAGCACATTGCCCACGAAGGCTGCCCAATCAGGCGCAACGGCGGTTCCGCAGCCGAGCATAAGACGCGAGATCTCAGGCACGAGTCGCGATAGCGCGATCTCGTTCGTTGCCACCAACGCTGCCGCAGAGCGTTCGAGCCGACCGTAGTGGGACGTCACTTCGGACGGCAACACGCCGGTCCCGAGTAGACGGCGTGCCTCGTGCGAGTCTATGCCCGCCATTCCGCAGGAGCTGGCGAGTGCCATTCGCCGATCCCGTTCGGTCAAGACGAACGGGTGCCGCGGGCGTCCTGCTTCTTGGGCCTCCGCCGTCGTCGGCCTCTCTGCAGGATCCTGCGGATCGGTCGCCCAGGCCACGGGACTCCGAGCTGGCGTGAAAGGTACCATCGCTTTGAGTACGCGCAGTCGCTCGGCGGTCGATAGTATATGACCGCTGACGGCGATCTCGACCACTTTCGATGATACTAGCTCGAGGACGCTCGACGGGAGGGTGTCGGAAAGGCAGAAGATCCGCAGCACTTCGAGGAGGGGCTGCCGCGCTTTCGGGTCGCTGCAGACGGTTCGAATGTCAGTACGGAAACTGCGAGCACACCAGAGACTGTGCGACTTGCGTTGTTCGAGCAACCTCGTCGACGAGCCATGTGATCACGCCAGGCAGCGAGTATCGAAGGAGATCTTGCAGGAAGTATGACATGGCGTCGCGCAGACTCTCGATGTCGACGACGCCGACCCGACATGCCATGATTGACTGTTTGAGAATGGTCGGCGCCACCTTGAAGAGCGTCATCGGATTCGTCGAGCTGTCGGGAACACTTGGGTCAGGGAACACAGCAGCCCCCCCGAGGTAAGCCCCGTCAAGGCTTACTGTATGAGGTCATCAGAGATCCCTTCGCCAAACAGCGCGCCGATCCAGCCGCCAACGACATTTCGCTCGCTCTCGGCGAGATGGGACAGCGTGAAAGTGGCGCTCGGGTGGCGCAGCCAGGTCGAAAGTGCACTTGAGCTTGAACCGAGGTGGCGGTCGAGGTCATCCCGGAGCTGTATATGTTTCTGGTCAGCCATGGTCAAGTGATTTGCCTTCCCTTGCTCGCCGGCTTCACCTCGAAGCGGTGTACCACGATTTGCAGGAAGTTGACGAGTTTTCCACAGCGCTCGATGGCGATGCTGTCGTCTGTGTAAGAGTCGTGAGCTATCTGGTCATGCGGACCTTGAAATAGGGACGCACTCGAGTCGTCTCGCGAATGGGCCACCACGTCCAGCACATGCCGGACAGGACCGAGCAACTCTTGCGGTGCGACATGCAAGAGAATAACTGCAAGCTCGTCGGTGTGCGCGACGAGAGTCTCGCAAAGGTCGGCGAGGGCACCGAGGTCGAGCGCGTCTGCCCTCCGTTTGAACTCCTGCAGAAACGCCACGTCAGCCGACTAGACTCGCAGAGCCTCATGGAAAGCCTCACTTGAGCGAGACTAAGAGCAGATCTCGCTTGCGAGCCAAAGTTGTGTGCATGTTCTTGTAAGAACGTGGGGAATCCCGCCTGATCAGCGGAAGCGAGCTTTTGCTCCAATTCCGTCACCTGCACAAAGCTCCGTGAGTTCCATCGGTGCGAGATACGCTGAAGGTCACAGCGGCGCACTGCGAGTGGCTGTAGATCGGCGGCGTCGGCGTCAAAGGCCAAATCGCAGCCTTCGGACGGAGAAAGCGTGCCTTGCTGGCAGAAGGAGGTGACGAGCTGATCGTACACGTCTTGAACAGACAGGCTGCATAGTCGATGATCAGCAGCTTGTAAAAGCAGAAGCCTCGAGAGTGGAGCTGACCCAGATGAAGCCTCGTTATGGCTCCCTCCTTGGGGGCCAGGGGCACGCAGGCGGTGCAGTGCGTCTCGCAGAATCTCGTGCGTCTGTGGGGCATTGGAGAATGACGTCAGCCTGGGTTCGGTCTAGGTCAGACACTGCGACGTACGACGGCGGAATCGCTTTGGTTCAAGCAGGACTCGATCGATTTCGGCACCTGAGGGAACGTGCAAACCAGTTCAGCGCGCCCGTAGTCCTTACTACACGGTGGAGAAGTGCCCACCTTAGCGTAGACTAGAGACTCGAGTACGAAGGCATGTGTTGTCGCCGAGTGAAGGGCCCAAATGAGCGACCCGAAGGTCTCTTCCAGGAGAAGCGCAGCTCCTTCTGAGGAGGTTGAGCCGCGGAAGGTGGCCTGGTCACGGCGGTATCGCAGAAGACCTTGGAGTCGCTCGTCAAGTATTCTCGGCGGTATGTAGGGATCGAGGAGCTGCAAGGACACGCGTGAGCTCGTGCGAAGGGTATTAATCGTTCGCACATCGTGCTCACAAGCGAGGCCGTCAACAAGGCAGCATCAGGGCCAATGCTGCGGTCGCCTCGATCTAGGTCTTCGAGGTTCGAGGACGCCGGCTGTCTCCTGCGACGAGGCTTGCTCGACCGGTCCATCAAAGCTGCGAGGTCTCGCTCGAGCGCGGCTAGTTGCTCCGTGGTGCCACCGGCGAGCTCGTCTCGCAAGGCGCGAAGCTCCGTCAGGTAGAGCGTATGGGCTGGTGCTGATGACGTGCTGTGGATTACGGAGCGTATAGTATGTTTCGCGAGCAAAACGAGCCATCGTTGGCAGGAGAGGGTCGAGCCCGGATTCGCTTTTACGAAGGGTACTAGTCGCCGGCGGGCCTCCTCGACAGCCGCGGCAAGCTCGAGGTCGCTTGCTCTCGCAAATAGCACAGTGGGATCACTCTGCGCCAGCGGAGCGAGGACGCGACCGAAGACGATTTCGGTCTCAGAGGCGGAGGGTGCTGGCCGATCAAGGAGGGCGTGAGCGACCCCGATCGGCCGCAGCAGGCGCACGTCCCGATCGAGCGCGCCATCGAGGTACTCGAGCGCACGGGTCGTGCCAGATGGGTCGGCGACGATCAGGTCGAGGAGGCTCCCTGAAGGGATCGCTTCGTCAGCACGACTACGGGTTCAAGCGCAGGGCTTGGTACCTGTCGCTTACTCGAGAGCTCAGACTCGATGTCCTGTGCCGTCTTGCCTGCGCCTGCAACCGCTTCCCGAGCGAGCAGAGTCCACTGCTCGGAGCAAAGTGGGGGCGGAAACTCGGTCAGCTATCACGTTGAGCGCCGAGCGCACAGCCTCGCTACAGACGCACGCGCGCAGCGCTGATTCCACGAGCTAGGCATGCCCGTGTTATAGAGTCGAGCGAGGTCATGAGGCCGCTGGGCAAGAAAGAGCTCTTCTCGAACGCCATCCGCCTGCGATCTCTCTTCTGGTCGAGTCCTTCCTGGACGACACATCTCTCGCGCACACCGTTCTTCTGAGCAGAGCTTATGGCAGTGCACAAATCCAAGATCTCTCGGCGGCGGCGAGATTGCGGTCCAAACAGACGAACTTCGACAGCAAACTGCGCAATGGCCCGCTAGCTATAGAGTCCCCGCATTTGCCTTGGCAGCAAAGTCTTTCAAAGGTGCGCAACGACTCATATTTACTGCAGCGAAGGACAATTGCACTAGGCCGAAGGCGCCGGGTACGGGTGCGGCTCGTTGACGGTGATCGTCTTGGTCTTTACGGAGGAGGCCTCTTATCAGCTCGGAAGGAGCGCCAGCGATAGAGTGACGCACCTGCGTGAACTCGCGGATACCTTCGATACCGTTGAAGCGCTGCGGGCGAGAGTCTTAGCTTTGAGCCGGGGAGGCGGACTGCAAATTCCCGGACGCACGCCGTAGCCCGATGCTTTCCAGCCACCGTGAGGCATTGTGGCCGCGTCGTGCACTGTAGCGCCGTTGATGTGCACCATCTGACACGCATACGAGTGAGCAAAAGACGGCAGGTCCACGAGATTCGAACAGTCGGAAACTCACTCCCGAGTCGATTTCGCGGGCGATGGCGTAGCCGCGGTCCACGTGCTGAGTGAATACGGACGCGGCCAGACCGTCTGACGTCGTCGAAGGGTTCGAAAGAACATCAGCGGATGGCGTGACAATGTACAAAGTCGAGACGAGGTGCGCAGCACTCACAATCGTGGTCGTTCGCGTATTGGATGGCTTCCTCGTCCGTCTTGTACGTAAGAACACTGAAGACGGGCGCAAACATCTCCTCGCGATAGATGCGCATGTCTTCTGTGATGCCCGTGAGGAGGACCGGCTGGATCACGTTGCCTTTGACCCGGTTCTCGCCGGCGACGATCTTGGCGCCCTTGCTGAGAGCGTCATCCACGGCGCCCTTAACGCGCTCAGCACTCGCTTGTGTGAAGAGTCCACGCAGAGCAGAGCCATCATGCGGGCTCTTGGCGGAAGCAGACGGGTACTTGTTGGTGAGGAGAGTGAGGAACTGGTCGGCGACCGATTCATGCACAATGGCAGTCTGTGTAGCCATGCAAATCTGACCAGAGTGGAACAAGCCACCGAACTTGATCGCTTCTGCGGCACTGCATTGCGGGGCGCCGATACGCAGGTCAGAACGCCGCTTCGCCAAAAGCCATCCGAGCAGCGCGGGCTTGACAGCCAGAACAGGCCGCAGTCCAGTCTTCCAGCATTTCCACTCACAGTTCAAGGTTGGCGTCTTCGGCGACGATAGCTGGGGCTTTGCCACCGAGTTCGAGGACGACCGGCTTGAGGTGCTTTCCACACGTCTGCGCGACGATGGAGCCGACTCGGGTCGATCCGGTGAAGCTGCACAGTAAGGGTGTATCAGTAGGCTGCAGATTTGACGAAGCGGAGCGTATCCGCCCGCGGACAGCTCCGGGGAAAAGGCATAACGAAAGGCCGGGATCGCTTACTTCACCTTCCGGACCGCGTTGTGGGCAATCAACGCTTCAGTGACTTTCGGCGCATCCTTCGGGTCGACGTGCACAACCGACAAGACGCCAGCAGGGAGACCAGCTTCGTGCATGATCTCGGCAACAATCATGTGCGTTCGCGGAGACATTTCGCTGTAGCCGGGAATAGTTAGACACGTCAGTATGCGGCGCTCTCCGACACACGAGAATCCTTTCAAGAGTCTGCCATCGTGCTAGTCCTGGTAGCTGGTGGCTAAAAGTACCTGGTCTTGAGGATCGCAGCGTTTCCGGCCATGATGGGCTGTAGGACGGCCCTCTGGGCGAGGCTGGCGGGAGAGGGGCGTTAGGCTCGCGATCGTAGCAGGACACCGGGCTGCCGTACGCACGTCACGGGTGCGTTCCACGGCGCGATGCCCAAGACGACGCCGAACGGGCATCGCTCGATGTACGCCCTCTGGTGCGAGTCGGTGGTCGCAATCTCTCCGCGGAGAGCGAGAGTCGCGGTCGCTGCCGTCTCTTCGATCCTGCGCCAGAGCGATGAGACTTGTCAGCTTTGAAGCTTGCACGAGGCCGCCTACATCTCAGCTCTGAACGCACGAGTCTGCGGCGAGCGTGATTTCAAAGCCCGACCACATCTGGGACGATGTCGTCTCGTTGAATTCGACGCCAGCCAACTCGGGCGTCCGGTCCCTCAAGATCTTGGCGGCGCGAAGAAAGATGTTGCGGCGCTCGACGACCGAAGTCTGCGTAGGCCGCGGACCGATGCGAGAGAGATCTAGAGTCAGCCCGATCGAAAATCTGGTCCTGCATGTCTGTACCGCCGGACGCACCCGCTTCCACTTTTTCGCGGCGGCCGTCGCAGTCTCCATCACTTTCGGAATGTCGTCGACGGTGATGGACGAGACCGAGTGCAAGGTGGACTCGGGCGAGTGGGGGTCGAGGACTTTGTACGATCCGGCGCCCGTGAACGGCTTGCCATCGACATAGCACGGAACAGGGTCGCTAGTGAGAAGGTTGCTCGATCTGTGGGCGAGTCAGAAGTCAGCGAGGCGGGCTCGTGTAGTGCCGGCGCTTCCGCGTCGGCGAGCGGATCGGAGCGCTGCGATGAGTGGAACTAGTGGTTGGCCGCACGCGCCGACCGCTCAGCAGCGCGTCATGTGCACGCACGCCATTGTGTAGCTCGTCCGCAGAATGGAGGAGCCTGAGCAGTTCGAGAGAGCGGCGGTAGGGATTCGCAACCGATGCCGCGGTTAACGACTTTTGGGCGTCGCGAAGGTCGAGAGCGGGGTCGCGGCCGGAGGCTGCCCCACCTTGCCTCTGCTCGGGTCGACGTTGTTCCGGCCGCGCGTGAGTTCGAGCCCGCGTCTGGAGCATGCTTCTGGCATACAGTACTCGCGCATTGCCGAGAGTCCCCAAAGGAAGACACTTCGGAGAGCGAAGGGAGAATGCGACTCTAAATTATGCGTGACTACACCGTACAGAGGCTACTATGAAAGTCAGAGACAGCGAGGATAGAAAGACAACCAAAGAGAGTATGAGGGGTATATGCGAGACGCGGTGGAAGCCGTGCGCCTAGAATCGGAAGAGCATGATGGCCGGCTGCATGTGAAGGTATTCGAGTCAGCATAGGACTAACGGCCATGCCCGCCGTTCAAGAGAGCGCAGACTCACGTTCAACAGGATCGGGTACGCGACATGTCCGCAAGCGAGCCAGAGGAGCGGGAACATGACGGTCGTCCCTTCGATCCGCCATATGAGCGGCAAGAGTTGCGTGTTGAGGATGACGATGCCGGCAATGGTGGTAAAGCCGAGCAAGAACGTACTGTAGACGTATTGTACAGTGAGTAATTACGTGCCTTCAGCGAATAGAGCGAGAGGTGAAGGACTGACAGCCAGTGGCGCTTGAGGACATTCGGGAGCTCCTCTTGGATGGTCGGCATTTCGAGGTCCTTCTTGGTCGCCGACCATTGCATGTTGTCTATAGAAACGCGCGTCAGTCGCATGCCAGACGAGTAACATGCGCAGGGAGGACTCACAACTCGTGATGTGCGCCCCGAGAGCGGTGAGCACCTGTATAGTTCCAAGTCGCGGGTCAGTTCCGCGGCGAGACGATTGGGAAGATAAAAGGACAGACATGGAATGACAAGCCCGTAAAGAAGCAGACAGACGCGGGCGCCCAGACGAATCCTTCGTAGAGAGCGTGCCGAAGGGTCGCGCTCTGCGAGCGGTAGCGGGAGACTGCCGTCGCGACCGTTCCGCCTCCAACGTACACGACGAGGATCGAGAGTGTGACGCCGAAGGCCGGGAGGAAGGCAGCAGACATGACCGGAGCGAACCAGCCAGCCAGGATGTAGTAGAGGAGGCAGAGCGGCGGCGCGATGCCGATGGCCCAGTAACTAGCGATGTACCTGATTGCAGCGAACTCGTCAGCCGCAGCCGCCGGCATCACGCAAGCTAGGGAAGTACGTACGAGGTCGACGAGATCTTGGTAGGCAGCGGCGTTTTGCCCCAAAGGTAGCGCCCGTAGAGCGACGAAAAGGGACCGCGCCGGAACCACTTGATAAAGGGGTTGAAGACCATCTCGGAGCAGCCAAAACCGTACTTCTGCCACCGGTTGAGTTCGTCGTCACAGGTGAGAGAGACGCCTTCCTTGAAGCCGAGCTTGGAGTACGTCGCCCAGCGTGTGATGTAGCCCGCGCGGTTGAGGCAGAGGGTCATGACAAAGTCTTCCGACACGTGTTCTTCGGACCAGACCTTGCCGTCCTTGTTGTCTAACGCCTGGTGCTGCAGCGCGGACCAGCGCAGGAAGGCGTTGTGTCCCCTGCGACGGAGAAAAAAGGCCTGTCAGCTCGATCGGCGGAGGAACCAGCCTGGGAGCATGGATTGCTGCTCACATGAAAGGAGCAGTCGAGCCGTTGGCGGTCACCCAGGAAATGCCGTGGTTGATCGTCGTTGTGAAGAAGGAAATGAAGGACTCGAAGTAACCGGCGCCGGCGAGGAAAGTGCCGGAGCAGTGCTGGATAACGCCAACTTCGGGCGAAGCGTTCATCTCGCAAGCGCCGTCGAGGAGGCAGTCTTCGGGAACACGCGTGTCCGAGTCGATCATCAGAATGTACTCGCCGATACGACTATGGGGTGAAAAGGCGAGAAGGTGCGTCAGGATCAGCTGGCGGACGATCCGTAGCGCGGGAACACGCACATGTTGCCGCTCGCCCAGATGATGTTCTCCTTCTCTTCGAGGGCGATTGCGAGAGCGTTCTCGTACAGGCGGTCCTCGTTCGCGGATGTCCAGTCGCAAGTCGGGTCGCTGAGGTCCACAGGCCGGTGCTCGTCCATGATCTCTTCGACACGCAGGCTGAGGGCCATGGTGACGTTCAGGTTCGAGGACTTCTTGAAGCTGTTGTAGACGAGAGACAGCGTCAGTTGCGCTGCGAAAGACTCGGGCGCCGAGGGAAAGCGAGACTGACCGGCCGGCACGGTTCTCCTTCGGGCGCGCGACCCACGCGCAATGCCAGTTGTCGTAGTACTCCTTGCGTTTTTTGATCTCGGTAGCGTCGACGAGTTGCATGCCGTCCTCGCAGACAATGATCGAGGCGGTTCCGCCTTGAAGCTCGTACGTGCAGATCGCCTTCGAGACGGATTCGATGGTCGGAGCGAGGACCTCGTCGAGACTCTCCTTGTAGACGGGCATCATGATCGTGATGTGCGGCAGAGTGCCGGTAAAGTTGCGCGACGGCGGTCGCGCCGAGAAGAAGAGCGTGTTGCGCGCCATCTGCCCAATCGGAGCGAGGAGCTGCATGAATATGCCGATGACGTTTTCGCAGAAGAACATGCAGACAACAAATTGCAGGTATAGGCATGAGTGAGTTGCCGGCGGATGTGGCGGTAGGGTCAGAACGCACGAGGGGGACGAGCGCTGCAAGAATCGGCAAATTGGTGTATTCCTTGTTCCACATGGCTTCGACGAGGAGATGCCGCGCCATCACAGCACAAAGAATGAGGTCGAGTGAGAGGAAAAGCCCGACATGGACGCTGCGATGTGGGAAACGCTGGTTAGGCTTGGAGCAGGCGATCCGCGAGTGATCACCGCGACGTACGAGTGAACCAGGGGCAGTTTACGTTCTTCGGGCTGTCCGGCCTCGTTCGAGTTGTCGAGCGAACGGTCGCGCGAGTCAAAGAACTGATTGATCGACGGGGCAGCAGACATGCCCGGCGTTGTCGGAGCACGCGAACTCAGGGTGGCGGACGTTGGTGATCGGACGGTCTGGCGGAGGGTCCTGTTGAACACTGCGGGTAGTCTAATCAGCGGCGCGCTCAGGGCGGCAACGGAACAGGTCGTCTGAAGCACACCATGGTGGACGAGTTTGCTCTCGAATTCCTCGACGGTCTTCTCGAGGTCCTCGACGCGGTCGGACCAGACGACAAGGCGTTGCTCGTCGCGGATAAAACAGGCGTGCTGCGGCGCACGAGCGTGGGCGAGGCTGCCGATACGACGGATTGTCAGGACTTGCATGCTGTGCACGGGAGGCTTGAAAGGTCCGAACTCACTCGGCCATCGTCTCGACGATTTGGATGTTGTCCTGGGCCGCCAAGCTGAAAGTTGCCGCTCCCTCGGGGAAGGAGGAAACGATGAGGCGGACAACGTCGGCGCTAACAATGAGCGCGCACGCGCAGTTCAAGTCACGGACGGCCTCGGCAAAGGTGGTCATTCGAACGTCCTGTGGGTACACGATGTAGTCGCGCTTGCCTCGACGGACGGCGATACCGTCGAGGCGGTGGTCGTCGCTACCTTCCTTGACCCACTCGCGCTCGACGCAGATGTGGAAAACGTGCGACGCAGTAAAGGTGTATGCCTCGTCGCTCTATGGACATTGTTTGATCAGCTTGAGTCACGATCAAGGGTAGGAACGTAGCGAAATGTCTCATCTGCTCGTCCGGGGCTCTTGATGAGGAGTCGGACATTCTCCAAGAACCGAGGGCGCCTCTCCTCGCCACAACCCGTCTGCGGCCATGGCTCCAAGCAGTGCCCCGGAGTACGGCCATTGCGATCACAGAAGCGCCGGTCAAGCCGCCGCACCGCTTCGAAGCAGGCTCGCTTCCCTTCCTTTCTCCTTCACGACATCGACCGCTCCATCATGCAGACCATGACGCAGCAGTACAGCCCGGGATCTCCTTCGGCTTCGTCCTTCTCCGCTTCCGGCTCCAGCTCGCCTTCAATCAGCAGCGAGAACCGCAGCAGGTCTGGTTCGAGCGCCGCGCCCCGGCGTCACGGCGGACTTTACGGTGCCTCAACCGTACGCCGCCGCGGAGGCCGCTTCTTCCGCTCGACCAAGATCGATCGTCAGTCGAACAAGCTTTGCGTGCCCATATAAGCTTTCGACCTGACCTCAATTTTGCCGCCTGCAGCCGAAGTCTACAAGTCGCGTGTCCCGTGGTACGCGACCCCGAACGGCAAGTCGACGTTACGTCGGACGCGCTGGACGTGTCTCGGGGTTTCTGTCATTGGCCTTCTTGGTGCCGCGGCCATCATCGCGTCAGTGCTTCGCCGTTGTCTGGCTCGGACGAGTCCCTTTTGCTGATCAAAGAAGGAAATCCTGCACAGTACTGGCATTCTTTCGGTGCCGCGTCACAACTACTGCCTAGTCCTCGATGAGCAGTTCAACGGCGATACGCTCAACCCTGACGTCTGGCACCACGAGATTGAGGTCGGCGGCTTTGGTAACCACGAGTTTGAGATGACGACCAACAGTACCGACAAGTACGTCCGTGGCCGACAGTCTGCATTCCAATGTAGACGACACTGACGGACTTGCGCCTGTTCAGCTCTTTCATTGAGGACGGCAAGCTCTACATCGTTCCGACGCTGTCCAACGAGTACGTTCAATCACCTCCAGCCCGAAGAAGCTCCCGACGGTTCGGACCTGACCTAGAAGTTTCCTGCAGGACCTTCGGCAATGACGCCATCATGAACGGTTACGTCCTCAACTTGACAACCGACGGCACTTGCACGGGCACAACCGATCAACAATGTGCCGTCTACTCTTCGAACCAGACCGGCAACTACTCGGTGCTCCCGCCAATCCGCTCGGCGCGCCTCACGACTCGGCTCAGTCACTCCATCAGATACGGCAAAATTGCAGTGAAGGCTCGCATGCCGACCGGTGATTGGATTTGGCCTGCGAGTGAGTCGGCTCTGAGCGCTTCTAGCCGACGCGAGCGATCGCTGACTTTTGCCTCGTCTAGTCTGGATGCTGCCAACGAACAACGTTTACGGACAGTGGCCTCTGTCAGGCGAGAGTGAGCCCACAACTGAACGTGCCGTCTGCCCTCCGCGCATCTGACGCCCCAAATGCGCAGTCGACATCGTGGAGACGAAAGGAAACCTGGCCAAGAATTCGTGGGACCTCGACAACAACGTCATGACGAGCAGTCGTGAGTCACGTCGTGATGCCAATGTTTCGCGACGGTCATCGACGCTGACTCGTAAACTGTCGCAGTGCACTGGGGTCTCGACTCCAACTCGGACATGTACAAGAAGACGCTCTCGTGGCGAAAGCGCAAGTCCCTCGCTCTACTCGCCGATGTAGGGTGCGAACGCTGACGGGCCCTCAATCTTGCAGTGAAGCGGAACTTTGTCAACCAGGCTTCGTACGTTTACGGGCTCAACTGGGACATGAAGGGTTTCAGGACCTGGCAGTCCAAGCCTTCGTGGGTCATCAACAAGCTCAACTTCAACCAGCCGTTCTACGAGCGCGGGAACCTTGCCGACGCGCTTGTGAACGGCACGCATCCCGGCAACCCTTGGGTCGCCTCGAACAACACGAACGCCGCGCCTTTCGATCAAGACTTCTACCTGATCCTGTCCGTCGCGGTCGGCGGCACGAACGGGTGGTTCCCGGATAACGTCCCGAACAAGCCATGGTCGAACCAGTCGCCGGTTCGTTCCGCTCTTCTGACCTCGCTCGGTCGAAGCTCGCGTACTGACATTTGCGAGCTCGGTGTTCCTACAGAGTGCGGCTCGCGATTTCTGGGTCAACCGGAATGTGTGGCTCCCGTCGTGGCCTACGGACCCGAAGAAGCGCGGCATGGAGGTCGAGTCCGTCAAGATCTGGCGGCTGGCTGAAGCAGGCGAGACGTGCCCATCGTGAAGTCTCTGCTTGCTCCCCCTTGTGTTCGAGTTCTCTTTCCTGCGGTTCCGGCCCTTCTAGACGTCTAGCCTGTCATATACCCTTCGTAATCGGCTTGGTGTAATCTCGTTCTCTCGCTAGTTGATCGCTACCGCTTGCGAATGGTTTCATATCAGCGCTGTACGTAGTCTCTGCTCTTCTTGTCGCGCCGAACCGAAGATTCAGACGATGTCCTTGCAGAACACCCACTGAGTACGCACTCTGCGACGTACGGTTGGGAAGGCGGAGCCGTTGAGAGAATAGGTACGCGCTCGCTGCGGACTGAGCGCTGCGGCGCTCGAGGAGCTTTTTGAGCGGTTTGCGCGATGACTGTATTGCGGAGGGACACGACTGCGCAGGCTCTCCCCGCTGTCTCCTATAGGCATACGCGTGCAGATGTAGCGAGCGTCAAAGTGCCGGAAGGGCACGCCTCCTTCGGGGCTAGTGTGGGCCTTTGTGGCGCGGGACACCTCTGCATCAGCCTGTACAGCTGACGTTGTCTCCCTTCCGTGTCGAAAAGCACTGCTCGGCATGAAAGGTAATGGGACTGCTTGCTGTACATAGCTCGTTGACGCGCGCGTAGAAAAAGGAGCTTGCTTTCGGATGCACTCGAGCTCGCAACTGGATCGCGCTAGGGCTGGGGTTCTACGAAGTAGATCCCATGCGGTCGCACGCTTGGCTGCGACCCCTCCTCGTTCCCCCTAACTCCGCCACCTCTCTCCCCAGAGCTGCCCGCCCGTCTGCAACAAGCACACGGCCATGGCCATGATGTTTGCCGCCCCTGCTCCGTCGCGATGCCACACACACCGGCACCGAGTACACTGGAGCAGTCGCAGCTCGTCTCCGCCGCCGGCACGACGAATGTACCGCGTCCTGCATTTCGAGGGTCAGCCTCGCGTGCACGTCCTCCGAACCAAGATCCTGCTCACCTCGACCTCCTTCTGGCTGTATCGGTGCACCGAGGGCGAGGACAGTGCTGCGACGTCTGGTATTCGGGCGCGAGGAAGATCCGAAAATTCAGGTCCCGCCTCCGCATCTCGACCGGCAGTTGCCGCAGTAGGACGTTGGCGGTGACGGCGCCGACCGTCTGTGAGTCTTGCAGGTCCGGCGCAGCACCGACGACGACGAAGAAATTGTGGTCCACGAGCTCGGCCGGAGTAAATCGGTCGAGACCGCCGACAAAGAGGTCGACCAATTCGGAGATCACACTCCGCACTTCCGCCTTGCGTTCGACGGTGCTGCGAATACCCCGCTCGTCGTATTCGCAATGCATCTGCTTGAAAGCGTCCACAGCCGTGACGACGAGCGGATCTTGCAGTGGAGCGCTCTCGCCGCCGGCGCCTTTCAAGTCGAGCTGGCCCTCGATCGTCGAGTTGAGCTCCGACGCACGGCGGCTCGTGACTCGCTGCTGTTCCAGGAGTGCGCCTCGCGAATAAAGCGCGTTCGCTTCGTGACGTTCGCCCGGTTTCGACCGATTCGGGATCGAAAGGCGAGTTGCGAGCGGAAAGACGAGCCCCGTGTCGATCGCCATCCAATGCTGCTTCTCGAGCGGCGTGTCGGCAAGGAACTCGCGAGCATCGTCGCGACGGTCAGCGAACCGCAGGTTGCCCCACGACTTTGGCAGCCCTTGCCGTGTCTTCTCCTGCTTCTTCGCGGTACGGACTCGACCGCGCAAGTCGACCGGGTTGAACTCGCGATCGATTGAGCCGCGTTCTCGTCTCTCGCGGCGGCGCTGCGGGCTTGTCGCGGTCAAGGCTAGATTCGGCGCCACTGTCGGCACGACGCGGCTGCCGACCATCGCTGCGGCGTCTCGATGCGCGATCCGATCGATCTGGTCAAAGTACACTCGCCCGTTGCGAGTGCGTCGTTCGTAGACCGGCTGCATCTCCGAGTCGTACTGGGCGAGATCGAGACGCGTGAACGGGTGCTGCGAAACGCGAGCCCAAGTTTCGCCGACGTCCAGGTCTGTTCGTCCATCGTCAGGTCCGATCCTGCCTCGGTCTGACTCTATCGCACTCACCGCTCCCAAACATGCCCACCCCCTTTGTCGTCATCTTGCTGACGTTGATGCATGTGAAGTAGATCTTTGTCGACGAGACGAGCATGCGGCCCGTCGGAACGAGGTTGATCGGGAGGTAGCGGCGCGCAAACAAGATCGACATGACTTCAACCTGCATCGACAGTCGCGTCATGTTGTAGCTCATGACACCGGCGGACCTGAAGACGACCCGCAGTATCGGCTCAACGAGGCCGACCCGGCGCATATCGGCGGCTTTGATCTGGAGGCGCACCGGCGCTACACCGTCCTCGACGTCGATCCACGTCATGGGCAAGTTCGTCTCGGCGTCGAATATGTCGAACGCTCGCCTCAGCACGTCGAACAGCTCGACGCGAGTTCGGCACGACTGCAGGGTCCGCTTCTCCTGCCTCACCAGCGGAAGAAGCTTGGCGAGGAGCTTGGTGCACCACCCCTCGAGATAGGCACCGAGCACGCGAAGATGGTGCCTCCGGCACTCTCGTAGAAGCCCATCGACGTTCACCGACCAGAAGGTCGGGTCAAAGTACTGTTTCGTAACGGTTCAATCCGTCAGCGTCTTCACGCGTACCTGCCCTGCGCCTTGGACCGCAGACTCACTGGCAGCAACGCGGTTCCGCTCAAGCCGCGCAGGCTTCGGAGCTTCAGCGTGAGCGCGAGCAACGAGTGACAAAGGCGCTTCGGGCTGAGCTGCCGGACCCCCTTCTCGACGAGCACCTGAAACGAGACCGCTTCGATTCGCTTGATCTGGGTGTAGGCGAGCAGATTGAGAGAGATCTGGGTGTACCGGTCGCGTTCTGCCAGTACGTAGCTCGCGAGCAAGACGATGTCGTTGCGCAGCGCGACCCGGACCCAATCCTGACCGCCGGCAACGCGGGCGACGATCGCGTCGAGACGTTTCTCCATGTCGTCCTTGATTTCCCTCGGCTCGGGCCGCTGCGTCGAGTTCCGGACCGAGGCCGAACGCGTTCCGGTTCATCCGCTTGTATCCGTCCGCGCCCGCCTCGCGCCGTTGCCGATTCGGATCCGTTCCAGGTACGTGAACGGTGTTGTCATCGTCGGCGGCGCCGGTCCTTGCGCGTTCGGCGCTGAAAGGGGTGTTCACGAACCAATCGGCGAGGAGGGCGCCGAGTTCGCTCCCGAAGCGGCTCGCGTTCTCCGGCAGCGCCCCGGCGAGAGCGTCTTGCGACGCCTGCGAGAGGCTGAAGTTCTGGTGCCGCGATCGAAGGAGCTGACGCGCTACGGCCGGTCCGTTGACGGCAAAGTTCTGTCCGACCGATGCGGCGAGATCGGCCAAGTCTTCGAGGAGGTGGGTCCTCGTAAAGTCGGTCACGTTCTCGTCGTATGAAGCAAACGCTTCCTTGTAGGTCGAGACTCCGAGTGAAGGCGGTGGAATCAAGCCGGCTTCGAGAGTAAGCCGGATCACATCCTGTCGACGATTGCGGTCAGCTTTCCTCTGCGCAGGCCTTCTCTACCGTCGCGGACGCACCGCTTCGTCTTCCTTTGGTGAGACGCTCTCGCCCGGGAACCAATTTCCCGTCGCCTCCTTTGCGGCACCTGCTGCGATCCGCGCCATGGTCTGCGCGAGGTTGTTTCGAGTGCCTCCGAACTCGGCAAGGCGGCGAATGCCGGTTTCGCCGCGAGCGATTGATTGCTCAACGAGCGTCGTCAACGCCATACGAACGAACGGCAGACCGAGGTTCATCGCGAGCGGGAGCCATAGGAGCATTGGTTCGACGGACGCTTCGGGAGGGATATGGATCGGTCCGTCGCCCGGTGACGCCGCCGGCGGATGCACGCCGTCGTCGGTGGCTGCTTCTGACGTCTGCGGCGACGGTCCGCCCTCGGTCGGCGGCGCAGCTGGGACGGCGGGGGCGGCAGCTCTTGCCCGTCGGCGCGAAGGTACGGGCACGGGACGCCCTCCGTTGTGAAGCCGGCGGCGGCGAGCGGCTCGCTGCTCGGCACCGCTGCGTCCGAGGCGTACCTTGGTCTGAGCCGCTGAAGAAGGAGACGGTGCCGCTGTAGACTGCGATTGCGAAGGGGCACGGGCTGGGATGTACGATGGCCGTGTGAGGTCGCTGAAGGTTCGTGCGACTCGGTGGTCCCGCTCGGGTGAGCTGCAGATCCCGTAAATGTCTTCAAGTCGCGTCGACGCGGACGCCCGCTGTCCCTTGTACTCCGGCGCATCGTCGAGTTCGGCAAGGTCGTCTTCGAGCTCGTCTTGCTCATCGCCATCGTCTTTTCCTTCCTCGTCCTCCTCCTTCTGCTTGTCGTCAGGACGCCCCTTCTCGGCAGCGCCGCTGGGGCGGAGGAGTCGCTCGACGTCTTCTGGCGCAAAGTCACCAATCTCGGGGCCGTAGTCGAACATGGCGGCGAGGTCGCTTTCTCCGGGGACGGACGGTCTGACCTGCCAAGCTGACTGCCGCATCGCGATGAAGTTGTTCTGTCCAGGCGCTGCGATCGAACGACGAGCCTGCATGCCGTTGTCGCAGCGCAAGTCACGCGGCGAGGTCGGCAAGACTTGCGGCTGGCTCGGATCCGTCGGGATCGCATGATTCGCGTTCGGTCGCAGGACGTACGGGTGAGAAGGCTGGTTTGAGCCGGTTGGCGCGTCTGACCGGACCAAAGGCGGCGAGAGACCAAACGCGAGCGGCCCGCGACCGTTCCCCTTCCAGTGAGCGTCCGCCGGAATCAGGTTGACCTCCTCGCAGCGAATCACACGGACGGCGGCGATCAGCTCGGCGGCCTTCCCGCCGGCGAGCGTTCCGAACCGGTCTTCGATCTTGCCGACCTTGCCGTGCGGCGCGTGAGCGCGCCACGACTTGGCGGCCGCCGTCCTCCCGGCGAGGTTGGCGAGGACCTCGGAGAGCATGGCGCTGAGTGTTCCTTCGTCCGCCCAGTCCGTCTCGGACATGCCGAGGATCCCGTCGAGGACCCCGCTTGCAGCGATAGGCCAAGTGATCCCGCCGACGCCAGAAGTGTAGTCGTTGCCGAGGATTGCCGACAGACGATGACGGTGGACTTGGTCGTCGCCAAAGCCGGGCAGCCGGTCGAGAGCGGGCATAAAGAGGCACCTGACGGGGTGCCGCTCGTTGTCGGCCGCGAGGTCGGCGAGCGCTTTCGGGGCGAATGCACCGCTGCGAACCTGTGCTCGGTCTTCAGTTGAGAGTGGCGGAAGGTCGATGCGATTTGCCGGGGCGGTGGCCGCTCCCGCAAGAGTCGAGGCGGTCAGCGGCGCGGGGCCGGCGGCAACAACTGGTGGCGCATCGAGGTCCGTCGCCGGATCCGGCACTTCGGTGAACTTGTCCGTGTACGTTTCGACGTACGGACGCGTCTTTGCCGCGAAGTCTTCCCGCCCGATCCCGAACGCGGCCGGCTCGGCCTTGCCCGTCCAGTCCGTCAGCAAGATGAACCACACCTCGTGGCCGGTGATGTGCATCGGTCCGTCGAGGTCGCGAGTGTGTAGGATTCGGTGCCACGGCGGGTAATCGGCGAGGATCTCGAGTAGCTCGCGCGTTTGTTCGTCTTCGAACGCGCTGTTTGCCGGTCGGTCGTAGCGAGGAGAGGGACAGCTGAACGTGAGCAGGTACTGGATCAAGCGATCCGCCTCGTCGGGGGCGATGATGTACCGGGTCCGCTCGTCCTGCGCGTGCGACAAAGGGGTATGGTCAGCCCGATTCCGAAAGGGCGAGGACACGAGTCTTTTGTACTCACCCCACAGTTCTGCCACCAGTCGTCGCTCGCCGGCGGCCTGCCTGCAAGCTGCGACTTCTTGATCCCCGACGGCAGCGTCTTCTCCTTCTTGAGCCGTTTCGCGTGAGCCTGCGCTCGCTTCGTGAGCGTGTCGAGTTTCGCTTCGGGTCGCAGAGTTCCGTCGATCACGTTCCAGATGATGGTCTTGTCGCCTGTGACACGCCGAATCTCGGCGTCGTACAACTCGAAAGCGCGCCGCTCGTGCTCACGCAGCTGCTGGAATGCTGGGTTTCGGCCGACATTGTTCGCGATGTTCGTGTCGGCCAAGATCCGCAGGCGGATCGCCAGACGAACCGGGTTGAAGTCGCGAATGACGACCATGCCTTGTCCTATGCAGGCTATCCTGTGTCAGCTTCAGGCCCGAGTGCGCGCTCCTCGAGGGGACGTCGCTCACCTGTATCGATCAACTTGGCCGAGAATCCGAGCGCGCCCTCGACGTTGGTCCCGGTCGACACGATACTTGTCGCCATCATCCGAGCGACCTCCTCTTTGACGTACTTGTATACGTTCGCCATCCATCCCTTCGGCTGCGTCATCCTCTGTGTGGCGCACACTTTGTTCGGTCAGTCGCGGGCTTTCGAGGTCTGCTCGTAATGTGAGACTCACCTCGATTGTCTGGAGTTGACCCTGAGTCTGGCTGGACTTGCTCTGCTGGGCGTACGCTATGGTGGGAAGCCGGTCGGTCTCTGCTTGCGCCTCGCGAACGCGGCCTGAGCGTGTCCACGACGCTGACTTTCGGCTTCGACGAGGCGCTGGCGTTGACAAAAAATTCTGTCGAGGAGCGAGTGTCGATGCTCGGGGAGTGCCGCGGTGCTTTGACGTCGGAAGCGAGTGCGTTGTTTGTGTGTGAGAGAGAGAGAGAAGAGACAAGGTCCGTCTTTTCACGTGCTAGTCCGTTCAACTACGTCCGCGCAGGCGGACCTCCCGCGCCGGCCCCTCTTTCTGTCAAGATCTCACGACCCCTACCCAGAGCTTTCTCACGCTTCCAATGCTGCGAGGCGAGACAAAGCGCCCCGAGAACCTGCCCGCGTTCCGGCTGCTTCAGCTCGTCGGCGCGTTCGACCGCCTTGCCGCCTTTTGGGAGTCGACCGGTGAGCCTTGCGCTCCTTTCTTGTGGGGATAGTGTGTGCTAAGCCCAGTCATCACGTCACTGTAGAGCCCAAGTACGCCAAGGGCCTCTCTCACCTCCGGCGCACGCTCGCGCGTCTACCTTTTTACATTTCCTGCTTCGCCTCGCGCGTCCTTCTCGGCATGGACCTTGCCTCTCAGATCCTTGACGCTGCGTCTCAAGATGCGGCCGTCGCAAATCAAGAAGTGCTGCCTGCCGAAGCGCCCGATCTGCTCCAGCTGTTCGCTGGCGATGCTGCAGTCGCTTCGAGTCTTTGCGGTGCGTCAGACGGGTCTGTCCTTCTGCCGAGCTTCCGCTGAGTCTCTGCCGCTTCTGCAGACCTTGTCCTCAAGTACTGGTGGTATCTCAAGTTTGCTGAAGTCTCGGGCGGAGGTGCGCCATCTTCAAGCCGTGTATCGCGGCGAGCGCATCGTTGACGGTACTCTTTGGCGAAGCAGGCACTCTGATGGTCAAGAAGGCGCATCAGCTCAAGCCTATCAGTCCTCTGCGAGCCTGTATCATCTATGGTGCCTCTCCTTCAGTCGCCGACACCCTGTGGCCCGATCACCTCACACCGGCGGATCCGAACTCGCTCGAACCGCCCATGTCCGTACGCCCCTATTTGCAGCACCAGTTGCTCAACTGAGCCTCGACTGCTTTGTACAGGCCCCTTTACCACCTCGACACCGTCAATATCCGCGGCATTCTCGCAATCCACTTTCAGTCCGGCCTCGTGAGCACGGGTACCAGGTCTCCTTTGGTCTGCAATGTTGTCTTCCCTCGCCTGTAAAGCCCTTTGCCCGTGACCCATTCTATCGCAGCGCGCTCACGTCTCCCCCTACAGGCTCACTCTTGGTCATGTCGCCGATTGGCGCGTCCACGCTGTTCTCGTCATTGGCGAAAACGCTCCGCCGCCCAACGGCATTGTCTCGCAGAAGCACGCCGAGCGCATCTATAAGCATCTGCTCGGTACGTCTGAGCCCACGACTTGCCATAAATTCCCTGCTACCGGCTCTGACAGGTTGTCTCTTGCGCGGATCAGCCCTTGCCGAGATCGCGGTCGTCTCGAGTGATGCGAACCGAGTTACGCTCGTGCCACCTGAGCCGTTGACCTCGGGCTCGCCAGGTCTCTCCCTCTACGGCGGATCATGGACCATCGAGGCGGCGTGGCGCTTGCCTAACGGGTCGCTCGTGCCCGCGCACTTTGTCGTTGTGTACAACGATGCTCAGGTCTCGGCGCTCGCGCTCGCCGCTTCAGCCTCGTCCTTTACGTTCATCGATATGCAGGCAAAGAAGCTTCAGTATGTCCATGCTCTGTGCGTCCGGGTTGAACCGTCTGTTGACGTCCGCTCCTGCAGGTTAGCCGTCACCTCGAGCGGTGTCTATCTCGCTCAGGGCGAGTTGCGTCGTGTGCCCTTGGCGGACGTGCAGTCGTTTGCAAGGCTCTTGTCGCTTGACGAGACACGTGAGCGGGAATCTCTTCCAGATTCGGCTCTACTGGACTTGTTAACGCTCTTCCCTTTCTGCAGTCCTGCGCGTGCCGGACCTGCCTCCGCGCCTTCATGTCACTACCGACGGGGACTACGTCCCTCGTACTTCGTACGAGCCGCTGATTGGCTGGGTTCGCCACTCGAACGTCCTTCCCGACTTTACTCCGCGATTGCCGCGGATGGTCCTCGTCAAGACCGGTCTGCAGGAGGCGCTCGAGACTCAACTCGCAGCCCCGGTCGCCGCTCGAAAGTCGAAGAAGGATGCTACGTCGTCGCTGAGGCCGATCAAGCTGACGACAGCACCACGAGCGTTGCCTCTTGTCTTTGGCGCGGGGAACTCGGACCGTTCCTGTGCGTTCTGGGTTACTTCTATTCGCGGTCTTTGCGTGCTGACCATCATTGCCTATGACAGCGCTTGAGCCGGACTGGCCCTTCCCGGGTAGGACGTTCCCCTTTCCGCTTGATGCGGGCGTTTCTTCCCTGCTGACTTTCTCGGACGCCGATCCTCAGCTGCGTCTTATCGCCTCGGGCAGCAGGCAAAGGCTGCTGCTCAGTCTTCTCGCCCCACTGAGACGTCCCCTCCGCCAGCCTCCAGCTCTTCCCCCATGCCTAGGACGCCCTCCATCACGTCGACGACAACTGCGGAGTCGGACGGGCAGCAGACCCCGTTCGATCCTCTCCTGCCACCCAACTTCCTTGTGCAGGGTTGGTATCGCACCGAAGCTCGCACCTTTACGCCCGGAGCCGACTCTGGCGACTGTTTTGCTCTCTCTTTCGCCGCCAACGCACTCATCGGCGAACCAACCTGGTGGACCCGACGTATTCGCACCGCCATCACCAACATTGCACCGTTCCTCTTTGGGGATGCACGTCATTTCGAGGCGGCAGTGCCCGCCCACGACCCACAGCCCCTCGATAGCGACGTGCCGGAGGACGACTTCCTCGCTTCCTTCGCCCTGAGTGAAGACGAGACGTTTGCATCGTTTGCCGACTTTTGCGCCAAACAGGGGCAGCCACAGGTTGAGCTCGACTATCGCATGGCCTACGTTCTCGCGCTCATCACGCATCGCGACGTGATCGTTGTCGACATCGCTCGCCCACAGGTCCGACTGTTCCGCGACTTGTGGAGTGGCATTCCTATGGCTGTTCGTCAGCTCGTTGAGCGCTATCAGATCGAACTTTCTGCGCAGTCGAACCCGCATCGCCCTGTCGTCATTTTCTACAGCGGTGGCCGACACTTTGAGCCGACTCCGAACGCGCCAAACTTCGAACGGGCGCAAGCACTCGTCTCTTGTCATGGCGCCCGCATCCTGCGCACCGATGTCCTCGAGCAATACGCAGCAGAGGTGAACGGACGAGCAGTCGACGGGATCTGCCTGACGGGGCAATGGGAAGCCACTCTCGACCATGCGGTCGCTCGTCTCGTCGAGCGACACCGCCCGCAGGATGCAGATGACGATCAAGAAATGGGCGATCCTGCGCACGCGTCCGGCGGTTGGGACACTGGTAGCGGCGAGTCGGACGGGATGGATGTCGATGTCTAGAGTGGCACTTTCGTGTAAAAAGAGGAATCTTCGAACCGACTGGATCGTCCGAACCCTTTCATGTTTCACGTGACTGTCCTGCCGCACACCCGCTTGGCTTGTGGTCTCTCGTTGTACCAGCGCACCAGACAACTCTTGCAAGTATGCTCAAGCTCGAGCGTCTTCAGCACCCTGTCCTCGGACGCTGCGTAGCGGCCTCCGCTACGGTACAGAGCCCGAACCCCGCCGCCTTGGCCGAACTCGAATCCTGCTTTGCGCCGTCGGTCAGCGCCCTGTACACGCCGCCAGTGCGGCTGATACTTCTTGCGCGCCTCCTCTCATTGGACACCGACCCATCTGCCGGCGGCGCACAACAACTCTTCGAGTTTCGCATCGGCTTTGCTCGCACCGCCCGCCCTAGCGATGCCGCCCTGACCAATGCGTATGGCAACCCTCAGCTGATCCAGTATACACGTGAGCCCTTTCCAAGCTATCTGGGTCTTTCGGCGCCCCTCGAAATTGTAGGCTGACGAGGCTTGTCCTCCAATCGTGTCCTCTTGGTAGTCGGCGAATTCGACTCGCTGCGATACTCGTCTCACCTTCAACGCTTTATGAATCAGCATTTTTCTCGACTGTATCACCTGCGAGGAAGCGAGGTACGGTGGGAGGCCGCCGAGCAAGCTGTTCTGGGGACGACCGGGGCGCCTCGTGTCGAGCTTCTCGAACCGGTGTGTGCACCTTTACGACACCCTCATCTACTTTATGACTAACTCGAGATGGTACAGCTCCTCGAGGACTGCGATGGGGAGGACCTGCTCGGTTGCGCTCTCGCCGCCGCCTTTTCATTGCTACTTCGTCGCCTCTCTTGCGCGCCTTCGACTTGCCCAGCCTGCTTTGCCACGCATCTGGTTCTCCGGAGCCTTCTGAAGCAGACCCCATGCCATCGGAGCGAGTGTCAGCTCAGCGTGACCCAGCTCGACGCCGACCCGCCTCTCTGGGTGAGTCAAAGGCCCTCGTGTACCCGGTGCTGCGCACGCCTGATCCATTTCCGCTCCTCCAGTACGACATCGACAAAGAGCCCAACACTCTGCAGCTTGTCCTTGCTTTCGCCTATGCTGCCATTGTAGCCAGGACGCCTGGCAGTTTGGGAGTCCTCCCCGACGATCCTCAGCTGTCGGAGCCCGCACAGGATACGGCCGCCCCCACCTATTCGACTTCAGATGGAGACAGTCAACACGGAGATGACGAGGTCGTGAATGCTCGAACCCGCTCACGCGCACTGCAGGGCGTCTTTCAGACGATGCCAGAGTTTGACTCGCTCGTCATGTACCTCGTCGGCGAGACCTCGACATATCCACCTAGCCTCGAGTCAAGCCTTCCCCTGCGCCTCCATACCTCCCTTCGCTATCTCCGCGAGCGTCTCTATGTCGCCCCATTCGCCCTCCAGGAGCTCGACGACGGGCCGGGCAAGCTTGCTGGCGTGTCCGACAAGTTCCACCAGCACTCTGTTCTTTATCATGCGGATGCTTGCGAACAGCGCGTGAGCAACGCGGCCTCGGGAGCAGCGTACTTCCCAACCTTGTACGCTTTCCACGGCTCGGCCCTGGAGAACTGGTACACGATCTTGAGGGACGGCTTCAACATCGACCGCGTCGTGAATCAGCGTTTCTACGGCGACGGGATCTATTCGACTGTCGATGGCGAAATCGCCCTCGGGACGTATGCCAAGGCACCGGCAAAGACGATGCATTTCTCCAGTCTCGGTGCACGACCTAAGCACGTTGTCGGACTTGTCGAGCTGCGACGCAATAGCATCTCGTGTCTGCGCCCCGACTTTGTCTCGGTTCCGACCGATGCCCGCCTTGTCTACCTTCTCGTCGAGTACTACGGTGACGCCGTCTCTAAGGACGATGTGGTTGTCAGAACGGCAGAACCAAAGAAACCCCTCTCGCCAGAATTCGTCCTTCGACTCGGGGCCGATCGGGTGTGGGTTCCCGCAACCGTGCGCTGAGCTTGTAATCCTTTTTGATCGCGCATGTTCTGGTATGGAGAGCCCCGCGCGACCCGTGAGTCCTCGTGAATTTGCGTGCGAGCTGGAGGCCGGAACAGTGCTTCCGCAGCACCTGCAGCATCAGCCTCGTATGGCCTGTTTGACGCGCTGGATTGCATCCTAGTCATAGCTCTCTCTCTCTCTCTCTCTCTCTCGTGCGCGACGGATAAGCGGCCAAAGGAGGACAAGTTGGGTCAACGGCTGATGCAAGCAGGGTTAAGTGGCCCGGTGCCGCTGCTCCACCATCGCCGCCTTGCAACCTCGCAGCCCCACGATCACCAACGCGCCTCCTAACACCATCAACACCGTCAAGCGAGAGCCGGTACAAGTCCAGGCCCAAGTCGAGAGTCGAGCCGAGGTCGATCGTCGTATGGCGGCGTGGCGAGTAGTCGAGGTGGGGGGCAGCGGTCGGCGCAGCTTTGAGCCTGTAGTCAAGCGCATGCAGAGCGGGGCAAGATGCAAGTCGATGTGTGCGACGAAGGGGGAAGAGGACGAACTGCGAGATAAACGAAGCCGCCAACCCGTACATCGCAAGGGACGAGTAAGACAGAGAACGCACCGAGAGGAGCCTTGCCGAAGGCGACCACGAGGAGAGCCGGGCGCTCCGCTGTAGCTTTGCGCATAGGAACCGCAGCGGTCGGTGGCGGCGCGCGCCAGACTCGAGGCCGGCCATTTGCACCCGCGGCCGTCACCTCTCGTGAGCGCTTACCGACGAGGCGGCGTAGCGAGCGTCCGGGCCAAATGCGACGCGCATTGGTCGACTCGTGTATCGGCGGAGTGTCGATCGGGCGGATGGCGGGCAGCGGGGAAGGGGAGAATGACGAACTGCAACTGGGAAGCGGATTTCAAGTCAGCCAACGTGTCCGACGAGACCGCCGAGAGCTGGGAGCCAAGCGCACCCGTCGAAGCTCATGGAACCAGGCGGCAACGCGACGGCAGCCCGGACCTGACGTGAAGCGGTCCCTGCGGCGCGCATCCCGACTCCAATCCTGACGATTCCGACAGCGACGACCTCGGCACCCGGCCCGCCCGGTCCTGCTGGCGTACCGGCTAGCCATGTGCGTGCCGACGGTGCGGACGACAACAATGGCGTCGACCTCGTACTTTCGAAATGACGCGATCGAGTGACGAGGACCGCGGAGGACGAACTGGTGCCGTTCGAGCCGAGCGCGCGCGGCAGCTGAGGCGGGAGCTGACGATACTGCTGACGCGTAGACGGACTCAGGTAGAGGGGGAGCATTGCAGTCCACTTCCCGGCCGCCGTGCTCGAGTCGCTGAGTCGACGAGTCTGCAAGCACGCCCGGTCAGCGAGCGGTCGAGGCACGGAAGCACGAGACACAGAGACTCACCGGTTTCACAAGCGGGCTCGGACGCCGACGAGAGGCATCAAGTACCGTTGAGCACCGTGCGGTCGGCGGGCGAGTTGTGCAGAGTCGAGTCGGAGCGGTCGTCGGGCGAGGTGGGGATCAAGGGGTTGACGAAGAGCAGGGGCGTCTGGTGCAGTCGAGCGTTGTGCAACCATGTAGACGAGTCGGGCAACGACACCGTAAGCCCAGTAATAGCCTAGGGCAAAGTGCGGAGCAGCGTGAGAAGTTGAACCGAGCGAGATGGCAATTCGGCAAGCGAAACGACGAACTTGCGTCCAAGACTTGGACCTGCAGCGAACAAGAGGTACTCTCCAAGTACGGGCTGAATCTGAAAGTTGCATTTCAGTCGATCTACGGCTCAGTCTTGTCGAGAGACCCTGAGCCCGTTCCACCTGCCCACCTCGACTTCGATCCACTCAAGTTTGTCGCGATCCCTCGCCGCTCCGCCGCAGTCCGCCCGTGTCCTGGCTCGCCCCGACGGTGCCCAACCCGTGCCACGCTACGATCGGACGTCGTGAAGAAAGAACCAAAGCTATAGAAGCGGGAGTTCAAGTGAGCCTGCGTTCAGAAAGGCGTCGCTGCGAGTCGCAACGGAAAGAGCAGCCCACGAGTCACATCCTGGTACAACGAGAGTACGACCATGGCGACGGGGCACTCGGCGGAGAGTCGCTGCCTCAAGAGCGGTCGTACAGCTTCAGAACGATCCGTGGTCCGTCACCCGAAACGACCGAAGTAAACTCCAACGAAGCGAAAGAAAGGAAAGTTGGCTCAGAATCGACTCGGGAGAGTGAAGCAGAAGCTCACAGACGGCGAGGCATTGTAAGGGACGACGTCAGTGACCTATGCATGGTCCATCGTGGCTCGAGCGCGTCCCAGCTGATAATCCGCCGCCCCGTCGAAGACGCCCGCTGCCGACACCATCGCCCACCGCGCCGGACTCACCAGCCGAGTCGGTCTGCGGCAGGGTCGAGGTCAGCAGATGCAACCCGATGCACGGGCAACATCCGGAACGCACCGCCTTGCCCGTTCTCGGCGTCGCAGACTTTCTGGCGAGGCGAGCTGAGGTGAAATCCAGGAGCTTTCAAGACAGAAAGGCTGAGCCAGCGATCGATCAGTGAGGGACGACGATTTGGCGTAAGTAGAGAACCCACAGCATGTCTCTCGACGCGACCCAGTCGCATGCGCACTCAGTGGACCGTCCGTGACCGGCGCAGCGCAAGAGACTGGTGGCATGACGGCGGACCGGTCTCGTTCGGCGGCACCAAAAGGATGCTTGACGACGAGCGCGCGAGCTAATGCCGCCCACAGGCTGATGCTATACAGGTGGTGGTGCCACCTGTTCAGAACAACAAGAGCGAGGCCAGCAAGCAACTCGCTCGAGACGAACCGAGACAGACCAAGCTGACGCACCAGGACTCACCTGCAGCGCAGCAGACCGGCCAACTCTCCTCCATGACAACCTGCAGGTCGTGAGCCTTGTCTTTGAAGCCTTGTGATGCGTCGAAAGCGGCCCGTGACGAGGTTGCCGAGGGAAGTGGGGCGGCAGGTCAAGGCGAGCGTGCGGCGAGGCGGGCTGGCCAGGGCAGGCAGCGAGTAGCCGAAGAGCTCACTCCTGAGGTGAGGGGTTGCCAGACCGACAAGAGGCGTGCGAGCGATGCGACGAGACAAGGTCAGAAGCCGAGACGCAAACGCTCGTCACGGCGGACTTGGACTTTCTCGCGTCGGGAACGACATCTTTACTCGAGAAATACGCGCTCATGCTGTTAAAGCTTTGCTCAGGAGCCGAGTCTACAAAGGAAAGGCGCTAGTCCCGAGGGGACGAGAGTACATGCCGCAGCAGACATCCGGCCGACGTCAGAAGTCCGTCATCAATCGACCCGTCCCGGCAGTTCCGGCAGCGCGGCGCCGCCCGTGAGCTGTCGAGCATGCCGTACGCCGGTCCGCTAATAGTACGCATCCGGAACGGCAGTAAGCGTTCCGGATCCGCAATCCCGAACTCCTCTGGTGCGGTCTGGAGCGTACAGCAGGGTCAACTGTGCCGTCCGCAGGGACCTGAAGGAAATCGACACCAAGACGCACCACTCAACGACCTCGAAAGATCACAAAGCAGAAAGCGAGAGATGCGTCTGGTCGTACAAGATCGGCCTCCGATATTTTTGTGCGTCCGGACGGACGTGAAATTAGCGTCCAAAGTTGGAGGCTGTAGCGCGTTGACGCTGAAGAAGGGTCAGAATGAGCATGTGCGCGGCACGGAGAAGCGGCAGCGCATGCCAGAGTCAATGAGAGCGTGTTCCGCGGCAGCGAGTACACGAGCCAACGCCTCCAAGTCGAGGGAAGCAGTTCTGGGCTGGGCGTAGCGACAGCCGAGCAGCTCAAATGAGCACGAGGTCGTCTGATTGCCGAGTCACCTGAGTAGGACTCGCGCTCACAGTGCGAACAGGAAAGCTCAGACGATCGCCCGGAGCTTCCTCGAGCGCAGCCAGTTGAGCCAGATCGAGCCGATGCGCAGGAAGGGCATCCGTGCACGAGCGCAGAGTACCGCGTCGAGCCGTGAATGAGCACAGTGCGGGTCGAGGCGATCCGAGTAGATCGGGCGATGGAAGGGGAAAAAAGTCGCGACGGAGCAAAGTCAGCTGTACTGATGAAATAGCCATCAGCTCGGTACGAAAGCGCCTACTGGGTCGAGGTGTTGTCTCACCTCGCGAGTGGAGCCGGATTTCGAGCGTCTCAGACCCTTCCTGCCGCCCGACACCGCGCCCGACGAGCTCCCCCTCGCTGCAGCTCTGCCAAGATATCTTGAAACCGGCCCTGTGCAGCCCGCTATCCCTTGTACCGCACCCAAGTGTCGTAGAGCGGCTCGCCGCAAGAGGTCGAAACCTTTGAGCCGAAGATGGGTGAGTGAACGGTCGCGAAAGAAAACCGCGGAGAGCAGCTGTACGTACCTTAACGGCGAGAATCGCAACAAGGTGCCGTGCAGGAGACGTCAATAGACGTGTCGCTTGATGCGCGCGCCGGACCTGCGCAGCAGCGGCATCGACCGGTCCTTGAGAACCTTGGTGACGCCACTCCTGCGCCGAGTAGAGGGTTTTGGCGGCGATTCGCCTCCCGAACCTGCGCACGACGACCAAGAGCGCCGTCGACATCCTCCTCGACCTCGTCGAGACGCCCCACATCCCCGAGGCGGACCGCCTCGGCCTCTTCCAGCGCATCCACATCGGCAAGGCGCTGTGTTCGTCGGACGCGCACGAGAGGCAGCAACTTTTGGTCGTCCGCCTCCTCGCCCTCGCCATCTTCTCACACGCGCAATCCGAGCAAGTCGCCCAGCTCAAGATCTTCCTCTACGAACCAGACGTCATCGCTCAGGTCGCCAAGCTCGTCCACCCCGAGACCGAACTGCCGATTGGAATCAAGAGCGACGCGCTCTATGCTCTCGAGGCGTTCGCGCAGTACAAGGACAAGACGGCCGAGGTGGCGAGCGCTTTGAACGCGAGCGTCAGCCACGGCGTCCTGATGGAGCTCGTTCGCAAGACGGCTGCCGACCTCGACTCGGATGCGCGTAAGTCCAAGGTGTCTGGCGCTCGAACACGTGGCTCGCTGTTGACGCTTTTGATCGCGGACCTGCAGCCGAAACGACCGCCGAGTTCATCGAATTATGGCCTGCTTCCGGCGCACATCCGCTTGAGCTGATCGAAAGGGACTGCACAAGACCGAAAAGCAGCTGCACTGCTGCGATCAATGCTCTGAGCTGCAGTGGCTCGGGGAGCTCTCAGCCAGGCTCGCTGCGCGGACGTCACGGACGAACGGATCGTCACCGGTTCTTTTGAACAAGCACCATTAAGGTTCCTGCCACGACCGCGATCAAGACCTCCACTTTGATTCGGCTCTGCAGGGCAAGCTGCAAGGGGTGCAGCTCGTAATCGAGACCGGCGGATCCGACGAACCCTAAATCGTGTTCTCTTAGAGCAGAAGGTGCCTGGCTCTTCGACCCCTGACGGCTTCCAACTTCCTTGACGTCGATCGCCCGCATGGCCGGGGCTTCGAGAACTCCCAGTGTCGAAGGGTCATCATGGGTCGTCCGGCGCACCCGACGGATCCGCCATGGGGGTAGAGGCAACGACCTCGGTAACGTTACCGAGGACAACTCGGCCTTCCTGCTCTCGTTCGCCTGCAAGATCCTTCTCCGACTGCCTGACATATCTGGAACGAAGCTCCTATCCTCTTTCGCGCCGAGCCACCGGTCTACATGCTCAACTGCACAGATACGATGCCTCCGACACCCAGCCTGCGACGAGCTCACTTCGTCGAACAGCTGCACGAGTAAGCTTGTCGCGATACATGTCACCATCTTCATCGCACAGGTAGGCTAACGCAAGACTCCTGATAGCTTGCTCGAACATCCGACCGATCCAGCCAGCTTCCGGTGGACCGTCGACGGTATCTCTTTCGAGATAAGCGAAGACCAGCCATCAGCTCTGCGCGCCCTTTCACCCAAATGGAGCTTCCGGTCGTAGGTCACGCATGAGGAGCTCGGCTTCTACAGGCGCCGCTGACGTTCCTCTCTCGGTCCGGATCCCTTTGCGCAGCCTGGCCAGCTTCGTGCGCCAACTCAGTTATTACGGCTTCACTCGTCTCAGTGACCGACGTCGGACGAACCAGCGGCGCGGGTCTAGCGGTGATATGATCGTATTCTTGTGCGTTGAACAATGGGTACCGTATTGAAAAGGTCAACCGTAAGCTTTTGCTGACGGAAACGCCACTCGATCGGCATGCAGCCATCCGTCCGGGTGCTTCACCCGTGGAGACGACACTCGACTCGAGACGATTCAACGCAAGCCGCGTAATCGAGGCACGCCCACAAAGGAGAAGCCGAGAGGATACGCCGAGGCCGCGCTCGAAGCGCTCGAGCAATCGCAATCCGATGATTCTCCTCCGCCTCGACTATGGGCCACAGAGCTCGGTCCGCCGCCAAGTTCTTCCGTGCCGTCTGTGTTCCTCCTCCCGCCTTCACCTCAGCGCGCGGAACGTGCACCGCAACGGCCGCCCGTTGCTCGAGCGTCGACTTGGAGTGGCTCCAGCCCGTGGTTCCGACACGAGCCGTACATTCCTGAAAAAGTCAGCGCTTCGCAGCTCCCTTCGCCGGTCGAAGCGAGCTATGGAGCGCCGTGGCAAGGCGACGTCCACCTCCCCGACCCTCATCGTCCGCGTCAGACCCCTCAATCGACTCAGCACTCCGCCGTCGAGCAGGCCTACTTGCCTCACTCGCCGATCTCTCCGGATCCACGTCTCGGATGGTATCCACCTCGAACGGAGGCAAACGGACAGCGGTTCGACGTCAAGGACAATCCAACGGCTTGACTATGCCCGCGGATCTCAACGAGTATCAACCGATTTTGACGCCGCACCTCTTCGAGACGTCTCGCCGGTGTACGCACTTCGAGCAATTCGAGGACTATCCGCCCGTCGAAATCCAACAGCCGCGGCCGATGCGACCGACGTACGAAGCGCCGCGACATTTCGATTCGGTTTCGTCTCCATCGAGCCCACTCGTTGGTCTGGGACTTCGCCTCAGCGCAGCACAAGTCGAATGGAGGAGATCGTGAGACCCGCGTAGATAGTACACATCGTTGGAAGCTTCCGACACCTTGCCGTCGACTAGCGAGGTCACTGTGCCGCGCAACCGACTTGCGTCCCTAATAGCGTTACCAAAGGTTTCCTACTCGTCCCAACCTTTCTGCACGCGATGCACGAGTCGCAAGAGCGCTTTGCTGCGGGGCGTGAACCCGCTTTCCCGCATTTCCCGCACCATCGCGGCGGCGCTCGCGTCGTCCCGCATCTTCGAAAAGCCGTCGAGCAAGATGTACCACGTGTCGGCGACGGTGACGCTGTTCGCCTCTGCTCCCTTTTCTTGGTTGCCGCGAGCGAGCATCGCCTTTGCCTGCTTCATCTCGCGGAAAAGTCGGAACGCGAGCACCTTCCCCGCTTCGGTCCGCTGAGCCAACGACGCCGAGAGGAGGACGTTGTATGCCGCGCGGGGTACAGCAATGCCTCGACGCTCCATGCGGTCCTTCAAAGTGAGAGCGGCGGTGATGCCCTGAGGTAATCCGGTCGCGGCATCGAGGTCGTCGACGACGGCTGCTTCACCAGCGCGGAGAAATCCTTGGATGAGCGAGGTGTAGACGATTTCGTTGGTCTGCATCCGCTTCGACTCCATCTCGTCAAGCAAGTGAGTAGCGGCGCGGAGGTGCTCCGCCTCACCCGTCGACGCGAGGCTGTGTATGAGCGCCCCGTAGGTCGTGGCAGTCGGCATAATCCCCGTCGCCTGCATAATCTCGATAGTCTTGGCGCTGGCGTCGCGGTGACCGACAGCGAGAAGCGCCTGCAGGAGCATCGTGAAAGTATAGACGTCGGCGGCGAGTCCCTTGTCGGCGACGAGCTGAAGAACGCGCGAGATGCCCGCGAGGTCGGGTTTGCTGCCGCGGGCGTGGTACTTGAGGAACGCGTTGACGGTGGTGATGGACGGCGCGACGCCCGCTTGTTCCATCTCCGTCAAGAGGGCCTCCGCCTCTTTGACCCGTCCGTTTGTGAGCAAGCCGCTCTGCAGGCGGTTCCACATCCGCAGAGGGAAGGCGCTCGCTGCGCCCGCCCGTTCAAGATCGCGCAAGACGTATCGATCGCGCATCATCTCGCGAGCGACCCGCATGGCCTCGTCCGGCTGCTTCGCCTCGAAGAACGCTTCGACCCGTTCCATCCAGGCGAAGTAGTCTGGTTCTAGACCGGGCGTGCGTTGCATGTCGGCGAAGACCGCCTCGACCGAAGCGACATTCGCGCGCGCCGAGTAGCCTCGCAGAAGCCCCGTCCAGCAGGCCACGCCGGGCGGTAACGGCGGTTCGCGACCAGACAGCCAAGCCCAGATGGCGTTCGCCGAGTCCGTCTTCTGTGCTTGCACGAAGCCCGAGAAAAAGCGTGCGACGAGCTGCTGCGTGAATACCGCGGTCGGGAAAGGAGTGGCGACGCGAGTTGCGGCTCGATCGGTATGAGGCTCAGTCGGCGGTTGCGGGCTTATCGGAGAAGCCATTCCTGAGTCCAGAGACTCCAGTTGCGCTGACGCGTCCTCTCCGTCCTGATCGAGCGGGGAGCGTCGCGCTGACCGGGACCATGCGGAGCAGTCGAGCCACGAAAGGTCGGGATGGTCTACGGCCGTACGGACGTCTTGCCAGAGCTCGTCGATCTTGCTCCATTGGCCGCGCATGAAGAGCGAGCTGACATCGCGATAGAGACCTTCTCCGGGCCGATCGGGTAAGGCATAGTAGGTCTGCGCGAGCGAGACCTGCCGAACGACCGACAGGAGAAAGTCCGGATCTTTGGCGGTTTCCGCATCGCGACTCGAGCCGCGCGCGAGGATATCAAGGCGTTCCGCGAGATCGGGCCGAGTGAGAAGCGGTGCGAGAGGAGGCGCTGACGAGTCGAGCAAGTCGGGCAACGCAGAGGCGAACCAACGAGACCCTGGCGCATGCGTCATCTGCAGCACCATGGCCTTCGCAGCGATATAGGCGGCGTAGAGTGAGGGAGGCTTGCGGCGCGCCTTGGCGGGCGAGCCTTCAGTGGCGAGCGAGCGATGAGCGGAACACGGGCCGTCGTTGGCGGTCCTCAGCGTCAAGTGGTCGCCTCGTCGAATGCGATGCCAGAGCTCGACGACCCGGCCGCTGCCCGCCGCATCCTGTTGAAGAGTGGCCCACGCCCAGTTGGCGAGTGCCGGTGTGTCGGTTTCGCCAGCGAGGTAGAGTGCGAGCTCGTCGATCTCGGGCGCATACCGTGCGGCAACCTCGACGGCGCCCAGCGTGACGGTCGAGAGGAGAGCTTGCTCGAGGTCGCGCGCTTTGACCCGACCGGCCTGACCGGTACGACGGAGCGGCAACCAACCATCGACGAACGCATCTTGAAACGAGAGTTCGGGCCCGCTGACGCCGCGCAAGAGGCTGTGCACCGCTTTGTTATGCGCCTTGATCGCCGCATCGCCGTGCGGAGCGGACGCGCCCGGAACGGAGGGACCGGCCGATGGTGCGGCGCCGCGAATCTGCGAAAGAAGGTTGACGGCGGAAGGCGTCTCGCCGATGGCGACGGAGCGCGGCGATTTCCGCTTGCGTGGCTTTGCCGGAGACCGTTTCGTGACCGGTTGATCGACTCGAGCGGCTCTCTGTGCGTTCCTAGAGGCTGGCGCTGCTTTGGACGCAGGCGGAGGCGACGAGGCGTAAAGTCGCAGCGAGCCGACCTGCGCCGCTGTTCGGCCGAACGCCGGCGCGAGGACGTCCAGAGGCGTGTATGACGCTATGGGCGGCGCTGCAGGTGGTGCAGATCGACCGCGAGCGAGCGAAGCGGCGAAACACCTCCGCATCGTTCCGTCGTTGTCCTACTCGCCGGCCTGCCGGGCGGAACGTATCAGTAGACATGTCCACAGTGCAGAGCACGTCAAGCTCACTAACGCTAACTCTACGTTCCGCAAAGACGGCTGCGATGCGAGCGTCGCTGCTGCAGGACGTCTCCGTCGGCCGGCCTGGCTCTCCAGGAAAGAAAAAGGTCTCGCTCTGTACATAGACTCGCAACCGACAAATCGCTTCTCAAGCAGACTGAAGTGAGAGGGAAGAGCCTTTTGCGCGTCTGTATATATAGATTTCTGCTAGTCCCCCTTTGAAGCGGGGTGAACACCGACCTCGCCGACTGATCAAGCTCCCTCCCAGCCCTCGGTATTCCGGATGAGCTTGTAGAAGAAACGGATACCCGTCAGGTGCGCGTCGATGTGCGTCCTGTAAGAGCGCGCGAAAAGCACGGCGAGTCAGTGCTGCAGCTGACCGTGGGCGCAGCAAGTTTCCTGAACGTACCGCTCGTTGACCGTGTGGAAGCCCTTGATCTGGTCGATCCGGCCCGGTACAAAGCGGTAGATGTGCTCTGTGAGGTTCCACGAGTACTGCGCGGAGGAGGACTTAGCGTCACATTCTGGTGATCCGAACGAGACCCGCACTGGCCGCGGAAATCCGAGCCATACCTTGGTGTCCGTGTTGGCTGTAGAAGGCGCTCAGTCAACGGCGCAAACGGATGCACGAGCCGTAGATAGGAGACTCACCCATCATACCGGTCGGGGTCGCGATCGCATCGTGCCAAATGTGCCGAGTCGTGCCTGCAATCAGCTCCCACACGGTTCCCTTTGTCGGCGTCTGCGGAGCCGGCTCAATCTCGGATCCCTCGATGACAGACAGGCGGACAACGTTCTGCTTGGCGTCCGAATGCGAACCGTAGGCATCGAACGTCAAGTTGAGCTTGTGCACGGCCGGCTCCAAGATGGACCGAATCCGGTCTGTCGTCTCGTCGACCGACGAGCTGAACTCGATGCGGTAATTGATGGACGCGGTCGCTGACTCTGGCAAAGCGTTGCTGCGCATCGGAAGAAGAGCTCAGCTGTGTGCGCCCGTACAGCAAGGTGAGACATCCAGAGCGAGACCCACATCTTGACACCACCGGAGATCAGATCGACGGCCTGAGTCGTCATGAGCGTCGAGCGGGACGTCACGTCCCGCGACAGCTCGCGAGCAAGTTTCGGCCATTGCTTCGGGTTGCGGAGGCGTTTCTTCCATTCCTTCTCGACGTTGCCGTACTCAGCGTAGCACTGCAGCTCGGCGAGCTTCGGGCTCGAGGGGCGCAACTTGGGATGGTCCGCGTGCTTTTCGAGCGTCGAGATGAGCTCGGCGAGGACGCCGATGCTGGTGTGCTCGGCAGGCATGCTCGCGTGACCGCCCGGAGTCGCGACGTCGAGCTTGAGGTTGACAGCACCCTTCTCAGCAGTCGCGAACAAGGCGAACGTCTGGCCGTAGATCGGCGTGATACCGCCAAAGCCCTCGTCGAGAACGAATGCAACGCCGTTCCGGCCGTAGCGATGTTCGATGGCCTCGGCGAGGTATTTCGCCGAGCGAGAGCCGCCGATCTCTTCGTCAAAGCCCGACGAAAAGATAACATCGCTGTCGAGTCGTGAGCAAACAACAGTCAGTGACCTTGATCACACGACCTAGCGAATCAAGCCTGACCGAGGAGAACGTACCGCTCTGGCTTGAAGCCTTCCTCGATGAGCTTGTCGAGCGCGGCGAGAATGCCGATTAGAGTATTTTTGCAGTCGGCGGTTCCGCGGCCCCAGACGTAGCCTTCCTCGTCGATCTCGCCGCTGAAGGGGGGGTGGGTCCACTCGTCGACCGTGCCGGGGTTGACAGGCACCACGTCTTGATGCGCCATGAGGACGACTGGCTTCAAGCGTTTCTCAAGCCCGTGCTGCTCGGCCTTCCACGTGAGCAAGAGACCGTACTTCTGGACCTTCTCGACTTGTAGCGTCGAGAAGACCCGAGGGAACGTCGATTCGAGGTACTGATGGAACGCGGCAAACTTGTCGATCCGAGGGTCGTCGTCGGGCGTACCAAAGTCATCGTAGCTTTCGGTCGGCTGAGACGCGGTGCCAGTCAGCGCTTTGCGTGGTCTAGATTCGCGCGGCAGACGGAAACGGAGCAGTCTGGACGGAGATCGCAGCAGGAAGCGCAGGAGGAGTAGGCTGACGTACGACTTTGATGGCGCCGGAGAATCGTTCGATTGCGAGCTTGCGATAGTCCTCGTCTTTGACGGGATCCCAGTCCTCACCGACGCTGCGAGGCGACGGCTGGACCGGACACGCGGGGACCTTCGACGCCCTGTCGTGCGGGCAGCCCGCCGATGGCGCCAGCGAGCCACCGCGAGGGAACGAGAGCCAGAACGCGAGTGGAAGGAGGAGCGCTAGCGCCGCGAGGCGGTGTCGGTAGCTGGTCTTGGGCGAGGCGGGCGTTTGGGCGTCAGAGGACGAAAGCGGGGCAGCCGAGATTGGCAACTGTTCCTCCTTCCCCACTGTAGGTACGCGGTTCGTGAGCGTAGTGACAGCCATCTCTAGCACTCCCCGAGACGTACTGATTCCTACGATTGCTGTGGTGACAAGGTCTCGGTGGATGGAGGGGAAGAGAAGTTCACGAGGCATTCGGCCGACTCCGGCTGCGCGATTCGGCCGAAGCCCAGGCTTCGTTCCGGCGAGCGGCAAGCGCGAAAGAAACAGTGCATATTGGTCTACAGCAACAAGGGAGACAAAATTAGAGGAAGGGAACATCAAGAGTGACCGGACTCGGGCGAGGTAACGCGTGATCGGAGAAAGAGGGTAGAGAACAGGTTTTGATCGCCCATCCCGTCATATAGCGGGACATGCCGATAGCCTGCACAATGTCGGGGTCGCTAGTCAGCTGCAGGCCTTTCACTGCGGCAGCTCGCGCAAAGACGAACCTGACTTGAGCGCTCCGAGCGCGATCGTGTAGGCGCCCACCGAATCTCCTTTTCCCTCCTCGGCGGCGGCTTTCAGGTTGCCCTTCGCGTTGAGCACTTCGAAGCGAAGAAAGATAAGGTCGAGCATACCGGGCGAAGGGTGCGAGTTGAAGCGAAAGGTGAACAGAGAGGCGGAAGATGACGGAGAAGCGGCAGACGTGTGAGACCGGAAGGTTGGGTTGAAGGCGTTGCCCCTGCACCCGATCGGCAGTACCGAAATCAGCGATCGTACCCAGCGAACGAGGGAGAGCATACAGGGCTTACATCACGACCGATGTGCGGCGTTTCTGCGGTACCGACTCTCCGGGGACGAATAGGCTGACCTCGACGAACGGGTCGAGGTTGACTGCGTCAGCGTCGAGCGTGGATCCTCGAGGTCGCGGGAGTTGTTGCGCAGAGATGACCTGTACTGCCGTCCGTCAGCTCAGGGTGTGGTAATAGATCGGTCAAGCTGAAACGGACTTCGATCTCGAGCTGGTACGCCCTCGAGCGCAACGCGGCGACCTTGTCTTTCTCGGCACCTTTCCTGCGCAAGTACTCGGGCTTGAGGACGTAGCCGCACCGATCTGCGCGAGCGAACATGGCCGAGTTGAGCTCCATGCCAATGTCGAAAGTCTGCCAGTTGAGCGCGACGAGCTGGATCCCGGCGGCCCACATGTGGTGAGGGACGAAATTGCTGCTTGTAAGTCGCCGGCCGCGTGGGTACGCCCGCACGAGATGCGTACGGTTGTGGCTGACAAAGTCTTGCCGCGTCGCCTCGTCTCGAAGAAGCTTGCTCAAGCTCGACTCGCTCAGCGATACGACGTGCGTAGGAGGATACGTCTCCTTCTTGTTGAACCCGCGCGCCTTGACTCCGACCGTGTAGACGAGCAGTTTAGCCAGCTCTTGAGACATCGGGAGGTCTTTCGGGCGCGGCGAAGCCGAAGGTGTAGCGAGCGGGCTGGGAAAGCTCGCCGCAAGTAGCGGGGGCGAAGCTGACAGTTGACCGCCGAACACGCTCGTTGGCACATTGAGTGTAGAGGAGGCCGCCTGCTGGTGGACTGTGCTGCGCGAACTGGAATTACGGGCGATAGCTGGCCGGTCTGAAGCGTCTGAGCCCCGCAACTGACGAATTGCGCGGTAGACTGCACGTGCGTCGGGCATCAGTCCGGCGCGCTAGGGACGGGCCAGTCAAACGAGACTCACATCGCGTGTTCTTGAAGTCTCCATCCGAGCTCGAATACGACGATTGTTCACTCGAGGAGTCATCGGACGGCGAGACGGCGATCGGAAGAGAGCCGTCAGAGGCCGAGAGGAACTTGTTCTTGGCCTGCAGACCCTCACAGATCAGCAACGCTGCCTAGCGCGAGTATCTCGTGACGAGGGCGATTACCTTCAGGAGGAATCGCCCCTTGAGCTCGGCCGGACTCGGCAGCTTGTCCAGGTCGGCGTCGAGCTCCATTTCGTCCAGCCTCCGCGAGACCAGTCGGTTCCCGAGGGTCTCTTGGAGAATTCGTACGAGGCGTTCCTGCTGCTCGAAATCGCAGTGGACTTCGACGGATAAGATGACAGGATAAGGCGAGGCGAGGAAGGCGTATTGCGCTATCGCCTCGAGCACGTTGCGGACCGGGATTTTGCTGGTCAAAGTATGACCATGAGTCACTGCAGGCTCGCCGTTGTCGCCATCCCAGATATCGACTGCGTCACTTTGGGGGGTCAGTCTCGACTGGCCATGGCGTGAGGCCAACTTGTCAGGCCACCTCACCTTCGACCGACCGACAGCCCTGCTGTAAGGCGCGGATATAGCCTTCGACGCTACTCTGACCCTGAAACTGCGACCCGATCAAGTATGTCTACGAACGGCGTGTCAGCTGGTACCGAGAGGCGCAGGAAGACCTCGACGAACGTTGTGGCTTGAGCTGATGAAGTATTCGGACAACGGCCGATGCATGTCCTGATCGGTCTCATCCTTGATAGCGGCATTGTCGGAAGATAAGAGGAAGGAGACGAAGCCGTCGAGTGTCATCGTGTCTGTCGTCGGATCCGCGTATTTGACGAAGCGCCGGCGGAGCGTGGCCGCATCATCAAAGCTCTCCTTGTAGCGAGTTCACTATCACGAGTCAGCACCGTATCTGCAGCATATGCACAAGAGACTCACACGCTGGTCTTCTCGCACGAACGCCGTCCAATCGTCAAACGTCAGCCCAGCGGCATCGGGTCGAAGCCATCGCGCAAAGATGGCCTCGACGTCGGTCCGCCGCTTGAGCAGCTTGACGAATGCTTGGAAGGCTTTGAAGTCGAGAAAGTCGTTCGGATGCGCGGTTGTCTGGCAGGTCAGGGCGCGAGTCAGCGTCGCCGCCCGGATGGACGTGTCAGAGCGGCGACATGCCTTGAATGCCGCGCTGATCTCGCCCGCACTGAGCCCCATGCCGAGCCGCTGACAAAGCTGGCGGACTTCGTTCTCGCGGACGACCTTCTCCTCGACGGGCGGCACGCACGCGTCGACGCTGGGAGTCCCTGCCTCGGACAGACCGCGAGCCAGCCTCCCTTCGCGGAACCCCTCGAGTGTGTTCCGTAGCAGGCTGATCTCCTCAGTCGAGGTCGCAATGAAGTGGACAAGCTTGTATGCCGCGCTGCCGGTGACCGTGCCGAGAAAGTTGGATGGCGGAGGGACGGCATAGATGAGCGTGACCCAGCGCGGCTCGACCGACGGCGGCAGGTGCAGCGAAGTCCGGTACGGTGAACCGGCGACGCCGAACCGCATATCGCGGATTCGTGACAGCGGAACGGCAGCGTAATTGGCTGATCGCCCGAATCCTGTGCAGAGTGGAATGGGCGATCAGCGACGAGCCAGCCCAGGCCGTCGCAGGATTTGCACCGACCTAAGCCCGGCCCGTTCTTCTCCCAGCACAAGCTGACTTCCTGGTTGCTGACGCCCCCGAAATCCTCGTCCAGACCGCGGTCCGCGCTGGTGCCCTCGCGGTCGTTCCTCGTCTCAAGCCAGACGCGTCGCGGCTTGACCCGCCTAGCGCTCTTGGCCGAGACCTTGAGCATTTCGATGCCCGGTTTGATGAGAGCCGTCGGAACGCGGAACGGCGTCGGGCGAGGCGGAGTGTCCCTCGTCGCTGAAATGCTTCGCCGCGGCGACGAACGCGACGGGCTCACGCCTCCTGTGGGCTCCGCCAGACGCGCTCTGTTCGAGGTAGAGGAGCCTGTACGAATCGCTGCATCCTGTCGACCCTCTCGAACAGGCTCGTGGGCGTCTTTGGCGGCGCTAGAGCCTTCATCAGGCGGTCGAACTGATGACATCGTCAGGGTCGACGGAGCTCGTTCTCGGACGGGCACGGCAGCCATAGAGCGTGTTCAGCTGTGTGCAGGCATGCGATAGACTTTTCCCGGATGGAACGCTGCTCAGTAAGGGAAGGCTGCGACGACCACGTGCAAATCGCCGCGAGCCGTCCGAAATCTGGCGACCACGAGAAAATTTCGGAAAAGAGAATCTACAAGTCTTCGAGCCGCCGACTACGAGTCTCGTGTACGCTCGCGTGTCGGTGTATTTGTGCCGGTACCAGTCGCCGGCGGGCAGCAGCTGAGGATCTGGCACGACTGGTCGTCGCCGCACAGGACCGCGCAACCTTCTTCCTCGAGGCCAATTTCCGCAGCGGCCGAAGCGCTGATGTGCGAAAGAGCCGAGGCAATTTGACCGGGAGCGTTGCCGGATCCCGATTCGACAATCTCGGGTTGGATCGTCCTGAAACCTCGAGCGGAATTAGCACGCGCCAACAGTCGCACAGCCTGGAGGAACAACCAGACTCACGAGGCGTGGATGCCGAATCGATGGAACCTGCGCTTGATCTCCTTGCTGACCTTGACGAGGTCCGGACCCTTGACCATGATGTGGACCGACGCGACAATCTTGGACTCGGAAAGAGACCAGACGTGGAGGTCTGCAAGCCGGGCCCGAATCAGTGCCGAGCATCGGGATAGCGTCACACGAGCGGGGACGCCTCACCGTGCACGTTGATGACGCCCGGTACAGATGCGATACTGGACCGGAGGCGGTCAAGCGGCACTGAGGACGGAACGCCCTGCAGAAGGACGAAAGACGCCGACTTGACTATGAGTGGGCCACGAGGAGCTGAGTCAGTTGAGGGAAGCGTGTATCCATCTCGCTGAAATTTGACGCACCGAGGGGTAAAGCACTCGAAAAGACTGATCGTAAGAATGGCGAGGTTAGCGTGAAAACCGCATTAGACGGACGAGAAGGATTGCTCACTAATGATGGTGATGACGAGCGACACGGCGGGATCGAAGTACATCTTCCACCAGTAATCCGTGAGCCAGATGAAGAGGCCTGCGGCGATGACACCGACGTTGCCGAGCTGTCCGGAAGGACTGACGGGATCAGCCGCCGGGAACCCTGACGGAGGCGTACGACTGCAGAGCTCACCGCATCACCGAGCACATGGAGGAAGACGCCGCGCATGTTCATGCTGCCGTCCGCCGTGCTGTGGCCATGTCCACCGTGTCCACCGTGCGAGTGCCCGTGATCGTCGCTACCTCCGAGTCCGGCTTCGACGTCGTGCTCTCCCACGTGCCCTTGCTGCGACGAACCACCGGTGGTAGTCGCGCCATAGCCAGCGTCGTGCGCCTTCTTGACAACGCTTGCTCGCAGCGCGCCCGGGTGCATGCAGAGCTCGTCTTCGGCGTCTGGCGCCTCGAACTCCTCCACATCAGTACCCGCATCCGAGCCTGCGGGAGTGGTCGCGCCGGAAGCTGTTGCTGATTCCGACGCGAGTCCCGCGCCGGGTTTGCGCAAGGCCGAGCCATTCCGCAGCAAAGGGGTCCGATCATCGTCCGCGTGGGACGCATGGTTGCGTCCATTGTGCTCGGAGGCTGCCTTCTTGCCGTTGCCGTTGCCGTGCAAATGACCGTGTCCGTGACCGCTGGAGCCTCCACCGTGGCTGTGTCCGCCGTGATCGTGGAAGAGGAAGAGGCCGACAATGTTGGAGATCAAGCCGGCGGTCCCGACCGCGACGATCAGCTTTGGTTGCGTTACCTCTGCGATGACCAGGAGCGTCAGTGGCAGGTCGGCGTCGAATCCATGGCGCCGCGGCTGACCGGTGTAGTTGACGAAGCGAGCGATCGCCTCCATCCCGATTGAGAAGCACAGCGCGAGGAGGAAGACACCGTTGATGAGGGCTAGACGTAGGCGGCACAAGAGATCAGCCCTTGTCTCTCAAAGACGGAGCATCTGGAGTCGAGCCTAGTTCTCGATTGCTTACCTCCGAGGACCTCGGCGCGTTGCCAGCCGTATGAGAATTTCGAAGATGCCGCCGACGTCTCGGCGAGCTTGAGAGCTTGCAACGCGACGATGAGACTGCACACATCGTTGAGCCTGGTGCATACGACTGAGCGTCAGCGAATCCGACGAGAGAAGCGACCCTGCCGGACGTGACCGGACTTTTCCGTAGGACAGGACGGCTCACATATGGAACGAGTCGGCGACGAGGGCGAGACTCCCGACGACGGTACCGACGCCGAGTTCGAGAAAGAGGAATGCCGTGTCGACTGTGCGTCCAAGGAACGTCTACGGTCAACGTCTGAATGCGCTCACGCGCTGCGAGCAAGGGGCGTCGACTCACTCGCGAGCAATAGCTTGAGCTTGAACGCTCGCTTCTGGGTCGACATGGCGACTATGTTCCGAGCGACGATCCTTCGCGCAGATGAGGCTATAGCGTGAGGGAACGGCGCCACCCGACCTGGCGAGTTTTTGGCTCGTCGCGAGAAAGTCGTCATTTGTGTGCGAAATCGTCAGACGCGCCTCCCCCGAGGCGGATCCCTACTCCACACTGTAAGCCTCACCCCATTCGCTGAGGGACCGTTGCTACCTGACGAGCGGAGTCAGCACCATATAGGTTCTGCGCCGAAGACGCAGTCTTGGCTGGCGTACGACTCGACCTTCGTCCTTCGGCTGGCCGTCATCGCAGCATTACAATGACCTCGGGCAGGTCGCATCAGCGTGGTCCAGTATCACCCGTGCGTGCGATTGTGCGGATGAGGCGCCGCGCAGGCTGACCACGATCTACCATCTCTGCAGGTCAGGAAAATGTCTCTCGCCAATGCCGGCCAAAAGCGCTGCTGCCTATATGTACTCCATCGCTTAAGCGCTGCCGCTCATGCTTTATTGCCGCTACGCATAAATTCGGCTTCGTCTTGCGAGGCTTCGTGGCTGCGGGCGTGCAAGCCGGCTTTGCCTGCTCTTGTCCCGCCAGGTTGCCCCAAGCTCCCTGATCAGCAAGGTCGCCGAGGTCACTGCATAATCCGCAACGTCGCCGACGTTCCGGAGCTCCCTTCACTCGGCAGCACGAAGTCGGCCGGGGCACGGCTGGCGTGGATGCGTCCAGGTGGACTGCAGAGCTCCAAGGGGCTAGATAGAGCTGCATGGCTTGTTGAGTTCGAGAGTCCCCTTGTCCGTCGGTCGTAGTCGCTAATTTCACCAGCCCTCCACAGTACACGGTCTCGGCTTCAGGAGTTGATGCTTCACCGGTCAAAGATAGGAGAAGCCGGCTCGGGAACGGCGGTCGACCCTGCTCGAGCGGTAGACCAGCCTGCTGTGCTTCTACGGCCGACCCAACTGGCTGAGGCACGGCGGAAATTGCTTACGCATGTCTCGACTGGCCCACGGTGATGCGGCTGCGCGAAAGCAGACCGTCAGACCGTATCCGAGCCGGTAGTACAGTGCAAACAGACTGCTGCTATACGGACGACACCAGCCTTTGCCCGGACCGTAAAAACACATCCCTCGTGTGATGGATCTCACATGCGTCACAGGAGAGACGGCGGCGCCGAGATTGCCACGACCCGACGACGGGACTTCGGCGGCGCGCGCCGAATTTCACGCGTCTCTTACTCTCGCGTCTCCTCGCCCTCTGCGCGGCAACACCGCCTCGGACGCGCTCGTGTTGGCCTTGGGCGTACCTTGTGAGCATTTTGACGCCGCCTGCCTACCCGCACGAGCCCGCAAAGGATGCTGACGCGCCCGTCCCCTGCGCGCCACTTCGGTCCGAACCGAAAAATCTCGGCGCACCGAGCAGACGCTCGCAGGCCTTCTGGAGTCGCGCCGACGCTCGCAAGCGTTCGTATTCAGCTGATCTCGCGCTCAGGTCGACGCGGAGATGCAGCCGTCGCCCGGACCCGAGGAATCGCCGTCTCGCGCGCCTGCGGGAACGGCCCGCAAGGAGTCGACGGAAACGGCGACCCGGTCGACGCCTCTCGACGTGGAGGCCTCCATTCCATCACAAGGTGTCCCCGCTGCGGCCACTCGACCGTCACCGACATTAGAGGAATCGCCTGCGACGGCGTCGACCTCACGAGGCCCGCCCGGCGTGCGCTCGCAGCTTCCGCCCGACCTTCGACACTACCTCGAGCAGTACCCGCAGCCGGCATTCGTCCTGTGCGCTTCGGTCCTCCGCGAAGTATTGGTCGACAGGCCGGCCCGTCTCGCGGCGCAGTCGGGGAATCTGTCGGGATCGAGTCGACAAGGCAGCCAGACGGGAAGGCTAGCGCCGGGCTCTTCAGCTTCGGGAGACCCGTCCAGTACCGCCAAAGAGTCTGAGCTCACCTCGCGCCAGCTCTACGAAGGCGAGGTGACCGAAGAGGAACGTTGCGAGCGCGCTGAGGACGAGCGCAAGGCGGCCTTAAAGGCAGAGCGAGGTGCCGCGCTTCCGCACGGTGAGCCCGAGAGATGCTGCCCGAAATACGTGCGTAGACAGTATGCTGACGCGACTGCACCCATTGGTGCATGGCCTCTTAGACGAAGCGTCGACCGGATTGACTCCGGCATCCCTTCCTCTTAATTCCTTCGGATTCGTTGGAACCCACCCTCGCGCTCATGCTCGCGCAACCCGTGTCCTTGAGGAGGCTTTCTCGCGCGACGAGACCGCTCTCGTCGCCACTCTGGGACTGCGCGAAGGCGAGCACGAAGAGACGTTCACCAAGGCGAGCCTCCTCGAAGGCGGCGCGCAGAAGAGTCACGACCCGTCGCGGACCGCCGAAGGCGCAGTCAAGTCGTACTACGAACAGCAGATTCAGCACGAGCGAGCCAAGAAGGTCGTGGCGAAGGCAGCGGCGGAAGACGCGGCGCGTCGGGCCGAACGCACTCGACTCGGCGGTCCAGATGAAGAGCGCTTTGTTTGGAGCCAAGGCGAAGGTTCGAGTGGTCAGGCTCGCTGGAGGACGTCGGAGCTGGCTTGCCGAGGCCACCGCGACGAGCTTGGCGCGCCTGCGTCAGTCCCTCCCCGCTCGCCCAATCCGTCAATCGGCACATCGACTTTGCGTGATGCCTTGACTCCGTTCTGGCACAACGCTCGATGGACGGAGCTGTTCGCCCAGCGGGAAGACGCAGCGACATCCTCGGACGACGAGTTCGACATGTCGAAGCCGATCGACCTCGTCAGTGTTCTCTCGCGTGACGACGCGCTGGAACTGTCGAGCATGCTCGTCTCCGCGATCAAGCCGGCGTCGGAACGTACAGAAACCGCTCTCGCCTATTCCGCCCAAGCTGTACTGGTGGAAATCAAGTTCCCCGAGACCAGCGTCTTTAGACACGCCGCCGGCTTCGCGGCCTCGGCTGCAGAGCCGGCCTCTCCCCACGCGGGAGTCGCCACCTGTTCGATGGAGGCTAGCAGTGTCGGCAGCGGGTCCGTCTCGGACGGTGCCAAGTCGATCGCACACGAAGCGCAAGGGCAAGGTCCGGCTGTCCGTTCGAAGCACAAGGGGATACAAGGCGTGTCCGACAGTCCGCTGCCGCTCCTCCAGATCATCGCCACCTTCATGCCAGATGATGACGCTGTCGTCTGCACGACGGTCGTCACCAACGTCCCGCTCCCCGTCTCGGTATCGGGTACCGTCAGGAAACCCTCCGCAGAGTTCGAGCGCGAGCGCGCCCTCGTTCGCGAGCGGAAGCGCGAGGCAGAAGCCCGCGAGGCAGTCAGTCTCCGCCGGCATGTCGAGGAGACTCAAGTCCCGTCCGCAGTCGCGCAGCAGGAACGGGGCGAGGACGTCAACGCGGAAACCATCGGCCGACGCTCACGCGACAAAGCGCGCGACAATCCGAACGTCCGCGAAATGCCGGAGAGCTTGCCCCATGCTGAGGTGGCTCCCTCACCGAAGCAAGGCCTAGAAGGTCCCATGCGACACCCCGAACCGCCCGGGCGAAAACCCGCGAATCCGGTTCGGTCAGGCGCCCCGTCGTCCAGACCTTCGGACCAGGTCTTCAGCCTCCGAGATGCGCCTCCAGAACGCGCATCGACGGCGCCGACGATCGCGCGCCTGTTCTCCACGGAAGGGGCACAGCTCGATTTTTTGCGCGAGGATGAAATCGCAGCATCGAAGCGACGTCTTGGTCAGCCAACTCCAGCACGCATCACCCCCGGCAAGGCCGAACTCTTGCGCCCGGTGCGACTTGGCGACGTTGAAGAGGCGATCGAGGACGAGGAGGACGATGTGGTTGATGACGAGGACGAGGCGCTCGCTCGGCTGCGGCGAGCCTCTCATACCGGTTCCACGGACTCGCTCAATACCCTCGGTCAGTCGACGTCGGTAGCACTAGATGACTGGGAGACGAGCCTGGCGGCAGAGACGGCAGAGACGGCGGTACCGTCGTCAAGCGCAACGAGCCGGCCGCCCTCTCCCGCCGTTGAGACTTCACGCCCTCTGGCTTCGCAAAGAGGTCCGTACCACCATGCCGGTGCCAGCGCTTCGAGCAACTCGCCTATCGAATCCAGCTCGCCTGTACGACCGAGTGGACCGAAGAGACCCCGACTCGGGGGACCAATTCAAGCGACACTCTCCGCTCAAGGAGAGCATCGCTTCCAAAGCGTCTTATCGTCTACGAGCTGCGGACGCCTGATCCTTGGCATGGACTGGAGCGCAGCTCCGCTTGGCGATTTCACCGCCTGGTCGCCCAGCACGCGGATCCACGTGCTGGGCACTTTGTCCGACCCTTGGCCGAACGCGATCCTTATCGACGACGTACTGCTGTACAACGACGCTTACGCGATTCTCATCGGCTCTCGCCATCCGAACATCTTCGGCAAGAGCGGAGCAGAAGCGGTGAACGCCGATCTGCCCGGGGCGTGGCAGGCGAGTCTGACCCTCAACTCTTTGGCACGACATCGCAGGCGACTGAACGAGCTCCCTTCTGTAGATCCGCATCGAAGAAGACAGCAGCGCATCTCGCATCTTCGACGATCAGTGCGTTCTGCTGATGCGCGAAGGGATCCAAGAGGAATGCTGTGAGCTATCCTCCGCAGGCTAATCCCGTGGGAGCCACAACTCACGTTTGCCCGGCAGACTTGACCTGGTCGCACTCGCTCCTCCGGGACGAAGAGGGGCAGTTTTTTGGAGAACAGGTGCGTGTGTCGTGTGTCCTCCTAAGCTCCATTCCTTCGGAACTCATGAACACCGCACCTTTGACAGCGCCGCGTCATCGAGATGACCTCGCGAGTCATCGCCGAACGTCGACTTGCTACGCTCAGAGAACTTTCGCAGGCTACGCTAATGGCACGCTCGCTCGAAGGTCAGCTGCTCAGGACGGAATGAGTGTGTGACTGCTGCTGATACTTTTGAGACAGAGTTGAGCGAGAAAGCCGCAACAGCGCTCGGACAGAATCCGCACGACATTCCGTTCACGCTCTTCTACTCTTGCGATATCGTGTCGGCAACGCCTGGCATGCGGACTGTCGGCGTCGCCGTCAGTAAGGCCGGAACCGTGCAAGAAATGTCGCGCTCGAGCAGGACCACCGACCCTTCTCTCCAGCGGATTCGCCTCGATCTCCGCAGTACCGTCGGTGTTCCAGAGCAGCATCCGAGCGCGCCGATCAAGATCATCTGCGCGATGGCTCCCGACACGACGACCGACGCGCTGTCTTCCGTGTGGTCCTTCACCGCTCCCCTCTCTGGCGACAGCGGCGCTTCCTCCACGACTTCGGAAGAGACGGCGTCGTCGACGGTCTCGCCTTTGGTGGAGGCTCTCCATACGCGGAAGCCCGTCTTCATCAGCGACCTCGGGACGCGAGCGGACGGTTTCGGCCCGGGCGTATGGCCAGAGCGTCCAACGAGCGCAGTGGTGCTCCCGGTCCTCATCGAGGGAGCGGCGGTACCCAGAGGCGTGCTCATCATTGGTCTGAACCCGCATCGCCCGTTCAACGCGCCGTATGGCGTCTTCCTGTCACTGCTCTCTCGCACGATCTCCGCCGCTCTCCTCGGCGTGTCGAAGTATCAGGACCAAAGTCGTCGCGAACGCGAGCTTCTGTCGCTCGGTAACGCGCGGCAGGCCTTCTTCGCAAACGTGACGCACGAGCTGCGCACGCCGTTGCAGCTCATTGTCGGGCCGCTGCAGGACGTCTTGAACTCGACAGTTTCGGCGCTCGCAGAGCAAGACCGCTCGCACCTAAGCGCCGTCCTCGGAAACGCGTACCGACTGCTGCGTCTCATCAATACTCTCCTCGACCAGAGCCGCCTCGAGAGTGGCGGACTCGACGCCAAGTTCCGTCCAATGCAGATTGGCGGGCGCGTCCGCGCCATTTCGGAACTCTTCCGCAACGCAATCGAACGAGCGGGGCTCGTCTTTGATGTCGCTATCGGCGAGGATCGGTGGACGACGAGCGGGCCCTGTTACGTCGCTGACGAGCTTCTCGAAGGCATCGTCTGCAACCTCTTGTCGAACGCTCTCAAATTCAGCCGAGCCGGAACGATCACAGTCGATGTCAGCTTCGATGCCTCGCAGGCTATTCTGAGCATTCGAGACACTGGCGCAGGCATCGATGAGGCCGACTTGGACGCCATTTTCGAGCGCTTCAAGCGCGCCGAAGCAGCGCGCCACATCGCCGGTACCGGGATCGGCCTCAGTCTTGTTCTGGCCTACGTCGAAGCGGCCGGCAGTACCATCTCCGTCAGGTCGAAGCTTGGCGAGGGCAGCAACTTTACTGTGCGCATCCCGCGCGGTTCAGCGCATGTGCCGCCCGGACTACTCGACGAAGACCCTTACGAGACCATGAGTCCCGTGCCGCAGTCGACTCAGACCCTCGCGCTCATCCAAGATGCCGAGCTGGGCCGTCAGGAGCTCGCAGCGCCCGGCAGAGAGGGTCCCGGGCTCGAGACCAATGATCGTCCTCGCCGCGAGTCGCAGTCGTTTCCTCCTGATGATGACGGAGTCGTCGCATCCGGTCCTTTCCGCCTCGATAAAGAATCGACAGTCTGCCTCGTGGTCGATGACAACGCCCAAATGCGAGCCTGGATCAGGGCGGCCCTCGCTTCGCGTGAGCCGAACGAGCTCAGACGACCTCCCTTCGTCGACTGACCAACTTCCACTTTCATTTTCAGGGTGGACGGTCGTCGAAGCTCGAGACGGTCGCGAAGCGCTCGATTACGCTCTGGCTCATCCGGTGTCTATCGTCATCGCCGATTTGGCGATGCCTGTCATGGACGGTCGAAACCTGCTCGCTCAACTGCGGCAGAACCCTCCGACTAGCAGCGTGCCCGTCATCTTCATCTCGGCCGAAGCTGCTGCAGATGCGCGCGTAGACGCGCTCTCGCTCGGCGCCGACGACTTCCTGGTCAAGCCGTTCGAATCGCGCGAGCTCGTCGCACGGACCATGGTCCATCTACAGACTGCCCAGCATCGCAAAGAGCTGGAAAGTTGCGTTACCAAGCGTACGGAGGCTCTCGTCGCGAGCGAAGAACGGCTCAAGAAGCTCGCCGACCAGATGAACACGCTCGCGGCTGTCTCCCCGGTCGGCATCGTCCAGGTCAACACGACCGGCCAGATCATCTACGCCAACCCGCGCTTCTACGAGATCTCTGGGCATCCGCCCCCTCAGCCGCACGCCGAGGCTAGCCATGCCGCCGAGACGAGCGTGGGCGACGGCTGGCTCGAGAGGATCGCCCTCCATGATCGCGCAAAGGTCTCGCAGATTTGGCTCGAAGCAGTCCGTCAATGGAGTCCTTCGGGTCGCATTCTCAAGACCGAGCTCCAATTCGCCAACGGCAAGTGGGCTCAGCTCGAATTGCGACCTTTCGAGAACGGCCACATCGGAGCGTTCGTGCGTTGACGCTTTGGCACTTACCTGCGATCGCTGGCCTAACGTGGATTTCCCTGCTACAGACGGACATCTCGCACCAAAAGGAGGTCGAAGCGTCCCACCTCGATGTTGTGGAACATCGCGCGCAGGAGGCAGAGGAGACGAGGAGGGCCACGGAGTCCTTCATGGACACAGTGCGCTGTCCTTCCTCGTCCCGAGGTTCTCGCTCCACCAGCTGACAAATTCACCCCCACCGCAGGCCTCGCACGAGCTCCGGAACCCGCTGTCAGGCATCGTAAGTGTCCCACGATCATCCCTCAGATTGACCGCAGCCCAGCACTGACAATACTCGAATTGTCCGCAGTGGCAGAATGCCGAAGTCGTCCATAGCTCGCTTGAGCGCACACTTGAATGGGTCGATGGGCTCGTCAATGATCATGCCGTCTCTGATGCGCCCGCCGTGCGAGAACGCCTGCTGGAGGACCTCGACGGCGTCGCGAGCATTCGCATCTGTGCTGAGCATCAAAAGCGCATCGCCGATGGTGAGCGATCTCAGCTTGACCGTCTGATGATACGACCACGCTGATGAGGCCCCGCAACAGACATCATCAACGTTAGCAAACTCAACCTCGGTCTGCTCAGCATCGAGCTCAGCCCCTATTCCCCGGTCGACATTCTGTATGAAGTCAAGCAGACGTTCGAATCTTCGGCAAAGACGGCCAACGTGACGATCGAGATCGAGCTCGACAACTCGCTCAAGGCTTTCGAGGTCGACAAAATTATCGGCGACGCCGTCCGGATCCGCCAATGCGTCTACAACTTCGTACGTGACACCACTCAGGTCTCGTATGGCACGGATCCGGAGAGGGGTGTCAGCTGACACTCGTTTATCACCCTGTCCTCTCCTAGGTCTCGAACGCGATCAAATTCGCAGCCCAATCGGAGAAGAAGTTCGTTCGCCTTCGACTGAGCGTGACCAGCGCCGAGCCGCACCTAGACGCCGCCGTGAAGCGGATCGCTGCCCCGGGACAATCGTTCGAGCCACCAGCGGGGTGCCTCTGGTTCATCTTCTCCGTCGAAGACTCTGGCAAGGGTCTCGATCAGCATGGCTTTGACCGCCTCTTCACCCGATTCGCTCAAGCAAACCCGCGGACGGACCAATACGGCGGCAGCGGGCTCGGTCTTTTCATCGTCAAGAAGCTCGTCGAGCTGCAGCGCGGATTCATCGAAGTCGCCTCGGAACCTGGGCACGGGGCCAGATTCAGCTTCGCCATCCCTGCTTCACGATGCGAGCCACCGGCAGCGTCTCCGGCAACGGAACGCACGCCGCTCAGTGCGCCAGCGTGGTCTCCCGCCGAGGTCAGCTCGACCAGCACCGCCGCAACATCGCCCCTCAGCGAATCGGCGTCGTCGTACTTCCCGCGCATGCGGATGCCCAGCACTGGCAGCGAGGCTCCTCTTCCTGCCCCGCCGCTTGCTCCTGCTGGTCCAGTCCGTGTCCTCATCGTCGAGGATAACGTCATCAATCAGAAAATCATGACGTGAGTTCGCCGCTCCGTAGTCTTCGGATTGCCGCTTCCTAGCCACTCGCGTTCAAAGTTCCCCGTCAGCTGAGCACTGAAACTCTTACCTTGACAGTCGTCAGCTCAAGCAGCAAGGCTTTGAGGTCGAAGTCGCCGGCGATGGCCAAGAGGCGCTGAACATGCTAATGGACGACTCGAAAAAGGGTGAGCTGGACGTCAACGTCGGAGGAGGCGGCCCCTCCACATTCTTCCACGTTGTGCTCTGCGACATCGAGATGCCCGTCATGGACGGTCTGACGGCGATCCGTGAGCTGCGCCGTCACGAGAAGGACGGCGAGATCTCGCACCGCTATGTAAGTCTGTACTGCCTCGGCTGAGCATGCGAGATCGTATGCTGACAAAATCTGTGCGCAAAGTCTGTCTGCGCAGTGACCGGCAATGCGCGTGAGGAGCAAAGAAAGGAGTGCCTCGCGGCGGGCTTTGACGATGTGAGGCCTGTCCGCTTCGGCCTCAGCAAGCTCACAACTCACGACCATAATGCTTGCTGCAGATCGCCAACAAGCCCTACAACCTCAGTCGGCTACTACAGCAGATCTCGCAGCTGACCGGCCTGCCTTTGACCGGCACGCGCTGAGAGAGTCGGGCTCTGCGACTTCGAGAAGCTTCTCTTTGCATTGCATACTGCATTTCCACTTGATTCCCGCGACGCGCTCTGGGATGACCTCACCGGAAACAAGCGTGTGCTCTCTCCGGTCTCAGATTCCCCAGGCGGAACCGCGCCTCCTCGGGGTCGGCCAAACTCACCTAGAAAGGTTCACCGCGCGATGCTCATGACGAAAGCTCGCTCGCAAAGCCTGAATCTACCTATGATGATGCCAGAGAGATAATTCGTGAAAGTAGCCAATGCGTCTTCACGGTGCGCCGCTTTGCCTTGCGTCCCGCTCGGGAACCGAAGCGCTCAACCTTCCCTCTCGCCTTTCCACCTCCCATCTCCTCACTTGGGACACAAGCATAGTATTCTCGTACCTACAATTTCGATCATCAAGCCGAAAGCGATCCTGGCGAGTCGCATCCACCGCGCGGGCACGCCCGCTCTGATCGACTTGCCACCCGCGGCTTACAATCGCCCGATCTCGGGTGAGTCTTTGCTCCTGTCGCAATCCGGTCACTTGTATGCTCACGGGGAACAACGATCTGCCTGCAGCTGCGCCTACGCTCGACACGCCCGGACCCCGTCAGTACGACACGGCAAAGGACCTCACGCCTCGTCCCGCTTCGACGCCGTACTCGCTCACTCCGTTCAAGAGCCCGGGCGATTCGGGGTACGAGACCAAGTTGGTCGGACCGCACGCCGACTACTTTGGCGCCAAGCCGATGCTCCAAGCCCTCGACGACCTCGACGTAGGCGGAGACATTGCGGGGAAGGTCTCGCTCCCATCTCCAGAGACCTCGGACCTCGTCGGACCCGCTCCGGACTTCAAAGGGACGGTTCAACTGGATGAAGGCGACTCCTCCGAAGCTGAGGGTGACGTGGGAAAAGCGCCGGTCTGCCGCGACAGCTCCATCTCTTCCCTCGACCTCGACGCGAGACCAAGCTCCTCCTTCGCCCTGCAATCGCTCTGGAGCAGCGACTCTTCGGAATGGATAAGGGACACCGACAGTGAGGTGTCGTTCCGATGCCGCACGGCCGCCGCCGCAGAGCGCGTGTGGGCCGCTCTCCAGCAGCGCGAAAACAAGCCAAACCCGGTCAAGGAGTCCACGCGCTTCAAGCGCATGAGCATCTGAGGCGCATCGATTCGTCGAGCTCGATCCGCCTGAAATGCACGCGGTCTGAAGGAGGATCCCGGGGAATGGAGCTTTGCTTGCTTGGAGGTTGTGGCCGCGCCCTCCTTTTCTTCTTGTTCATAGCCTATTAGCCGCCCCTGTTGTTGCACTTGTCATGTATCTGCACCTCCAGACTCGCAGCCTCGAGCCTTGCAAGCGACGCCGACCCAGAGTGTGAAAGCGGGTCGGCCTTCTCAATCTTCAGCCGCGAGCCTTCACGCCGCGTTTCGACGGCAAAGAGGATATACGCCGGTCGTTGAGAAAACCGACATGCCTTCTCGAGTAGTGTGCCGGGCAAGGCAAGCAATTCCGCAAGAAAGGCCTACTCAGCGCTGGACGAGTTTCCACTTGCCCTCCCTCCACGCCGCTCGCCCTTGCTCGCCCTGCAGCAGCAGAACGTCCCTCTTCCCGTACGCCTTGACCGCCTCGATCGCCCACCCGCCCATTGAGATCGCCCACACGAGTGTCGCGGCGTAGAAAAAGTTGGCGTTGCCGGTCCCGGCCGAGAGCCAGAGGTGGTGGAAGGCGGGCAGGAGGAGGACGGCGTAGAGAGGGAGCAGGGTATTGAAGAGCGGTGAGGAGACGTCTGGGAAGCGATGGACATGGTCAGCCAGGTTCAAAAATCGCGGAAGACTGGCTGGCCGGAACGAGGGTGTCGGAATCGAGTCAAGCCCACGGCCGCGGACCGATTCAGCGCTCAGACGGCAGCGCTCGTGCGGCGACGCAGAACTGACTCACATGGCAGGTACTCCGAGAAGCAGCCGAGGAGAGCGTGCCAGATGGCCCAGTCTGCGAAACTCGGGTAGCTCTTGAGGAGCGCGATCGTGCCGACAAGCAGCGTGCAGGCAAACAGCGGCTCCTTTCTGCCCGTCAACAAGAGGTCAGGACGCACGCTCAGTGAGAGGCGTTCTCAAAGTCAACGACGACGGCGGGGACACGAGAGGACGCACCGGTACGCGATCGTTAACGGGGCGACGTAGATGAGCGGATGCAGGGCAAAGACGACGAGGAAGAAGGCGCGGAAGTGGTCAAACATCTCGATGAAGAAGTACCACGCCAGCCCGATGTTGGGCTTGAGGTCCGAGATGGTCAAACTAGGGTGCCAGAGTCGGTCGCAAAGTCAGCGATCTTAGCTGCGGATGCGCACAGCGGACCCGTCGCCGCGTTCTCAGGCAATGAGAAGGAGACGCACATGACTCCGTATACGCTCGAAAGGTACGACCAGCTGCCCGTCCACCACCTGCTCCAGGCGAGCAAGGCGATCTGGTGCGCCGCAAAGGCCAGGACACCTTGCACTGCGAAGGTCCGGCGATCCGGTCGCGGTTGATCAGGCGAGACCGAGCTGTATGCAAGGAGTAGGAGCGGCGGAAGGAGCATGGCCGGGTACAGGGAGACGTGGGTGGCGAAGGAGAGAAAGAACGCGGCCGGAATCGCCGAGCCTGGTCGACAAGGGGTCGTCAGCAGCAGATTCTCCGAGGTACCTTGTCGATTCGAATAGAGAGCGACAGCTCGCGCTCACCTCCTAGAGCCGCATCCAGCGCGAGCGCGAGGAAGAGGTTCGAAAACGCTGCGGTCGACCGAGCCAGCATCGTGACGACTGCAAACGGGTGAAGCATGTGTCTGTGGGCACATCACGAGTCCCGTCAGTCTCTTCTGTGAGGTCGTTCACCAGAGGGAAAAGGGGCTCACATCGCTGCGACGCGTGCTGGCGACCACACTCGTTCGCGCTCTGTGTCGAGGACTTTGCCCCTCTTTCGCCTGCTGGCGATCCTCCCGAGTGTCCACGCCGTGACGACGTCTGCGCCGATCCAGAGAGCGTAGCTCGGCCATTCCGAACCGAGCTGGGTGAGCGGACCGACGAACGCGAGGAGGGCCGGCGGCGTATGACATGACGCCGAGTCGTACGGGTTCACTTGCGGTCGGAGCCGCGTCAAGAGGTGGTACCCTTCCTTGACTTGGGAGCACGACCCGAATGTCAGTTTGGGCAGCTTGATCGAGCTCGTCAGGCTTTGTTTTGCGACTTACGGAGCGTGAACGCGGTCGTCGAAGGTTGAGCAAACTGGACCGATTCGTGCGCCGACGACGACCTCGCGAGCAACGCGACGAGTCCAGCTCGGAGTGTAGCTCCTATCGTCAGGACAGCGGCCGAGTCCGAGTCCATCTGGTCTGCGTGAAGCTCGCCCGGAACAGACGACTTTGCTCGGTGACGCGACGACCGCGAGTGTAATTCCATCGGTGCAATACACTTCAGTTTCTAATCCAAACCCTTTTGTAATCGAGTCGGCCCGCCGAAATGTCTCATCAGTTTGGCAGTCTCCGGCTATTCTCGGCGGCCGGATTCCCACAGCGGTGCTGCCGGACTTGGCGCCGGATCAAGCCTCCTCGGGGATCCTCGAACCCTGGCCAACATCGTCTCAGCAACGCACACACTCCCATCCGTCAAGGCCGCAGCGCATCACTGGCCCATGCCTTTCGGTTCTCCAGTCCCGTTCGCCGAACCGGCAGACCTCCGAGTCAGTCTCCGCCCGCCCGCGCTCTCTCGCAGACCGCTCCTTTCACCTGGCGCTCCAACTGACTACGATAGCCCAACAGGACCTACCCTCGCCGTACTACACCGAGTCGCACCACCAGCTGCGCAAAGCCGCGAGAGCATGGTCAGCCTCTCCCGCACCCCCACTTTCTCCCGAAACGAGAAACCTGACCCTGCCTCACAGGGCGGAACAACACATCATGGAGGTCGCGTATGAGTGGGAGGAAGAGACCAAGACGGTCGACCCGAAAGTGTACCAGCAGGCGGCCGACGACGGGATCGTCACCTGCCTCGCGTTCGGGACGAAAATTCCTCGCAAATGGGCAAAGCAGGACGGGACCGTCTTTGGCGGAGTCAAGGTCGAAGAGTGGGACGGATTGTGAGTCGTCCATCCCCGACTCGTCGCAGGCGCGCTTGCCCGAGACCCTGACACAGCGTCGATCGCCTGCCGGCAGCCACGACATGATCCTCATCGACGAACTGCACCGCAACGGTTCGCTCGGTGTCGGACAGGGACTCTTTGGCGGGATGCAGATCGGCAAGTTGCGCGCTCCCGTGTATGCACTTTGGTCCGAGCACCAATACTGACGGAGAGGGGGTCGAAGCAGGCTGCCCGCCGATCTACCACTACGGCTCGCAAGAGCTCCAGGACCGCGTCTTGCCCGAGATCATGAGCGGCAAGAAGCGCATCTGCCTCGCCATCACAGAACCGGAAGCCGGTTCTGACGTCAAGAACCTGTCGACCGAGGCGAAGCTCTCGCCGGACGGGAAGCACTACATCGTCAACGGGGTGAGCTTCTTCTCTCGCCCTGGCCCTGGGATGTCCTGAGGCCCTCTTGGGTGTCCCGAGCTGATCCTGGGGCTAATAGACGAAAAAATGGATTACGAACGGAGGTAACAAAAAAATCCCCGCTCCCTTCCCTTCGTTTCCCCGGTCTGGGTCCTTCCCGAGCTGTGCAGCGGCTGAACCCATCACCCTCCTAAACAGTCTACTCGGACTACTTCACGACGGCGGTCCGCACCGCCGGCCAAGCAGGAGACGCCAAGGGGATCTCGTTCCTCCTGATCCCGAACGGCGAAGGCGTCTCGCGCCGGCGCATGTTCATGTCGGGCCAGCACTGCGCCGGGACGACTTACCTCACGTTCGAGGACGTCAAGGTCCCCGTCGAGAACTTGATTGGCAAGGAGCATGAGGGTTTCAAGATGATCATGAGTAACGTGAGTTGTCGCGAAGCGCGGGAGGCTCTCGCCGAGCGCGGCTGCTGATTCTCCCTCTCGCGATGCCCATCTCGGCCAAACGTCATACAGTTCAATCACGAACGCCTCATGATTTGTTACGTCGGCCACCGCCTCGCCCGGATTTGCATCGAAGACGCCATCAAGCATGCCCTCCGCCGCAAGGTCTTTGGCAAAAAGTTGATCGACTCGGAGGTGATCCGGAGCAAGCTCGCGCAGATGAGTCGCGAAGTCGAAGCTCAGCAAGCGTGGATCGAGGTGCGCCCCGCTCTGTGAAGACGGTCGCCGTCAAAGAGACAAAACAAGGCACATTCCCGTGCGAGCTGACCCCGACCGCCCTTGCGCGCAACAGTCGATCGTGTTTGCAAACGAGCGCCTCGCTCCGGCCGACGCGAACCAACGCCTCGGCGGCCTGACCGCCCTGCTCAAGGCGCACGTCTCGATGACGCTCGAACTAACGGCGCGCGAAGCCGTCCAGATCTTGGGCGGGATCGCGCACACGCGCGGCGGCGTCGGCGAGCGCATCGAACGGATCCGGAGGGACGCCAAGGGCGTCGCGATTCCCGGTGGCTCGATCGAGATCATGGAGGACTTTGGGATCCGGCACGAGATCAAGCGCGCGACGGTGGCCGGGACCAAGCTGTAGTAGGAAGAGTCGAAGCTCGCTCTCTGTACAGATGCTCTGTTTCCCGATTCTCTAATGGGCTAGCCCGCGTTGGACAAGGAATATGTGACGTCGCTCTACAGAAGTACGCCTCTACGGTCATGCTCTAACGATGTCTCTAAAACCGGAACCCAAACTCCTTTTCGAGGTACTCGCGCATCGGACCGACCTGCATGTCGACCCACTCGACATCGCGGCTGTCCAGACTGCCCCGCGCCTCGTCGCCACCCGTCGTAAACACCTTGGCGCGCCTCGGTTGCCCCTCCTTGTCGGTGTACATGAGAGACCTCCGCGCGCCTCCTGTCCCGGGAAGGAGTCGCGTGACGAGGAAGAAGGCGTAGAACGACCCGACCGCGTGCGAAGCGGAAAAGTGGTGGTACAGGCGGTAATCGAGGAGCGGGACCGAGACGAGGTGAAAGTGGAATTGCGGCGTCCAGAACGAGCCTTGGGCGCGGAGCACTTTGTCCGACGGGAGGGGCAACGAGAGAGGAGTCGCAGCGGTGGACGGGTCGGGCCGGACGAGGCGGTACATGGTCCAACCTGGTTGGGAGTCGATCGGCTGGGTCTGGTCGGCTCCGAGCGGGAGTTGCTCATGGACGAGGCGGAACGCTTCGTACGGGTTCAAGCCGATGACGGTCGAGCCGTTTTCGAGAGCGATTCTGGTCGATGTTGTTGGACGGGTCAGGTAGGGAACCCTCGCGCGCTAGGACCAGGAGAGTGGAACGTACGGGACTGGACACGCCCACGGACCCCACGCTGCGTCGACGAGGTAGCGTTTCTCGCTGCCGGGCCAGTCGACGACCTCGAACCCGTGAGTGAACGTGCCCCACTTGAACCCGTCCGGGTGAGTCACCGGGTCGTTGTTGAGGTTTTTGAACGTCCGCCCGACGAGTTCGGAGACGCGGAACCCGAACGCGCGGAGGAACGCCGAGAAGGTCGGGTTGACGGCGAAGCAGAAGGCGCCCTTTCTTTGGCGGATGACCCTGTCGAACGCGAGGATTCCCTCGGGCATGTTGTCGAGGGCCGACGTGAGGGAGATTGGAGTGGCCGGGTCGGACCCAGGTTGCCACAATTGCTCTGCGACGTGCATCGGAGTTGTGTCTTTCGGTATGGTTTCGAGTTGGCTCTGGAGCAAACGAGCGAGCAAGTCCAAGCTGGGTGGTTGTTGCAGGGTTTGTGCTGCGGGCAACCCGATGCGGTCGAGGTACTCGGTTGCCTCGTCTCGACTGAGGGTGACTTGGTGCCACGGGTCCTTTGGGATCGAGTCGGTCATGACTGGTGCGCCAGAGAGTAGAGAGAGGGAGAGAGAGAAGGTCGAGGCGGCCAAAGTGGAGCCGCTCGGCGCTGCGTTGAGTCGAGTCGACCTCTTGCGTACGCTCTCGCGTTGACTCGGAGCAGCCCAGCCATGACCATGGGATGTGAACCTCACACACCTCCGTTCACTTCGACCCTCGTCACGAGTCGCTCGGTGCGTCTCCCTCTCGTTGCTGCTGCTGCTGCCGGATGACTCGGTGTCGACTGATGGAGAACCATGACTGCAGACCGACGACCTCGTAGAACTGTCACTAGAGTCAAACAACGCGACTCGGGCTCACCCAGACCCAGACCCGACCGGCGAGCCACCCCGGCACCCGGTAGACGCTTCGACTCGGACGGCGTCATCACCGTCGACACTCGATCGCTCTCTACCTGCAGACCCGCTCGGTGCGACTCGAGACACGACAGAGGACGCGGACGAGGATCGCCTCGCCGAACTCCTCTGGTGCAAATCCGCAGTCTACCTGAACCCGAACGCCAACTCGTCATCGTCGCCCAACGCGGGCTTGCCCGGCTTTCTCGCCGTCGTCCGCGCAAAGGACCCACTCGGCCAACCGAAACAACTCGTCAGCTGGATCCCCGAGAAACTCGTCGAGGGGACCCGCGACTTTGACGCGTTCGTCCTCGTCGAACTGTCGTCGCGTCAGTCCCATCCCCTTCTCCCCGGGGGGTCAGGCGCCCGCACTTTGACCGCACCGCTCACGCTTCTCTCACTGACACTGCCTCCGGTCGCAGAGAACGAACGCGATGTGCTCGTCCACCTCCCGCCCGTCATGGACGACAACAGCGCGGCGGCCACCACGAGCTCGCCGCGGTCGTACGCCTTTTCGCACCCGGTCGCCTCGATCTACTCGGTCCAGGTCAGGCCGCCGACGCTGACCTCGTGGATCGGCTCCGTCACGATCTCGCTCTTTGGTGGCGCCACTCTCCCGCCGCTGTACTTCCACGACGACGAGTCCAAGTCGACCCTCCTCGACCAGGACCGGCGCGCGAAAGCGCTCGGCGTTTCGTCGTTGTCGTTGTCATCGTCGCATTCCGCCGCCGCCGCATCCCCACCCGTCCCTCTCGCACCGAGCTGGGGCGGCGAAGCGTTTGTCTCGCGACTCAAGAAGCACGCGCGCGTCGTCCGGAGTCAACTCGACCCGAGCGTGTTCCTGATCAACCCGTCCCGGGTCGACCTCGAAGCACACGTCGCCGGCCTCGCCTTGACTGAGGACGCCGTCCCGGACGGCGCGATGCAGAGCGTCCGAGCGCGCTTGCCCGGCTCGGGCTCGAACTCCGACAGCGGGAGACTCGCGCGTTCAGCCGACGACGGTCGGAACGCAGAGCGGACGAGTATCCTGCACCAGTCGTCGCCCGTCTCGGGCTCGTCCGGTCGGACTCGGACGCGGATGCACCGGACGCAAGCAGCGGCTCCGACGGCTCCGACGCTCGAGAAGGCCGAGAACGAATGGCCCGACGACCTCGACGCCCGCAACGGCAACGATCCGAACAATGGCGGCATGGACGCCTTGACGTTCAGCGTCCTGAACGGGTTCAGTCGGATCACCCGGAGCGCGCGGCAGATCTCGCAACAAGCGGCGTCGACCGTCCTGTCGCACCCGCTTGCGAAACCGCTCGCCAAGCACGTTCCGAAACCGATCGCACAATTCGCCCTCGCCCCGGGCGAAGTCAGCAAACTGACGGACGCTGCCGGCGTCGGCGCGTACGACGCCGCGCGCGTGTACCTCGCCAAGTGGGCGAGGATCGTCGCCGAGGAAGGCGAGCGCGCGCGCAAAATCGAGTACGGCGTCGACGACGGCGCCTTCTTGGGCGACGAGCTCGGCGAGTCGACTGGTGTCTTCGAGGTCCTCGCCAAGACGTACCGCTTGAAGCAGAAACCTCGGTCGACGCGCGCGCCCAACACGCCGATCCAGCTCGAGGAGTGGCGCGCCTGGTTCGAGCCGAACGAAGGGTGCCTGTTGCTCGATGAACAAGAGGCGAAGCGCCGGATCTTCCAGCGCGGGTTGGCGGACAACGAGGTCCGGAAGCAGGTATGGCCGTTCCTGCTCAAACTGTACCCCTGGGCTTCGTCGAGGCAAGAACGGAGCATCATCGCAGACGCCAAAAGGTGGGCTTTTCCTTCACTCTGTCGTTTTCACCACGTACTCATATGACTGGCCGACTTGCAGCGCCGAGTACGAAAAGGCGAAACGGGCCTGGATGGATGACGACGCGTTGCACAAGACGGAACGGTACCTCGAGGAGGACCACCGCGTCGGTGAGCGTCCAGCTTGCTCGATAGTCTGCTCCTCCTGCAGCCGTCATCTCATCGTCTGACTCTAGCTCTGGCCGTTGCAGAAATCGATTGCCGCCGGACAGACCGCACCCATCCGCTCTTCCTCTCTGACGTGCCCCCCGAAGAGCAAGGGGCCCATCCGCCGAGCAACGCTCACGTCATGGCGATGCACGACGTGCTTATGACTTGGGTCTTTGCGCCGACCGATGCGGAAGAGAATGCGGCGGCGCCTACTGCAGACTCGGCGCCACCGAGCCCGCGCAATTACGTGCAGGGCATGTCGGACCTGTTCTCGCCGTTGTACGTCGTCCTCGACGGCGAGCAGTGGCTCTGCTACGCCTTGTTCGAGTACCAGATGGAGCGACAGGCGGACAATTTCCTCGTCGACCAGAGCGGCATGGCGCGCCAACTCGCCGAGCTGCAGTCGCTCCTCCGCGTCATGGATCGCGGCTTGTACCATCATTTTGGTGAGGTCGTCGGCTCTACGAAGGCTTCGCGCTCGCTACTGACGGTGCATCGCTGGCGCTTCGCGCAGAGACGACCGGTTCGCTCAACCTCTTTTTCTGCTTCCGGTGGTTCTTGACCTCGTTCAAGCGCGAGTTCTCCTTCGACGACACGATCAAGCTCTGGGAGATCTTCTACACGGACTACCTCGGCACGCATTTCCACCACTTTTTCGCGCTCGCCATCCTCGAAGCGAATCGGGACGTGATCGTCCGGTACCTGCGAGAGTTTGACGAGGTGAGTCTGTCTGTGATCCGGCTCGGGGAGGACGTCGGACTGAGCGTGCACTATCTCTGCAGATCCTCAAATACATCAACGAGCTCTCTCAGACGCTCGACCTCGCCACGCTCATATCGGACGCCGAAGTGCTCTACTATACCCTGCGAGAAATCGTCGAGGCATCGACGCCCGCCCCGCAGAGTGACACCGGCCTGCGGCATCGCAACGTCGCCGGCAAGTCGAGCGAGCGCGCAGTCGGCGACTTCCCGCCGACGGACGAGGACGGCGAAGAGGTCAAACGGGACCGCGTGCGGAGCGCGACGAAGCGCGAAGTCGAGGCGCTGCGCACTCTTCTCAAGTGAGCAGAGCTGTGTGAGACTACTGCAATCTTGTCGGATCTGTCGTATCTCTGTTCGCGGGATGGATGCGTTACTTTGCGACAGTGAGGAGCGTTTCAGCGCTGTCGCAATTTCGAGGCCTGTCGTAATGCCTCGTCTCCCTCTCTATCTTTCCGTCGTGGAGCGCTGTGTTTGTTACGACCTATATATTGACGACACCGAGAAGAAAGGACTACAGGCACCCGCGGGACAACTTCGGAGGGGAACCGCTTAAAGGTTGTTGACAATGCTGGCGCTGATGCCGCCGATGATGTTGCCGGCCTATACAGTGAGCGGAAGAAGGCAAACGGTCAGCCTTCGCTCAGGCGCTATCACAACGGGGGAAAGGTACTCACAGCGTCGGTGATCTGGATGACACCGCCAGCCTCAGCCGCGATGATCGGGAGGAGAGGGGCGAGGATTCCGTTGAGGAGAGTACCGACACCAGCGGTGACACCGGGCTCGGGGGCGGGGGCAGGGGCCGGGGCCGGGGCCTGCGAGGAAAGGAAGAAAGAGGATGTAAGGTCAGTCACGCTTATCGTCAGTAGAGTAGAGCTGCGGAGATGGACGTACGGCCTGGACGGCGGCGGCGACCAGCATGGCAGCGAAGAGCGACTTGAAGAGCATGGTGAGGGAAGGAGTGGACTTGGTTGGAGCGAGTGAAGGAGAGCAATGGAAAAGAAGTGAGGTGAAGGAGAGAGAGAGGTGTGCAGACGCCGGACGACGATGTCAGTCTGTAGGGCTGCTGTCGGCTCGATTGCCCAGAGTCCAATCGCCTCGTCTCGGCGCGATATGGTTGCAGATGTCGAGAGAAGCGGAGCTAGCAGAACTATCCCTCGATCGACATTATGCTTGCGCGGCGCGTCCGAAAGCGTGCTTGGGGTGCGCAAAGCGTAGGCAATCTCACTCGATCTCGGTCGATTGGCATTGTGGGCGAGGCGCGGGCGTAGTATCGGGAAAGCCTGAGGAGGTTACAGCGGGCGGCAGGCCGTTTTTGGGCAAGCGCGGAGCTGCAGCGTGATCGGGCCTAAGCCCTCGTTTCAGCTCTTGCAGCAAGGTTACGATGCGCGGAATCTCGGCGCGCGCGCGTGCGCCCCCAGTGGGCGCCAGGCCATGCAAAGTTGGGGAGGGAAGCGGAAGTGTTGGAAGGGAGAAAGGAAAGAGTCGCCGGTCGATCGCTCATATACAGTTGCGGGGTGCTCTATCACGGAGGGCAGTTTTCATCTCGCATGCTCTCAAGCAAAGAGATGAAAGCGGGCGACGCTAGTCGAACTTTAGGAGACCGACGAGGTTGGGGTAAGACGAAGGTTATCGCGTGCGCGGCCTTGCACGCACGTGAAGGGCACACGCTCTGCGGATGGGTGACCCGCTGAATCTCGCTTTCGCTCCTTGCTCTTTTTGCCTAACGTCAAATTACAGAGGGTCTCGCATGGTTAGCGTAGTCTGACCAAAGATCACCTGAAATGCGCTCCATGGAGAAGGGTGGAAAATCGATGATAGCACTGCGTTGAACGACGATTCGACGCGGTGATGATGAGGTCGAGAGGACGCGAGCAGCGACTAGACAGCGGCAGATTCGCGGTAGTCTTGAGCTGTAGCGTGAGCGACTCGCCGAAAAGATGCAGGTCAGTCACGCCGAGCTCAGTAGACGCCCTCAGCTACGCTTCCAAGGTTCGAGGACGCCCGCTGACCCTCGTCTCGCTCTGCGTCACCGCAATCAGGCAAACTATGGAACAGCCCGAATGGCTGTCCCAGCACCCCCAGCGGGTCTGCCGGGTCATCAGATGAACGGCGCAGGCCAACCGGGCGGAATCGAAGACAGCGAGTCAGAAGAACATCGCCGCAAGCCCAGAGTCCTCTTGATGGGCCCGAGGTCGTCAGTCGCCACCCAGTCGTACGGAATTGAGTGGTACCGGAATGACTGACATGTGCACAATCCTGTCGGCAGCGGCGGCAAGTCGAGCATCCGCAAGGTTGTCTTTGAGGGAATGGCTCCAAGCGACACCCTCTTCATCGAAAAGACCAACAAGTCAAGTCCAGACGACCTCAAGTGAGCCCAGCGAACACCCGAAGGCGACCTTCCCAAGGCACTGACTCGTCAGGTGTCGTGGGGCAGCTCGTTCTTGTCGATGCGGATGTGGGACTTGCCTGGCGGCCAACTCGACCCGGAGCAGCTGAACCTCTCGTTCGAGGACACCGACGCCGTCATCTTTGTTCTCGACGCGCAGAGTACTCTGCACGACGTGATCCGGAAGTTGAGCGTGACGATGCACAAGGCCTACACCGCCAACCCGGGCATCCAGTTCGAAATCTTCTTGCACAAGGTCGACGGCATGTCGGAGGACTACCGATTAGGTGCGGGCAATCATTCTGTCAACCTAAATTGGGACGCATCGCTGAGTCTGGTACAACATGCAGATACGCTCCAGAACCTTCGGGACCGCCTGACGGAAGAATTATTCGACATGTCTCCGGAACTCGAATCCAACATGAACGTTTTCTACCACCTGACGTCTGTCTTTGACACCTCGATCTACGAAGCGCTGTCGAAGGTCATCCAAAAACTCATTCCCGAGCAAGCCATGCTCGAGCGATTACTCGACTTGCTCTGCCAGGTAACCCCGCCCTCACTGCTTTTGCCGCTCCTCCGCGTGCGGATCTGACGCCCCGCCTACATCCACACTCAGCAATGCTCGATGGACAAGGCGTTCCTGTTCGAAACGGCCTCCAAGATCTACATCGCAACAGACTCGGCTCCGCTAGACAACCAAACCTACGTCGTTTGCGCCGATTACCTCGACCTCGTCGGCGATTTCTCCCAGCTCTACGAGTGAGGCTCCTAGTATTGCCCCGGATTCGGGTCGCTCCAAAGCTGACTGTACGAGTACGCCTGTGCAGAACCTCCGAGGCCCGAACACCTGCCGGCGAAGGTTCGCTTTCCCGGTCGAGCACCTTGACTCGCGGTCAGCGAGAGGGTGCCGCTACTGCCTCGGCTCGCCGTGACTCGTCCGCTACGCCATCTGTTCCACCGTCCCCCGCCGTCAGCTCCGCGACCGCGATCGCGAAGAACAAGGCGCCCAGGCGGTTACCGCACAGCAAAGTGACGCTAGCGACCGGTGCGACGATCGCGCAGTGGACCATCAACGAGTGCGCTTTGCCATGATGGATCGGTCGCGGGTCACGTACTGATAGTCGCGCTTGCAGCACACTCTCGCTGGTCGCCCTCCTGAGGCCACACGCGCAAGATCAGCATGCCGCCCTGATCGATTACAACATCGCGACGTTCCGTCAAGCTGTCATTGCCATTTTCGACGTTGGCGTAAGCGCCCCTCTTGCATAGTCTCGTACCCTGTCACCCGAACCTCTGTAGGTATTCCGCACATGTTGTCATGACTGATCTGTACGCGCCATTGTCGGCCGAAAAAGGCGAAGCGAGAGTTAGGTATTGCAACAAGAAGCCAGCCTCATGTACGACGACGGGAAGAGAGCGAGAGATGGAGAATTCTACCAAGTAACCTGCGCCTGCCCATTTCCAGGACCACCTCCGATGCCGCCTTCGGAGCTCAACCCGAGCTCGCCGTTCTCGGAAGGGTAACCGCCAGCGGCACCGCTTCCACGACTCTTGCGCTGTCGTTTCGGAGAGGGAGAAGCGTTGATGAAGCTCTCCCACGCTCCGGCGAGACTCGGCTGCCGCTGTCGACGACCAGGCGTCGCCGGCGTCGTCGAGACCACGTTCGATGCAGGGACCGGCGGAACTTGAGTCTGTTGCTGGCTATGCGAGGGCGTCATCGCTTGGGCGCCGCCGAAACGGTGCTTCGACGGATCTGCAGAAGGCGAAGCCGTGGCAAAGGGCGGCCGGGCGCTCGCGCTGGCCGAGCTCTTGGCGCTTGGAGGCGCGCTGACGTTCGCACTGGCAGTCGACGCAAAGCTGTCGAGCTCCCCGCCGAACGAGGTATCGCCACTGTCGCCGGTCCCGGAGAAGAGTCGGCGACCTTTCGGCATGCCATCTCCCAGCGTTGGGACCGGCACGGTCCTCCTGGCCTGCACCGGCGACGGAGACGCAGCGAGGAACAGCATGAGCTCTGCTGCACCTTCCGCGGACGCGCCGTCGCCCGCGCTGTTATTGCCTCCGTTCGGCGCGCCGGGCAACTTGACGACTTGCTGCTCCGGTGTCGACGGGCGGACCGGGGCTTGTCCGATGCCGGACGACGATGACGACGAGTGTCGAGAGAGTTGCGGAGGAGGCAACATGCCGCTGCCGCTGTGTGAAGCGGACATCTCCATGCTGCTGCGTGGCCGCGGTCCGGCGCCTTCGTCGCTGTTCCCTCCTTGCGAGCCCGCGCCGCTCATGGCCGGATCGGAAGGCGCCCGAGCCATGCCCGTCAACGCATTCGCAGCGTCGACAAAGGAAGAGAAGGTCGGATCGGTCGACGAGAGCGGCTGCTTCTTTGGCGGCGAGCGGCGGGATGCTGACCGAGTACGAGGGCTCGAGTCGTTGTGATTGTTGCCGCGATGGTGCGCCGGCATCGGCAGCGAATACAGCTCGTTCGCAGCGTGTGACGCTGCGCGGCTGGGACGAGCGGAAGCGTGGCCATTCGAGGTCGCGTACACCGCTCGACTATCCCAGCCGTGTTCGTACTGAGCGCCGGGACGCGCCGACGGAGCCGGCGGGATGTTTTGCGTGTAGCGAGACCCGCTCGCGAGCGTCGGTGCGTAGACTTGCGTTGTCGCGTAAGGGGAAGTGGCGTGAGTGGAGGGCGGCACGGGAGGGGCAGCGTAGACCGAGTGGACGTTGTACGAGCTGTTGACGGGGTGTTCGACGCGGGCCCGCTTGGGCGGAGGTGGGTGCTGTTGCCGCATGCTGATGGCCGAAGCAGAAGCATAGTCGTCGTCGTACCGGGCGAGGTTGCCTGCGAGTACGGCTTCCATACCGCCGCCAAGCTGCGGCCGGTACAGGTCGCTCGGTGTATGTGACGACGCGTAATGGGGGAGCTCCTGGTACATCGCATGCTGTTGATGCGGCGACGGTAGATGGATCGCGCTGCTCGGGCCGGCAGCGCCTGGCAAGCCGCCGAACGTCGCTTGCTCCGCCGAAGCCAGACTGGCGGCCTGCCCGGCCTGGAGCCGCCGTTGTTGCGCCTCCTGCTCGAAGTGCGGTTCGATGACGTCGAGTTGAACGTCTTGCCAGCCTCGCTGGTTCTTGAACGCCGCGAGTTGGATCCGATTCCTGAAGTTGCGCGCGAGCTGATTCCGGGCAAAACGCGCCGGGTCAGCGCGCGCCCTGGTTGGAGTATCGCGTGATGACAGGCGCGAACAAGCGCACCTTTGCTGCCTGAGCCCTCTTGAGAACGCGTTCAATCTGCTGTTGCCGCTTCAGTTCGTCTGCGTCGCCGCCAGACGCGTCTTCTTCGGCGATCTGTCCCGTTCGGGCAGTCGGATCGACTCGCTCGGCGCGGGCGACTGCCTTGCCCTTGTCGCGCTTGTTGAGCTGATCGGCGTGGTACGCCGACTGCGCGAGTTGCTGCATCTGTTCCTGCCGCGCGTTCGCGGTCGGGTCGGCGGGCGAGGAAGCGTCTGAAACGCGCGACGCGTCGTTCCTTGCCGGCCCAGCCCCCTGCGCCGTAGTCCCTGGCTGCGGTGGCGAGTCGGCACTCGATGGGGATTGCCGTAGAGCGGTCGTACTGCCCGAGCGAGACCGCGCCGAAGCCGCCGAGTCGACGCGTTGAGTCGAGTCGGTCCGGGAAAGCGGCGAGGCTCTAGTTCCGCCAAAGTCGCCTCCAGGCGGCGAACTCGCGCCCGAGCCACTATAGTCGGCCGGTGCTGGACGCTGAGTCCGCGTCGACCTCGGGCGCTGCATCTCCCGAGTGTGTGCGCAGGTCCAGTCAGGTGCTCGACGAGGTCGACCATTCGTCGCCGGCGCGCGCGCGCCTTGACGGGACCACGCGACGCCACGCGCTTCGGCTTCGCTCTCCCTCGACTCGCCTCATGAGGCGACAGGCAGTAAATGGAGTGTGAACGCAGGTTGAGTGTGCGAGCAACAGCTCATAAAATACTACAGGAGAAAACGACGACATGTTGAGATGCGCAGGCGATCAGGAGAGAGCCCTCGCCTCGGAAAGACAGCTTTTTGGTTTTTTGCAACGCGAGTCCAGCTTTTATGCGTCGGACCAGACCTTCTTGGCGACGTCAGTGCACAGCTGCAGCTTGGCGATGACCTGTGCGGAAGCGGGAGGGAAGTCAGCGCACACGCCCGTTCCCCCATCCGATTGCCGCATCTGTACGCACATCGTCAAAGTTGACCGGGTTGCCCTCCGAGTGACTCGCAAAGCCGCACTGCGGCGAGATCGCGAGCTGCTTGAGCGCCTCCTCGCGGGTCGACCCCTGGCCCTTGGCGACAAAGTCGGCCGCCTCGTTGATCCGCTTCTCGAGCTCGGCCTTGTCCTCCATCTTCGGGAACTTGGACGAGACGAGACCGAGAACGACAAACTTGTCCTTCGGGAGGTCGGCGAGCGGCTGCGCGAGGCGAAATCCCAAGAAGAGTCAGCGGCGTCTCTCGGGCCACGTTGGTGCTCGGATCGCCACAGAGCCCTCCCGAACTTACCTCAAAGCCACCAGCACGCGCCGTGTCGTACTCAAGGTAGTAGACCTGAGCGTTGAGCTGCTGGAACAGCTTCTTCGAGATGCGGTCATCTGCGAGTTTGGAAACCGCCTCAGGGATCAGTTCGGAGGCCCTCTACGTGCCTGTAAGCGGGAAATAAAGACATGCATCCGCCTTCCGAAAAATGCAACCCCTGTAGACGAGCCGGGAGCATCAGAAACGACCCAGAACGAGCGAGGGAACGTCGGGAAAGGAGAAAAGCGAAACTCACGTCCTTGAAGTCTGTCAGACGAGAGCAACCGCAGCGGGAGACGCACGATGACCTTGTTAGTACACAGGCTGACCCTAGCGGGCACAAGGAAGGACGCAACTGCCTCGGCACACTGCGGAGAGAGGCCAAATAGAGGGTCAGCGAACTCGTTTCGGAATCACTTTCCTCTGCTCCGCTGCGGCTCGAGGCTTCGAGCCGCACAATCACAAATCTGGTGATGCGCTCAGATGACGTGAAGGCGGGCAAGACGCACAGTGGAGACCGATGACCATGTCCTTCGGGGCGTCGCGGACCGAGTCGTTGTAAAGCTTGATGTACTGGTCGAGGAGCGCCTCGGCGTCGCGGCCTTCCTCCTTCATGCCCTCGAGCATCGACTCGGAGCAGAAGTAGGCCAGGAGCGGGTCGTCGAACTGGACGTTGCGGCAACCGGCGTCGTACAGGTCGGCGAGCTCCTCGCGGTACGCCTTGGCGAGGTCGGCAAAGTACTCGTCGGCGTTGGCGTACACGTTCGAGTCGAACGCGTTGTCCATATGACGGAGGTGGTACCACTCGGGCGCGGCGAGGGTGATCTTGAGGTTCCGGACCTCGTCGGGCTTGACGAGAGACTTGAGGTACTCAAACTCGGGGCGGTACATCGGCTTGTCGCGGACGAGCTTGCCGACGCACAACATCGTGTCGCCGGGCTTCTTGGCCGGCGAGTTGACGAAGGCCTTGACGTCGGGGACGTAGCTGGAACCAGGGGGGGGGGTTTCGTTAGGTCCAGCATGTGGGTGCGCAAGTCCTCGCTACGCACAACTTGAAGATCTCGGCAGGAGGGTCGTTGATGAGCTTCATGCCGGTCAAGTTGTTGTGGAAGCCATCTGTGCGCGCGCGGGTCAGGGCTGGTCGAAACAACTCTCTCTCGTCCAAATCCGAAACAGCTGCAACGAACCCCAGAACCTGCGCAGGTCATCTCGTCCGTCAGCGTCTCGCGGGACACAGCACCACACATAGACTCGCGCTCGGACGTACATGTGGCGACGGAACTCGCCGTCGGTGATCGACTTGATGCCGACCTGCTGCTGCCTCTCGACCTCCTTGCGGATCGCCTCGTCTTCGACCTTGCGGAGTTCCTCGCGGGTGCACTTGCCCTCGTCAAACTCGGCCCGCTTGGCGAGGAGTTCGGTGGGACCTGTACGGAAAAAAAGGGGGGCGAGCGGGTTAGCTCCCTTGCTCGCAAAGAGGTGAGCAGAGGCGGGGCAACTCACGCTTGAGCGAGCCAATGTGCTCGGAGCGGAACGGTGGGTTGCACGGGCAGGACATGGTGACTGTGCAATGCGGTACAAAGTTAGCCCGGGTGCTCGCGAATGGCGCAAGCTGCAAGAGGTTGTCGACGAGTGCATTCATCCGGCCCCTCGTTGATTTCGCCACAGCGAGGGCTCGGACGAGCGGCGGATCAAGGGACGAGGACAAGACGTACCTGAGTAGGCGAGAAGTGGGAACAGCGAGGCGGCAGGAACGAGTGTCAGCTCTAGATCAGTTCCGGTTCCTTTTTCCGGAGCGGGGCAGGCAGCGCCGAAAACGTGGTCCGCCTCGTCCTTTGGTCCAGGGGGGCGCAGCTTAGCCACAGTGGAAGTGTCGAGCTCACAGGTGACTCGGAAGTGGTTACGAGAGACTGTCAAGAGTCGTAGAGAGCTGCCTGCGCTCCTGACCAACGCCGGATGGGCATTTTCCGGTTCTCGTGGGGCGGAGTAAACGTTTTCCTCGCTCGCTTATCTCACAAGAGCGCACTGACGCTAGACGCTTACGACGAGGCCGTGCAAAGGCTGCTCGTCCTGATACCCCTCCCTCCCGCAACGCCTGCTCAGCGTGCCAGTGCCCTCGCGGAGCATGTCCCTCCCGCGCCGCCTGCCGAACGCCGTACCAGCTTGCTATGGACCTGTTCACCCCGTATGCTCCGGCTCGCAAGTCTGCCACGTAGATGGTCGTGCCCACGTGATGCTTCGCTGCTCCATTCGCCTTGTCCGAGGCCCGGCTCCTCAGAGCTCCGCGCTACTTGCTACTGTCCAGTTTCAATCCTGGAGTCGCTCGAGTTTCTTGCACACCTTCGTACTTGGCACGAGACAGAATGGACAACTATGGACAACTCGACGAAGCCGGACAAGGAGTACGACGTCGTCATTGTCGGGGCGGGACCGGAGGGATGCATGGCCTCCCTCTGCTTCACCACTTACGGGTTCTCGGTTCTCCACATCGACCTGCGACCCGAGACGACGCAGGCCGGCCACGTAGATGACCTCCAAGCCCGCATCCTTGAGGTCATCCGGAACATCAGCGCGGTTCCCTCAGTCGAGGGCGTGGCCGGACTGGCAGAGAGCTTGTTCGGCAGAGGGATCAAGTTGGTGGCCGTTCACGACGATACGCGGGAACCAAGGGCGCTCAGATCTAGTCGCGCAGAATCCAGTGTGCCGCCTTTTGGGACCCAACCGAGGAGAAGAAGCTCGCGAGGACGTCGCAGACGGTCGCCTGTCCTGACTTTATCGACGTTGTCGACAAGTCAGTCCCTTCTCCGGCCCACCTGAACCGAGCATCGAAATGACCGTCAGACTCTGCAGCTACACCCTTCTCCTCCACCAAGGTCTCATCGAGCGCGCCTTTCTCGCCGAAATTGATGCTCGCCGGGCGCACCTGCCCCGAGAGAAGCAAACCGCGGCTCCGCCCGGCGGCGTCTTCCGCCCGCACGAGTTCCTCACCTGCTCTACCGACCACCCGACAGCCGACTCGCCCGTGACGGTCGAGATCAAGAACGTCGCGACCGGCGAAGTCTCGAGCGTCACATGCAACTACCTCTTCGGCGTCGACGGCGCCAACTCAGCCGTGCGGCGGGCCATCTCGGGAGGCCAGTCGACGGACGGCTTCTCGACGGGCAAGATCCGGATGCTCGGCGACGCGACCGATATCGTCTGGGGCGTGTGGGACGGTGATCTGTATGCTCTCCTTTGATTGATCTGACTCATCAGGCCACACTCGGCTAATTTTTGCCCGCATGCAGTACGACCGACTTTCCCGACATCCGCAAGAAGTGCCTCATCCACTCGAGGTCGGACGGATCGGTGATGGTCATCCCGCGCGAGGCCGGGCTCGTTCGACTCTACGTCCAACTTCAGCAAGATCTGGTCAACTCGAACGGCGGATTGAAGCACTACGAGCGCGACGCGACCGAGGACATCTGCAAGGAGCGGACGAGAAAGATCCTTGAGCCGTTCACGCTCGATTTCTAGCAGACCTCCTGGTTCTCGGTCTACAGTGAGTGGCGAAGCACACTAGCTCGCCAGATCAGAGTGTTGACGGTGCCTCGGACCTGCAGGAATCGGCCAGCGCATCGCATCGAGCTATACGCTTGATCAACGTGTCTTCCTCGGCGGCGACGCGACTCATACGCATTCGCCCAAGGCCGGTCAAGGTATGAACGTATCGATGCTCGACATGCACAACCTGGCATGGAAGATCAACCTCGTCGAGAAGGGCATTGGCACCCGCTCAATCCTGTTGCCGACGTACGAGGAAGAGCGTCGTGCCGTTGCCGAGCAACTGGTCGCTTTCGACAAAGAATACGCGACCATCTTCTCCGGCCGGTCCCCGAAGCCGGCGCAGATGGGTCAGGTCACCACGGACGACAGCCCCGCCGTTGATGCTCAGGTTTTCATCCAGACGTACATGCGCAACGCTTTCTTCGCCTCAGGCTGCGGCGTCATCTATCCGCCAAACGTCCTTGTCGCGCACCCGGCGGGTGAAGCACAGGACGCTCCTGCTCAGGACCGGTCCAACATCGCTCTCGTCCCAGGGCACCGTCTGATCCCTGGACGAGTCACTCGCGCAATCGACGGAAACGAAGTCGACATCCAGCAAGAGGTCAAGACGCACCTTCCGGTGAGTTCCCTATCGACGACATTGTGAGCGCGGGGGCGCCCGCCTCCAGCATGGATCGACATCTCCCGTTCTCGCAGGATTCATGTGGTCGCCGGCATCTATGAGAAGTCCAAGTCGCGCCTGGCCCATTCGACAAGTTCCTCGACTCGCCGACCTCGTTCTTGAACCTGTACCGACCAAAGAAGGGCGTCCGGTCGGCGGTCGTATTCAACCAACACGAGACTCGCCACATTGAGCCGGAGCGAGGCTCGCGCGAAGCGAATTACAACCCGTTCTTCGACTTTTTGTACATCTTCTCGACGCCGCACACCAAATGGGATGTGAGCCGCCATGCTTCCCATTCCATTTGGACCACTGTGGTGCCGAGACTGATCTCGCCTTCGATGTCGTCACGCAGATCGCAGACCTGCCATACAACGCCCGGATCTTCCGCGAGCACATCTACTCGGACGACCTCCCCGACCGCCGCGCGCCGCAGAACGCGACCGTAAAGCTGCACGCCAAGTGGGGCGTCCCGACCGACAAGGGCGCGATTGTCGTCGTCCGTCCCGACGGTTACCTCGGTTGCCTCACGAGCCTCGATGCGGCCGGGTTCGAAACTCTCAACTCGAACTTTGCCGAATTTCTGCGGGCCTGACTGTATGCGTGAATTAAGTAGTCTAGCAGTGCTACAAATGGCTGCGGGATGATTCAATTCGTCCCGATCTTCTCCTCCTCGCTCGACGCCTTCGATTTCGGCTTGTCCTGCAATCCCCAGTTCTCATCGGAAGTCGTTGCGAGAGTCAAATCCTCAAGCAAGAAGCATAGGAGGAGGGCGACGGCGGCGAAGGCTGTGGTGACCATCCAAATCACCCGCGTCGAATCGGCGAATGCGGCACGTACGCTCGTCCGCAGCGGTTCGGGTCTGCTCGATAGGCGCGTCAGTCTCTGCAGACAGTATAGAAAGCGACGCTGCGGGCCGACTTACAGTGACTTGATGTACGGAATCGCAGCAAAAGCACGGGTCGCCGTCCCGCCGACCTCAGCGAGGAACTCTGAAGGGAGCTTCTTCTTGAGTTGATTCTGGAAAGCGGTCGTGGCAATCGAGATGCCAAAGACTTGACCGAGAGCTCGGATGAAACCGAAGAAGGCGAGCTAGGGAGACAATGGACATGTCAGTAAGCTCCGCGTTTCTGTGACGCATCATGGCAGGGACGTACCGCCGGGGGTTGGTCCGCAGGCGCGATCGGCGCGAGCACCGCGAATTGCGTCCCGGTGTACAAAATGCCGAGACCGATACCGACGACGATCGGAATCCCCGCCCAGATCCCCTTGTTCGAGTCCCATCGGAAGAGGATGAGCAGGCCGGACCCTACAGTCGCGAGCGTCCAGCCGACGAGGTTCTGAAGCTTGTACTTCTGTGTGATCGTCACCCATGCTCCGGTGACGATCGCGGCGGGGGCGACGGTGCTTTGTGACGGCGGCTCGTCAGCAGGAGGCTGGTGATGGAAAGTCAAGGCGCTGCACGCACAAGCAGAAGGAGAACAGAGCAGTGCCCGAGCGAATCGGCGAAAACCCTTTGGCGGCTTGGAAGTAGGTCGTCGGCAAGTAGTACCTGTGGGAGACTGCGCATGAGCTTGGTGGCCCCTGAGCTGTTCGCGGCGATACTGTACGTACACGATGCACATCATGATGAGCGAGTGGATGAAGGTCTGGACGAAACCGACCAGAGTGGTGCGGTTCTTAAGCACCGCGAACGGTACGGTCGGGTGCTTGACGTAAGAATGCTCGATGAAGACGAAAGCGACGATCCCGAGGAAGCCCAGAATGAGCGGGACGAGGACGCGGAACGAAGACCACGCATAAGTGCTGCCGGCCCACGTCAGGCCGAGGACGAGCGCAGTAGACGCCGCGACAAAGAGCACGTTGACGTAGTCCATCTGCTCGAGCTTCTCCCTAGTTGTCGTCTGCGGGGCCTTGACGTCGAGGAAGAAGATGACGAGCGCGATCGCGAGACCGCAGAGGGGGAGATTGACTGCAGATGGCAGTCAGCTCCTCTTCCAACGAGGAAGCGGAGCAAAGGGAAAGAAACGTACGGTAGAAGAGCCACCGCCAAGCCCCAGCACTTGCCAGTGCACCTCCTATGGGAGGTCCGATCGCCGACGCAAGCGCCCATACGCTTCCAATGATGCCGAAGTACGCCCCTCGTTCGGCGAGAGGGACGAGATCGCAGACGATGATTTCGACCTGGTGAAAGAATGTGAACATTCCGCTGACAAGCAGTTGGGGAGGACACTGGCTCACCATAGTCAAGATGGCGCCACCGCCGACACCTTGTACGGCGCGACCTGCGATAGCCATCGCCATGGTCTGTGCAGCACCTGCAAGTGCGCTGCCGAGAGCGAAGAGGAGGAGGCCGGCGAGCATCACGGGGCGTCTTCCAAAGATCTTGGCGAGGCCGCCGGTCCAGGGCACGAACGCGGTCGATGTGAGTGCGTAGGCGGAACCGATCCATGAGTAGTCCTCGCTCTGAAAGGTTTCGGCAATGTCGGGGAGGGTCGTCGAGACGGCCGTCAAGTCGAGCGCGGCCAAGAAGCACGAGAAGCACAGCGCGACAAAGACCATCCAGAACTTGAATGGCTTGCCCTGCTTCGGCATCGCAGGTTCAGCGTCTGCTGGCTCTGCTTCATGGAGGCTCGGAGCGTGGACCGAGTCGTTCAAGGTTTTCGGCGACATGGTCGACTCGGCAATGGAGGAAGAGGCGCGTTCCATCTCGCCGCGGCTCTTGATAGCTGATTCACTTGGAGGGACGGTAAGGTCTGTGCACGAAAGAAGAATCCATGGCGCGCCGCTGTTGCTCGAAATCCCTGCGGCCCTGCGGGCTTCGGGGATCCGGGGAGAAAGCCTTCAAGGGTGATCGCCCCGCGTCGGAATCCGCCATCGGTCTTCGGACAGGGACGAGCCCGACTGGAACCTCCCAGTCAGAGCTCGTGCGGCCCGCAGACGAGGAGGTAGGCGAGCTGTAGCGAAAGAGACCCTCGGTCCTAGCCCGAGAGCTGAGGCAGAGGCGAGGGCGGACCGCAGTCGGCACCTCAACTGCCACGTGAGTCCCTTGGCGGCGATCGGAGATGGGCACCACTGGCGGTCGATCGCTGCTGTACACTGCCCGACCGGCGCAGCCTTTGCGAGCTTTGTAGAGCCTCGGGTAAACGCAGATGGTCACAGCTGATCTCGAGAAGTCTTGTCCGGATCCGCAACAGGTTCGAAACAAAATGGCACTGCACGCTGGCATCCGCGCGCTACAGATGCTCGAGCTCGAGAGACAACCACACGGGCCAATGGTCAGAAAGAGCGCCGAGCTTGACGACGCCCTTCGCCGGCCAAAACTTCTTCTTGACCTGCAAGACCGCGACCGGTGAGCTCACGACTCCGTACCTCTCCGGAAGCGGCGCACCTCTTGCCTGATCTCGCACTTCCGGACGCGCCAGAGGTAGCGCTCGCTCAGGATGAAACCATCAACTGTGCGAGCAGAGCCCGTCAGCAACTGGGTCGAGCGAGAGACGACTTCTTGAGAGAGACACACTGCGCCAGCCTCCCAGCTTTCTCGACGAGTGGCTGCGGAACGGCTCGCCGTTAGACATCAGCAGTATAGATGTCTAATCGAGACAAGCACTCGTGCACGCACGTGTACTGCCGCCAATCCGGTCCGTGGATCAACCTCCAAATGTCGACGAACAGCGGGCCCGGCCGCTTCGGGTTCTTGAGCCACGGCTGCTTCCCGAGTAGGCGTTCATGCGCCGCCCGCTCGATCTCGTGCGTGCCTGCAGCTTGGCCCATGTTCTGCGGCCACTGCAAATCGTTTGTCTCATTCGACTCGGGCGTGATTGTCCGGATGACGTTGAAGTCGCCGGTCCAGATGACGGGCTTCTGGGCGTCGAGCGCGCGCAAGTGAGTCTCAAAGTCGGCGGCCCAGTTCTGACGCCGATCGAGACGCTTGAACTCGGCACCCGAGTTCGGAACATAGGTCGTGACGAGGAAACAGGTCTCGAATTCGAGCGTGAGGCATCGCGCGCGTCCGTCCTCCGGGTCATAGCGAGTCCCGTTGGGGAAGCCAAAGATCGGCGGCGCGACGGGTTTGTGCTTGCTGACGACGGCGACCTTGTATGCCCAGTACCGGTACGGGTACAGTTCTCGCAAGAACTCGAAATTCGGATCGTTCTCGAAGACCGAGTCGGCGTCTTGCTCGTTGACTTCGGTGATCGCGAGGATGTGTGGGTCCTCTGCTTCGACGTACAGGCGGAAGCCGAACTGCGCGGTTGTTTCGCGTAAACTCGGGGCGTCACAGTAGCTGGCGAGCGAGCGAGCGCGCGCTCACCTTCCACTTTTCAGCGTTGCAGGTCGCGAGACCGGCGACGTTCCACGTTGCGATCTGGGTCGTCCCGCGCGGTTCCTTGTAGAAGAAGAGCGGATTCGCGGGCAAGCTGTCTGAGCGCTTCTTGTGCAAGTCTGGACGAGTTCGCTTCGCTGGCGATTCGGGTGAGGAAGGCGGCGACGCGCGTCGTTTGTTGGAACGATCCGTCGGCGCGGGAGGAGACTCGGGCGGAGTCGTCCTCTTCATCGTATCGACATGTGCGCGCGCGTCTAGTCGGCTACGAGGCTAGCGATCGTGGGCGAGCGACGGAGAGAGAGACCCGGCGAGAGTGGGGCCGCGATAGGAGAGACGACGCCAGTCACTCAAAGGCTTTGCAGCGTCCTTGGAGGGTCCTCGCAGCTCAGATAAGCGTGTGCAAGTCAGTGGACCGTTCCACAAACGCAGCTGCAGGCGACGTGTGAGCTGCTCAAGACGACTCCTGGACCTCGGATCGATCGACTCGTCCCTTCTTGACCATATACACGCTGCAGCCATGGCGACTCCTTCGACTAGCAAATGGACTCTCGACTACTCGCCTGCGAGGTATGCCTGACCCCCCACCGTGCCCCTCTTCGGCGAGACTGGCTCACCGATTACTTCGTCACCAGCTCGAGCAAGGTCAAGGTCCAGGCACCGCCAGGCTACGTACAGCCTCCCACGGGCAAGGTAAGCCTTCATAGCGTACCTTCTTGTAGGCCCGCGAGCTCATCCGCGTTCGTCGTACAGCTCGCCGCCCGATCCTCGTCGTCGTCCTCGGTCACGAAACCGACTGCCGCCTCTCACGTCGACCTCGACGAACTCCGCCAGCAGAAAGCATGGGAACTCGCGACCTCGCCCGCCAAGGCCGTCCCGATGCAGGCGTTCATGATGTACATGTCCGGGACCGGCATCCAGATCTTTAGCATCATGAGCGTTTGGTTCCTCCTCAAGCAGGCCGTCACGGGCGCGATGGGCGTACAACAGGGTCAGTCGACTCTTCTGGCTTTGGCAGGGAAAAGGCGGGACTGACGCGCCCCGGCGCGGATAGCCTTTGCCGGGTTCGACGCGTCCGTCAAGCCGAAATCCACTTCGGCGAACGACACGCCGCAGTCCTTCTTGCAGCAGAAGGCCGTTTACGTCGTCTGCCAGCTCGGTCTCCTCGTGAGTCGCGTTCTCGTGACCTCTCTGCCACGCTTGCGGGGCACGGCGCGTCTCAGCAGCAGCAAACATCCTACTGAGCTGCGTTCTGTTTTACCTACACGCAGGCCGTCGCGCTCTGGAAGATCCGCTCGATGGGTCTCTTACCCGACTCGGCAGAAGACTGGGCGCCGATCTTTGGCGGCTGGCTCATGTCGACGCCGGCGTCGGGCATCGCCGATCCGCTTCCGGTCAAGGTCGACTAGCGCCGCCGGCAGTCAGCGGCCGTTCGCAGAAGCGCTTTTCGCCCACCATGTAAACCATCGTTTTCCGCAACCATTCACAGTATCTGCCCGCAACGGGTCGAGCGTGGGCCAGCTCAGACGCTCGTGATTGCGCATCATCGCGTGGTTGCGGGTCGCTCCCACGGTATCATGCTCCCGCACGAGCTGCCCTCTCGACTTCCTCGACCAACGAGAAGAAAGAAGTGGACGCGAGCGCCTTTGCAGGGATATACAGCACTGACTCGTGGGGGGGTAAACCAACATGTATGAGGAGGAGAGATAGAGGGAAAGAGGGGGAAAGTACGGGCAAAGAAGGGCGAATTACCGGGAAAGAACCTAAATGTATAATGCGAGAAGAGAGAAAAGACAGCCCCCGCGGCTCTTTTACGCCTCCCTTGTCGGGTCGTGCGCGGCGATCGGTCCGCTCTCGCGAGCCGAAGTCGTCGTGACCTCGCTCTGCGGCAAGACGCCGTGCTTCTTCTCGTCGAGCGACCCGGACGTCTGGCGCGAGATCCCGACCGAATGCGGGTGCTCGCCGGCGATCGTGTCCTCGACGTCGCGGCGGAGCGAGACATAGTCGTACGAGACCTCCCCGCACTCGGACTCGTCCATGCCGACAATCTCCGAGTCTTCGTGGCAACGGAGGCGGCAACCGGGGATGTGATCGACGATAAAGAGGAGGATGTAGGTGACGACGGCCGTGTAGGCGATGACGGTGCAAGCCGAAGCGAGCTGCCAGCCGAGCTGGACGTAGTGGTGGTTGATCCAGCCGGCCGCCTCGGAGTAGCCGTCAAAGCCGACGACGCGCGAGTCGGCAAAGATGCCGGTCAAAAGAGCGCCGATGAAGCCACCGACGGCGTGCAGGGCAAAGCCGTCGACAGCGTCGTCGATCCGAAGAAGGACCTTGATGCCGGTCGCGTAGTTGGCTCCGACCGCGCCGAGGAAACCGATGGCGAGCGACGCGGGAGTGCCGACGTAACCGGCAGCGGGCGTGATGGCGACGAGACCAGCGAGGATACCAGAGCAGAGCGAGACGGCGCTCCACTTGCGCGTGTAGATGCTGCCAGAGACGAATATCAGTCGCGTTCTTCGAGCCGAGCTCACAGTCTTCGGAGCCGATGACTGTCGCTGCTGGAGAGAGCATCGTGACTCACAAGTCCATCATCATCCAGGTGAGACCGCCCATGGACGCCGCGACGTTGGTGACGATGGAAGCCTGGACCGAGCGAAGGTTCATCGCCGCCTCAGAACCGCCGTTGAAGCCGAACCTGCAGTCGGGGTCCGTCAGCACGACTCATCCCTGCCTCTATATACGAGCTCGTAGCCCGATGTAGGGGAGGAAGCAAGCGAAGACTCACCATCCGAACCAGATGAGCGTCGTTCCGAGGATGACGTGCGAGACCGAGTGTGGGCGGTACGCGAGCTTCGCGGTCCCGTAGCCGCGGCGCTTGCCGAGGTAGAGCGACCAGATAAGCGACGCAGTGCCGGAAGTCATGTGGACAGGTCCGCCGCCGGCAAAGTCTGCGGGAAAGCCGGAGGGAGTCAGTTTGAGGTCCTCCACTCGTTCCAAGACCCCAGGGACCACTCACCAAGTACTCCATGCGTAAAGCCCCATCCCTGAGGCGCCCACGTCCACCGGGCTACAACATTGTATACGATTGTCGCCCACATGAACGAGACGATGAGTACCGGGCCAAGCCGGGCCCGCTCGGCGACGCCGCCGATTGCGATGACCGGCGTCAACGCGGCGAACATCGATTGGTAGAACGCAAAAAGGAGGGCGGGGATTTTAGACGACGCCTGCGACGGTTCGCCGAGTACGCCGATCAAACCGAACTGTTTGAGATCGCCAATAAACGCCGATCCGGTCGTCGAAAAGCACAGGCTGTATCCCCAAAAGTAGAATTCAATCGTGCAGAGCTGCAGCTCGGGGTATCAGTAACGCTCGCAAGCGGAAGAAGAACCGGACAGCAACGAGCCTCACCGAGTAAATCGCGAGGGAAAGGAAGATCATCGACAGGGCATTCTTCCTCCGCAACAGGCCGGAGTAAAGGAAACCGACGCCGGGCGCCATAATCATAACGAGGCATGCTGCAGTGAGCATCCAGGCCATGTCGCCGGTCGAGTCTGCCAACAAGGAAAGTGGTCAGATTGCGTTCTTATCGGAACCTTCTCGAGAGGTGCACTCACACGTTGCAATGCCATCGGCGCCCGCTGAGGGGTCGTAGTTGACGACCATTGAGCCGTCAGGCGTGTACGAGACGTTCACCATGGCGAGAGGGGATTTGGAAGGGAGGAGGGAGCGGGTTCGAGAAGTCGAGATAAGGAAACGACGGAGTCGATTCGGGCTTCGCGATGCCGCCTTTTGCTGGTCGCTTGAAGCAAGTCGTGGGAGAGAGGGAAAGAGCCGAGGAGGAGGGTGTGCGCACGAGCCGCAGCTGTGAGATGGAAAGGAGTCGAAAGCAGAGCAAGAGGACGAAGCGCCGGACAATCGAAGCAAGGCGGGCTTCGAGATTGTCGATGCATGTCTTGGACCCGAGCGGACCCGGGCGATTATGCGGGTCGCCGCGATAAGTTCGAGACAAAACCGAAGCGTGCCTGGAGCACTTATCAAGCGCACTTTAGATAGCGCGCTTTTGCCTTCTCGTCGGAGCTGCTCACCCGATGGCTCTCATCGTCGGTTCGACCTAGCACTGGAAACGACATTTGCATGTCCCTACACAGTCAGCTGAGGTCCAGAGAAAGGAGAGAAGCGCACGAATGTCGCTATCTGCGACTGGCGATATCCCTTCCCGACTCGGCAATCGGGCGCGTGGTGCCCGAAACTCGCAGATCGATATCTCCCGTTGGATATCGAGTGCATCGCGGCGTGTCTTGACCCTGCCCAGAAGCCTGCCGTTCTCCGCGGCAACTACGGCCGGGATCTGGCCGTGTCGATCCGATACGGCCGCTGCCGTCCGGAGCTGTCGAGGCCGGATTCCGGATATAAAGGCCGGCTGTACATTGCAGCACGGACGGTCAGCTCTGCTCGCAAGACGTGCGCTTGCGGCAAGATTGAAGGCGCGCTCACCGAGATTGATCGTAGACCTATCGCTCGATAGACCCGTCGCGAGGTGAGAAAGTTCGGATAAGCGGTCGAAGTCGTGCATCGAGCTTGCCGCTGTTGAGAGGAGCAGCGCCGCGACCTTGGAAGAGCTTTGCTGGCCGAAAAGGCGGTGAACTAGCCAGGGGATCCAGAAGCGAGAATGCATATGGCGCGACGGTTACCCGCAGCCGTCAACGCCAGACCGGCACGGCGCGGCACAGTGCTAGCGCTTGGTTCCCTAGCAGCTTCCCTGATCGAACGAGCGCAAGTCAGAGCAATCGCTGACCTGCAAGTCCTGGAGCGGCGCCGTATGTCCGTCAACACTCGCTCGTGTTGGCCAAGAGCACCCTTAGTCCCGAGCGTCAAATTCAGGAGCCGTTGCCGTGCAGCCGGCTTCGATCTGCCCCTGCTCGACGACTTGGTAGCGCTCAGATGCCTCGGCAGCCGGCACTTCTTCCGCGCCGCTAGATGTGCCCGATCGGAACCCGCGCGACGCAAGAAAGGCGCGAGCTTCGTTGATGTCGTGTAATTCTCGGCTCTCGAAGCGAGACACCCTGTTGGTTCATGTGCGTTTCCAGTGCGTCTGACGTTGCATCGAGAACACGAGTCGCTGGCAGTAGCTGCTGATCCGGAGTTTGAGCTGAGTTGTCGCAAGAGGAGTCAGAAGTCGATCGTTCGTCGACGAGCACGTGAAAGCGGCGAGCAAGGTTCAGACACACAGGCAGGCGTCGATTGATCGCTTCAAGGTCCTCTGAGCTCGGAAGTGTTTGCGACCACGAGGTGACCGTAGCGACTCGAGCGAGAGAGACAGAGAGAGTGACGATCCGCGAGTCGAGGCCCCCCGGGCGGCCACTCTGTTCCCACTCGCTCTCCCTCACAACTCGCTGTACGCAGCTCGGACGCTGACCGAGCACACTCGCACGATGCAACGTCGCAACCAGCCGGCGGCGGTGTCGTACAAAGAGGTCGACAGCGACGACGAGGGCCCGGCGTTGAGCGATGACGACAACGACGAGGCGCCAGCTCGCGTCGCGACCGCGGCCAGGCCGAGAGGACGCCGCGAACTGAAGGAGGACAGGCCTGGAGACACGTACGGAGCGGGCGAGTCTCCGAGCGAGGTGTGAGAACGTGCTCGGCCGGTGGCTGACACCTGATTCAACGCGACATTCGGCAGGCAAACCCCGCAAGCAGAAGAAGACCGCCAAGAGCCCATCCGTCGAAGACGACGTCGACGAAGTCAACTTTGAGGAGGCGCTCGAGGCCGAGGCAGCTCGTACCGCCCCGTTCACGCACGACCTCCTCTTCCGGCTCCCGTTCGAGCTCTTCACGGAGGCGAGTCGAGTTCTCGCGAACTCGGACGGAAACATGCTTTGCACGATACTGACACTTGTTTTTGTGCGCGTAGATCTGCAGCTATCTGGACATGCCCGACATGGTCCACTTCGCAAAGGTCTCGCCCGACCTGAATGCTCTCCTGCTTTCGCCGGCGTCCAAACTACTCTGGTCTCGCTGCCGAACGCGCTCAGGCATGCCTTCACCTCATGCGATGTCCGACATCGAGCTCGCGACTCGACTTCAAGGCGACGAGTGCTGGGTACGCCGTTTGTGAGGGTACAGCGGAACGTCGGCCTAACAAGTTCCCTCTGCGCAGCTCTGCTCCTCGCCAAAGAGATGCATGACCCTCGACCCCGTCACACCAGCGTGCGCACAGTGTTACCAGACCAAGTGAGAGACTATCGAAGCCCTAAACCTCTGCTAGATAGATGCTGATTGCCTGGCGATCGCAGGGTCTGCTATTTTCACCATTGGCCAGCCGAGCTGGGTGCAAAGCATCCTCTTCTGCACGGTCTCTACGACAATTGGGGTAAGCGTAAAGAACTGCTTGACCCCTGCGTTATCTCCCGGCTGATCGTTTTTGTTGATAGCTCGATTTCTCAAAAACGAACTTCGTTCCCTCAACTCCGAGCTCCAACGCTTGCAGCAGCTCGCAGACCTCGATCAACAGCCCGCGTCTGAGATGTCCAGCGCGGCGAAGAAGACTGCGCCTGTTGAGCAGCCGGTGGAATACCTCGCTCGTTGGAAGGAACGCCGTCAACGCGAGACCGAGGTACGCCTTACTGCATGCAAGGACCTAGTTGGGGCCTGCCTGAGACCTCCGCGCCCAGATCGCAAATCAGTGGCGAACCATACTTGTCAACATCGAGGGACAATGCGCGCCAGAGGCGAAAAAGCTGGCACAGCAACAGTATAAGCTTCGGATCGAGCAGATGCCTTCGTGAGTTGTGCTCACGCTTCGGCCTACCCGCTATGACCTGACTACTCCCGCCTGGAATAAGATCATCAAGTCGCTCCTCGACGAGCATGGTTGGACGCGCAAGGAAGCAGGGTTGGTCGAGACGGAATTGCTACGGGCCCCGGCGTATGGGACTCCGGCTTTGCAGTATCCATCGGCGCCGCCTGACGCTGCTCCTTTGGGTGCGTGATGTGGAAGGTCGCCTTGTCAAGGAATAGGCTAACCTGACCCGTGCACGACCCCCAGCTTGGCGAGCTTACAAGACAGCCTTGCTCACGATTCCTCTCAGTGGCGACTGGCGACACTGCCAAGCGAAGAACGAGCGCCAGAAAGTTGTTGTCGACATCGTTGACGAGGCGAGAGCCGCACTTGGTCTTCCGGCGTGTGCAGCGCCATGGTACCGCCTTCAGGGTCAAGACGAGCTCAAACTGCTGTGCGACGCGCCGCTCTTCATGCTCAAGGACGAAAAGCTCCAACCCGACCATCGCCTCGTGATCAAAGATGCCGTCGCTGGTTTGGCCGAGAAGGAACGCGTTCGCGCGATCCGTGACATCCTCGCCGCCCATCAGGACGTTTCCGTACAGGAGATTCCGCGCGACCCCGCTTTGTACCCGAAGAACAAGTACAACGACGCCTTCTTCCAGCGCGTCATGAATCGTTTCGAAGTCGACGACTCGGCGTTCCTGACCTATGAGAAGGCCCTCTACGTCCGCCAATTTTCACACCATCCTCACCCGAGACCTGAATGGCGCCGCGCTGTGGCCCATGTCGTGAACGCCGCCAAGCTTCCGAAACGTGATCAGGGTTCGCTCAGCACGCTCGACTCGCTCGGTGCCGGTTTCAAGTGGACCAACGGGCCTCACAATTACAAGGGCCGCTTCTACGATTGGCGCAGGATGGTGAGTCGAATGGGCTGCCGCGCTTCGCAAAAAAAGTTGACGACCGCAATCGTGTCGTGCAGATTGAGCTGCTTCTCGAGTACGGCCCGAAAAAATTGCACTTGCACGACCTCGAGGACGTCGAGATCATTTACAGGAAGGTCAAGCCGAAAGTCAAGTCGCAGCCGAAGCAGCAGGTCGAGCAGCAGGCCGAAGACCCGACCGAGCAGAACGAGCAGCAGAACGAGCAGCAAGACGAGACAGACGGAACCGGCGACGGAGGTTCGGCGGAGACCAACCGCAACGGGACCGGCTCGCCTTCCGACGCGACTACGCCTGCAGCCTCGGCGTCTTCGCTCGGCAAGCTGCGTCGCAGTGGGCGCAGCACGCGGAGTGCCTCGACGAAGAACGCTTGACGAAATGAACGCTTGACGGAGGGACGCTTGAACGATCGCTTGAGGAACGCTTGTCTACGCTCGGAGTACGCTCGAGGACGCTTGTCAATGCATGAGATACTTGCTCAGGAGCGAGACGGCAGCATGCCCGTTAGACAAAGAGATGGGGCCTCTTTCAGGTATCGAGTCGACTCTCGCGCGTCATGCTCTCGGCACGGACGCAAGAGCACGACCGGCGCCACATGAATTGCCGTGCAAACATTCACGCCTGCAAGTCCACCTTGGCGACGCCCTTGTTGAGTCCCTCGAGGAGCATGCACGCTTGACAGAGCGGTTGCGACGTGAGCAGCCCACACCGAGAGCAGCTCTCTGCAAGTACGAAAGGCACGATCAGCTCGAGCTTCGCAGACTCAGAAACGAGGGAACGAGGAGTAACGCACGCTGCACCTGCCCCTTATGACCTCCCGCTGCTGCCGACCCTGCTAGAGCACCGTCCTTTGCCTTGCCCTTGGCCGGCTTGACCCCTCTTCTCGCTCGATCCTCGGCCTGTAGGATCGGGTCGAGCTCGCCGCCCGCTCTTCGACCTCGTAAGAACAAGCTCGCCGCCATCGCTTCGCCCGAATAGATCTGCGCGACGAAGCCATTCAGTCAGCTCGAGCTCGTCGGTCGCAGAACCGCACAGCCGAGCAGTTGACAAAAGGCGGACTCACAAGGTCGACGATCGCGCTCGGTCGGACCGCCTCGAGGTCTTTGACGAGCGCTCGGGCGTAGCCTCGATAGGCGGTCGGTGCGTAGATGCATTCCGTCGAGTGATAGTCCAGTTTCTGCTCGACATCGCCGAATCAACACCCGCACGGGCAAGAAAATGTGATGAAATGCGCGTGCTCACCTTGAAGTACGCATACATGACAATCTCCTTCTCATAGACATACTTGAACGGCTTGCTCCGTTTGATCGTCTTGGGTAGCAAGTTGTCGAGCCGCTCCTCGTCCGCTTCGAGGCCATCCTCGGCATCATCCGCGCCTGTTCGATCTCGCTTGCCGCGACATGCGCCGGTCGGATCAGAGGAAGAAGATGCAGGCTTGCCCTCAGATCCGGTCGTGATGGCGGTGCAGCGTTGCAACCGGGGCAAGTCACCTCGAAGGACTGCGGACTCGCAAGTCAGTACAGAGTCTCTTGTGCAAACCAAATCCGCGTCGTGCGGACTCACCGTTCATGAGGACCGTTTCGGCGACATCGTCGGCATTGTGACCGGTGACGATCTGGTCGACGTCGAGGATGTTGGCGCCGCGATCGATCGCCTGTCGCCGGAAGACGCCGCAGTACGTGCCTGTCCCGGGTGTGTCTTGATCAGCGCGCGCCCTAACACGGAGAGAGCCCTGCACAAAGTTGGTACGCACAATTGCCCTTCTTGCCGACTTCGGCAACGACCTTGTCCATGGTCCAGCCGCCGTACAACTCGGAGTAGGACAAGATCTTGAGCGGCATATCGTATTGCTCTGCGTTCCTCTTGACCGTCTGCGTGCATACGAGAGCAAGCATGAGTTCCGTGAGACGAACGAGAGAGGGAGGGTACGAAGGAAGCGCACATCGAGGGACGCGTCCCGGTACCCGCTGATCCCTTCGTCGATCGAGAGGAGGCACAAGTCGAGACCGTAGTCGTAGCGCTCGTTGAGGAGTTTCATGACGTACGCCAGGACTGTCGAGTCTGCGTGGGCTCGAAGTGTCAATGCTCCCTCCGGCCGGACGGCGGTGGCGATTTTGCGCCAGCGTGCCTTACCTTTGCCTCCGCTCGCTCCGATCGCGACCTTTTCTCCTCTCCGGAACAGATGCTTCCTCATTGGTCCAGCGCGCGAGCCTGAGTCGTCATTGTCGTCGTCGTCGTCGTCTTGGTCGATGCGCCTCTGTTTCCCCTTGTCGCGGCCTGTGACCTCGCTCGCCTGTTCCGCCTGGCCGTATCCCATGATAGTGTGGTGGATCTCGGTTTCAAACACGAGGAAGAAGCAGTCTTTGCAGACGGGTTGGAGCGTCTTTGGTCGCCGGAGGATGGCGCGGTTCGGAGCCACAGGCGGGCACAGCTGACACGGCGCCATTCTGGTCGAGTCGAGTCGAGCGCGGATCTGATTCCGCTTGAAGGTGCACTGTGCTCGTGTTCGTCCTCGCCAATCCTCGCAAAGTGGTTTCCTCGGATCGTTCCGCGTCCGATTTTCACAGCGATCGCCCTCCGAAGTGCCGAAGCAAACGGCTGCTCTCTCTCTCTCTCTGAGACTGCTGATCCACCGAGAGACAGAGGCTCATTCGAGACTGTACGTGGACATGGCTGGTCCTGGCGCTGTCTCCGAGGCAGCCCGTTCCAGTCCCGCGGTGTTGTTTGCCGTCAGTCTTTCACCGCCCAGCTTCCCCACGACGAGCCGAACAATCGAACTCGGCCTCGCTGACCTCTCGTCAACGCTCCCAGGCACACGGCAGAGCACTCGCTCAACTCCACACTGCCCTCTCAGCAGGTGAGCCCACCCGGGAAACTAGACGGGCGGAACGACGACTCCTCGCTGACTAACTTGAGCCGACTCTCGCAGCTTCATTCGCCGTCGCTCTCGCCGTTGGCCTCGCCCTCCATTACCGCAAAATCGTCAAAAACCAGGTACAGCACCCACGTCGCTTGCAACTCCGTCATGTCCGAGGCTGATTTCAACGCTCCTCCGCAGTACTATGGTTACCCGGACGAGTGGTTTCCTTCCGTCTCGGCGTACGCGCAGTTCCCTCCTTCAGTCGGAATAGTCTGCATGCCAAGAGACACAAACTGACTGTTTTCGATGGCGTCGCGTGTGCAGCACCGTCGGAGACTGGTTCCCCGAACGGAACCTGTTCCAGATCCTGATCGCCCTCACGTCGGGACCGCGCTTCCTCCTCGTCCTCGTCGCCTACATCGCCCACCGCCACGCTCGGCCGACGAGTAGCTTACCTGGGACCCTCGCGGTCGTCGGTGCGCTCAGGACCCTCATGTGCGGAGGCTGGGTGTTTGTCACGAGTACCGACCACGGCGACGTCCACGACGTCTGCATGGTGGCGTGCGTGCCGTCCTCTCCAGATTCACTGTCACAGCATTCACTCACTCGCTACCAAACAGGTACATTCTCCTCAACCTGCCGTACATGATCCTGCACACGATCCTCACGCCGTTAACTTCGGCTCCCGAAGCGAAATCGCTCCGGCGCGTCCTCGGCTCAGGCTTTTTTGGCGCGCTCGTCCCGCTCGTCTACTTCTACTTGCAGCACAAGCAGCATCGCGTTGCGGGAGGTGCGTCACCTTCCGATCATGGCCTTGCTTCTTCCTCTACCGCACTGCGGAGACTGATCGCGAACGTCATACGCACAAACAGCCTACTCAATCTACGCGCTCGTCGAGTGGTCGCTGATCGTTCTCGACGTCACGTTCGACTCGATCGCGATCCTCGACTACCCCGACTCGCCGACCGCTCCCCCTCTCCAGCTGTCCATCTCGCCGATCGACAAGACCCTCTTCGGGCAAGACGGGAGCCGGGTCTTCTTTGCGCCGATGACGGCGGAGCCGCAAGAACCGGGCATGCTCGCGAAAGCGTGGGCGAAAGTCGAGATCGCGACGGCGGCGACTCGGCACTTTGCCGCCGACATCTACCTCGGTGCGCTTTGGGGCAAGTCCCGTTGCCGACGTCTCCTTGTGGTACTGACCAGAGGGATTGAACGTAGGCTTCCTGTACTGGACTTGCGTGACGGCGCTCGCCCCGATGATCTTTTACTCGGCCGTATGGGCCATGGGTCTTTCAGGCGACGAAATCCTCCTCTTCTGCGTCATCTCGCCGTTCCTCCTCGCGTTCCCGCCGATTCGCCGCCTCTTCACCCGTCCGAGTATCGCCAATTTGGGCGTCCTGATCGGGATCGCGAGCGTGTACGCGGGAGATACGGACGGCGAAGCGGGCGCGAGTGAGGGCGAAGGGATCTTGAGGCTCAGGTTGACCGGGTTGGGATTAGCTTGGGCGACGATGGGGCAGGTCGCGGGGTGGTGGGAAGCCCGCTACGATGGGCAACGGCTCGAGTACAAGACGACGTGCGTCCCGGGCCTTCCTTCACGCGAGCCGACTGCGGTCGCCCTCTCTGCCGTCACGCATAACGGCTAAATGATAGTCTCCGTTGACCCACAGCACGCTCCTGCTCGGTCTCGTTCTTTCCAACGTCGTCAAGTTCGCCAACTTTTCGCTCAACCCGCTGTGGCCATTCATGCGCGCCTCGTCGGACCCGAAACTCGAGAACGGCGGCTGGAACACGTTCGGCCTCGTCCTCGGTGCCATCGCTTACCTCGATTCGGTCACGCGTCGAGCGAGAGCCGTTCCGCGTCCCGCCGTTGCGGCGATGGAGAAGAATGCCGAAGCGCGTCAGCCGCGACCGACCTGGTTGGGCACCGTCGGATCCGTCATCGGCTTCAGCTCGTCCTTCTTCCTCATTCACTGGCTATTTACCGACAGCGGGACCATCATTGCCTGGTCGTTCGAGGGCTACCCAGCCACAGGACCGTTTGCGTTCCCGCACGGCCTTCTGACAATTTCGGCGCTCTCGCTCGGTGTCGCCTTGAGCAGCTTGCCCTACTCGACAAGGATCGCATCGAGCGTCGCGGCGTACGCCACGGCATCCCTCTCGGCGGCACTCCTGTACTCGCTAACGTACTGGACGGCATTCTTATCCGGCTGCGTGCTCGGCGTGTATGCCGTCTCGACGTTCCCAGCATTCGTCTCCTCGATCTTGTTCCACTCGCCGACCCGTCCAGCACTCACGTTCGGAATGGCGTTCCTCCTGTACGTCGTCTTGCAGCTCGCGTCGACCTGGCCAGTCGCGTACGCCTTCGTCCCCGCCGGTTGGCTCCTCCGAGAGCGGACCGACACCGTCCTAGGCATCGTCATGACCGGCGTCGGGATCGGCATTCTCGCACTCCGGCCGTTGCAGAAACGCACACACGCCGCGGGTGCGCGATCTCGGCAGGACGTCGCCCTCGTCCGCTCGTCGCGCGGCCTGTCCCGCCGCGTCAACGGCTCGATCCTCTTCCTCCTCTTGACCGGCACCCTCGTCCTCCTCTACCGTGCCCCGGGTTACTTTGCGCCAGGCGTCCCGTACAGAGCTCAGGAGCGCGTGGTGACGGCGGCGATTTGGACCGTCCATTTCGGTCTCGATGGGAGGATGTGGGAGAGCCAGCGGCGGATGGCCGACTTTATGCGCGACGCCGAAGTGGACATTATCGGTGAATGCTCATGGCAGGGCTTTCTTTCCGCTGTTGAGACTGACTCGATAGACGTGCAGGTCTCCTCGAGACGGACAACCACCGTATCGTGGGTGGCAACCGCGAGCTGTTCGTGCCCGCCGCTTTGGACCTCGTGCGCCAAACGCCTCTGCTGATCCTTTCACTTCCCGCAGCACGCAATGGATGGCGCACTCGCTCAACATGCCCTACACCGACCTCGGCCCCGGACCACACAAGAACACTTGGGGTGCGTGACGTGCTACTCTTACCCCCCTGGCCCCATCGAATCTGACTGATAATTTCGTCGCTGCAGGCTGCGTTCTCATCTCCAAGTATCCGATCTTGCGCTCGTCGCACCATTTGCTCCCTTCACCGCATGGCGAGCTCGCGCCGGCCATCCATGCGACCTTGGACGTTTACGGCGTCGAAGTCGACGTCGTCGTCGCGCACAATGGTCAGGAAGAGGACCCGCTCGATCGCGAGCTGCAGAGTCGGGAGCTCGGACGGATCATGCGCGAGCGGTGGCCGACGCCGACGATCTTCCTCGGTGCGCGCGGACCTCGGTTTTGGTCCCGTCGAGGAAGCGCTCTTTCCGCTGACCCGGTGCGCTCTCGGTAGGCTACCTCGTCACTCATCCGCATGCCGAGCGTCCCGCCCCGTACAAACTCGTGACAGAAGATGCGAGCATGCTCGACATCGCGGTACGTCTCCTCCTGTACCTAATCGCGCCCACCTCGCAGAGCACTGACTGCGCTTCGCTGGCCTACCAGCCGAAGGACAACGACCGCTGGTGCCAGTACATCCTGTACCGAGGCTTACAGTTCGTCTAGCACCTATTCTCAGAGCTGCCTGCGCAGTGGCTGACCAGTTGCCTCGATAGCCGCGTCGCCTACGCTCGCCTGAACCGAGGTTCGGACCCGAGCGTGACCGACTCTGAAGTCCAACTCGGGAAGTTTGTCGTACCTCTCATCGGCGCAGAAGGCTCGTCGTACAGCCTCAAGGCCGAAGCCGCGCTCGCTGCGCTCCGCTCCGCACCCGACTTCAACGCGTCCGACCCGAACAGCCTGCGCGTGCCGCCCATACCTCTCGACGAGTATGTATCGCACCTCCATTCGACGCCAGCGCCGACCGGGACCGAACCGGACCAGACGACCTGGACGCCCGAGCGATACGTGCCCGAATCGCTCCATTTCCCCAAGTCGTTCTACGGCCAAGGCGTCAATGGTCATCGATACATTGTCCTGACGGGTCAGGCGGGCGAGGAGGCGCCGAACTACTTGATGGCTGAGCGCGAGAAGGAGTGGCGCAGGCTGCAAGAGCTGGACGATCTCGCGCAAGAAGCCGCGGGCTGCCCGGTCCAGTGATGCGCGGGGTCAGGCTTAGCATATATCCCTAGTAGAATACCGACCCGGTTTAATGCATCGCGACGATCAGTTCAAAGAAAGGTCAAGAATCGGAGGTCCAGACGGTTAAAGGAAACTTCGCTTTTCTAAGGCTCGTGCAGCTACGGCGCGGAAACAGGACGCTCAGCCTACGACGGGATAGCCGTCTTGACCCTCTTCGCGAGAGCGATCGTAACGAAGAGAGCGGCGAGTGCCGATGCGCAGGCAATCGGCTTTTGGAACCACTCGACGAAGAAAGGCAGGGTGTACTCGATCTGCGCGTGGCACAAAGACAAGAGGGGGGTCAACATTCGGACCGTGCCGTCAAAAAATGAGAAGTGGCCATGCTGACGTACCAGCACATCTCCGCCGTGCATGTCGGTGCACCCTTCCTTCGTGAGGACCACAGTCGGCCGGCCGGTAGAGTCAAGGTAGGTCCATGAGACCGCTCCGCCCTGCTGGACCGTGTCGTGGCGACCGAAAAGCCGCGGAACAAAAGCCGGGTACGCGAGGCTCGAGACGGGGAAGGGCGTGCGAACGTGAATATCCCTACGCGCCGGCGGAAGACTCGTCAGACGTGCTTGGTAAAGCAGGAAGACCAACAAGCTTACCGCGCTCCTTCCGGCAAGCGGATCTCGACGCGAGCCTGCTCGACCGCGACGTCCTTGATCGGAGTCAAGAACGGCACTGCCGCGAGGTACTTTCCGCGGCCCTCCTTCCTCGTGCGGACGTACTCGCCGAGCGGGAGATCGTAACCGATCGTGAACGAGTAGTTCCACCCGCCGAAGATCGGATACCTCGGCTTGAGCTCGAGGATCGCGGGCTTCTGCGCGCTCAGGCGCTTTTGCTGACTCGGCAGGACGACCTTGGACGGGTTCCTGGACTCCATCGATGCCGGCCGGAAATGAGACGTCGAAACGTTGCCAACGACGTCGTAGTAGTACGGGTTCGCAGCGCTAGACGGGAGCGAGAGCGAAAGCGACGGGATGGCAGTGATGCCCTGACGGCGCATCATCCCCATCTTTTGGAAGTCGATACGCGCAAATTGGCCATCCAACCTGTCAGAGAAGCCACAGCATCAGCTGCAATGTAGGGGATCCGCAAAAGTGCACGGCAACGAACTCGGGTCCGGAGTTGTACAGGTCCATCGAATCTTGGATAGCGAGGTTGTTGCCCCAGTGACTCAGCTCGATGATCCGGTCCAGCTTACGAAGCGACGCGACGGCTTGCGGTTCTTGGAAGTGCACGCGAGCGGTCTGTTCGGGAGACTGTCAGCATCGCCTCTCGAAACAGGTGGGCGGCGGGTCGTTTACCTGCGGGCCCAGCGTAGCGAAGTCGCTACCTCCTTTGCTCGTGTACGTGATAGTCGCACTTCCAGTCGGCGCGTGGATGTCAAAGGCGTCGGGAGTCTCGAGGCTCGCGAGCCTCGGTGCGGGTGCCTTGACCCGGACCTTGATCTCCTTCACGTGACTCCGCTGTTCCTGCGGCAACGCCTCGAGCGATCCAAGCAAGTCGCCGGTCCAAAGGAAGTAGATCGAGTCGACGGTCTGGGCGAGCTTGGCTGGGAACGGGACGGTCTGTTGCGTCTGCACGGTCGAGACGGTAACGACGGCTGCCGAGGCAGTCGACTCGGGCGACAGGTCGAGCGAGTACAGAGTCGCGTCCCTGCGTACATTCGAACAGGTCAGACCGAGTCACGCCTGCCAATACAGACTGTCCCGATCCGGACCGCGCACCCGTGAACCGCGGCCGGGACGAGGTCGAGTTTCCGCTTGTCGGCGCCCTTGCCGACGGTTGCCTCGACCCACCCTCCCGCGTTTCCTTTCACTGCGACGGTCCACGACTGCGCGCCTTCGGTCGACGACGCGGTGCGCTCGAGGGTGTAGGTAGCCGACGACCTCGTCAACGATCCTCCGACCTGGACGAGCGTCGAAACGGTAGTCGGCGCCCAGGCTGTCTGTGGGTACGCAGATGCCCGGGCTGGTGCACTATAGGGCTGCTGTGCCGTGGCCTCGCTCGCGATCGTTGCGGCAGCGGGAGCAGTCAACGCAAAGAGACCGGCGACGGCTGTAGCGACGATCCGCCGCGCCGTCCCGAGGCGTCGTGATGGTACGGGCATTGCTGCTAATCGACTTGAGCCAAGACCCCCGTAGCACGCAGGCTGTCTAGCGGGACGACGGCGTTCGTGCTCTGCAGAAGGACAGCCGCTCCACACCGCCGGCGCCGACGTGGACCAGACGACGCTCTTTACAAGGCGCACGTGGGACAACTCGTGCATCAAGGCGCGTAGCAAACTCGCGCAACGACCACTACCACTGTTTCATCCCTCCGAGCCTGTCTGCAGTGTCGTCTTGGATACCGAGTCCGTATGAGAGCGGAGACAAGTCGGCAGCCGCGAATGCCGTTGGCGGGTTCAATAACGACTGAAAGGCCGCCGCAGGTGGCGGGAACGGATACGAGGCGGGAGGACCGGCGACGAGTGAGAGTGTAGCCGAAGAATCGACCGGCGGAGTTGGCATGAACGTGTGCACATGCGGTGGCGGCTGCAGTGGAGGATCTGGCGCTCCCGACGCCGACCGCGCTTCCTCCTCCTCTTCCTTGGACTCGTAGGTGGCGATAATAGCTGCAGACCCAACTGTCTTTAGCTTTTGGAACCGCACGGGCAGAGGAGGCAACCGCGTGGCTCACCTTCGAGCACTCCGGCGCTCGTCAGAGCGGTGGTCCAGGTCGGCCCGATCTCTTTGAGCGCAGAGACGAGGAAATACAGATCCTTCTTGGCTTGCGTGCGGCGGGCCGAATCCCGTTTAGGAGGTCCTGACGCCCGATCCGTCATCGGCGGGAATGCGGCGAGAGCCAGCACCGTGCCAGCACTGAAGGCGGCACTGCGCAATTCGAAGTCGGCGCAGGTCAGCTTGCGCCGGCCCCCGAAGGTTCATCAGGGAGACAAGTGGTAGCGCACAGTTGTACACCAGGAGCCGAGCGAGCGAGACCCGCTGAGCCCTTCAGGAGGCGGACCAGTCGGACGATGTTGGCCGCTGCCAACAGACATTTCTCGGTGCTGAGGTCCTCGGACTTGTCCTTGTCGTTCGAGCCATCGGAGCGAGCGTGGTAGAACCTGGACAGATACGTCAGCTTCCCAGGAAGCTTCGTCTCTTCGCTGAGAAAACTCACGGTCGATGCAAGGCGATGTGGACGGAGTGGTACGTCATGTTCAGCGCTAGCAGAGAGGTGTGATCAGCTACAGTCTCCGGAGCGGAGCGCAGCTATCAGGAGATAGCACTCACCAAGAATGTGCGGATGCGGCGCTTTCGACGTCTCCTTGGCGTTGCCATTCGCGCGCAGGAAGGATGGCAGGTCGTGATTCCAGCTCTCGAGTTCGAGGTGCAGTGCCGGCACGAGAGCGCGGCGCTGGTCCGCCGTCTTGTGCGCGCTCGGCGAGTATACCTCGGCGAGTACTCGGCACGCGATGACCATCAGGCGACTCGACCAGGAAAAGGCAGACGACCGGTACTGCGGCTCGTCGTAGTCGAGTTCGGCCACGATCGGCGGGATTTCGACATCGAGGACTTCGGGCGTAAAGGCCGTTCGCCTTCCGATATAGATTGACGAGATGCAGTCGGATGCAAAGGCAGACCAGAAGCAGTCGCCCCGAGTCAAGAAGAGTTCGCGTGGTAAAGACGAGCCGGGGACCTTGGCTAGCCGATGCGGTCCGAGGTTCAAACCGAAATCTGCGGCGGACGAGCGTTGTCAGCGCCCGCGATCCCGGACCTTGACGCTGATGGAATACCACTCACCCTCGGACAGCTTGAGAGCGAGACCGACAAAGATTTGACAAGGTCCGTCGAAGCCCCGTCCGGCCATGTACATGCCCAAGACGAGGAGGCCGCGGATGGTGCTCATGTTGGGGTTGTACCATCTGATGAGCTCGCTCCGTCAGCTCTTGTCTCCGCTGTGTCGACAGGTCAAAGCACGTCGCACTCTTGATCCAGTAGAAATCGTGCCCAATTGACGAAGACATCGCCTCGCGTGTCCGGATCACCGTAGAGCCCACAGATCTCGGGCGGATAGTCTTCGCCTCGCTCGAGGTACCGGGACCCCACGGCCAAGACCGTATGCATCAAGAATGGCGAACAGAACTCTGTGCGCTCGAGGGGGAACATCTGAAGGTCCTGGTAGAACTGCCGCTCCGGGACCACATTGTAGTGCGCGAGGCCGAACTCGAACGCGAGGCGGAAGAGACGCGCTTTGAAGTCGGGAGAGAGCTCGGGTGGGCGAGTTGGGAAGACCGGTTCGCAAGGCGCCGCGGTCGGAATCGGAGCGCGCGTGAGGGAGTAGGACCGTAGCGCTTGCAACGTCGCTGCTGGTCCAGCAAGTTGAGGACTGTTGGGAGTAGCGTCGACGAGCACGTCTGCGGGAGGGACGAGAACTGCTCGATACGACGAGGTAGGTCCCTGTTGAGTCGGCGTTGGGAAGAGGTGCAACGTGAGAGGAGGTGAAGGAAGGGCGCCACGTCAGGGGTCAAATTCTGCTTTCCGCACTAGACCAGAGCACAACAAAGGAAGCGAGACTGGCACTCACGTAGTAGCGCAGCTCGCCATGGGCATTCAGCGCCAGGCCGCCTCGGAAGCGATCCATGTCGATGTCGTGCGAGTCAGCGTTCGCCGTCGATGGCCTCAAAGTTAGGAACTGCCCGTTGGCGGTCCCCGGTCGACTCGTCGAGCTCCCGACATCAGCGTAGGGAGAGCCGCCGAGGTGCGACCAGAGAAGCGGCTTTGTCTGCTCGTGCAAGTCTGGGCTCGTGGAGGCGAGCGATCTGGAGGAAGCGGACATGGCGGCGGGAGGACGTTGACGTGGACTCGTTGGGTCTCGCAGAGGGACCGCTCCCGTGAGGTCGGCGAGTTGCGCTTCGAGCGTGTCGATGCGGAGCTGCATGGCCTGGACGACGGATTTGGCGTAGGGTCTGCGGGTTCGTCATTGTCAGCCTCATCTAGCAGCAGCGGCTGACCGCGGCGAGCAGACTAACTTCCTGCGGTCCATGCCGAGCTCATACTGCGCGGAGGGATGGCAGGCGGCGCGAGAGGCAAGTTAGTCTCCCGCTGGTCGCCTCGTTTCGATCCCGTCTCACCTCGCATTGCTCTCCCGCTTTCGAGCATGGTCCACAGATTGGCTTGTGACCTGATCAAGGAGCAAACGTGAGTCGTTGGTGGCGAGTTCGGCTGGCATCTCTTGCCGGAACGACGGTTCGAGAGGAAGCAAAGAGTACTGACCGTCGCACCTCCCGCGCTTCTTCCTGCACCGGTTGCAGGCAGTCGTCGTACGAGGTCCACTCCGCTGCACGTGTCATTGGCTTGCGTCAGTCGGTCGCGTACAGAGGTTGCCGAGACTCGGGGCACGTGAAAGTGTGAAAGTCCCCGCGCTCTTGTTGTACCTTTCTCGTTGCTTGGTGTGCAGCAGGTGACGAGTCGACTCCAATCGAAGGCTCGCTGTCGTCCGCCATCTCGAGACGAGCTTCCATCCCGGCGCAAACGACTTGTGCTCGCTCGTGCGGACAACCCGGGAGCGGGGCGTGCGCGTGGGGGAAACGGCGTGGCGCCAGGCCACTGCTGGTAGGAAAATGCTTTCCCCTCTGCCGAATAGCGCTGTATCATCGGATCCTCCCTTGCGAAACAATATGCAAGATCGGACGACTACTTTGGGCGAAGCAGGCGACTATCGGCCAGAAAGCGAGAGTCGCTGGCGCACCGCGTGGCTCTCCTCTTCCTGCTGCCTCTTTCCCTTGCCTAAGCCAAGTTGCAACATGTGGGACTCATGCTGACCGTAGATTCGCCACGCGGGAGTCAGCGGATCCGACTTGCCCAACTCGCATGCGCCCTGACCTCGGTCCGGGCCGGGCGTCTGCGATTGCCAAGTGCGCTGACTGCGACGGAGCGAACGACACCATGTCGGGGCAGTCTCGGATCGACGGACCGCGCTTGGTCCGCCCTTCCGACTCTGCGCGTGCTCTGCGAGGGGGATGCCGTGGAGGAAGAAGAGCGTCAAGTCGAATCGGAGGACAAGGCCTGGCGGGCCGCACCCCGCCCCCGAGCATGCATAGATGGCCGAGTCAGTGGCCTCCGCCCAAGCCCTGAATACCGACTCAAGCACTGCAGGTCTTAGTGCCGTGGATGCAAGCAGACAGCGAGGAGGAGGAGCAGGTTCGGGTCGGCGGGAGTGTCTCAACCGCCTGCCCGCAGCGATGCAGTGCGGGTCAGCATGCCATCGGAGAGCACGCCAGCCCTGCTTTTGACTCGTCTTTGCTACAGCTTCCCGTGTAGGGCGATCGCAGCAGGGATCCCCGAGTTGCTCGAGATCGGACTCGGATGATGACGCGGCGACGGCAAACCAGTCCGAACGGGATGCTGCAGGAGGAGCTTGTCGCCTCAGCATGGAAGCAGTGGTAGCTCCGCTTTGTGCGAGGCTATGGCAGAGCGGCGAGTTGGTGCAGGACGACGAGCAACTTCGCCGCATCCGTTTCGGCTGGACTTTGGCTTCCGCCACTTCCCGGCATCGACCACCGCTCACCGCTGCGATCTGAGCTAGACAATCGCATGGACTGATCGCTTCTCCATGAACGACCGACAGGCGGAGGAGCTACTGGCGCTCGAGGCACGCCGCACTTCCCATCCCTCCGCCACTTTGCCTCTTCCCCGTCGCTGACTAGGCCACTTTTTTGCAGGCGATCTACCCAGATATCGTGACATGGTCACAGCTGCCAGATGCGAGAGGCGTAGAGCTACGGATCCGTGCTCCCGTCACATTTGATGAGCCGATAGAGGCGTTGGTTTACGACTGGTCGCCGCCACCTCCGGTTCCAGTCGAACCGCCGAGCGTCGTCCTCAACGATACGTCGCCGACCGGCGTACATGAGACGGAAAGGGCGGCTGCGGCCAACAGCAGCAGCAGGGGCTCGACAGGCGGCCGACGTCCGCGCGCAGCCGGTCGAGGTCGCGGTGGGAAGAGCACAGGGCAGGCTGCCCGGCCGCTGACCGCCACCGCCAAGCCCTTCGAGTCCAGACGAGTCGATTCACCGGCACCTCGGCTTGTCGAATCGACTCAGGCGCCGATGCATGAAGTCGTCCTCGGTAGGGCGGCGTCCGTGGACGTCGATGGGAAGCGGCGCATTCGCATCGTCCCGGCTCGTCAAGATCGACCAACCGCGCCGGCAGCAACACCGCTTGTCGAACCGTCGCGCGTTGCCCATGCAGGCATCCGGCCGGCCATCGTGCAAGCGAACGAGCCGCAACGCCTTTTATTAAGTCACCTCCCTTCAATCGTCCTCACGGTACACCTCCCGACGGACTACCCCGACGCGAGTGGACCAAGTCTCGTCCGCATAGAAGACGAGGATGTCTGGCTCGGTGTCGACCGCAGGCGGTCGGCCGAAACCAAACTCGCGGCGCTCTATTCAGGAGACGAATGCCTCTTGTCAATCCTCGACTGCGTCTCGCCCGCATCATCCGATTTCCCGTCCATCTTCTCCATCGACAGACCACTCATTCTGCGACAACCCGTTCCTGCAGTCGACTTGTCCGCTCCTCGCCGCCTCTCAGACCATCTCGCAGCTTTCGACCGGAATGCCAGCGCCGAGCGATTCGCTACTTCGTCACACCTTTGCCCGCTCTGCTTCGCGAACCAGCGCGGGTCGGCTTGTATTCGCCTCGCCTCGTGCGGATGCGCGTTCTGCGTCGACTGTCTTCGAGACTATTTCTCCCTCCTCATCACCGAGGGCCTCGTGCGCAGCGTCGCCTGTCCCAGCCGCGGTTGCGTCGACAAGCGTGCGCAGTGGGAGAAGGACGAGGCGACCAACGGTCCGAAGGAGGCGGACCGAGATCAGCGGAGACCGGGGAGGGTCACCGCAACCGAGGTCGAGCGACTCGTCGGCGCAGAAGGCCGCGAGCGGTGGGAGTGGTTGATTGAAAAGGCTCGCGTCGAAAGTGGTGAGTCAGCTGCGTGACCGCTCTCGGCGAAGACACGGCGGCTGACATCAAGTCTCTCTAGATCCGTCGATCACGTGGTGTCCGCGCGAGGCGTGTCAAGCCCCTGTGCCAAAGCTGTCGGAGGACGACGAGAAGCTGCGCGTCTGTCCCGCCTGCGACTATTCCTTTTGCGTCTTTTGCCGGCGCGGGTGGCACGGCACGCGCAACGCCTGCGCCCTTCCGCAGTCGAGCGCGATCGTGTCAAAATACCTCGAAGGCGACCTCGAGGAGCGCAAGACGCTCGAAGCTCGCTACGGTGCGGCGAACATCAAGCGGCTCGTCGCGGCGTACGAGGAGGAACGGGCCTTGCAGGAGTGGCTGCAAAAGAACTCGACGCCATGTCCGGGTTGCTCGGCGTGGGTCGAGAAGAGCCAAGGTTGCAACGTGAGTCCGGCGTTCATGATCGCCTCCGCTGCTGAATAGCTGACTGTTCTGCAACGCGCAGCACATGACGTGCGCCAAGTGTACAGCCCATTTCTGCTACCGTTGTGGCAAATCGATCTCGCCGCGCGACCCGTACAAGCACTTTTCGACTCCCGGCATGACGTGCTACGGCAAGTTGTTCGACTTTGCGCCCGGGCAAGAGCCGGAACCCGATCCGGAGCAGTGGATCAACTTTCTCGCCGAGGACGCCTATTGAAGATGCTCGTTCGCTCCGGTGACGCCGATCTCTTCCCTTCCTCCCTCTTGGTTGTATCGCTCATCTGTCGTTGGCAATATCACCTTTCCTCGCTCTCAACCGCTTCCTTCTGTGGCAGTCCGGCACGACGCAGGTCTTGCCAGGACGGATAACGTTACAAGAGAGGGCGTCCACGCTGTCTAGATATAGAATGATCGTGACAGCACCAATGCCAGTGGTAGGGGCACGGCAGCAGCCAGAAGCGGCGCCCGTATCGATACGCGCACCCCACTCTGTATGGGAAGGAGGGCCCGTTTAGTCAAATGACGTTTTGAGGAGCCAGCTGAGGAACGCACCGTTTTCGCTCCGGTGGTCGCAGCTTGGGCGGCGGCAGATCCCGAACCGGTTGTAGACTGTGACGCCGAGGTCGAGGCCGAGCCTGATGTCGAGGTGGCAGACGGCAAACTGAAAGCGGACGTGACGGGAACGGTTCCGACCACCGCCGAGATGTCGCTCAAGAAGGTCGAGAACTGCGCAGCGGCCGAGGCTGTGCGCGGTACGAGTGTCAGCTGATGAGCTAGGTGATCAAAGTCCTGGAGTAGAGCGGAAAAGGGGTACTGACCTCCCATTGAGCCGGATGCGACGGGAATCGAAGAGAGCGTCGCGAGGACCTGGGTCGCCGAGCCCGTAATGCCGGAAGCGTCTGTCACGTGCAGAGCGTCAGCGCGCCGTGCGCCCTACAGCTCAGATAGTATCTGCGGCCCCGAGTGCGCGGACACGTACCGAGCGCGCCGCCTACGCTCGCGCAGACCGCCTGCCCGAGGATGACCCCTTGCTGGTATTCCGCTGCGATGCAGTGGTAACCGAGGCAGTTATAGTACGCTTGAGCGAACGTCTGATCCCGGCACAAGGCTGTAGAGGGCGCGCCTGTGGTCAGTCGTGCGATCGAACAGGAACGGAGCAGGAAAAGAGAGACTCGCCTGCCAAGTCGGTCGCCGACACGTTCGGCGCGAGGTAGCCTGCCTCGACAATCTTTGTCGCGAAGCATCCTGTCGCGCAGGACTGCGCGCGAGCGAGATCCCGGTATAGGGGAAAAGTCAGTCAACCTCGAGGAGAAAGAGTCGCGAGTGATCAAGACCGAGAACGCACCGGCACGTTCGCAGAAGACGTGGCCTGCGCGTCAACTGTGGCTATGGATGCACCGAGCAGGAGCAGGCCGGCGTAAGCGAGCGCCGAGCGGAACATGAATGCAGCGCGTTGAGGTGGGAGAGGCGGCGAAGAGCTGCACACTGTGGCGAGCGGAACGAGGCAGCGGCTGCGTGACTGCGCGGGGGGCGAATTGGTTCCAGACGACGCGTGTAACCCGTGTACAGAGCTCGCAGGCGGCGCAGAAGAGGGCGATCACTGCAAAGTGCCAAATGGCGTCGAGCGCGCGCAGGGCGCAGTAGTTTCACTTCCTCTTTCCTCGCTTGCGAACTTCTCTCATCAGGTACTGCTGTATCAAGTCTCCCGAGACCGGCGGCGCGGGCGGGCCGTTAAATGGGCTGCTTGCGCTGCCAAAGTCTGTCGCGGGCAGGAAAGGACATCTTGAGACCGCCTCGGCTAGACAGCAGGGCCATCTTGGCGGAATCGGTCCGACTGCCATGATCTGACCTGTCCACAGACTACCGTGCCTGTCTACTGAACAGCGCAAGGAAAGAGAAAGGCGTGCCGACGAGCGCGCAGAGCAGAGAGAAGACACGGGGGCGTCCCCTTCAGCGCTGCCGGCCTCACAGTCGCTCGGAGTGCGCCCAGTGATGCGCTGGCGCTTATCCAGCACGGTACCGCGCAGCGGTGCTCGCAGCGAGTCGAGCGCCGCTGAAGCAGCGAGCGTTCCCGTTGAATCGCACCGACTGGAGCAGGTGTCTGCTGAGGCCTGCTTCCGCTTTGGACGCCATCAATGTGGCGATAGCCCCATGCGGTACCGCCTCGCTGATAGAGCGGCTGTCTCTCTCGAGAAGCAAGGCGCTGCAGCCATTTCGACAGGAGAGCAAGCAAGGCAAGAGGCTAGATCGCGCGAGGACCTCCAGTTCTGAGAGCGGAGGTGTTTGGATCGACGCGTCTCCGAGTTGCAGATCGCATCAGCCGTGTTCCAGGTCCCGGACCCAACTGCGACAGGCTGCCAGCAGGGAGGAGAGGGCGGCGAGCAGCAGGCTGGCACAGACAGCATAGCAAGTGACTAATGTTGAGCGAGCAGAGGCCGGGTCTGGAGCAGTGGATCTCGTCTAGACGTCAAGCAGGAGAAGACTTTCGAGAGTCTGGCCAGAGTACGAGTGAGGTGACGAGGCGAGAGGGAGGAACGAGGTCAGACAAATTACAAAGTCAAGAGGGCTCGCTTGACCCCGCTCCCCCCTCGTACGCTCGAGACTAGGACTCGTCTGCACTCTCCAGGTACGTTCTATTCAAGAACAAGGGACCCGACCTGGCGCTAGCTGCGGGGACCGAGTGCGATGTCGTCGCCTCGCCTCGCCGCCATCCCAACTCGCAACTGTCCTTGTCTCGCCAAACAACGAGAGTCTGAGACACAGACTGACACAGCTTGGCACCAGCAGCAGTCCTTTGTCTATCACCCGCTTCAAAGACCCGCCCGCCCTCACCTGTCACGAACCGGAGCAGAAATGGCCAACCTCGTAAGTCTCACACTCTCTTCAGTTGAACACGCTCGCATGGAGTCGAAGGCCTATCACATCCGGGCTCTCGGCATGATCAAGCTCGGCAGTGGCACCTCTGCCTCCTTAGATCGCGCAACGGAGAGCTGACCGTTCCTAACCTCCGTTCCGACCTCTTCGACCGCATCCCCTTCACGAACCCCCGCGACCGCCGAGCAGGGAGTCCCCGTCAAGCTCTTGCACGAGTCGCTCGGTCACGTCATCTCGGTCGAACTCAAGACCGGCCAGACCTACCGCGGCAAGCTGTTCGAGGGTCAGTCGGGTCGCGATCGCACCGCACGCCCATGCCGTACTGACGCTCGCCTTATCTACAGCCGAGGACTCGCTTTCAGTCTCTTTGACGCAGTGCACCGTCACTCACCGGGATGGACGAGTCACCCAGCTGGACCAGGTGCGTTTTCACTCGAGCCCCGACTCTGCCTTTTCCGGCTTCGCAACGTGCCCGCTGTACTCGGGTATGCACGGTTGCTGATGATGGTGTCTTCGAAATCGCACAGGTGTACATCCGCGGCGCTTCGATCCGGTTCTACGTCGTGCCCGACATGCTCGCGCAAGCACCCATGTTCAAGCGGGCGGGCGCCGCCGGCATGAAGGGACGCGGTATCGGAACAGCGCGTGGTCGCGCGACCATCATGCGCGCCCAGTCGCGGAGGGGACGCGGCGGTGGACGACCGGCGATCCGTCGTTAAGAGCGGTGGTGGCTTTTGTGTGTGTGTGCAATGTCTCAAGGGTGGCACGCTCCCCGTCGGTCGAGGGAGGAGCGCCCGTGTACCATTTCAACTTGCGCTTTCTGGAGCTCTGTGCTACGAAAGGAACTATCAGGAGAAAAAGGAGCGGAAAGACGATTCGAGATCTCGACCTTGCCGAACCTCGCCGTCTTAGCTTCCCCTTTTCTCATTAGCTTTCGGTCCGAAGGCTCGAAGCGCCTCGCTGGCTCTCCCAGAGTCCTAGCCGCTCTTCCGTAAGCTCGACCAGTCGCGCCTATTAGCTGCCTGCGCCGCTGCAAGACTGGGAAGAGCCCGCTGTGGGGAGGAACCGGATGGCCGCAACCTCGCCGTCGACGACGACGAGGGTTCGGTCGGTGGGCACATCCAGGCAAGCGACGACCCCGCAGCGTGTCCAGCCAGGTGGGGAACGGTCAGGAGCGGGAGGCGGGCCGGTCACGACGCAAGCACCTTCTCCTCACTACACGACTTCGCTCCGCTCTCGTCACTCGCTGTACGGGACGGAAGACCGCATCGTCCTCGATATCGGATCGAGCGTCATCAAGGCTGGCTTCAGCGGGGAACCGAGTCCGAGGGACTGCAGGCGGACAGCGCGAACGAGCAGTTTGGCAGCCGGGGCGAACGATCCCGCAGCGAGTCAGCTATGGGGACTCGAAAAGTGCGAACCGAGCGAAGAGGAATGGCGCGTCCGGAAACATAGGCTTCAGGCAGTCATCCGCAAGATCTGGTTCGAGTGAGTCCTGTTTCACGCGTGCGAACAAACTTGGGCGGGCTCGCTGACGGCCACCTCTTCCTGCCTTGCTTTCATTAGGAGCCTCTTGACAGACCCACGGACTCGCAAAGTCATCATCGTCGAGAACCCGCTCCTGTCGACGCGAGTCAAGGAAATGATTGCGTCCATCCTGTTTGGCAACCTTCAAGTAAGGGCCTCCATTCCCGTCGCTAGACAAGCACAGGCGGCTAACTCTACGCCGTTACCAGGTTCCGTCAATCAGCTTCACGTCTGCACCGGTACTGTCCTTGATGGCGGCTGGCCGCACGAGCGGACTCGTCGTCGACGTCGGGCACCTCGAAACTACAGTCACACCCGTGAGTCTGTGCGCCGCCCAGAGCACCATGTCCAACGCAAAGTGACTCACAGAATCCGTCTGCAGGTCTACCACTCGCGTCCGCTGTTCCCTTACTTGACCACCACGCCCGTTGCCGGTCGTCGCCTGAACCGCCGCTTACGTACTCTGCTCCTTTCGTACGGCTGTCATGCCCCACCTCCACCTTCACTCAACTCGACAGAACCGGCACGGGTTGGACGACCGCCGCGAGAGATCCTGGACAACGACCTGATCGAGGAGATCAAGACGAGGTTGTGCTTTGTCGGCGACCCCATCGCCCCGCTCAGCGAGGCAGCGGAATCGGTCGCGCTCGGTCCTGACGAAAGCCTCAACTCTGGATCGGATGAGGCGGATCCCGACGAAGCGCTCGTCAAGCACCTCTACAAGCGCTATTCACAAACGGCGCCGACCACCAAGCCGGTCTCGTTCCGCGTCCCTTCTGCGGCAACGGCGGCCTCAACAACACACAGCGTCGGTTGCGGTTGGTTTCAGGTGCCCGGTTGGATCCGCGAGCGTGCGGCCGAGGTGCTGTGGGAGGAAGAAGAGGGCGACCTGGACGAGCGAGGCCTCGCCGGAGTCGTTCTCGAGTGTCTGCTGCGCGTGCGTTCGCTTGGTCCCTTTCCGGCCTCTTCCGGCGAGACTGATACGCTCGACCTTACTCGGACAGCTCCCGATCGATTTGCGGAAACCGATGGCGTCGTCTATACTCGTCACGGGCGGGACCGCGATGCTCCCTGGGTTCTTTACCCGCTTCAGACGAGAGCTTCTCTCGCAGCTCGAGCGGTCCCATCATCCCTCGCCGCCGCCTTCGCCACCTCCGCCGTCCTCGGAGGGAGACGCCATGTCGACTTCGGAGGTCGCGACCGGTGACGCCATGAGTATCGATGCGGGCACGCAGCGCGCGTCCTCGCCGCCGACCTCGACATTCGCGGCAGCAGAGTCTGTGCATGCCTCTCGCGATGATGACTTGGCAAAAAGAAGGAGGCGACACGCCCTCTCGACTCGGCTGCATTACGTCCGCCATTCGCCGCGTTACGCCGCGCTCGTCAACCTCGCTTCTCACGTCGCGATCCTGAATCACCCCTGCCCGGCATCGATGACGTCGGGGTCGACGCAGTCGCGCCTGCGTGAAGGGTCCGCGCCGAGCTTCGCGCCAGCGTTGCAGAATTGGGTCGGCGGGAGTCTCGCAGGGGCGCTCAAGACGGGAGGCGAGGAGCTGACGAGAGAGATGTGGGATGCCGTACCGGCACGGCGGGCCGCACCTGCTGAACAAGAGGGTGAAGGCGGGGAAGGAGGCGCAAGGATGGAGGAGGACGAGGAGGAGTTTGCCTTTGAGCGAGGCGAACGGGAAGGGCGCGTGCCCGACTGGACGCGATTGGTCTAGCCGCCCTTGACACTTTGTAGTGCTGTCATACACTTGCTGCGGTCCTTGACGTTCGTGCCGGACCGACCGGTTGCGGCCGAACGAAACCGGGAAGGGCTGCTGATACGCATCAGCGCCGAGCCATTCGCTGGTCGCCGCCTCCATGTTCGTACGCTCCTGTATGGGCTTCAAACCTGAGCCGCCTCCTCGCTGCGCTTCTGCCAAAAGCCACGGCCGTAGCTGACGCAGATCTCTGCGCCCTTGTCGATGCCGTGCGGACCCGCCCAAACGGCCATCCGGATCCCCTTCTTCGGTTCCGCCTTTGTCGAGCTTGGCAGGTCCCACTCGCGCAACTCAAAGACGGCGTTCGGACGGACGAATCCGGGTACTCCCCTGTAGTCGTTGACGAAACGAGCTTCGGCGCCCATCTTTGTCGCGTCGATCCCGATCACGTCGACCCGGACCACATCGCCCCGTTCGTCTCGGATGACTCGGCGGTCGAGCGAGAGGTCATAGTCGGATCTCAGGTCGGCCTCGTCCTCCGTGTGGACCCAACCGACGTAGTCGCGCAGCCAAGTCCCGCGCGGGATCGGCTTCCCCGTCACGTTGAACAGGCCGCTCTGCCCGTTCGCTGGATGCCCAGGGTCACTGATCTTGCGTATCGAGAGCTTGGGCGGTGCGTTCGGGAGTCCAGAGGGCGGACAAGGCGAGCAGTACGTGAGGCGATCTTGCGGCGAAAGCAGCCGCGAAGGAACGGGCGTCGATAGGTACTGGACGCCGGGCGGGAAGCCATAAGGTGCTGTAAGGGCCATTTCCGAACTCCAGCGTCGCCGGCACTTTGCTAGACGAGGGAGCAACGAGGAGGATGCCGCTTTCACGTGCAAAATCCAGCTCGGATCCGGTCGTATTGCTTGCGCGGCCCTTACCCCAACAGCGAGCATGGAACGAGCCGGACAATTCCGCTTAGAGACACAGTGCCCAGCGTCTATCCAGTCCTATTTTGCCCTTAGCCTCCAACCCAAAAAGCTCGACCGCGTTCTGTCCGAGAACGCGGTCCCGCTCCTGCTTGCCCCAACCCGGAACGCCCGCGATCGCATCAAGGTTCTCGTCGACCGACGGCCAGCGAGCCGAACTATCGCCTTCGAGCGGCGGGAAAAAGGGATGATCCGTGCCTGCGTGTGCGGGCGGGTCAGCATGTTTGAACAAAAGTAGTCCGCTCTTGTTGGAGAGCGCACCAAAGAGAAGGCGCTCGACGCCAGGGTATACAGCGACAGGAGCGAGCAGGTCTGCGCGGCCATTCACGCGCTGAATGAACGGCAGCTCTGCGGCAGGGATGGCGCGTAAGGAGACATCCAGATGCAGAGTTATCCGGTAGCTGACCTTCGTCCCGGCACTCGTAATTACCTGCACGGCTGATCACGCGCTCCACCAGCGCGAGCTCCTCGGGTCCATATGCAAGCGCATCGTACCACATCTGGCCCAGATAAAAGCGAAAGTCGGTCTGTAAGCGATCCTTGACGTGAGGGTCGTGCGTAATGCAAGACGCGAGACGGGAAGACAAGGCCGGCAAAGCGCCCGCCGAGTGCGCGAGGAGGAGCTTCAGGTCCGGGTGACGGTCGAGGACACCGGCGAGGATCAGCCGGGCGATACCCTGCGCACAGCGAAGGTCAGCTCGCCAGCACACATTCGGGCGAGCTCGCGCCGTTTGCTTACGATCGTCGTCTCGAGCGGGAACCCGAGACCGAGCGCGAGAACGTGCCCATTATCCTGCTCCCCGAAAGCGTTCTCGACACCGTAGTGCGGATGCTGGCAGCGTGCAGAATTCAGCTCGTCATTCGGCAGCTCTGGCTCGGGCTGCTGCTGAAACTCACAACAAAGACTATCAGGCCGGCACTCGACAGCGCCCGGTACACGGGCTCCATTTCGGGGTCGTCGAGCCCTTTGCCGAGGCCTTTCGTGCCCATGATGACTCCGCGTAAGTGAGGAGATTGCTGGATCTGCTCGACGGCCTCGAGAACCGCCGCCGGCTCGACTCCCGGCACGAGCGGAAGGGATCCGAACGCGAAAAGCCGAGCCTGAGTAAGCGGACTAAAAGATGTGTCGTCTGTCTGATTGTCATTGGATGCGTGTGCCGAAGCGCAGTACGCTTCCAGCTCGTCGTTGAGTTTCCGCGCCGTCTCGACAGCCTCGGTGGGTCCAAGAAAGTCGAGCCACGGATTAGCGAGTGAGACAACCTGTCCACAGGCACGACATCAGCTCTCGGAAGGTATCTTACGCTGCCATTGAAGAAAGGCCCGGCTGCGAATTTGCAACGCACCGACACGTCGATTCCATGAGCGTCCATGAAGCTCAGCTTGGCGCGGGAGTCCCAGTATTGACTGCACAAAGTCGTTAGGCGTAAGTGAGATCTACAGGGGTGCCTTCTAGCGAATCTTGAGAGCGGCCCACTCACGGTCCGACCGGTCGCCCTTTGCTGTTGGAGCCGTCCCCGGAAACCTCCTCCTTGAGCAAGATGACGCGCTCCTCACCATCCGCGCTGCGGACGACGCGCGGAACCTCGGCTCGTCTGCGGAGCAACTCGACGTAGGCAGGAGTGTAGCTGGTACGGGTGCAGAAGCGGGTCAGAACGCTCCAGGCTCGTTCGCCTCAGCGCCTTGGCCTCTTCCCGAGGGTTACTTGACGTACACGTGAGTATGAATGTCGACGATCATAGGTCGACCTGCAGCTGCCATTTTGCGTGTATATTATGGCGTGCGAGGTCCAAGATTCGGTCGCTCCGGGGACAGTCGCTCGGCGTCGCGGGAGTCCAAGAGCCGCGTATCTGGTTTGAATCGCCTGAGAGAGTGCCGAAATGCAAAGGAGGGCTCCTACTGTGTCGTGCAGAGCGAGCGAGAAGAAACGGTCGGAGCTCGCCGTTCGCGTGCGCCGTTGGTTGGAAGAAAATGACGCGCAGTTCCGCCTCGCGGAAACAAAGATGTCTCATCTCGCGGAGTTAGTGCGGACTACGAGTAAAGCCGAGCGTTGTGTAGAGAGCTACGCATTGGCTACCGCTGCAAGCGTAGCATTATTGGACTGGAATCCCCTCGACCTACTCGCTATGACATCAACGCCGACAGCACATATGCCTATCATAGTGCGCGCGAGTGATCGCCGTCCGGCCATTTCATTACATCACTGTGCTGCGAACCAACTCGGCGGCAGCTGCAGGCCAACGCGTTCGGCTTCTTCGGTTTCACTCTGACACCGTCATTTCTGTCGTTCAGCAAGATGACACCTCGACTCCAAGTGACGATCGGGTCGGACCGCTTCCACGAAGAGATCGCGTGGGTCAACCATACGTCGAGGCCGACCGAGATCGACACGCCCAACTTTACCGGACGAGTCCTCGTCCTCGTCAAGGACTTTGCCGGCGTCACTCCGGACGGCTCTCCGCCGAAGCGCGATGCCCAATACTTTGAAGGCAGAACGCGCCGGTTCGGCATCCTGATCGAAGGGAAATGGAAACGGCAGGCTGGCGTCCAGCCGTACTCGGGAGAAGAAGTCCAGTTCGGTTCAGACTTTGAGTACTTGCCCGAAAGCTTCCCGTCCGGGTCAGTCGAGCGGCGACTGTTCGTTTCAAAGCTCCCGGCGAGGCTGACGTCGGACCTCCGCGCCTCTTGCCCGCCAGGCCCTTCAACCTCGGCATGAGGATCGCTCAGCGGATCGATCCGGCCACCTACTACGAGTGAGTTCCTGGCGGCGTATCCGAGATATCGTGAACGAGCTCGACGCGGATGAGACCCCGAAGCAGCACCACCTGACGCGACTGTCCGCTCGGCGCTAGGTTTCATCCTCCTCACGGACGCCCTTACATCATGTCGCCCTACGTCGCCTGTATGAACACTTTCTGGTGAGATGAGATCCACCTTTCGCAAAGCCGAAGCTGGCTTCCTGACGCTGCATTCGCTTGCCCTCGTTCGCGTTCGCAGCGCCTATCCAGCGCCGGATGCCTTCCCTCGAGCCGTCGTCTTGTCGCGTGACGAACCGGAGAAAGATGCAACCAAGACGTTTGTCCCGACCGAGCAGAAAGACGGCAAGAAATGGGTCGAGCAGCAGCACTGGAGCTTCTTGGGCGTCAGTCTGCATTTACTATCGCACCGCCGTCTTCGCTCCGCTCCAGTCCGCCTGACTCTCCTGCACTCGGACACAGCTTCGAGGCGATCCTCGAGTGGACACCTTTCTCGCCGAACACACGCATCTCTTGCCAGCCGAGTCTGCTGTGACTGCGACCGCGACTTCGCAATCCTCGCTCGCCCCGCCGGAACGACCCGGTCTCACCCAGCGCCAATCGTCCCTCATTCTCGGCACCTCGGACCGCAATGACCCGAAACTGCAGCGATCCGGTTCTCCCGAGGACGATATGATGGCGATCGCGACCGCGGAAGGCAACGGCGTCGCGACCAATGGAGCAGACGCGCGGGCGACCGCGTTGCGGCATTCGAATGCCTCGTCCGTAGCCGGTTCGGGCACTGCGACACCGACCAGCTCGGGCGCGACCGACGCGCCGAAAAAGAAGAAGAGCGGGTCGAGATTCTCACTCTCGTCGCTCGTGCACGCGCTCGACACGTCTTCCTCCTCCTCGAACTCGTCGACAGCGAATAACGACCATCTCGTGGCGCCGCACCTGCTCGCGAACGCGAACGAGCCGGGCGGGCGCGGTCGCGCGCAAAGCGTTTCCGCGCAGTACCAGCCGAGGCCTTCTGTTCGGAAAGAGCTCGGACCGTGGCGGTTCGCAGACGAAGAGATTGACGCGACCGAGGTACGTAGCCGGGAGCTGTATAGCCCTGGTACACTAGGTGACGAAGCAATGCCCCCGCTGACCGGACTCCCTTCGCTCAGGACACCAGCTTTGTCTTCCTCGACCCGGACCACCCGCGGACGGTATCACAGCGACGCAAGCACTTTTGTTCTGAAAACGGCAAGCACCGAAGGGAATTCACCTACGACCCGGATTGTATCTACACGGCGAGCTTCTTCACGCCGTTCTGCGACCTCAATACGCTCGACCTCAAGATGGGACCCATCAGCCTGAACGTCGCGCCGTACTTTACAAAGATGCCGATCCGATACACGCTCCGGTCGACGAGGATGACTCCGAGACCGGACGGATCTGCCGGCCCGCTCGAGGAGGAGGTCTTTGCGACGATCGGCTTCCGCCTGGTTGACGACGCATGAAGCACCCTTCTTCGGACCTCGTCCTTTCACCGACCCGGACTGTGCGTCTTGCAAGATGCACAGATCGTCGTCTTCGTTCCCCCCGCCCCCATGCTCCTCGTGTAGATCCTCCGATGAATTGTCCCATTCGTGCTGGTCATCCCCGTGAAAGGAGAATCATCGGTAAACGCCGGCGTTCTACGAACGCCGTCTCCAGCCGAAGCCCAAACCAAGTTCGCAGCCCTTACTTGCGCGCGACATAGTCGTTGTCGCGAGCGACACCGGGAGCGGCGGCCATGCCGATGATGTACTAGATTGCTCTAGAGGGGGTTTTACCCCGTCATCTTCTACTGTAGAAGGCGACATAAAAAGACACATCCCCCTTCTCGCCAATCCATCTCCACCGTGGTCTCCTCTTGAAACGAAAGGCCGGCTTGAACGGACTCCCCGAGGGACGACCTAGAAGGGCGGCTTACGGGTCAGCTCCCTCTCGCAAAGCTAGATGTCACCCTCGCTCTTCGACTTACTGGTTCAACATCGGGTTCTCGCTGGTTTACGGCCACTGGTAGTTGATTCCGCTGAGCGAAGGCATCGAACGCGTACTAGGTCCTCTGTCGGTCAAAGAATGAGGGGGTCAGTCTCACAGCCTCGTGCAAGAAAAGGTTAAACTCACACGTCAGAGAACGAAGAGTCTCGAGCCCGTGCGGGCCAAAGACGACTTCTAACCGCTCCAGGGAGGATGTTGAAGGCGAAAGGGAGTGCGGTACCGCTTATGAAAAGAAAGGTGGATGAAGAAGCGGACGAAGAGAAAGAGAAAGAGAGAGCGACGCTTCGAGCCAAAGTCTTTCTCGCCCGCGTTTCCTTATCTTGATCCTCGGACTGCCGCGCTCGAGAGCTTTTCGCCACCTGACTCATCGTGGGGTGTGCTTCGTCATGCTCTTGGCACCCCGCGTGGACGGGTGGCGAGCTGACGCAGCGCCAAGTCGGACTGTCCGCGGAGGCGGCAAAGGCGCCGGCGGACGGACGCTCGCCCTGGTCCCGGCATAACGGGCATGTTGTATGCCATAGCGCAGACGAGAGGTATACGGCTGCCGTGTAGGGTCAGCGTAGATCGAGCGAGAGGAGCGGCAGTCCCCTTCAGCCGGTGGTCCGCTGTTCGGAGCAAGAACGGGACTTGGCAGTCCCGAAAAAGCGGCTAGATGGGCTCCGCAGATGGCAACGAGCCTAAAAAGCTTGGACGCGTCGGTGAGGACGCGACAGACCAGTGTCCGCGAGAAGCGTGAGGTCGGCGTGCACAAGCTGAAGAGAACCGGGATTGGCAAGGTTGATGAGCTGGAGGGTCTTCCGGATCGGTCGACTGCAGGCGCGGTGCGCTGTTGGACAGTGTGAGGTCGTCTCCTGGTCTCACTCGATGCGAATGGTACAGACAGTGCTGATCGCCCCTAATCAGAGGGCGTCCATCAGGATAGTGTGTAGCCGCTCTCGTTCGCCCGTGGCACGCTCAAACTCGCCCCCGCTGGCATTCAGGTCCATAGCGAACCTCGGTCTTTCCAGAGGTATGGAGAGAGCTAGCGGGTCAGCGATTTCCCCCATCCCTGATGAGTTCGGCCGAGTCAAGTCGACCACGGCGGCAGGGCCCGAGGGAGGCTGCGCCGGCGCACGAGGCGCTCCTCTCCAACGCTAGCAGGACCGGCAGAAGGAGAGGATGCTCGACTTGGATACGCGAGGGAGTGAGGGGCGATGAGGTGCGAAAGCCGGGGGCCAGACTGGTTCGCAGCATAAGGGTAAACGAGGATTGGGCTTGCGCTCGGGCGGCGTCCGCAGGGCAGCCGAGACCTTCTCATGCAGTCCACTCAGCTCTCTGCCACTTGATACGGAGTGCAGGTTCCTCGGTCTAGTCCCCGAGGGTCTGTAGAGGCAGAAAAGTCGAAATGAAAAACGCTGCGATGCAAAATATACTACTAGATGTTCCATCTAGCCATTTTGCTCCTCTCCGGCCCGGAAAGGAAAGGAAATGCGCGCAGTGCATTGACGTGCAGTTTTGCTTCAGGCCGCCGCCGCGCTCGAACAGGCAGTCTACGCTGTCGACATCACTACACCGTACGAGCTGATCGCCTATTGCTTTGTCTGCTCGCTCACTCTCTCTGTGTCTCGGAGCTGTTCTCTTTATCGCGGGTGGAGGTTGGCACCTTTTAATAGATAACATCTCGCGTCGTCTCGCTTGGCCGGCTGCATTCAAACATTCAGCGCATACGCGTACGCGTACGCACGCCGACTCGCCGCCGACTGGGGCGCCCTGTGCACGACGCAACGCGGGGCAACACTCGCTCAGGCCCGAGGTGTCCGGAACCCGACGTGCCCGCTGCACGTACCTACGGACCGCCTTCCGTCAGCCGTCGCAGGCGCCGGCGCGCGCTCTTCTGGCAGCCCTACTCTAGCCGCGACTTTGAGCGACTCGGATCGACGAGCCTGCCACCAGTTGACACGTTCACAGGCGGCCTCCTTTGGGTAAGTCAGACGATTGCCCCTGCCGATGAAACCTTCGCTCCTGTTTGCTACGCGATTTCTCTCGCGCGCTCACAGCCCGTGCATTCTCAAAGGATGCTTGTCACTCACGCTGCCTCGTGATCTGCAGAGTCTCGCGCGACGACGATGATGCCAGGGAGTGGCGAGCCTTACGAGGATCGGGATGCGTCTCGCTCTCAAGATGAACTGAACGGTACGTTGTGTCGGAGCGATCGAGCAGTCTGTACTCGCACGAAGCTGACGATTGCACATGTAGATCGACCACATTATCCGGCCCAGGCTGGTCCCTCGACGGCATCCGTCATGCCACCCGGCTGCGCCTCCGCCACGTCTCGCCCGCCATCCACCGCCAGTCGCCGTGGTCGGCCTGAGGGGAAGCCGCCACGGCCGATGAACGCCTGGCTGATCTTTCGGACAGCGCAGCTCAAGCTGTTGAAAGAGGAGGACCCGCACGGACCTCGGAAGAGTCAGGGCGAGATGAGCAAGATCATCGCCGAGCGGTGGCGGACTGTCGACTCTGAGGTGAGAGACGTGCATTTCTCCTAGACTTACTTGCGGATGCTGATCATTACGGGAAACCAGACCCGACAAGAGTACGAGACGATCGCAAAAGAGCGCAAGGAGGAGTTTCGGCTGGCCTACCCGGGTGAGCGGTCACCCTTCGAGAGATTGTAGCCTCTCCCTGCTGTCCGCGATGTTGCTGACTAGTGTTGAGGCCAGACTATCGCTATGGCCCTCATAAGCCAAAAGGCAGGTCCACGAAGGCTCGCGTCGGTCTGCCGGATCCATCAAAAGCGAAGCGCTCCTCTCCGAGATCGCACCTGAGCCTCGCCGGGACCACCGCTCCCTCATCTATCCCCCGCACGTCTCTGGATCATCCCGCCGAGGCACGGAGTATTCGCGTCGTCAATGCGCCCGATCCGGCGGATGTCACATCCGCGCTCGAACGCGCGACCGACTCGTTACCGACGCCCGTTTCGGCCCGCTCGCGCTGGTCTAATCTACAGCAGCTTCCACGACCGCCGCATTTGTCACACAACACTGGGAACGGGGCTTCGAGAAACGAATTCGATTCGTCGCGCTTGCACTCGAGCCTGCCAGCCTCTGCTCCCGCTGCTACCTCTTCCTTTCAGTCGTCGCTGGCCTCACTCGGCGCATCGATCAATTCGCTAGCTCAGCCTTCACTCGTAAGTGTCATCATCGCCAGTCCTCACTCGGCCTCGCCATATCTGACACGTGCCCCGCCTCCCAGCATTTTCAACAACCAGGAGAGGACCGATTCCGGCGGCGCGTGTCTATCGCGGATCATCGACAGTACTACGAGACAGAACTACACACTCCTGACGAATACCGGACGGACGCGACAACGTCGGAAAGATCCAACCATCGCGACGCGCCCTTGCGAGCTCCGCCTGACTTCCCCTCGTCTTATCAATCGCATTATCCTACCCCTCGGGGATCATTCGATTCTGTCGGCTACGACCACGCGTCGGCTGGATGGCCTCCCCGCGACACGCCAAGGACGAGCTATCACGCTCCGTCAGCAGATCCTCCTCCTGATTCGGCTCACGGCTATCCCGAGGAGCATCAAGAAGCCGAGGTTTACCAGCTCGGGATGGCATCGGCGAACGCTCGAGGTCCAGTCGAGTATGGGCATCTCCGACAAGACTTGGCCGATGGACAGCGCGCGTACGACCGTCGGCACCCGCAAGCGCAGGCGCCGATGCAGATACAGCAATCGTTCCCTCACTACCAGAGCGTCCCGGAAGACCGGCAACACACACAGGTCTACGGTACCGACTCTGTACCTACTCGCTGGCGACTGGATCTGCACGATTCTGTGTAGGCCAAAGGCGGATACTGTTGGCCGATTCGACTCTCTAGATGGACACCCTCGCATGTAGACCGGACAGACGCCGTGGTTCCAGCATGTCTTGCGGACCTCTCCATTGACGCAATGAAGCGTCTCGAGAGCATTCGGTCAGGAGCGGAGGGTATCGAGCGATATTAAGGAGAGAAGCTATGCTACAAGTGCGGGTATATAAGGGTACGGAATGGCAATCGCCAAATAGAGGGTGCAGGCTCGCTATTTCCGCCTCTGAAATTGCCTTGTGGACGAGTTTCGAGGTTAGCCAAGGGCTCGGACACGGATACGAAAAGATGAACTGCGCACTTGTTGAGCAGAGCCAGAACCTTGTTGACGCTGAGACTGACATACTCCATATCGAGGGAATCGACGCCCTGGTTCTTCTTCTCGAGCAGGTCGTCGATTTTGAGGTCCATCTCGAGGATCGCCTTCTCACGCCCTTTGCTACAGAAGGGGAAGGCGAAATGTCAGTCCCGCTGTGGCAGCTGTCGAATTGCGCCTCAGTGGAGGACGTACTAGTGCAATGCGATGAGGAAGGCGCCCGGAGATGGTGACGTGACGAGGAAGTAGATGCTCGGCCGGCTGCGCGCGCGCAAAAGAGTCAGCACGGCGACTGTGTGAGATTAGCACGCTCCTGCTGCCGGCTCACCGGTTCTCCGGAACGTTTGTCTCAACAATAACGCCGTCCTTCTCGAACTGTTGGTGCGTGAACTTGTACGGGCCGAGGACCTGGACTTGCTGCGGCTTCTGCTCCTTCCCGGCGACGGTCACGACGCCCACTCCGCCTTTCTTGCCTCCGCCGCTCGTCTGTCGGACATTCTGCAAGTAGGCTTTGTACTGCTCGAGCTGGGATCGCAGGTAGGTGTTGTGGTCGCAGATCGTCTTGTAGACCGCCTCGAGCGATCTCGTCTCAAGGACGACCTTCTCGCGGAGGTTGCCGAGGTGGGCGAGTTCGGCGCTGACTTCGTCCGTCAGCAGGCGGTAATTGTCCTTGCGGTCGACCAGGCGAAGCTCTTCGAGCTCGCGCAGCATGTCCTGGACTTTGATGCCCTTCCGCACGAGCGTCGCGTCCTTCGCGGTCGCAGCCGTTTCCGCCACGATAGGCAAGAGAATCGGTCGCTTGTCGGCAAGGCGCGGGATAGACCGAATGAGCTGGACAAAGATCGACTTTGTCTCGAGGTAGAGGATGTCGTTCTGGGTCACGTTGTTTTCCGCCATCAGAGCGGTCGTGAGGTCCTGAATCGGCATCTCCCACCGCGAGAACAGCGGGAGGTCGACAGCACGATTCTCCTTGCGCGGGACCTGCGCCGGCGCCGGTCCGAGCTCTTCGAGGAGGACGCGCAGATGGTCCTGGTCTTGGCGGGCCTGGCGGGAGATGGCGGATCAGCTTATCTGGCCTCGAGTCGAGTGCGCTCAAACGGTCTCACGAGGACATCGATGTGCTGCTCGAGCAGGCTCTGGGTATTGTACAGCTCGTTGAGCGTGATACTGATCTGAAGGTCCTTCTTCGATAACGCAATGTACTGATCGGTCTAGATCGCGAGATGGCGGTCAGTTTAGTCAAGGGTTGAGGAGCTTTGTTACCCGGACTCACTTCGAGCGAATCGTAAAAGTCGGGCACTTCGCACAGGGCGTTCAGGAACTGGTTCATGCGCGTCTTGTTGTTGTCGACAAACGGCTGGAGCGACATCATGTAGGCTTCCTTCGAGTACGAGGGCTTGTTCGCGAGGTTCTGCAGCATCTTGGCGATCTAAAGCGCCCAACAATCGTGTCAGATCGCCTCACTCCACGGTCTGAAAGGCTGGGACATCGCCAACTCACGAGAGTAAGGGTCCGCCGCGGGTGCTTCGCGCTCGCTGGTAAAGAGTCGATAAGCATGTAGGCTTGCGGTGTGACGATCGCCGGGTTGACAAAGCGGAGGAAGAAGAAGCCGCCGATGAGCGAGCAGATGGCGTAGTCGCTCGCTTCGGGGTACTTTCGCTGCGATATGCCAACGCGTCAGCGCTTCGGGATTCTCAGTCAAGCGGTAAAAATCAGCAAGCGTGCCCGTGTCAAGCTCCGAATCTGCTTGCAGATCCACCGAATTCCGTACGGGACGCTCTCGATGCTGGTCATGATCGTCAGCAAGAAGCTGTTGGCGATCTCCATGAGCATCGTCAAGCGCGGGGTGATGATGTTGCGGACGTCCGGATTCGCGGCGGCGTCTTCAGGCGAGATCGTCCGCGGCAAGTCGGCAGGGAGCTCGCCGGTCTCCTCCTCGATCGAATTGAGCATCTGTTCGTAGACCTGCCGGGGCGGACCGTCTCTCGAACAGTCAGCCGACGCGACGTTTTGAACGTCTGTACTGTTTGAGCGGCACTCACCTTGAGCGGATTAATCTCGAGGTTGAGGTCCTTGTGCTCGATCAAACTGTTGATCCGCTCTGCCAGCACGCCCTTCAGGTAGCTCTGACCGGGTCCTCTTCTTGTGTAGGTCGTCATCATCCGCGAGACGGGCGTATTGGCCCGCAAGAGCGAGCCGAACTCAGTCGCCGTTTCGAATTGGGCGGTCAAGACCGACTGCGAGCGGCTTCGTCAGCGCGGTTCCTGCTAGGTCTGGCCAGGCTGCCCTTGACGCACCTGGAACATGGTCAGGAGCAGGTGCTCTTCACGAGACTCGTACTGGTTTCCGTACAGGGTGAACATGACGGTCTGCAGTAGAGTGTCGATTTCGCCGAGCGAGACCAATCGGCACAGCGACGCAATGTGCCGTGGTTCGGACTGCAAGAGGAAGAACAAATTCGAATATTGCTGCGCGGTGTATAGAGCGGGTCAGCTTCACGTCAGAAGTGTCTAGGAGGAAGCCGAGAGCGAACGAACCTGCAACCTCCGCTCGTCCATGTCGGCCTCGCCGTCGACGTCGACATCCTCCAAGTGCTCCTTGACTTCTTCTCGCTCATCAAGGGCCATGCGCTGTTCATAGGACGTTTTCCAGAGTCAGCGCCGCTGTCCTCGCTGCGATTTTCTGCGAGTCGCCGGAAAGGGCAAGAGCCTTCATTCGAGTCGAAAGGGGTCGGCCTTACGTTCTGAATGAGGAGCGCGATGCGGCCATCGAGGTACCGTACGTCCCGCTCAAGGACAAAGTTCTTCTTCGATTGTGCCGAGATGCGCGATTTGAGGTCGCGGAGGCGTTTCTGGGCTGTCGAAGGGGGACGGAGGGTGCAGCGACGTCAGCGAGAAATGCCTCCGGACGTCCGGCCTTGCCGAATCAGGTCTGCTGTTGTTGGGGCTGAAGCCGTATAGACGGTCTGATGCTGAAGAGATCGCACTTCGAATCGATGCGCTGCGGCCTGCACGCGCCTCGACTAAACCGTCCGAATGGGTTGCCCCACCACCTCGTGCCGGCTCGCTCGTTTCCGCCCCAGCCGTGCCCTGTGGGTAGCTCAGCGAGACTCACCTCGCGCCAATTCGTCCTCGATCTCGGTGTCCTGGTCTGCGATCAGGCTCTGCAGCGCCGAGTAGCGATTTGTCGACCGGACTCTGCCCGTCGGACCGGACAGAGATTGCGCCGACGCCATCTCGTCAGAGGCCGTTGGGGCAAGTCTGCGCGCTGTGTCGATTCGATGAGATGCCGGCAGCGGATTGTGCCCTTCGAGATGTGCGTAGGCTGTGATGACGGTGAGTTGGTCGTCGAGATCGGTTGTTTGTGCGGCGGATGAGAAAAAAGGCCCCGCTCGCGCCGTCGCGACGCGCGCGCAAGAAGCTGCCGCCCGCAGCCAACAAAAACTGCCAGTTCCAGCACCGACAAGCGCTGAGACAACCTCGCCTAATTGAAGCGTCGATTGTCTTCGCGCGCGCCTGAGAGCCCTCGCGTGGCTTCCTGAGCACTCCTGCAGCCCGTTCCGACGCATTTGGCCGTATACGGGATGAGTGGCACGTCGCTCCGTCCGCTTCCGCTATTACAGGCGCTCCGCTCGTCTCGCTCGGACTGGCCACACGATCAGACGTTTTGAAGAAGAACATCCCGGAAGGCGGCGCCGACATTTTGATTCCGAGCAGTGCGGACCACGAGGGGAAGGGTTCTCTCGACCGCTCGAAGAAGGCAAATCGAAGCGTGTTTCATCTCGCACCGGGTGTCGAGTTCAAGCTCCTGGGACGCCTATCTGCGGCGAGAGTGACAATACGGCAGCTGTCAAATGGATGCCGCCTTTCGAGCGAGAGCTCTCGCGAGGGAGGTCCCGTGGAGTTGCCCTCCCTTGAAAGTCCGCAGCGCTGCCGGCAACATAGCCGCTCCGAATACAAGCGGTCATCGGAGATGGAGTTTCCGGCTTTCGTGCCACGCCAGCTGCAGCAGAAGAGACAGGCTTACCAATGCTCCAAGCGGCGGCAAGTCATCCGCGAACACCGGAACGCTCACAACTGACAGCTTGATTCCGGACATTGCAAGTATCAGATACAGAGAGGAAGTCTCTGGGAGTACGAACATATGATAGAATGAGATCGAAGGACCGAAGTAGGATCAAGGCGTGCGCCGAACGTGCGGCCAGTACCTGCGAAGGTATCGATCATCAGGGCGGATCCCTTCAGCCTCTTCCCACGCTCACAACCGAAAAGGACCCCAGCAAGAGCACCAACTTACCAGAAGGGACCGCTCGGGCTTTCGGGCGAATGGTCGGCGCTCGTCCAGACCCCGACAATCCCGCTTTGAGACCCCGGGCCTCCGAATTGCACACCGGTTCTGCAAGGAAGCCGCTCGTCAGCTCATCACTTCCTGAAGGGCAAGGCGCATCGCCAAAGTGACTTACAAGACCCACTGGTCCTCGCTTCCATACCGGACGACGAACGTGACTTTTGCCACCTGATCCTCGGGAATCCATTCGATCGTGCCGCGGAATGACCGGCCGTGCGGGTTGTACAGCTTGTCCATTTCGACCGTCTCGGCGGGGATCTTGCCGTCTGCACTGGCGTAAGCGAGTCGACCCGGGACGCCGCGGAAGGCGAGTTTCGGGCGAGCGGGGTCCTGAATCTGATCCGCCCTTGGACGAAAGCGAAGGCTCGGCAGATCCGGATGGTCGTGTCCCGTCAATGAAGGGGCCAAGAGTGCACCGAGGTCAAGGGGGACGTAGGCGCCGATCTGCGCCGGAGATTCTGTTGCTCCTCCTTCGTGGAGCAAATCTCGCCGCGCCTGCTCGACTCGCTGTAGAAAGGCGCGCAGCTCGGCCTGGACAGTCGCGTCCTCTTCGGTGGGCAAGAACTCGTTGTCCTCGCTTGAGTTGGAAGGATGGTCTGAATTCTCCGCGTCGGTGTCGTCGCTAGCATAGTCGGCATCTTCCTCGTCGTCTTCCTCGTCCTCGTTCTGAGCCTCAAAGCTGAGGTCCGGCTGATCAATCTCGGGCGGCCACTCCCCTTCTGGTAGTAGCTCGAAGACCATGGGCAAGCAATCCCCGACCGCTTCGTCCTCGTCGCCGAGGATGACCGGTGCCCTGGTCTGCGACTGGAAGGCCATATACGTCGGGTAGTGGATGAAGAAGTAAGTGCCGACAAGCTCGTGCGAGGTCAAGCCGGACCAGTCGCGATTCGACGAGTCGGCGCGGACGGGTCCGGCGGAAAGCGGGCGTGTCGCCGTCCACCCCGTCGGCGCGACGGCGGTGGCGACCTCTGGTGGCACTTGGGCAGGCACACCTCTGGCTGTAGACCACGTGACAGGGGTCGTCGCGCCGAACCCTTGCGCGGCCGGTGGTTCGCCCCAGCCCATTGCGCTCGCGTCTCGAATATTGGCTCCGGCGACTATAGCGAGCGCTTCGACCTTGCGCCAATCGACTCGACCGGAGCCGTCTGACCTGAAGGGCCCGTAGTGAGATAGGCGGGTCCAGTTTGCTCGGGTGTAGACGATCTCCTTGGCGCGGGTCCGGACCGACGGACTCGACAGCGCGAGGGGGGACGGCATCGACAGGGCGTGAAGGTGTGCGACAAGCTCGGCAGCGCGGGCGTTGACAAAGGTCGCGTCGCCGCCTTCGCCTTCCGGTGATCGAAGCGGCTCCAGAACGGAAGGGGTCGCGATCGACGACGAGCGGAGGTGGTGTGCTGCAGGCAAGACGCCCGGTCCTCGTCCAGGCGAGAGGCGCAAGATGGCTTCGTTGCCGTTCAGGTCCTCGGGCGATGCTCTGAGGAGGTCCGCGAGCCATTCTTGGTTGAGCGAATCTCCGGTCCCTGCCGGTCGTTGGTCCGCAGCATCGACGAGGGTTGAAGCGATCGCGGCAAGTTCGTCCGCCTCAATCCGGTCGCGCTTGTCACGTTGCCTCCTAAAGCTAAGTGCCGCGTATGTGCGCGCTTTGACGGCCGCGGTATAGTCGTCGTGCGAAGCTGTTGAGGATTCGGCATGTGGGGAACAAGCTGGCCGAGGTTCGTCCCAGCGCGCTTGGTGCAAAAGACGCCAGAGCGCCGACGCCTCGCAGTGCGCGCGAGCGGCCCTGCAAGTCTGCGCGAAAGCCGAGCAGGCTTCTGGTGTCGATAGCGAGAGCGTGAGGGTGAGAATCTGGGTGGCCGAGTTCGGAGATTGCCTTCCCAGTCAGCCCGGACACTCTGAGTACATGTCGAGGAACGGGCCGTACCTCTGGCGGCAAGTTGAGGATCGCGCACGGTCGGGTCGTCATTCTGTCAGGTTCAGCAAGGAGAGAGAGTCGCGATGCAGCGGTCGGCCGACCTGAACAGCTGCAGGGTGGAGGTGACCGATGTCCGGATCGGCTATCGACTCAATACAACTCGGTTTGTATTGGAAAAACTGGCGACGATTTGCACCGCCTCGCTGACGGGCGCCTTCGCGCTGATCAATCGCGCACCGCTTCGACCGCACGCTCACCGACAGTGATAGACACTAGCTCGAACAGCATGTCGTCTGCAGCGACAGCTCACGCGCCGTCGACCGTCTCGATCATCAGGAAACGGCCAGCCGGAGCGGGAGGAGCAGCCGACGCTCACTTTTGGAGAAAGACGGCGAGGGGCAAACTACAGCGAGGTAAGCCCGCCGCCCAGAGGGGCCAGTGTTGTCATGACACTCACAGCCTTGCGCGCCGGCAGTCGTCCGGGAACACTACCTCCGACCCGCTGCCGACTTTGCCTCGCCGCCCGCCCTTCCCGCCGGACTCGCGTGGATCTTGCCCGATACGAACGCCGTCCTGCATCAGTTCGACCTCCTCGCGAGCCCCGACCTGCCGCACCCGCTCTTGATCGCTCAGACCGTCCTCGACGAAGTCCGGCACAGGAGCTTGCCCCTCTACAACAAGCTCCGAACTCTGGTCGACGATGACTTCACGCCGTCTCCAGCCGCCGCGAACACAGACGGCACTGCGCCGAAAAAGATGAAGCGCGGCTGGACCTGCTGGAACGAGGCGCTCGAGGAGACGTTCCTCGAGCGGAACGAGGGCGAGAGCCCGAACGACCGTAACGACCGCGCGATCCGACACCTCGCCTCGTACTATTCGGCCACCCTCAGTTCTCCCTCTCCGTCTACGGGCGGCGCCCAGAAGCGGCAAAAGGTGGCGAGCGGCGCCACCGCCGCGGGCCGCGCCGTTCCGACGGACGACGTACCGCTCATCTTGTTGACGGACGACGCTGCGAACCTCGCCCTTTCTCGCAGAGCCGGACTGCGAGCCGTCACCGCCAAGGAGTACGTCGCGGCGCTGCCCGCCGGAGTGCAGAACTCGCTCGTCGATCTGCTTGCTGTCAGCGGGAGCGGCCTCGACCGCGATGGCGCCGGCGGAAGTGGCGGAGCGGGCAAGCGCAAGGGCGCGGCGCTGTATGACGAGCACTTGCCGGCGAGCGTCCTGCAAGCCGGCGTCAAGGCCGGCAAGTACATCCAAGGGCACTTCAACCCGAGCCAGTACAACTATCGCGAGGTGCGCATCTGTTTCGCCCGGGTCTTCCGGCTAGTGTTCAAGCCTTGGGACCTGACACGTGTTTTTCGTACATACAGGCAACCGTCAACGCGGCGTCTCTGCCGAAACCGGTATTGCTGGCCGGTCTCGAATCGATGAACCGAGCTGTCGCCGGCGATCTCGTCGTGGTCGAGGTTTTGCCCGAGAGCGAATGGAAGAGTCTCGGCGAGGAGGTCGTAGATGAGGATGGTGAGCGCGGCTGTCTTGCGTTGTGTTTGGGCACTCGAATGCTAACAGGATGATCGGTCGCAGCCAAGCAAGACGACCCCGACGCGCAAGCACTACCAGAAGGCGGCGAGAACGGCTCAGCTCCGGCAGCAGGCTCTCTGCACGAGCCGGACGCACCGAAGCTGAAACCTCGCGAGGTTCAACCGACCGGGCGCGTTGTCGGTATCCTCCGTCGCGCGTTCCGACCTTACGTTTGTACCCTCGATCGTGCTTCGCTCCCTCCCTCCGCTCTCACGTCGTCAACATCTGTCACCGTTCTCGCTTCGCCCGTCCAGCGGACGCTGCCCCGGATCCGCCTCTTGACCCGACAAGCCGCGCACCTCGCTTCGCAAAAGTTCCTCGTCTCGATCGACCGCTGGCCGGTCACGTCGCGGTACCCGGAAGGCCACTTTGTCCGCGTCCTCGGTCAAGTCGGCAGCAAAGAAGGAGAGGTCGAATCGCTCCTCGAGGAATGGGAAGTCCCGTACCGCCCGTTCTCGAGTGCCATTCTGTCGTGCTTGCCCGAAGAGGGCGACACGTGGGTCGTCCCGCCGAAAGGTGCCGCCGACGTCAAGGGTGTCTGGCGGAATCGGGAGGATCTCAGGGATGAGATCATCTGCTCGATCGACCCTCCCGGTAAGTCGGCTCGTCTTTCGATCGCGACGAGACCGCAAACTCACACGAGCTTTCAATAGGCTGCCAGGACATTGACGACGCTCTGCATGCTAAACGTCTTCCGAATGGTAACATTCAAGCCGGTGTTCGTAAGTTTTCGTCGCAACCCCACTCTGCCCGCTCTCGATCCTCTGCTCACGCTTTCCTCCGCGCAGACATTGCCGATGTCTCTCACTTTGTGCACCCCGACAACCCTATGGATGCCGAAGCCGCCTCGCGCGGGACGACGGTCTACCTCGTCGACAAGCGTATCGACATGCTGCCCTCGTTGCTCGGTACCAATCTGTGCTCGCTGCGACCCTACGTCGAGCGATTGGCCTTCAGCGTCATTTGGGTGGGCTTACTTCCTCGGGCCTGTAAATGGACCGCCGCTGATGCTCCGTACTTGCGCAGGAATTGGACGACGAGGCCAACATCGTCGACGTTCGTTTCACCAAATCGGTCATCGCTTCGAAGGAGGCCTTCACGTACGAAGCTGCTCAACGACGCAAAGACGACAAGACTTTGACGGATCAGCTCACGGAAGGCATCCGTCTTCTCAACTCGATCGCAATCAAACTCCGGGCGAAGCGCATGGCCGCCGGTGCCCTCAATCTCGCTTCGCCCGAGGTCAAGATCCACCTCGAGTCATCGGAACAGACGGGACCGGTCGACGTCGAGGTCAAGGAGCTTTTCGAAACCAACTCGCTCGTCGAGGAGTTCATGCTGCTCGCCAACATCTCTGTCGCCGAGCGGATCTACAAGCAGTTCCCGCAGACCGCCGTCCTGCGGCGACACGCACCGCCGCCCAAGACCAACTTTGAAGTGCTGCAGGACGTCTTGTCCAAGCGGCGAGGCTTCACGTTGGACGTATCGACCTCGGGGGCGCTGGCCGATTCGCTCGACAAGTGTGTGGTACGTCACACCTGCCAGTTGCGCACGACTTGTGTCGGAACAGTCTTTCTGACGAGCACGGGTGTCTGCAGGATCCGTCGTTCCCCGCTTTCAACACGCTCGTCCGCATTATGGCGACTCGATGTATGCTCTCCGCCGAGTACTTCTGCTCTGGCTCGTTGCCCGCCTCGCAGTTCTCGCATTACGGTCTCGCCTCGCCGATCTACACGCACTTTACCTCGCCGATCCGTCGTTACGCAGACGTGCTCGTCCACCGACAGCTGAGCGCTGCGATCTCGAGCCAACCGCTTCACGCTGGTCTTCAGACCAAACCGTGGGTCGACAAGACGCTCGAAGTGGTCAACAAGAGGCATCGCGGCGCGCAGGGCGCGGCCCGCGCCAGTATCGAGTTCTATGTCGCTCTCGCGATCGAGCGTCGGGAAGAGGCCGCACAGAAGCAGCTCGGCAAAGAAGGCGGCAAGGTTCGCGCCGAAGCATTCGTCATCCGTGCCTTCCGGAACGGTCTCGCCGTCTTTGTCTCGCAGTGAGTACCGCCGGACGTCGGTACGCTCTTGAGATGCCGACTGACCGTTTGACGCTTGCAGATTCGGTCTCGAGGGTCTCGTCACTTTCAAGCGCGATAACGAATACGACGCCGAGAGCTACGAGATCACGGTACCGAAGTCTACCGACGGCGAGGACAAGGTCACGATCGGCGTTTTTGACAAGGTCGAAGTCGAGATCTCGGTCGAGAAGGTGCGTTTGCCAGTCGCCGGCGCACATCGGAAGATGGCGTCTTCTGCTAGTGACCACTCGCGTTCTTCTCGCTCACACTCGTCTTTCGCGCAGGACAAGAATACTCAGCGTGGCAAGGTCGTCATGCATCTCGTTGCGCCCGTAGATTCGCGTGGAATGTAGGAATGCGCTGCTGTACACCGAGCGTCGCAAGTCCGATCGTTCGAGCTTCGATAAGCCCACCCGACCAGGTCCGGTGATCGGGACCTGTGCGTGCCCGTGCCCGTGCCCGTGCCCGTGCGCGTCTTGACGAGAGTCTGCGAGAGTCCGGAGATGCAGGGAACCTTCTCCGCTATGTCGATCGCTCTCCTCCCACGTGCGACCAAAGTGTATCACCACTTTCCGGTTTTGCGATCTTCCGTCCCCCTGCGCGTTTTTCATACCGAAGCTAAATGACTTTGATTGATCGATCGGAGCAGGAACAGCAGCTCTCTGGTTTAGGAGCTTTCATCGCACTCACATGCGACTCGAGTACAATGACTTCGCTGCACCAAACGCGGGCAGCGTCAGAGTTGGAGGACTACTGACATAAGTCAGCCGCGTTCGCCGTCTGAACTCATGTAATGGAAAGGAGTTCACGCGCGCGCACATGTCGCCTGCCGCGGAAGGCGTGCGCGAGGCAAGCGCGAGGTATCGTCCGTTCTGCTTTCTGTTCCTCGTCCGCCTCATTACAGAGCTACGAAGCAAGCCGCACTGCCGATATCCAGGCTGACGCTGCACGCCGAGGCACCCGAGCTGCAACAGCTGGGAAGCGAGGATCGCCTATCAACCGCCCCCGCTCCCCGCGAAAATCGCAAGCTGCCGCTAACCCATTCTCGGCAACGAACTCTCTTGTGCGCTCTCACGCTCATCTTCCACGCGTCGCTCATGGTTCCCGCTTGCGATTGTCGTCGCTCGCGAAAAACTGGGTCTCCGTAGGGGGTTTAGGCGCCAGCTCTAAATCCCCAGCTGGCTTTGACCTCCCTTGCACGCTTCCGGCTTCGGGTACAAGCCTCGCGCGCAGCGCGATAGAGGCCTTGGCCTTGCACTATTGCCGTGCGAGGACACCGCCAGGGTTCCGCCGATTTTAGATCGCGTCTTCGTCGAGTCGGTCCTTTGGAGGCCTTTTTTTCCCCTTTGCTCGCCCCTCGTGGTCTTTCTCGTGGCTCTCTGCTCTGCTTTCCGCGTTCAAGCTTCGACCGACATCGAAGAATTGCCGATCAAGTATGGCACCTACCAAGCGTCAACGCGTTCTCTGCTTGCCCGGCTTTGGGCAGACTGGCGAGATGCTCCGTACGTCTCGCCTCGGCGGCCACCGCTCGGTGCGCTCACATTGACTCTCCGCGCACCGACAGTCGGCAAGATGCATCGATTGCGTAAAGTCCTCGAGGAGGACCACTTCGAGCTGATCGGAATGGACCCAGTATGTTCGCTTTTTGCTCGCTTTTGCGCAGTCCAGCTTTCTAATCCTATCTTGTGGCCGCTTACAGCCCATGGTGTTCGGCCATCCTTCGACTCACTACGGCACTTCCAAAGTGTCGTTCACCCTCGAGGATATGTACAGCGGTTGGTGGCCGCGGAACTACACCCACACGTTCGAGGGCGACTACGACAGTTTCAACCGCGTCCTCTGGGCGGTCCGAGAGTACATCGAACGGACGGGTCCTTACGACGCGATTATCGGCTTTTCTCAGGGCGGCAACGTTCTCGCGCACCTCCTTCCTTTGTTTGAGAAGCCGTGGCTGCACCCGGCCTTCTCGTCGCCCGCGCCTTGGCGCTCCCGCGGGTCCATCTCGTCCGAGTCCAGCACGACGTCGTCGTCGATGGCGTCCCGACGCAACAGCCTCCTCTCGGCATCCCCGCCGGACTCGCCGATCAACGGCGAGTTCTTTTCCGGCGGGTCGAGGCGTTCGTCGGTCGGGGAGGACGACATCTGGCCGATCAAGCCCTTCAAGTGCGCTGTGCTCGTCGGCGCGTACGGTCCTGGCGATCCCGTCACGCACACTTGGTTCGACACGCCTGTGCGCTGCCCGACTCTGAGCGTCATCGGGAGGAACGACGCTTGGATTCACCCTCGTGAGTTCGAAGTCTGTCCTTCACGCTACAGAGATTCGATGCTAAAGCTCTGCGCCACTGTGCAGAGTATCAGGTTGATACGGCGGCCAAGTTCTTGAATACGCAGACGCTGTGGCACATCGGAGGTGAGCTCGACCACATTGTCATGGGAAAAGCCATTTTTCCTTGGGAAGCACTGCTGACTCCCGACTCGACAGGGCACGTCTTCCCGGTCGCCAAGGAGCACAACATCGCGATCCGTGACTTTATGGTCAAGAACTGCCTACCTTAAAAATCGCCGCGCGTGGTGAATCGCCCAACTGCCAGCTCTCCTCCCTCACTTATGTCTTTCTTTCTTGGTTCTCGTTGTCCCTTCCCTGTCGTCTTCTATGATTGGTCGTTCATTTGCAACCTGTAATCTACCTTGGCCTGCACTGGAAAGCGCTGGAAAGGGCTGCGGCAGAAGAAATCCTTTCCTCCAAGTTTTTGCACGTGAAGGCGCATCTCCTCCCTCTCGAACCGCCGCTCGCTCGACAGCTCACGCCAGACATAGCCGACTGCTGTCTTGCATTTCTCTGCGCCGCGTACGGCCTCACCAGTCTCTCCCCACTTCGAACGGCACGTCTTCCGGAACATGTCGCGATCTTGAGGCGGCTGGGGTGATGGAGAGCTTTGACGAGCTGCAAGAGCGAGAGCTCGAGGTCATACAAGGTGTGTGTCTGGCCCTCGACGTGTCCCATGGCTTCCATTGGCAGGGGACCAGCCGTTTCGACCAAGTTGACCAACGGATCTCCGTCCTCTCGCTCGTCAGCCATCTACGGAGACGATTTCGAACAGACCGAGAGCAGGACAGCCTGGAAGGCGAGTGATTTATCGAGATGCACGCGCTGCGCCTGACTGACGGAACATACTGTCGATAGACCGTCAATGCAGCGCACGAGTTCCGAATCTGCGTCCGTCCAGAAGATGAAGACTTGAAGGACCGAGTCTCGCTCTGGCTTCGCTTCAAGTCAGTTCATCTTTCAAAGATCTCGGACCCCTCGCAGTTCTAGAAAGCTGACCCCGATTTGCCGCAGGCTGCCCAAGCGATACCCTAAGGTTGCGCCGTACATCTCCGGGGAAGAAGCCAAAGGGCTCTCGAAGCAGCATGTCGCTCACCTCGTACGCGCCCACCTGTTAGTGCCGTCGCCTCGTGTCAAGGGCTCGCTGACGTCGCTCGGACGGCCAGATTACGACTCTCCTCCGCGCCGCCTCGAACCGGCTTGGCGAAGAAATGCTCTACGATCTCTGTTCACAAGCCTCGGAGTATATCACCGAACGGCACGTCGACTCTGTTCGCGGAGCACAGCCTAGCTTGGAGGACCAGATGCGCAAACGAGGCGAAGAGGAGGCCAAGGTGAGCGCGCCTCTGTTGGTTCTTCAACATCCGCAATACTGCGGCGCCGACTGACGCCGCCGTCTCCAGGCCTCAGAGGAGTCGAAATTGCGAGAGCAGGCAGAACGCGAGAAAAGGGAAGCCGAAGAAGCCGCGCGGCTCTCGCACCTCATCTCGGAGGACGTTCGCAAGAGGGAGGAGCTGCGCCTCGATCGCGAGCGACGCGAGCGCGAGCTCGATCGGGAGCGTGATAGCGCATCATTGGAAGTCGGTGCTGGCGGGGAAAAATTCGTCAAGATGATGGTTCACCCGAGGGAAGGCAAATCTGGAGCCGCCATCGAAGGTGCCGTCTCGTTCAAGTTCCCACTGCTGGACGGTGAGCTACGGCTCAAAATTTCAATCGCATCAGTAGCTGACGGTTCGACCTCCATAGACTGGCTGGTCAGGTTGTTTGGGGCGATCACCCGCGTCTCGGGGACGGAGGCACCTGCCACCGTCTTCGTCGTCGATATTTTGGCACCCTACTATCTCTCGTCCCAAGGTACACGAGCGACAACGCGTTCCAAGGCGCACCGGCTGAGTTCCTCTTCTGGCAGGTAAGCGCAAAATCAGCAAAATCGAGACCGACCTCGAACGCATCAAAGCGCTGCGGCACCCCAACCTCTTCCCGCTCTCCGGCTACCGCGTGGTTCGCCATTTGCCGGCATACTTCCCCGCAAACCCAGCCGTACGGCTCACGTCCCGATCGGGAGAAGGCTGGACCGCACTCATCCTCGGGCCTCCTTGCCGCGCGCATACACTCGATGACTTACTGCAGGCCGTCGGCGACTTACGACCCGACCGCGCCCTCGAGTACTTCGCCCAGCTCGTCAAAGTCGTCGAGTATCTTCACTCGAATAACGTCGTCCACCGTGCCATCCGCCCTAAGCTCGTCTTTGTCGAAGGCGGCAAAGCGGCTGGAGGCGACGACCCCGTCGGACTGCGACTCGTCGGAGCTGGATGGTACCGCCGACTGATCGATCTCAACAAAGCCGAGCCCTGGCTACAGCAACCGAGCCGAGAAGAACTTCCCGAGGCTTGGTGTGTCGGCACCGTCTGCCCACAGTTCCCAGCGACTCTTGCTCACTCCCTTGCCTGTAGGATGAGCCCCGAAGCGATCGCTGCGCCGTTCACTTACGACAAGGCTCGCGACATGTTTGAGCTCGGTGTTCTGTTCGCACAAATGCTTTTCGGAACAAGTGTCACGGAGACGTTCGCGTCGCCGACCGACCTCGTCAACAGTTGTACGCTCTTCGTGGCTGTTTCTCCTGTCCACGTTGGGCACTTGAGTGCGCCCTTAGCTGACGACACAAGTGACTGCGTCCAGTGCCTCGCACATCGCCCGCTGCTGTTCGACGAACACTCCGCGACCTCCTCCTCACTGAAGGGAAGAAGCGTCCAACAGCCAGTCGCCTTGCGATTCAGCTTTCCGAGAACAGCGAGAGTATTACGCTGCACACGCCGATGAAGCTTGCGACGACGCCGCCTTCAGCTTTGGCTGGCTGGCCTCACGCGAACGGCGGTCAAAAAGCGATGACCCCCCTGGTATCGCCCCCGCCGAGCCAACTCTCGCGGAGTATCGAGGGACCAAACGGTTTCTTCGTCCAGCCGCGGCTGAGCGGCTCGCGGTACAGGTCCGAATTTGAGGAGCTCGAGTTCCTTGGCCGTGGAGGAGGCGGACAGGTCGTCAAAGCTCGGAACCGACTCGACGGGCACCTTTACGCAGTCAAGAAGATCCGCCTCCCGCACGACAGGGCTAGCGAGAACAAGATTCTCCGCGAAGTCACGATCTGGTATGTCCCGAAGTCGGCTTTACTGCACGAGGAGGCAGCCAGCTGATGGTCCACCTCAGGTCCCGCATGAATCACCCCAAGTACGCCATACTGCTAGTGCGGTGGTCGTTTGACCTCGTGACTTACGTACCACCTGCTGCATAGTATCGTCCGCTATCACACAGCCTGGACCGAAGTCGACGACGACCATTCTCTTCTCACCGGCGGTGGATCGACCGGCGCGACAAACAGCACGCTTGAAACTGGTTCCGGTCTGCAGATCACGTCCTCCGCCGAGGCCAAGTCGAGGGACTCAGGCGATAGCGATTCGACCGTGTCCGGGAGCGACGAGACCGACACAGATCGCGACGTTTCGTCAGATGACGAGAGCGATGCTCCTCACGACCTGCAGTTTGGTGACTTCGAAGACGACCTCGACTTCCTCTCCGTTGGTCACGCGCACTCGCGCAGCGTATCGTACCCGAGTATCCATTTCGGCAACGACGACGACGCCTCCACGGCTGCATCCGACGCGAGCAGTCCGGCGCTCTCGAGGAAGGCATCGCCTGCTCCGGGCCTCAAGGCGCCGAGCCCGCTCTCTTCGACTCCAAAGCAAACGAGAACGCTCTTCATCCAGGTGCGTCCTCCTTACGGTGCGATGTGAGGTATCGTGGCTTACATATCTCGCTCCGGGCTTTCAGATGGAATACGTCGAGAAGCTCACTTTACGCGAGGCCATCGAAGACGGCGTGTCGGAAATCGACTCGTGGCGTTGGATCGTGAGTTGTCCCGCTCAAATATAATCCGCGTTTCCTGTGGCGTCTCGCGATTGACGCCTTGAGGATACAGTTTCAGATCCTGTCCGCCATGGTGCATTTCACCTCCCTCAGGTGAGCTGCAGGCTTTGCAGGGACGGCAACGAGCGCCGCTTACACGACACTTCCATAGTATTCTGCACCGGGATCTCAAGCCGTCGAACATCTTCATCGACGTCAAGGGCGACGTCCGGATCGGCGATTTCGGTCTCGCGGTGAACCAGGGCGGCGCGGACGGCACCGGAGATGTGTTTCTGAGCGCCGACAACACTCTCGACGACTCCGACCTCACTTCAGGGGTCGGGACGTCGCTCTATATCGCGCCCGAAACAATGTCGCGCGCTCGCGCGGCAGCTGCGAAGCATTACAGCAAGAAAGTCGACGTGTACGCTTTCGGCATCATCGTCTTCGAGCTCTGGCATCCTTTCAAGACCGGCATGGAGCGTATTCACGTCCTGCACGACCTTCGTCGCCCAGAAATCAAGTTTCCGTCGACCTGGGACCGCGCTCTTCTGCCCCAGCAGACTCGAGTTGTCCAAGCGTGTTTAACGCACGACCCCGAGCTGCGGCCTTCCCCGCAGGATCTCCTCTCCTCCGACATGCTGCCGCCCCGTGTGGGAGACGACTCGATCGCCGAGACGATCCGACTCCTATCGCATTCTGGAACCACACATGCGCAGAAGCTCATCACCGCGCTTTTCGCCCAGTCCGACGAAGACCGACTTCGAAAAGATTTCTCGTACGATTTCTACGACGGGTCCGGAGTGAGTGCGTTCGAGACAAGGGCATGCCGCTGTAACGCTCACGTGCTTGTCGACTATACAGGCGAAAGCCGACAACGATCCCTACGGCCAGCTCGTTTACGACAAGCTCAGCCGGATCTTCCGTCAGAAAGGCGCCGTCAAGGTTGACAGCCCGCTGTTTATGCCGCATTCCCAGATCCACGCCGCGCGCAAACCGGTCCAGTTGCTCGATGCGGATGGCACCGTCGTCTGTCTACCGTTTCAGCTAAACATTCCCTTCTGTAAGCTCGCTCGCTTCCGGCTGACCTCAAATGGCCGGTTTGACCGCCGTCTAACGCCGTCTGACCGCCATCCGCTAAACGCAGGTCGCATGGTAGCGCGCGACACCTCCCTGACGCGTTTGAAACGCTGGACGATCGCGCCAATCTTTCGCCCCGCACCGGCAGGCGGTGTACGTACAGGAAGCCCCTTTATCTCAGACAGACGAAGGCTGATCGAGATCCTCACAGCAACCTCGAGCGGTCCTCAATGCAGCCTTTGATATCGTTTCGGACGTCGCCATGCCGGCCATGGAGGCCGAATGTCTATTCGTCACGGAGGAGATCCTCAACGCGTTCCCTCTGACCGGCACGCCGGCCCATCTGATCAATCACTCCAAGCTCCTCGACACTGTTCTCGACATCGTACCGAAGAAGCACCGGGAGGCGGTCGCAGAGATACTGGTCCAGCACGGTCGGCTTCAGCGATCCTGGCTCAAGACTTCGACTGAACTCCTCAAGCTACATGGCGTCACTGCGACGATCTGTGACGCTCTGAGAGCCGTCGATGTCATCGGTGAGCTCACGCCGTGAACGGCATCGATAGACCAACCGGCCGACACTTGCTGATCTGGCCACATCAGGCGACGTCAGCAAGATCCGCAACCTCGTGCTTTCCGGACCGTTCCGGCTCACACAGGCCGCGAAGGAAGGACTTCAGGAAATTGAGTCGGTCGTGGCCTTATGCGGCCAGATGGGAATGCGGAACCTACAAGTGTCTCCGCTCCTTGCGACCAATTACGACCTGCACAAGAACGGCACAATCTTCGAATCGCACATTGTACGAGGAAAGTCCCGAGACATCATCGCTGCTGGTGGCCGGTAAGCTGCAGTCTCTCCGAACGCCAAATTGGCGTCCGCGCCTGACGTTGCCTGCTACCAGATTCGATGATGTGGTGAATCGACTCGCCGCCCCCGAGGTCCGCATGGCCGGCAGATGTCCTCATGTTGTCGGGTTCTCAATGTCCATCTCGAAGCTGTCCCTCGCCGCTGCGGAAGCAAATACGACGACTGGTAAACAAGCCATGTCACGGAAGGACGAACACCTCAGATCGTACGGCTCCTGGGCGATTCGTCGTTGCGACGTCTACGTCGTCAGCTTCTCCCCCGGACTTATTGACTTGCGACTCGAGATTGTCAAAGACCTGTGGCGGAATGGGATCAAGGCGGATCTCGTGAGTGTTCTGCGGTCCGCAAGAGCAGTCGCCTTCCGACCCGCTGATGTTCTTCCATCCCAGATGTACGACGACGATTTCCTCACCTTGACGCCCGAGCAACTCGTCAATGCATGCCGTCGCGAAGGGATCCTGTGGCTCATCATCGTCAAGCCGAGCGTGGCGGGGCGATCCGGCGCTCACGACTCCGAGACGGCGCTCAAGGTGAAATCGGTTCTGCGGGGTTCGGAAGAGGAGGGTAAGCTCTTGAGCTCCCCGAGCGACCGGGGATCGAGCTCACGTCGGTTTCTCGGCAGTCGTACGGGCCGACCTCCCGGCTTGGCTCGTGCAGCAACTTCGCGAGCAGTCCGGCGTCGATGAGACCGCCGGGGGCACGAACGAGCCTCCCGCAGAGAGCGCGACCGGCATATCCGACGCCTCCCGCTCCACTCAGGACTACATTCCCGTTCTGCCAGAGGAAGAAAGTCGACCTCAGCGCGGAGACGTAAACCGTCAGAAGGGCCGGCACAACAAGCGGTCCCTATTTGCTGCTCGTGGTATGATCTCCTTGAATACGGACAAAGACCGGACTGTGCGAGCTGACAAGTCTACGGCCTGTAGCGCAAAAGAACATCGAGCAAGCGGCGAAGTCTGCCTCGGAAGCGCCAGTTTGTGAGGGGCCCCCGGAGCAGTATGCCTTGCGCGCCGTACTGATTCCTCCTCCTCCTATCAGTCGCTATCGACCTCGATGGACCGGCATTCGAACGGATGGCGTGGTCCGGTATGTGCTCATGAACAGTTCGATGTGGCGCCGCAATTGACGCCATGACCGCTGCAGCCGAGTGGATCTCGAGCGACGAAGCGTTCAAAGCGCTCCTGCACACCGCACCGCCGGGCAAGCGAGACTACTACAGCTCGATACGGGCGCAGGTGCAGCGATACAAACGCGAGCACGAATGCTCGCGTTTCTGGCTGTTTTCCTTGCGTGACGATCGCAGCGTCCTCATGTCCTTCTTTGATCGTCTCTGAATAGGCTAGCACGGTCCTTGTTGTTGTGTCTGGGCAGTCTCTTTGCATTCTTGTCATTACTGGTCTGGTCGAAGAGAGAGTACGGTCACTCGGTCTTGTCGGCCGCGTGGAACAGCCGCGTCCCCACGTCTTCGCCGCGCCAGAAAGCCGACGCAGGTTCCGACATTGCTGCGTCGGTGGGTTTCCCGACGTAGCCGCGCTCGAGGTTGCCCGAGGGGTCCGACGCTTGGCGTTTCTCCTTCTCCTCGTCTTCGTCCATACCCTCCTCCGCCGACTTCTTCGCCCAGCCAAGAGCCCGTCGGCACATCTCTTTGGGCGAGAGACGCATGTCGTGCTCATCGAGCCAAGCTCGCTTGAGCTCGAAGTCGCGACGACGAGACAGCTGGTGCGCAATCGAGCCGTCCCATTCGAGGCGCGCGATCAGCCACCGAGCGAGGCCGCGCGCGGCGAGATAGGCTTGCGAGGAGGCGAGAGCAACGAGCGCCGCCGTGACGAGGAGCGACTTGATTGCGGCGAAGGCATCATGGCCACCCTCGGCGGGAGGCAATGCGCCCATCAGGAGAGGCGCGTCCGAGGGCGGCGGAGCGTTGATGCTCTGCGCTTCCGATAGACGTGTCGCCCAGAAAGCCGCTCCGCCACTGGCCGGCAGCGTCACGTTCTTGTGCATGAGGTGACTCAGATATTGGGCCGACTTGCCGGGCGCCTTCTCGCGCTCCTGATAGAGCCAGATGAGGGCGGACGTCGTGAGAGTCCCGACGTAGGTCATGAAGCCCTGCCGACGCAGCTTGTCAGTCTCGGTCCATCGGCGTCAAGTATGCAGAATATGTAGAGCTCACCAAAGCGTCCAGCCAGGGCCCGACCGAGGCGGCGCGATGTGGGATGGGGCGGCGCATCTGCGTGGCGATCTTGAAAGCGTCCGAACGAAGCTCAAGCTGCAACGCGGGGCAGGAGTGTTAGCACCTGATTCCAAAAACTCCCAAGGAGCCAAAACGGGAGCACTCACCACGTTGTTGATGAGACTCCACAGCGGGCTGACCGGCCAGACGACGGCGAAGAGGACGATGTAGCCGAACTGCGTGACCATCTCGGCGTACTCGCCAAAGATATCCTCCCTGAGGCACACCGAGTCAGTAGTCTCCGAGGGAGCTTGGAGCTCAAGGATTTGCGTACACCGGCATCATCTGTTCTTGACGGATCCGATCGAGGAACGGCTTCTCCTCCGGCGCATCGTCAAATTTTTCGACGTTCTCCTCCGACTTCTGCTTCTCGTGCTGGTGGAGCTTCTCCTGAATGACGGGCATGAACTTGTTCTTGAGATAGGGCAGGCCGACTTCGAGGAACGCGCCCGTGATCTGGTTCGTGAGAGTATAGGCGAGTAGCTGGGTATGGAGCTTCTGCGAATTGGTGCTGAACTGGCGGGTAGCAGCGGCATAAAGACCCGACGCGTGCTTCGACGGCAGGCGGGACAGAAGGTGCGGGAGGAGCATGTGTCCAAACGGGATCTGCCAGGGAACGAGCATCAACTCCAGAGGTCTCGCCGCGCGCCGCGCTGGAACAGCTGACGTAGGCTCACGTAGATGAAGCTCGTGAGCAACAGGTTGCCGTACGCCGAAACAAAGTTGAGCGCGAATGTCTTGATCGCATAGCTAGCTTCGTACTCGGCCCGGTGCGGGTGATTTTCGAATTCGACGAGCTTGCCGGCAGTGAGCGCCCAGCTACGCGTGCAAGTCCGAGAGCGGTCAGCCAGCTGATCCCTAGGAGGAGAGCGGGCGCTGGCTTACAGTCCGTTGACCTGAGGGACGACAGAGACGAAAAGAACAGTCGGCAGCAGCGACTGCTCGGTTGATCAGTCGTCAGCATGGGTCGTGACGCGAGGCCACACCGCCGATACGCACCAAGATTCGCTTGAAGGGGCCGTCGTAGACTTCATTGACGATGGTTTCGACAGCATAGATGGCCGCGATGATGACGCCGAGGCAACCGACAAAGAAGGCATACGCGGGAAGGCTCGCCAAGCCACGCGTCAGGGTCCGGCCGAACGACCAGCGCTGCTTTGTCACGCCGGTAACAGGGTCGACTTCGAATCCGTCGCCTTTGAAGCCCGGACGTTCGACCTCGACGCGGTCGAGACGGTACGTGCCCCATTGAACGGCGATGGCGCGCTCGCGGACGCGCCACGTCTCGACGAAGATGACGGACCAGCCGATGAATCCAAGTCCGAGGAGAGGGTGGAAGCGCAGCCCGAGAAGCCAGAAGAAGGCTCCAAACGCCGAGGGGAAGGCAAGGGACCGCGCGTAGAACCCGAGGAACGCAAAGTAGAGGGCGACTTTTTCGCCGAGGTGCGCCTTGAGGTCATCGAGTTCGTGCTGCGGGATCTCTAGCACGGCGAGCGGGTTCTTTTGCGCGCGCTCGAGCGGCAGGCGGGTCCAGCGCTGCAGCCAGACTCGGTTGAATTCTTGGTCGTGAGGCGGGAACATGTCGACGAGGTGAGGGAACTCTGGCTTGCTCGTGATCGGCAGTGGGAGCTGCGACGCGAGAGGGAGACCACACGTGTTGCCGGTCGCATTGGAAGCCCGGATGGACGGCGTTCCGAGGGTGCGTGGCGAAGTAAGGATGCTGTAGACGAGTCGAAGCCGTTCCGCCTCTTCGATGGGCTCGGTCGCAAAGTCGCGCGGCTCTCGCGGGCTCGCTTTCGGACTGGCGAGGCCATGAAGCCAATCCGACATACTGTGACAGGCCGGGTGTCAGCAGGCGCAGACTGTAGGTGTGCGATATCTTGCCAAACCGGCACTACGTCACTGACCGTTCGCGAGTCGCTTCCTCCCTGACCCTCTTTTCGTCCGCCTTGACAAAGATCAGGACGGTTCCGGTTCCGGCAGCTCCTTTGCGGCTCGTGACGCTCAGGTTGGCCTGCTTGAGCGTCGTCACGAGGCGGTCCCATTCCGATTTCACTTGGTCGGCCCGTTTCGCGCGGATCGTCGACTCCTTCTCGCTCGACAAGCCGCGGATCGGACTGTTGTAGTTCGGATCCGTCTTGAACGCGAGCACATAGTCTGGACGGGGGTCCATAGCGGGCGTGTGTGTGCGTGGAGCGGGAGGAGCTTCGACTGCGGCCAACCAGTCAGCGGCGCCTCTCGCGGGAAAAGTGGGGCCCGCTTCTCGGCAATGACGCGCACAGTTACAACATTGGGCTAGATACACCTTCTTCTGTCGTAAGGAACCAGTCAAGAGCTCTAGTGGAACGCGCCGCCGGCCCTTTGTCGCCCGCGGATCCCCATTCGCTCCTCAACGTCGAGCAAGCCCCACGCCGCCGCAGCAGTCGCAAAGAGGCACAGCGCGCTCAGAGACAACGGCAAGACGCTCGTGCTCACGCTCAGTAAGATCCCTGTCACGAGGGGAGCGACGATGCCGGCGAGACGCGAGAGCGCAGACGCAATGCCGGACGCGGTACCGCTGCAAACGTTCCGAGCTGTCAGGGACGGGCATTTCAGCCTTCGTTGACGGTCCACTCACCGCATCGTGACTGGAAAGATCTCGGGCGTGAAGCCGTAGATGACGGCGTCTGCGACATAAGGGACGCGCGCGTGAGTATCGAGGCAGCGAAGAGCGAGACCAGCGCGCAGAGACACGTACACATCAGCGTGGACGCGAACGAAACCGCCATGCTGCTCAGGACGATGCCGACCGACGAAGACACGAAGACAAAGACCATGGTCGCAGCTGACGTGCCCAAGGTCGATATCGCGAGCGTCTTGGCGCGGCCGAGCGGCGTCTCGACGAGCCAGGCGCCAAAGAGCGAACCGGGAAGACCGGAGAGGGTGTAGAGAACGTCTAGAGCGCCCAAGTCAGCCCGGGAACAGTAAGATGCGCGTTCTGGCGAACCCACATGTTTGCAGAGTCTCTTCGGGAGACGTAGGCCTGTTAGGGGCACTGTCGGCGAGTTTCGACTCGAGGAATTTTGGGAGGAAAACATTGAAGATCTGCGAGAAGAAGGGTGCTGTCGGCATCCCATTCGTGACCGAGCTCGTGGGCATGAACGTACGGTATAGCCCGCGCTCGCCAGCGTCCAGATCATCCATACACAGATGGTCGTCTTGCGCCACTTCGGCGCCAGTAAGTCGCCGCGCCGGTCGGCATACTCGTTCGCGGCGCCACGCAGAGGTCGTGGGAGCCTCTTGATCCACTTGGGAGTGTCGGTGACGTCATCTGCCGACAGGACGGAGGCAGGCAAGGTGAAGTCGGAAAGTTCGCCGTCCTCGAGCGCTGTCGACGGGACCTGTAGCGGGCTCGCCATACTGGACCGAGGTCTGCTCTCGGGGGACGTATGTCCGGTCGCTTCGTATCCGGGTGGACTCTTGGCAATCAAGGATCCGCTCGCCGGCTCGCCATCGACGACATCGCTCAAGGCCCAAGGTGAGTCTTTTCCGTTGATCTTGCTGATCCGGCGCAAGCTCACGACGGCCGCCGACGGCTGATTCGAGGCGACGAGGAACTTTGGCGATTCGTGAAGGCGGAACATGAGAACCCGGGCGGTACACAGAATCGCGCTCTGGGAATCGGAAGGCAAGTGCCGGAATCAGCTTGGTGGCCGGAAACACAAGAGCAAACGGTCGCGCAAGCTCACAACAGCCGACAGAGCACCGAGCATATACCGCCAGCCAACGTTGCGGTGCTCGCCGTCGCACGCAACCGCTGTCTCGGTTGCGACGACGGTGCAAGAAAAGCGAGGGAGGATGACGAGACCTAGGATCGAGGTCATGATGGCGCCGAGGGAGAAGCTGACCACCAGATCGTCAGCGGAAAGTACAGCTGACAGATCACGGCGCGCAGCTTACAAGACAGAGAGTGCCGTCAGAAGGTAATGCCGAGTCTTGGGCACGTTTTCGAGGAAACTGCATCCGAGACCGGTTGTCAGCCTATGAACGCTTCCTCTTGCCGCCACCCATGGCTCACAGAGTCCCATCTGTCGGCATGGACCCGCCGACGCCGGTCCCGACCCAGAAGAGGGCACAGCAAAGCCACCCGAACGAAGGTGCGAAGGCCGCCGCGAGTGCAAAGACGGCCGTGATAGCGAGCGTGAGGTTGAACGCCGGCACGCGGCCTTTGGCGTCCGAGACTGCTCACAGAGAGTATCAGCTGTCCGCTACGCCGTCTGTGACCGGCCGGAATGCGGAACCCACAGCTTCCCCAGCCCCAGGCGCCGATCTGAGAGTAGCCATGAGAAATGGGTCAACTTTGCGGTCCAGCTGCCCGCGAGGATCCGAAGCGTGGATGCTCACCATCATGCCGGAAAAGATGCTGGTCGACAGCAAGCCGATGAAGCGGTCGCCGACCTGGAATTGCTCCTGGACGCGCGGCAGGATGACCGAGATGGTCTGGAGGGCCATGTTGTCCATCGCCCAGCCCATCCCGCACAGGACGAGCAATTGGTACTGGTACCGGCCCATCCCGATCTTCTCTAGCGCGTTGTCGAGCGGCGTCATGGTCCCATCGCCCGGCGGAGGACTCGATTCGGCCGTCTCGTCATCGTCGGTGTTTGCGCCCAATGAGTCCGGGAACGCGTCGTCCGGTTCCTGACTAGCCTCGACGGGAGCGTACGTCGCTAGTAGAGGTGTCTTTGACGGTTGCCGGACTGGACCGGGCGGAGGGTAGGCGCGTTCGCGATCCATGGTTGACCTTGGCGCGGGTGCTTCCAAAGGCAGATGCAGAGATCAGGACAGATACGAGCTCGGCTGGCAGTGCATCGTATAGCCACCGTCCTGTGGACGTGGATAGCACAGCCAGAGCACCGTGGCCAAGTCTTCGACTTGGCGACGGCGTGCAGTTTCGGGTCGCGCTGCAAACGCGGGGCTCCAGGCGCTGCAACCCGTCATGCGATCACGAAGACGGAGAAGAAGGCCAATCGTACATCCTCCGCTCTACAGCTCTGCTTGATCGGCTTGCTGCTCCAGAGGTTCTACAGCTACGCCGCTCACTCCATTGCGCCGTCGAAGTGTCTCCGACATGACTGACTTCCGACACTCGGGGCGGTTACGCCGTCCTTTGCATAGGGGCTAAGTCGCGCAATGCTCTTGACGGGATGTGCGTCCTCGTACGGACCGGCGACCGGTACAGCCGCCGGTGCGAGCGCAATTGAATGGCCTTCGCTGCGGGATCCCTGGCCTAGTTCGTCGCGAAGCGTGAAATTGTCGGCGTCAGCTGAGACAATCCGCCGGACAATGATACACTGGCGCACCTCACTTTTTGGCCCGCTTGTGCAAGTCCCCGCTCGGAGCGAAGAGCCCGAGCACCAACCGCCTCAACGCTCCCCCGAGCGGTGGACCTCCTCGTCCGGTGACGCGCTTTGTATCGGCGCGTGGCGACTCTGTTCCTCGGCCTCCTGGCGGTTCCCCTTGATCCGTCCGAAGACAGAGGCGGCGGCCTGTCCAAAGGCAGACGGCGGATTTTCTTTGACCGTCGACGACGGCGGCGTGCGGTTGTGCGCCGAGCCGGATAGCGAGCTCGGCTGCGTGTTGATGGTCGGAGCGGAGGGCGACATTAATCGAACGTTTGCGCGAGGCAGAGAGACAGAAGAGCACAGCAAAGAGCGCTCGAGAAGAGTGTTCGGTATTTGCGTGATGCGTTCGCAAAAGGTTCCACCTGAACTGCGAAGCCAGCGAAGCAGACGGCCATTTTAAGCACTCCCGGAAGCCGGATGACACAATGAACGTCTATCTTTATCTTCCGCAGCCAGATAGGCGGCACGGTTCTCGCTGGCTGGCGGCTGTGCTGGGAAGCGACACTGTGGGCCACCTGATGCGGACCTGAAGTACCGACAGCCGTATCGCGGCAGGAGCATGAGCTGAGCGGGCATCCTCTCCTCTTTCACGTGCTTCAGCCGAGACTTCTTTCGCCTTTGACATCGCATTGTACGTGAGGCTTGCAATAGTGATGACAAAGGCACTGAATGCGATCGGCCTGGTGAAAGACGTCGCGCGACAGATGCGTACGAGGACAACCTTTGCAGGGCGAACGCCTGCGGATCAAGCGTGCGCCCCGCCGAGCTCGAGCGCTTCAGGGTTACCGACCACGCGTGCCTTGTATCCCTTGAGCTCAGTCTCCGTGCCCACTTTCGCCGCGTCCAAAGCGGCCCGGATCAGCGCGCGGCCGAGGATCGGGGTCTGAATCGACAAGGTCGTCTTGCCGAACGGTAGCCGGGGAATGACTTGGACGGCGAGCCATTCGGGTATACGACGCTCTTGACGTCCACCTGGTGCGAGGAGAAGACCGGGACGGAAGATTACTGCCGACGAGTAGCCGAGCGCGGCGATGCCTTCCTCCGTTAGGCCCTTCGATTTCGGGTACAAAAAGAAGGAGTTCGAGTCTGCGCCACCCGACTGATTCCGGGCAGTGTGCAAGTCAGCGGGCTGCAGTATGTGCGCGGATGCCAGACGTGCTCAGCGAGGAGTGTGAGACTCACCGAAACGTAGACGACGGTCTGCTTCTTCTCCGGAATCCGCGCCGCCTCTGCCGCCGCCAAGACGTACTCGCGGTCGATGCGCTCAAAGGCTTCGGCGCTCCCTGCATTCCCGCGAGTTGTTCCGAGTGCGACGAGGACGCTGTCGCAATCGCTGCTGCCGAGTTTCCGGCTCTCTTCGCCCTTCTGCCCGGCTTGTTTCTCAGCGAGGAGCTTGTCAAAGTCGATGGCGTGATGCTCAAGCTTGTCTTGACCTGGGGCGTCGGCGGGGACTGGAGGCGGGCGGCGACCGTAGCTCAGGACGCGGGAGATGTTTGGGTCGGCGAGAGCAGCAACGACAGCCTGACGACCGGTCTCGCCCGTTCCGCCGAGGATGAGCATGCGGTGAGAGCTCATGGCGATTCTTCTTCGAGTCGAGGTATGCTTCAGCGAAGGCTAGGAGGCGGCGGGAAGAGCAGAGTTAGCCAAGAGTGCCGGCATTCTCTTCCCGCGATGATGACATTTTTCCTGCCGAGACCCCACATTGATCGAATTACCGAGAAAGCTATTCAGCGAGTCTATTACAAGTGGGGCCGAAACGCTGACGACGCTTTCCGGTACCTCTTGGCCAGTGCAGATCCGATTGCAGCTTCACATCACGACACCACTGTGGTGTAGTCACCTTCACCGCCTGCTGATTTCCGCAAGACGTCATGGACGACCTGAGGCGCCGCCAAGGTCGAACTCGTATCGAAACCGTATTCGGATCGGATCACTAGCCAGTCCCGGCAGCGCAAAGGGTCAGCTTATCGTCGAATCCGTCGACAAATGACACCCTGCTCACAATTGTAGAAGGTCGAGTACGTGTCGACAATGTCGTCCTGCGAGCGGACGGAAACCAAACCATCAGGGACCTGCTCCGATGCGAGAGGAAACGAGAGCGACGACGCACCCAGAGAGGCGGTATCAACACGCCGACCGTCTTGTCGTCGACGAGGTACAATCGCATCCGCTCGACGACCGCCGCCGGCGCCGACTTGAGCTCTTCTTGGAAGGTGGCATGCAAGCGGAGGACCTCCTCTGCCCCGGCCCATTCTTGAGCGACGAGCTCGCCCGCTTTGGCCGCAGGTGAAGACAAATAGGCGGTACAGCGGTCGAGGAAGAGGCGGAGCGGCGCCGTCAAGGTCAAGGAAGAATGGGCAATGAGCTGTTCGCAAGCCGTTTTGAGCGCAGCGTCGAGATCCTGCAGAGGCGAGCGGGTCAGCTTCCCACCAACACTGGGCTCCATAAAGGGAACGGACCATCTTGGCATCCGTCATGGTTTCGGCAAAGCTGGGCAAGCCCTTCGAGGCGAGGTCCACCAGAGTGCGCGGATTAAAGAGCGATGTCGTGTTGCGCAGCAGCAAACTCAACGCCTCTGCGGTCGTTCAACGTGAGTGGTCAGACTACGTTGGACACGTGCAGTAGAGATCGCAGAGTGCGCACCCGTCAGGCTGGAAAAGTCGGGACCGCGCTCGATCGAGACGAGGTCGACGCTCCGGACCATCTCCTTGAGGAGCAAGAGGTGTCGGATCAGGAACAGCAGTCCATCAGACTTGCGGTCAGCGGCGGTGATCGGCGAGACCGAGTCTACAGGAGGGCGCGCCGAGATCTGCGTCGCGGCCGTCGCGAGCGATTGACGGCAGAGCGCGACCGCTTCCCCGGCAAAGTCTTGGAAGATGGCATCCTGTCCGCGCGAAAAGAGTTGCGTCAGTCCGCGCGTCTCAAGTCGGCGCCTTGAGCGCGCTCACATTGACATAGGCGTCGAGGCGCGCGAGGACCCAAACGGTCCGCTTGAGCGTCGGGAACCACACTTTCTGGCTCGCCTCGCTCGGCGACTTGAACCTCGCGCTCTTGCTCGCGAGAGCGGCCCCGGTCGGTCCGGCGCCGCGCATCGCCGCTTTCACCTGCGCGTCAAACAAGCTCGCGCGTTTCGTCGTCGCCGTCGGGTCATCGTCGTTCGCGTCGGGCGCCTCTTCCTGCCAGAGGGTCTTTTCGCCTCTGAGCTGGAGGAGCTTCTCGGGGTACTCGAGGTCCTCGGGAGTCGGGACGTAGTGAAGGACGTCCGATTGGATGACCGCCTGCGCGCGAAAGACGAGCCGCGTCTGGGCGTCCTGCAGGATCGTCTGGAGCAAAACCGCGAACCGCAACGAGCCAAAGTGGTGACCGAGCGGTGGGGCCGCGTTCCCGCCTCGGCCACTGTCTGCAAAGGAGACTGCACCCGTCGGCGACATCGGCTCGTCATCGATGCCGTCGTCGTCGTCGTCGGCGTTCGTGTCGAGCGGTCCCGAAGTCGCGGCGTCGAGGGCCATCATGGCGTGCAAGACGGCGCACAGGTCGCACAGCGCGTCGAGGCGCGGTTCGTGGAGGATCCGCGGGCGCAACGAGTCGTACAAGTGATCACAGAGCGACTCGAGGAAGCGGCTGTTGACCCCGGAAGACAGGATCAGCTGCCCGTGCGCGCGCCGGAGCTCGCCAAGCTGCGAGCGCAAGCGGACTCACTATAGTTCGTCCTGGCCACTCGAAAAGAACTCGCGGAACAGGTTCCACTCGATCGCACACACGCCGCGCAAGTAGCCACATCCGGCCTTGGCCAACTTGACGAGATCGGTCGCGCTCGAGCCGGGGTCCATCCGGCGGACTTCCTCGGCGAGGAGCGGCGACAGCATTTGCGACCGCGCCGAGAACCACGTCGAGTAGCACTCGGAGAGGAGCGACGAGTACTCGGACGGGTCCGAGTGGGCGCGCTTCTCGAGCTCAAAGAGGAGGATGCGCAAGGTCGGCGCCGCCGCCGAGAACTTGGAGTACAAGAGGGCGTTCTGCGCCGTCTCTGACAGGTCCTGCAGGGCCCGGGGCGTGTGTCAGCTCGACGTAGCGAGTCCAGCATGAGTGCGCACGCCGCACCTTGCCGGCCATTTTCTCTGCGGCCTCGGCCGTGATCCTGCGGCATGTCGAGACAAAGTACATCTTGATGAGGGTCATGGCGCGGGTCAGGCACTGCTGGAACCGGATCGCGTAGATCTCCGAGTCGACAAAGTCGCGGTGCGAGCGGAGGTAGTCGAGGCACGCGTCGAGGCGGTCGACGAGGTTCAAAAAGTCGTCGTTCAGGACGAGGTCCTCGCCGGGCAAGTTGAGCATCCGGGTCGCCTTTTCGAGCTGGCGGAAGTAGGCGAGCCGCTCCGAGAGCGCCTCGGTGACTTCGACGAGGTGGCGCTGTTCGTCGAGGAGCGTCTCGCACGCGAGTTGGAGGGCGGACGAGTTTTCGTCGACGTAGCGGTTGTTGGCCTCGATCTCGCTGACGAGTCCGCGCGCGTCGTCGAGCGCCTCGACGATCTGAGCGCACGCGGCGAGGTGCTGCGCGAGTTGGCGGACGTGGTCGACGTAGACGGATTCCTGGTCGCGGTCGAGGCTCTGTTCGACGCGCGAGAACCACTCGTGGAACTGGTTTGTCGTCGCGATCGGGTCGAGCCGGCCTGCGACGAGAGCTTCGAGTTCGTCTCGGTGGTCATCGTCGTCGCCATTGAGGACGGAGACGGCGTGTGGTGGTGCTGCTGCTGCTGTGAACGGCGAGTGACTCCTGGACAACGGTGTCGCGGGCCGAGTTGCGACTCGGTTCGCCGCGGTCCTGAGCTGCCCGGGGGAGGATGACAGGGTCAACAGCACACGCGGGTCGTGGACAGGGCCGGCGTACGTACGTGGCTCGGGAGTTGAGGTTCCGCTGCGACTTGTTGGACGCGGTTGACCGAGTCGAGTTGGCGCGGCGACAAGGGCGCGAGCGCGTCCCAGTCGTCGAGTGAGAGCCTCGAAGTGGAAGCGCGAGAGCTCGCCATGCTCGAATGGCAGCTCGGAGGAGCGTCGAGAGGAGCAGGAGCGAGCGAGGCGAGTTGGCGCAGACGAGCGCCTGCAAGTGGGGGAAAGGGAACGACTCGCTCGCGCTCTCTGGCTCTACACCGCTCACTCTGAACACGGGCAAGCTATGGCCGCTTTGATCAAGCAGTACCTGTGCTGCTGCCTTCCTCAATCCAGTTCGAGTCAGGATCAGGTACGCGCCATCTCTCGTCCCGCTCGCTCTCCTCGGCGTGACGACTGATGCACGTCTTCTGCGCCTGTGCAGCACTCGCAACAGGACGAGAGGCAACCACTCTTGAACCCAGACATCCTCCCGACGTGAGCCTTGTCCCTCCCTCTCCACTCGGAACCAAACTGAACGGTCTCTCTCGTCCAAGTGCGCCGTCTCGACCCGCGCAAAGGACAACCGAACAACAGCAAGCAGAACAGGACCAACTCAGGCACATCTTGCACCTCGCAGAACAGTCAGTCGTGCTCCAGCCCCTCCCGGTGCTACCTACGCGACAGCTCACCCACCCTGCTGTTCGCTGCGTCGGTCGTGCAGGCGCCTCTTGTCCGTCGAGTCGTCCGCTCCCTTTCGCCAACCCGATGCAGACACGTCATCGTCGTCCAGGACGAGACACCGCAGCCACCACCGCCGTCCTCACTCGGCGGCGGCGGCCCGACCCGATCTCGACCACCGCCCGCACTCGGAATCGTCCTCGACCACCTCGACGACCGTCACCGCAACCCGAACGGGATCCCGCCCATCCCGCTCGAGTCGGTCACGGCACCGATCAGCGCGACGACGAGCCGCTCACGACGACGACGAGAGGGACGGACCGTCGCCTTCGACGAGTCGGCACCGCGTCCACCCCGCACCTGGGGACGAAGGTGCCGGACCCCTCGCGCCGATCAGGGTCGTCCACCTCGACCGCAACACTTGGACCGAGCTCGACGCACAGGGCTCATCGGCAGCGACGCGTCACAGCGGGCGGAAACGGAACGGAGACGGCGCTGCCGGGCAGAGGCCCGCGAGCAGTCACTCGATGAAGACCCTCCCGCGCGCGTCGCGCCCAGCCGGTTTCTCGACCCTCGGCGCCGGAGATGACGACTCCGAGGACCTGACACCTCGGGAAGGAGACGATGACCGCGATGATCGCGAACAAGACCAAGATGAAGAAGAAGACGATTTGGCGAGCACCCGGTTCGGGACGGTCGACAGTTACCAGACGGCGCGTGAAAGCGGTTGGCACTCGACACGGCAACATGAAGCGGAGTCGTCGGCGTCGGGTCGTCGGACTGGGCGGAGACACGCTCGCGATCTTTGGAGCCACGACGGTGCCGACGCGAGCGCAACGAACCGCCAAGAGGTCAGTTTCTGGCAGTGACTGCTTGTTCCGACGGGAGCAATCCAATTTGGGTAGGCTGACACGTCGTTGCCCCTTGCTTTGAAACAGCTCGCCGACGCGATCGAGCGACTCGAGCAGGAAATCGACACCTGGACGCTGCCAGACCATGGTCCTTTCGTCGCCGACCTCGGCAAAAGCGGCAACAATGCCGACTAGTTTCCTTACCGAGCCCTCTACTCGCGCACATTCTTTCGCGCAGCAAGTGTCCTATGGTACTCGTGTTCATACTGGAGATACGCGCGTTGGGCAGGATTCCGAGAGGCTTCCACGACACGGCTGTCGCGGAGTCGAGTCGCTCGCCATTGCAAAGCTGGAGTACGCTCGAGAACAGTTCCTGCGCATCTGTCTCGAAGCGCGGCGCGTCCGCGAAACAAGGCGTTCGCCTTCAAATCGCTTCCCGCTCACAAACGGTCGTCCTTCGGTCGCGAAGCTTTGAGCGGGCAGGACAGCCTCCGCAACAGACTGCGCGCTGCTTGTGAAGAACTGTCTATTGGCCGATCCGAGTCGCTCACCGGGTGAGAAGGTCCAAGAACGATGTGGCCAGTTCTACAGACTTCGCAACACTGCCAGGCCCGCGTAGCCTCCCAGTCTTGCTCAGGCCTCTACAGAACGCGCGATGTGGATGTGGAGTAGCAGCGCCCGCAGCTCGAAAGAAGCCGGGCGATACGCGTGCCAGCTTGCTAGTCGCCCTTCATCTCGTAAGCGCTGCTCGCCGCCTCAACAGTCTCAAGGAAAGAGAAGCACTGGAAAAGCTCGAATGTGTAGTTACAGGATGCGGATGCAGGGACGATATTGTCTGGGTATGAAGCGGACAACAGAACGAGAGGGTTGCGAGTAAAAAGAGGAGGACAGCGAGGAACAGATTGACAGATGTACGGCTGGGCAAGCGGGAGGTGTGGTTCCAGTCGAAGCGGACTTAGTCGATGCGCGTCGCCAACGAAGTCGCGTCATCGGCCTCCTCGTGCGAGTGGCGCGACTGCGACCGGGAATGCGTCTGAGATAGCGCGGCCATTTGACTGATCGCGTCGTCAACGGCATCGAGCGAAGTCGCATCGACGAGATCGCCGTCGCCGAGCAAAAGCGGCTCGTCGACTCCGTCGCCAACCAGAGACGACTCCGGTCCCGCGGCGTAGTCCGCAGGCAGGTTGAGAATGCCCGGCGTGTATACGCCGAGCCCTTCCGAAACACTTCGCAGGTGCGCCTGCGAGACCGATGCGGCGAAGGACGCAGTCGTTGCGAGTCCGTTGTCGCTGCGAGCATCCTGCTGCGCGAACAACGGGTCCCCATCGAGAGACTGCGGTTGCACGTAGGACGCGAGCACACCGTAGTCTTCCGCAGCTGGAAAGAGATGCGCCTGTTGACTGGGGCGCGCGAAGGACGAATACGACCGGGTCGCGAAGTCAGATGCCGAGGTCACGCCGTCGACTGTTCCCGCCCGACCGGACGAGGAAAAGTCCGACGCGGCTATCTGGTGCAAGGGAGGAACGTCCAGGTTGGCGTGATGGAAACTGTAATAGGTATGTGGCGAATGCGGCGCAGAGCGGACCCCGGTCGCGTGCATGCTGGTCGCACCCGCCGCGGGCGGGCTCAAGAAAGGTGAACCGGGGGCGGTCGCCGCGTGCGGATGCGGCGAATGCTGCAGGGCGATAGGCGAGGCGTTTGCGAGGCGCGGTGAGGCTTCCGTGTGGACAATTTGTGGGGAGGGGTGTCCGTTCTGCACGGGCGCGGCGGGTGCGATGACGGGCGGCGGCGTGACTGGCGCCGGAGCGGCCGGACTTTTGCTGCCGGCGTCGATCTCATCCGTCTTGATCGGATAGTTCGCCGACTGCGTGCGGAAGCTCGGGCGGATTAGCTTTCACGAGCCGGGACTCTGCGCGACCCGGGGCCAGCTTACGTATTTCGCGAGAACCTTCTTCAGCGCTTGCCCGAGCACCTTCCACGGGAAGACCTTGACGTCCTTCTCGATGTTGCGCGGCTTTGGGTTCGGGAAACCCATGATGAGCTTGAAGAACGGCTCGGCGTCGGCCTTGCTCTTCGACACCGTGATCGGCTTGAACCCTTCGAGATTCCGCCGGATCCGGTTCTTCTCCTCGACCGAGAACCGCGCGCCGACGAGCGCTTCGAGGAGGTAGATGGCGTCGACCGACGTGACGAAGCACTCGTTCCACTCGTCGCGAAAGATGCACGAGACGACGATCGAGTTTGGCGTGTACTCGCTCTGCGCGATCGGTCGGAAGGCGAGATTGAGCGTGTTTGCTTCCTGCTGCGGCCAAAACTGGACAAGTCGCCGCCGTGCGGTCCACTCTTCGTTGCTCCAACCCATCGCCATCAGGTTGAGGTCGCCCTGAAGTTTGAGGACCACCTTGTGCGAGTAGATCCCGCCGGAAGCGCTCTTCGCGCTCGAGGAGAGCTGCGAAGTGCGAACCAGGAGCGGCTGCGACGGATATTGCATGCCATCCTGCGGCATCTCGCTCGCGAAGCGGCCGACCGCATCCGAGGCGTTCGGATGGGCTTCGATCAGGTGACCCGACACCGTCGGAGGATACGGCGCCGTTACGCTCGGCTGCGACGCAGCCGGATCGTGCTGAGCGGCTGCAGGCGATCCTTGCCAGTCGACGATCGGGGTCCGCTTCGGCGTGCCGGCGTACGCTATGGATGCCGGACTGTTCGAGCCTGGCGCACTCCGGTTACTGTACAGGTCGTCACCGGCACGCTTGAGCGCATGCATCCGCGGCGTGATAGGCTGCGACGGCGTGTATGCCATCGGGGGATCCCATTCGCCGACGATACAGGATTCGACGATGCCGTCCGTATCGACGTCGACCGTCTGCACGACGACCATGACGCGCTCTCCAGGGGGTCCCATCAGGTGTCGAGCGGGAACAAACGTCGTCAAGACGACAAACGCGTCCTCCTCGTTCGGGCCGGACGTCATGCTCTGTCCGACGCCATTTCCGTCGATGACCTGTGCTCGCGTCATTTGCGTCGAAGCGGGCGCCTGCCCGAAGGTAACTGCGAAGCGACGGTTCACCGCATCGTACGGCTTCTGCTCGTGAGCTCCTGGTCCTTGCGGTCCAAAGACGGCCAGAGCGCCGGTGTATGGCGACGGGTGCGCGGCCCGGACGGCGGCCGAGTCAAGAATCACCGTCACTTGCGTCTCCTCTTCCCCGCGCTGCGGCGTCCACTGCAGGACCTTGATCGAGGAAGCGTGCGGTTGCTGAGGCTGTTGGGAATGGGTGCGGGAGGTGTGGTGGTTGGTCGAGTGGTCCGGCGTGATGGGCCGTGCGATATGGGCAGGGATATGAGGGGACGCAGCGTGGAGCGCAGACATCGGGTTCGGCGAGAAGTTTGCCGCGTGCGCATAGAGCTGACTCTCGCTGCTCGCGTGACGCAAGCGGGCGCCGAGTCCGCCCGCAGAAAGGTACGGCGACGCGTGCGCGCTGTCATGCCCCGCGTAGTAACCCGCCGCCCCTTCCTGGCTCGCGTGCACCGGCGACAGTGCGCGCGAGCTGTAGGCGCGCGCAGGTGCCAGGTTATCGACAAAGGTCGTCGCTGCCCTGCGATGCGGCATCATCCCGAGGCCGATCCCGTTGCTCGTCCCGGACGGTCCGGCGATTTGGGTCTCGGCGTAGACGGACTCGTTCGAGTACGGCGAGTCGAACGGTCGGCGTATGATCGGAGGCTGCTGGCCCTGCTGATACGCGTAGTGCGGCTGGTGTTGCGCATGGCCGTATTGAGGGGCGCCGACGACAGCTCCCGCCGGGCCGTAGCCCTCGTAGAGGTGGTGTCGCCCTGGCGAAGCATCTATTCGAGGTTGTACGTCAGTATACAGTCACCACCAGAGCCTGTACGCGGCTTGATCCGCTCGGTCGGTCGCGCGACGAGGCCATTTCGGAGAAAGCCTGGATTGCCGGCGACGGCGGTATCTGCCTCGTCACCAGCGGGAGAGGTACCTCGGACTGACCGGACTCGCCATAGGCGGCGTACGAGATCATGGCGACCAGCTCGCTCGCGCGCAAGCTTCGGGTGACGCCTCGACGTCGACCGCGACGAGTGTTTGTCCCGCAAGATTGGCTCTCCGAATTCCGACCGCCTTGCGCCGTACGAGCACCTTCGGGATGAGCAGAAGAGGTGCAGATACGGTGCTGCGAGTGTCGGCGACTTGTCTGTGGGCGGCGGAACGGTTCTCGGGGCGGGCCGCCAGCAATGATGGTTTCCGCGGGCAGCGATCGCCGGCCGCCCTCCTTCTCTCCGCGTTGTTGCATCCATCCCCAGAGTCCGATCTCTCGCCACGCGTGTTGCCCTTTTATTTTTCGTCCTCGCCTCTGCTCTGATCGAAACTCCAAAGTACTGCGGTTCGCTTATATTTGCCCTCGGTCGCGCTGGAAGTCGGAACGTGCTCATACTGTTCTCGGGCGATGTCCCCTTTCCTTCTCTCGCACACGCGCTGGGCCGCGAGGCCCGGGTTTCGAGTCCGAAGTCCGTGTACTCTTGAAAGACCTTGTTGACCTCGATTCTGAACGCATCAAGCTTTCGTGGCGAGCTGCTTGAGCTCGTCTGTAACCGGCCGAACCAGCAAAGTGCTCCGTTCATCTTGAACACGACGGCAGCCCCTGTCGCTCGCCGCCACGCGGCACACAGGACTGCACTGCAGCTGCTGAGGGCAGGGTCCTTGAGACCGCGAGGCGTCACGTCGTACAGCTGCAGCACATGCATATGATGCATGCGGAAGGATTCGGGCTGCTCGGCGGACAACTGCCGTCCGAAGCGCCTAGACCGTCGAGAATGGCCCGCGATCGCTTTTTCGCTGGGTGCCTCTGCACACTTCCGAAGCTTTCTGTATCATACGGGGAAGCCGATCGGCTCGCTAGAATGGACCGAACCGTTCCTGTCCAAATTTTACCGTATGAAACGTCTTTGACCGAACTCGAATCGAGAGACAGTACCCACGTCCGCTGGAACAGCTGACGCAAGGCAACTGATGATGAGGTCCGCCTGTTCCCATCCTTCTGCCTCGGACCGCCTACTGCGACTCTTACGTAGCGGGTACCGGGATTCCCAACTACGCAAGACGGCGCAGCCGCGAGAGCACCTGCAATCTTCTCCGCTCCCTACAACGCTCCAATACTGCTGCTCGCGGGAAAGCCTCAAGTGCTGCGGCGCGGATCGATTATGCCGCGGTCCGAGACCGAGGAACGCCTTTCCGCGCCAAAGCAAGCGGAACCTTTGCGGTCGCGGAACCTCTGCGGTCGCGGAACTTCTCCCTTCCGAGGTACCACCTCTCACATTTCTTGGAGCCGGCTTAGGAGGAATGCTTGTCTTGATTCATGTATGTACACATGGCAGGCTTTAGTTGCTGTTCAGATCGCACCTTGCTGTTCCCCCTTGTGAGCGAGTCCGGCTTTGCGCCCCTTGTCCTGCTCTTGTTGATGAACGTTCCGCGGGTCGGGACCAGGGTGCTTCGCCTCCCGCCCAAACGTGCTCTGTTCGTCCTATCCGCTCGAGCTCAGTACGCTTTCTCGCTTGGGGCCGCGGCGCACCGGGAAAGATGCGGAAGCCAGGCCCCTAGATCAAAGTGGAACAGGACGTACACCGGTCGCCTGCTGCGCGACACCTTCGGCACCTTCAGCGACGCTCTTGACAGCCTTCTTGACGCCGTCCGCGCGTGCCGAGATCGGGTTCTCGCCGCCAATCGGCTTGCTCTGCAACGCGCTCGGGGCATCCGTCAGCCCGGAATGGGCTTTAGTCGGGATCGCATCCCCCTCTGGGGTCAGGACGCACCTCGCCGACGCCCTCTCCGGAGCTCTTTGCGCAGGCAGATGTCGAGAAGGCGGATGTTGAGGATCGGATCGGCGCGAACGAGGTCGAGATGAGGTGGGGCTGCTGGACTGCCTGCGGGCGCACCGCCGGACGGGGAGCGTAGCGAGCGAGGCTGCGTGCGGAGAACATCGTTACGCTGGAGATCGAGGTTGAGCGATGTGGATGCGGGCTAGCTATCTTGCCTCCAGCGAAATGGTGCGTTCTTCGGAAGGATCCGCCGGCTCGGATGACGTCGAAAACTCATCGCGGAATCGGCGCTTCTCTCCGCGGTGTTACGACTTCCTCCGATTGACCTCTGTTTCTTTTCTCTACATACATAGTACTCCTCCTCCATGAGAAGACAGGTCGTAAACTTGGACCGCAATATACGCGCGCCGTGCGAGCAGAGGCAAAAAATTGCGCGTGTTGTACATGTGCGGCGGCGCGGATTGCCCTGCTGCACGCCTCTCATAGAGTCGCTGCAGCTTGAGCGGCCGCCACCTCAGCTGCGCGCGCTGCAGGACTAATGTACCGAGGCCAACCCAGCTCCTTCCGGCGCTCCGGCTTTCTCGGAACCTTCTTTCTCCAGACGCGGTCTTGGCCGCGAACGCGTTGCGAACGCAGACGGGAAGGCAGCGATACGCGGCCGTCTCTTGCTCGGCACACGATACGACTCGGGGCTCACTGCTACCCAAGCTACCGGCTGTCGAGTATGACCTCGAAACAAACGCCTCCTGCGATTCGCAAGGCATCGCGTCCTGCTACTCGCAAGTGGACAGTTCTCGCCTTCGCCGCTCCGCTCGTGTACGCCTTTTGCAGCTCTGAGCGTGTGCTCGGGCTCCTACCACAGCCTGTGCAGAGCCTTGTCCAGGACGTCACCTCGTCGCTCGACTTTTCCTCGCTCGGCGTCGAGATCCCGCGCTGCCCGGCGCAGCCAGACGCTCGCAACGTCGGCCCGGATTGGATGCCTGCAGAGGACCCGGCCTACAAAGCGCGAGCGATAGACCGCCTCTCAGGAGCGATCCAGATTGTAAGTTCCTGTCGAGGATCGCGGACGCCGCATCCCTACGCGCGCACTGATATGTCCTCACTCCGCTCGACAGCCCACCGAGACTTTCGACGACTATGGGACACCTTTCACGGACGCTCGCTTCGACAAATTTGCCGCCTTTCACGTGTACCTCGAGACGGCGTTCCCGCGCGTATTCAGGGTCCTTCGAGTCGAAAAGCCGCAAAAGTACGGCCTCCTCATCACATATGCCGGTACGCGGGGTCGAGCCGCACTTGGCGCAGCTGCTCTCAAGCCCGTCGTACTCATGGCGCATCAAGACGTCGTTCCTGTCGACCCTGACTCGATCGGAGATTGGGAGCAGCCCCCGTTCAGCGGCAAGGTCGACGCTGCGGGATGGCTTTGGGGACGTGGAGCGATCGACTGCAAGAACACCCTCATTGGCATCCTTGCAGCGTTCGAGCAACTGCTTGAGGAGGGCTTTGTACCAGAACGGTGCGGTCCCCTTCTTGCCGGCAGCTTCGGGTGAGGGATGCTGATGCAGCGAGGCTCTTCGTGCCGTGCAGAGACATTGTATTGTCATCCAGCTTCGACGAGGAAATCGGCGGCACCCGCGGCGCGATCTACATTGCGCGGACCCTCGAAGAGCGGTATGGTCGCGATGGCGTCGCCCTGATCGTCGACGAAGGCTTCGGTGGGATCGTCGACGTGTTTGGCCGCCGCTTCGCGATGTTCGCCGTCGCAGAGAAGGGAGCCGTCTCGCTGCGGCTCGAAGTCAACTCGCCGGGCGGTCATTCGAGCGTCCCACCGAAGCACACGAGCATCGGCATCCTCGCCAAGATGATCTCGGCGCTCGAGGACCACGCCGACCGGCCCGCACTCCGACTCGGATCCCCGAAAGTCGGCGAGCTGCAGTGCTACGCCGAACACGGCGAGATGGGTGCGCTGTTCAAACGCAGTATCCAGACGCCGATTTTGTGGCCGTCCGTCGCTAAAAAGTTGGCCAAGCTCGACAAGCTGTCGGAGGCGTCGCTGCACACTACCCAGGCCGTTGACCTGATCCACGGTGGCGTCAAATTGAACGCCCTGCCCGAATCCGCGTCGGCATCAATCAATTACCGCATCGAGTACACCTCGTCAGTGTCGGCGACGATCGAGCACGCCTCGGCCATAGTCGAGCCGATCGCGAAGCGGTTTGGTCTCGTTTTCGACAAACTCGGCTCGCACAGTCACGTTACGCAGAGCGTCGCCCGCCTTTCCATTGTCGACCACAGCGCGTACGAGCCGGCACCGATTACCAAGACCGAAGGTCCGACGTGGGACCTGATTGCGGGTACGGCAAAGCACATCTGGCCGGGAGCGATTGCCGGTCCGACTGGAATGATGGGTGAGCTTGTCTTGCGTTGTCCTATATGCGCACCTGTTCTGACGGGTCTGAGATGTGCAGCAAATACCGATACCAAGGTAACAGACCTCGAACGGAATGCGTGGCTGAACTCCGAGCTGACTTTGCGAGGAGGATTCGACAGCACTCCTGGAACCTGACTTCAAACATTTACCGATTTGTCCCGGCTACGATTCACCAAGTCAAAGGTTTCCATACCATCAACGAAGCGTCCGTCCCCTTGCCTCTGATCGCGTGCTACGTCTGGAGCCGAGGGAGCTGACCCTCTGCTGCGGAACAGCGTACACGTCGATGCGCACCTCAGCTCGATTCGGTTTTTTTACAAGCTGATCCGGAACACTGAAGGGTGGCCGATGTGGTAGCTGTAAATGTCCTGCAAGAACTCGCTGTACACTAGACGGCCGAAGCGACCTCTACCCCGCATTTTTCTCCGTGCCGGCGCAGTCAATCGAACCATGCCTCACAGCCGACCGAAGAAAAGGCGACGAGGGCCGGTTCTCCACGCTCCCTTCACTTTAGCGAACTACGAACGATGCAGGCAGACATCCTGCCACCCGACCCTGACCCGTTCGCGACCGATTGGCTCGCTCTCGCGACTGGCAACGCGCCACTCTCGGGCGAGGACGACACCGCCTCGTCGAACGATCCACTCGCGTTCCTCAACAGCCCCTCTAGGCTACAGCGAAACCTTCCCGAGATGGTCCCGAGTGCGACCGACGACAGGCCGTTCAGTGGAATGACCGCCGACTACTCGTGGTTGCAGGCGGGCGAGTCACTGTCGGCGTCCACTTCGGCAGGATCTGGCTCGTCCTCATCGGCGTCCTATGCCGACCAGAACGCCTCGCCGTTCGCTGCGTCCGAGATGAGCTTCTCGGGCGGCTACACGAGCGCGAGCGACTTCTCCTCCATGTTCGAACCGACGTCGCCCTTCTCGTCCGGCTCGCTCTTCGGCAGCAACGTCGCCGCAGGTCAGCCCGATTTTACCGGAGACTTCGACCCGGGCGCGCTGCAAGCGCTCTTTGCCGGTCCGATGGGCGCGGGTGATTCGGGTCTCGGGTCTCACAGACTGCCAGCGTCGGCCAGCGCCGTCGCGGGAGTGCCGATGCAAACCGTCTCGCCCGCCTCCACTTCGCATTTGTCGCCCCAGGTCATCACGTTACCGCAGCTTCCAGCGTCGGTGGAGCACGCACCTCTCGATGGTGGCCCCACCTCGTCTCGGGGACAATCACCGCCGTTTGCGCCGACTGCCTCAACTTCTGCCGCAAGCCTCGTCCCCGTCCGTGCCGGACAGCTAGCGGGACCGAGTGCTTCGCACAGCAGTCAGCACCGGCCTTTCTCGTCTCTCGCAGCAACGGCTGGCATCGTCCTTCCTGCGATGCCAGGGGTCGAGCTCGCCGCCGTCACCGAGGCGCCTCTCGAGACTGTATCCACGCGCCCCGCTCAGGTTCCTGAAGCAGGCGCAGCTTTGACGCCGTCGATTCGCTCGACGGGTCGAGGTCGTCCTGCGCAGGCGAGGGGCGGGAAGCGCGGCGCTGTAGCACCGAATCCCGTCGACATGATTGCGAATGCCGGTCTCGGGCAGGACGTGCATGAGTCCGGTACGTTTCGCAAATCGCGCTTCCGTTTGGCATGAGCTTGTACTGATGAGACTGGACACACAGCTCCCTTTCAACTTCTTGGCAACGCCAACTTTTACAGCGACAGTCGACCGCCTTCTCGCGCTGCTTCGATTTCAAGTGCGTCCGGCCGCGCACGGCCGACGAAAGGCGGCGCAGAGGCAGACGAGCCGGAAGACGCGAGCAAGGCGGCCGGCCGCAAGGGCCGCAAGAAGGCCGAGGGAGGACACAGTAGGTCGCTGCGGATCAGCACTCGGATCGGAGCTCTCATTAATTCCACCTGCCGTCAGATGCCGTCGAGCAGAAGTACCGTAACTCGATCAACTCCGCCCTGGCAGCTCTGCGTGACAATGTGCCGGCCCTCAGTCATCTGAAGCCGCTGCCTTCAGTGAGCTCTGAAGACGACTTTGACGTTACTCTGAACTTGATTCTGACTCGGTCATTCTTCCTGCAGATGCCGACCACGAAGCGCAAGGCTTCACAGTTCAGTCTCGCGTCTGCGGCTATCCCCGAAACGCCCGAAGGTCTCATCGACGGCATCCCCGCTGCGCGAACGCTATCCAAGGGCGTCATCCTCAACAAGGCCGTCGAATACATCGACTTCTTGCGGTATTCACGCAGCGCGCAGAACGAGGATCTCGACCTCTTGAAGCAGATGGTCCGCGAGATGGTCGGCGACGGTTCTCGACTCGTCGACGAGTTCGAACGGAGGCAGGCTGAGCGTCACTACGAGCGGGAGGTGGAGCGCAAGCGCCTGCTCGAGGAGGACGAGCAGGCCGACGGAGCGAGTGGCGAGGAAGAAGAGGAAGAAGAAGAGGCGCCTGCACCCGTCGCCGTCGCCAAGGGTCGAGCAGCCGGTGGAACGAAACGTGGCCGGCCGGCAAGCTCGACGCCCGCTTCCAAGAAGGCGCGTGCATCGACTCGCACGAAAGCCCCGCCGGCGCGCGGCGAATACGAGCACCCTTCCGACCCGCAGGCGACGCAGCACGATCCGCTCTCGGTGCAGTATCCCCAAGACGGCTCCGGGCACCCCGCCATGCACGCGTTTCCACCCTCTCCCGTCTCTTCCGAGGACCGCGGGCTCTCGCCGTATGCTCGGGAGCCGTTTGGCCAACCTGGCCGAGGTGGCCGTGTCGCGCTCGCGTCGTTCATGGGCGCGAGTTTTGCCGGCGGCATCGGCTTCGATCTCGCGTCGACGGCAGCGTTTGCGGAGGAGTTCTCCGCTCAGGCTGCTGGTCGAGCATGGACTGGCGGACTTTTCCGGCGATCAACACCGGACGCGGTTCCGCCGCATGTGGCGAGGCTGCACCCTTCCCTACTCAGTGGTCTCGTCGCTCTCGGCGCGGCTTGCCTGGTCGTCGGACTCTATATCGCCCTGCGCTATCTTACGGGCTCCCGGTCTAGCGGCGGCGTTCCGCCCGCGAGGACGAAACGTGGGCGCGCATTGGCGGCGCTTTCCGTCATCTCAGCCCGGCCAACGCCGACGTATGGTGCCGCGCGCAAGAACGCCCTCGACGCTCGCCGCGCTCTGTTGCGCCTCGCCGGAGGGCCGAACACGATCTTGCTACCGGCGGCCATCGCGAAGGAAGCATTGATCTGGGTCATCAGGCGGATTACCGGCTTGACCTGGGGTCGCGACGGCGTCGTCAACGAGCAGGCTACGATCGAAGAAGCGATGGCGTGGATCCGGATTGCTGAAATTGAGGCGACCGTTGGTGAGTTGTTTGCTCTCTTCGGCCATCGTGCTACCGGCGTCTGACTATCGCTTTTCTCCCCGCGTGCAGGCTGGAAGATCCCGTACCTGGCAAGGGCCCACACTTTCCTGCGCCTCTCCAACCTATCGCGCGCCCCGACTTGGCCCTACGTGTCCCCGTCGACGTCTCGACCGGCCGTTGACGCTTTAATCTCCGTTCACCTTCTTTCGCTCGGGCACTCTGGCGGCGCCGAGGCGACCTGGTCTCGCATGGTCGAGCGGAGAAAGAAGTCGGATGCTACGGGCGATTCCTTCGTCAACATCGCCGTCGCGGCCGACTTTGACGACGTCCGCGAGCGCATAGGGCCAGCAACTCGCAACCGAAAGGACTTTGGGGAGCCGGCCTCGCCGAGCGACACTGTCCCGCTCTTGTACTTGGCCGAGGGAGCTTGCGAGGTGGCACTTGAGGATGCGTGGGCCAAAATCGTCATTGCAGTCGCCAAGTCCACCACATCGCAGCACGCTGCGCAGGACCGGGTCGCCGCGCTCGCCGACATTAGCGACGATGTCCAGGTCATCGGCCGCATCGCAGTCGAAGGCTCCGAATTGTACACCCTCGTCGCCATGACCGACATCTTCCTCGCCATCTTTACTCACGGCACATCTGCGAGCGCCGGTACCGCTCCGGCAGCGCTCTCCTCCGCGCGGACCCGTCTTGCCCGTCTTGTCCTCGAAACAAAGGCAGGCGGGCCTTTCTCCCGTCTGTTCTGCGCTTCACCGTTCTTCCAGCTCCTCGCGCCGACCTTGTCTTCCTCGACCGAGAGCTTGGCCGCGATCCTCCCGTCCCAGGCCGTCCTCGAAGCCACTTCAAAAATCGACCTTTTTGCGGCCACCGTCTTCTCGTGGCTCATCTGCCGTCGATCAACTGCAGCCGTCCTGGCCGACACGACGGATGCCGTCAAACCCGATCCGGCCTTGCACGCTCGAGCGCTTGCGGCGCGTCACTTGCTCGGTCATCCGCGGTTCCGCTCTCGCTCCGACGAGACGCGCGAGAACGAGCTCGACGAAGTTGATGAAGCGTTCGAGGAGGCTCGCGATGCCCTCGTCGACGCCCTCACCGTCGTCTCACGCCGAGCAGCTGGACTCCGGACGGCGATCGACGAGGATTCGGGAGTGGAACTCTAGCGTCCTTTTGCCCTATGTAGTACTCGCTCACCCGTTCTCGTCCATAGACACTCTTCCGTCCTTCCTGTTGTCAATACCGATTGTCTCGCGATTGGCTGCGGCGAGATGGACATGCAAGACGAGCCTACGGTCGCGGCAAGGCTTTTTGCTCAAATTTCTCGCGGAGAATGTCGGCGCCAGTCTCGAGCCGTTTCTGCTTGGCGATGGCAGCAGCTGCAGCTCGGTCGTCTATGGTCTTGATCAACGTCGAAGCGGCGGACGGCGAGTTCGACCGGTCCATCATATGCTCGAAAAGATCGAGGGTGTCTGCGCGCCAGTGGTAAAATCAGTGGGTGATTGACGAGACAGCTACGGTCGTCCCGGTCATAACTCACAACGAGCGTCATTGCCGGCGTTGTGTAGGCGCTTCGTCGGTAGGTCGATCTCCTTGCAGGCGCGCTCAAGGCCGATTTGCGACTTGCGCTTCAGCCACCCACTGAAGAGCGCCTGCGTGTCGACGACCCAGATACCATGCTCGCCGTCTCGATTGGATACGGGCTTGCCGAGCTGACGCAGGTCCGACTGGAAGTCGGCAGCCGAGTCGAACCCGAGTCGGCGAAGAGCGCTCAGGTCCATTCGCGGGTCGTGGAATATGAGGAAGAGCGGCTTGGATGCCGAGAGAGCCGAGAAGAGACCGGACAAGAGGTGGTAGATCGTCCCTTGCGGGAGCGTGATGGTCCGGCCAAAGTCAAAGTGCTGTAACAAAAGCAGTCAGCGGAAGGTCGCGGTCTGCGGTTCCGTCCGCAGTCGAGCTCACATCGCGTGCGTCGGGTGCGAATTTCCTGTTTCGTCGACGCGCATTCTCCTTGACGACTGCAGGAGGTGCTTTTGTCAGCCGATGCGCAAGGCGAGCGTTGAGGAGAGGAGCGCTGCGACGCACCGACATGCTGAGTCTCCCTTCGCGCGGTGACCTTACCCGTCTTTTCATCTTTGACGTACTCGAGGATGGACCAGCCAAACTCGAGGAGCAAGTCGTGATCAAACTCCCAAGCTTCGACGTCTAGAGCGAGGAAGGCGCCGGCGCCCTCGCGGACCGCGGCCTCATGCGCGAGTCGAAGCGCTTCGAGCTCGAACGCTTTGACGGCGACGTGTTTCGCAGCGGCAATTTGCTCGGCCTCGGTGAAGACCGCGGCGGTAGCAGGCGGCAAGGGAACCTGCGCGGGAGAAGGTGGACGCGTAATGGCTGTTGGCCGGGGCGGTCCCGGAACAGATGGGGTCGACGCCGCTGTACGCATGACGGCTGGGGACGAGTAGGCAGGCCCTGGTAGAGGGGGCCTTGCCTTCTTTGTCGGGGGCAACGCCGTCGAGCGGAGGGTCGCTGGCGTTGCCGCCTCGACCGCGGGGTCCGGGTGGAGAGGTGGAGAAGGCGGCGAGGGTGGACTGAGCGCAGATGAAGCCCGCTTCTGCGGACCTGGCCGGGTCTCGATCGCGACAGGGCTCGCCTTCGAGGTACCGGCCGAGCCTTCGACGTTCGCGCCGGTCGGTTCGCTCGCGCTGGCCGGCCGTATCTCGCCCTTGCCCACCGCCCGGGCCTGCCGGGCTTCAAAATCTGCATGGAGGCGCTCCCGGAAGGCGTCCTTGTTGGCGAAGCGGACAGCCGTTCGATGCGGGGGTAGGATCGCATACACGCCGGCCCTGTCCATCACGTCGGCGTAGTCTTGCGGTGCGATCCTGCACTTGGTGAGGAGGCTCTGCTCTGCGCGAGCGAGGGTCGTGACAGGTACAGCGAGGATCGCCTGCCCGATGAGGTTATCGACCGTGTAGAGGGTGATCGAGTCGTCGGGAGCAGCGAGGGCCCATTTCCCACTCCCGGACAGCTTGAGATGCCTGCCGGCAAAGTTGTACGCCTTCTTGACAGTTCTCAACTGCTTGATCCAGCGCAACACGACGCGGAGTGGGACGAGGCGGTCGTCGTCGGCGTTCCCGTCGCCAAACGTCGTCAGAGACTCGTTCGCGCTCTTCATCTGATCGCCACGAGCCCGGTCGAATCGAGGTCGCCGAGCTTGCCAAGCGGTCGCAGACGAGAACGGAGCCGAGACCGCTACTCTAGAGTGAGTGTGGACGCCGGCGCCTGGCGAGTGTCGGACGCAACGGCGTACGGCGACGGCAGCTGCGAGCCGATACAGAGTCGCGGGAGCTGCAATCTTGACGGTGGTGGTTCAGCTCGGTGAGGCAAGCAGGCGGTGAGGAAAACGCTTTACGACAGAGGATCGCTCGACTTTGGCGGAGCGAGCGCGACGCCGTTGTCTCTTTTTTTCCCCGTCACCCCGGCTCGCTTCCGCTTGACAGGCACTGTAGATTGAACCATTGTTGACCTCTGCCGACTAGGCTGTCAACGGTTTGTGGCGCGGGAGTACGCAGATCCGGTCTCCTGACTGCGCGCCACTGCTTGGACAGCGCTTTCGCCTCGCTTTGTCAGCGTTCTGCCGGTTCATTGCATTGCTTCGCAGGATAGCCCGTCCGCCACACAGGCATGCTTTCGGGCCTGCGCAGTTGCGCGGACAAGTCCGAACTTCTGGAAGGCTGGCCCGCTTCAGACCCTCGCGATACCTTCCCCATCGGTTCGTCCCGCTTCCCGCTCTCTCCTCGTCACGGTCGTTCGAGAGTCGTCTGCGACAGCACCCGTCATGGTGGAGTCTTTTTGCTGGCGCTGCTCTCGCCACTTGCCACATCGCAAACATGGTCCGAGTAAAGCTCCCCCAAGTGCCGCCGGAGACCGACAACGTCTACGCATACTGGGCCGGGTGGTTGATCCGCATCTTCGAGTCGACACCGACGACGGGCTTCCGTACCCGGCTCATCGTCCTCTGGCTGCTGTCGGGCTAGTGAGTCGCGTCTCTGGTGTCAACTCCCGTGCTCGAGGTCTCGAGGCTGACGCGAATTGCGCAGCGGCATCGTCGCGGCGATCATGTACCTCGGAGCGCTCTACGCCGAGAGCAAAGAAGGTGAAAAGAGTTTTTGGCTCTGGCGATTCGTTGCACGGTCGAACGGGCGGTACATCGTCGGGAACCAACGCGGCTTGTTCGCCGTGTGCTCCCTCGCCAGCTGCGGACTCTTCATCGGCTACTTCCTCAGCTTCGACCGAGCCTACCTCCTCGACGCCGACCGCAGCGATGTCTTCTACTGGCGAAGTATCATCTGGATCAACGTCGGCTTGCATTTGTGGATCTCTTCCTGGGCGAACCTCCAAGCGACCATCATCTCGTCGCAAACCGCGACGAACCGCCACTTCCTCGGCCCCAAGCTCTCGAACTGCCTGTACCTTGGTGGAATCTGCTTGGGGTTCTTCTCTATCCTCGTGAGTGGGTTGCTCCTGTTTGGTTGATACGGTCGAGCGCCAACATGCACTGTATCCGGACCAGGGTTTCGCGATCGCTTGCGGGGCGATGTGGCACAAGACTTGGGATGCGCAGGAGCGGCTCGAATACCGGCTTCTCGATTTGTCCTTCCTTCGGGCGGCGGATTCGGAAAGCGTCGCCCGCGTCCAGGTGGCAGGCCTCGTCTCCGCCTTGAACACGCAATTGGTTCCGTTTGTAACGTGAGCACGCGCAGTCTGAGATTGTTTTTCTCACTCCTCCGCTCACCTGTCCCTGGGCCGCACAGCATCCTCCGCAGCGTGAACGCCTTGTGTGCCGTCGGGGCAGCGCTCATCATCCTCGTCAATTTTGGCGGCCTCGTAGTCTTACTCTCGCTGCACCGTCAAATCGAGTGAGCTTGAACTCCGGATTGACTTTAAAATTTCGGAGAAAGAACGGCTCTGATCCTACCCTCCGCCCTCGCATCTCAGGTTTCACCTCGTTGACGCCCTTGCCTGCCCCGGTGCGACGCTCACGAGGCGGCGTCAGTCCCTTTCGCTCGACGTGGAACATCTCGGTGCAGGCGGCGCCCCACCATGCGCCGAGCCGGCGACCTGCGTTGACGCTGAACGCGGCGTGAACGACGGCTGCGAAACACCGTTCCCAGTCGAGGTGAACAGCCGTCGCGGCAGTCTGTCGTCGACGTGCTTGAAGCACATCTTGCGCAATCAGAGTCCCGTCAACTCGGCCCTCCGTCAGAAAGCCATGCGGTTGCTCGAGCTTCGCAAGGTGAGGCGCGACGTCATTGCGCTCCTGACCGTCATCGTTCTACTCGCGACCGTCTGTTTGGCGATCGCGCTGGGGCTGGCGATCTCCCCGACCTCGGTGTACGACAGATGGGTCACGATCGAAGTCGCTTACATGCTCGTCCCCTGGATGTACCTCGTCGGGACCGACGCCGCCCTCACCTTTCTGCTCGTCAACTCGATCAGGCACCTTAGGCCGGTCCGCCGAGCGGCGCAAATGAAGCGACAGCACGAAGTCGCGCCGAGCGTACAGCCGGTCATGACGACTGTCCATTTCACCGGAGGTCCGAGCGCGTACAGCCTTTCTCCATCGGTTCCGTCAGCTTCCAGCGCGCCGCCCAGTCCAGGCACTTCGGTGCGCGAAGAGTCCACGGTGAGCGGACCGAAGGTGAGTCCGGGGGCGGAGACCTTGGATGACATGGAATGGATCACGGGGCTGTAGTCGTCAATCGTGAACTCTGTCGCCGTTTCAGAGGGTTGCCTAGATGACAGCGGAAGATGCTGCTGCCGCCGCTTCCTCCTCTTGAGCCTGGGCCATTCGCCGTTTAATGAACTCGCTGTGAAGTGAACCGCCAAAGGTCAGGCTTTTACAAATCAGCGATCGTGAACACTTGAGACGGACCGGATCTGCAAGTGCCCGTCTCCGGTGACGAACACTTTTCTGCTCTTCGGCATTTCCAGCAGAACGGCTCCGAGCTCGCGAGCGTAGTTGATGACGAGGTCGTAGTCGTGACCGGAAGAGAAGTCATCGTAGAGGTAGCCTGGTTCAGAACGAGCGAGCTGGTCAGCCACATTCCGACTTGATCCGCAGATGCAAAAACCCACCATCAGTCGTGACAATACGTCTTTGTTCGTGTTCCCACAAGCGGATCTGATCGACGACCGTTGTCGGCAACAGCTTGTCGTCGCCGCCGGCCGTGACTCGCATTTGGGGATGGGCGCGCGAAGCCAAGTAAGCGACAATCTGGACCCATCGACCGTCAGCGCGACGGCTCTGATCAGCTCTCAGCCCCGAAGAACTGACCTGATTCGCCGTGATCCCGTTCGCGAGACCGCGGCGAATACTCTCGCGCGTGATGTGGCCCGTAACAAAGTTGGCGAAGCGCGTCTTGAGATGGGAAAAGAGGCCGAGGACGGCAATCTGCAAGGGGTTCGAGGTATACGCGTAGAGCTTGTAGTTTGTTTCGAGGACTAGGAAGCCCTTCTCCTCGTTGGCGTGTCGAGAGGAGACGAGAGGCGGCGCAGACGACGTCAGGGTCGTGGCAAGCCGGGTCGGGTAGAAGACCTTCGACTTCTTCGGCTTCTCGCGAGGTACCAGGAGTCAGCATTTGGAACTGTTGGAATGCGAACAGACGCGTGCGTCTCACCGTCGGAAGGTAAGCGAGTCCATAGTCGGAAAGATTGCGCAGTGTGTCCAGCTGAACATCGCTCAGGTTGTCCGTTACGTAGGCCTGAATCAGGATCTCGTCAGCGTACGGCACCTGCGAAAATGCCACATGTGACGGACCCTGCCGAGCTCAAGAGAGCCGAGCATGAAAAGGAACCCGATTGTCTCGACGAGATCCTGGAAGGCAGCGTTTTAGCCTAGGGAAGAACCGAAGGGGAACAACAGGCGTTCTTACCTGCGACTCCTCAAGATACACGAGTAGGAGGTCCCAGAGCTGCGTGTTGACGTCCTCCAGCAGAAACTGGAAACCTTTCGACGTGATTCGCATGTGCCGCAAGGACTGCGTACTGTGGACGCGGAGCGGTCAGCGTTGAGGGGCATTTAGCAAGCCTATGAATGCCGTGAACGCACGATGACGCCATGAGCCCGCTCCGGTTCAGCAGGACGAGGACCTTCTCGCTCGGTTTGGTGGCTCCCGCATCCGATCCAACCATGAAGTGCTGTATTGTCTGCTCGGGCCGACGTGCTCGTCAGCGGTGCCCTTCTGCAGGACCTTCATACCCGAAAATGCGAGTAGCTTGCCTCCCACTGCGTTTCAGCATAGTCGTCGAGAAATTGTACCGTCACGTCTGGATTTTGGTCGGACGCCGGTTTACCGAAAGCGCCTTGATCGCCGCTGTCAATGCAGGAGATGAGCAATTGCCCGGCTCATACTTCGTCCTTGAACAGCTCACCCGCCCGTCAGTGCTCTTCGGAAGCTAGTCTGGAAGGTCGCGTTCATGGACAGTTCGGTCTTGTCAGTGGTCGGATCTGACGGTCGTGCTAGTCGAGGCGTCACGATGTGTAGCCGTTGCAGCGCCGACAGAGTTCCGTGAAGATGCCTGCCAACGGCTCGTCAGCCTGAACAAACAGAGGAGACCGGCAATGTAGCGGGACCTTACCGTCGTTCGCCCTTCTCGGCTCCTTCGCTCCGCCTCTCTCGGATCCAGAGAGCGATGTCTCGGATCCGCACGACCTCGTCGTACCATAGCAAGTCGAGCACAATGTGTCTCGCCGTGAGCGGGAGCAAGCTGTCGACGTTTTTGCGGGTCGCAAGCGGGGGAAAACAGTCAGCCGGGACGGACGGAACGGCAAAGACTGACTCTGGGCACAGAGGATGCAGCTCTACATGGTCGGGAGTACTCCATCTAGACGTACCGGAAGATTGACAGGCAGCTCGCAGGCGAGGCGTACAGTCGGTTGTACATCGCGGGCGACAACCGATCGAGGAACTGCCACAAGTGCGCTGCGATGTCGGTCGAGCCTGCCGTAGCTGCATCAGACTTGTCGATCGCCATGTCGTCCGCTTTTGACGCGAGCGCAGAGTCGCGTCTCAAAAGAGCGGGAGGAGCGACAAGATGACGTCGAGCGGTCAAAGTTGATCACTTTCGCCCGACTCTACCGATGTTCGCTCACTAAGGTGCTTACAGCAAGAATCTACAGAGAGGAAACAAGGAAAGGCTGTATCCGAGGGAACCGAGAGTAAAAAGGTGAAGAACCCGCGCGCCCAAGCGTGCCGGCTTTGCCTTGCCTCGTCGAAACTGCGCCCGTCCGTTCATACTCAGGAAGGCAAAGAGCTCCAAATGTTCACGCGCAGAACATGATGTCTGGGAAGTACTGGTGGATCGCCTGAGCGAGACCGGGCGGGCACTTGAGCTTACACTTGCCAAAGTCGCAAAAGCGCTTTCCGACTCCATTGTCTGCACATGCAGCGATCTTGAGCGAAAAGGCCGACTTGCTGAAAGCGGAGAAGAAGCTTACACGACTCCGGGGAGGTGAAGAAAGGTGCGCCACAGTGGTCCGGGTCGGTACGGAGGTTCTTGACTGCACAGGGTCGCGCGTCAGCCGCGCGCCACGGACCCTTCTCGGACAATAGCAGCAAGCGTCGCACCGTGACCATTGACGACGGCAAGGTGCGGCGGGAGCTTCGAAGGAGGCGGGCCCGGAGGTCCAGCCTTATCCTGACCAGGAGGACCTTGCCCCGCCGGGCCGCGACCCTGCGCACCAGGAGCGGCCGGCGGCTGACGGCGTTCCTTGCGCGTCGCAAGGTTGAGCTGCCTGCGAAGGGCGCGGATCTCGTTGACCTTTTCGGCGCGGGCGTCAAGCGCAGCCTGCGAGGCTGTTCGCGCGAGCCCAAAGTCAGGCCATCTCGCCCGAAGCTCGGAGTCAGGAGCTTCAGACTCACGCGCAGCCAAGACGACCGAGAGTAGCGCAAAGAGAGCGCCGAGGCATGCAAAGGCGGTCTTCATCTTTGATAGGGTAGCGGATTGAAGGACGGAAGAGCGAGAAGAGAGAGCAAAGAGAGCAACGTCGATGTGCTCGTCGACGCCTCGGACCCGTAGGTCGTGTCGCGCTTAGCTCCAGTAACGTTCCAAGCTAGCTGCGGAGCGATGGATAGCAAGCTTCTCGGTGTGTGCAACGCTCAGCGAGACTATCGGCGAGTTTTACTGTTTCGGGGCAAAGTCGCGCGAGTCGCGAAGACATGGCAAAGAATTGCGCGGAGCCACAACTCGGTTGACGATGCACGTGTGTAACGGCGACAAGTTTGAGAACCCAAACGGGCTTAGCAGCGAATAAGACGAAGAGAAGCTGCGGGGTCGACCGGTCCGAATTCGGCAAGAACTCGGTAAGGCGCCGTGCCGTGATGGTGCGGACCGGGGCCGAAGAAGCTCGACGCCGAGTTGCATGCGTTGTTCCTTGCGCCGGACAGTGATCACTTCGCTGTGATACTTTTGACACGACCAGCTGCGCGGATGCGAATGACGTGCCGAAACGTTGGGATTGGAGTCAGGCCAGAATGGCGTGTGAGCTCGCCTCGGCTGCAACTACTCGCGAGAAAGAGGAGCCGCGAAGCGAGTGGTTCACTGTGGATGTCGTGGCCCACACGAATCTCGCCGATTGCGCGTCACAGAACGCGCAAGTGTCAGGCCCATCTCAAAGTATCTTCCAATCTGAGTAGCCGGGCAAGCAGGATCTCCCGCTGCACCAGAGGCGGCTTGGCCATGCTACCAGACGGGGAAGTTCCTCTTGCTTGCGATGGCTGGTGGTGTGGAATTGTTGCAGTCGCGAGGGTAGGCTCGTTGGCGCCACCCCCGGCTACGACAGTTTCCAGCGACGTGGCGTCGATTCGCGAATACCAGCAGAGTGCCCTCGGAAACAGGGGATATGTCTGGTGACAGGTGAGAGGATATACTAGCGAAGAGATCACCTGCCAGACGCCAGGCTGCACAATTGACGAGCCATGCGCAGCGCTCGGGAAAATCCAGCCCACCGTTCCATCGTAAGCGTTGCGGCCGATGCCGCTTCCGGCATCTCGTCCAGGCTTCCAGATCGTGCAACGCGACGTCCGAAAGTCATTGAGTTGGCACGACTGAGAGCCGAGTAGCATTGACGGGATAATACGGCGTTGTGTGCTGGGCGGCGTGGCGAAACGTGATGGCAGCTTCGCGCCGTCTCCCCATTGAGCGAGCAATCTTTTCAGCCTAGGTGCCTAGGGGCGTTCATAGCGTGCGCGTCCGTCTGCGGGCAGATGCACGTCTCGATGCATGTCCCATCGCGAGCCGGCGCGACCAATGGGCGAGCTCTCGAGTCGCCCAGCAACGTGGAGTCGCTGGTGAAACAGCTGAGCAACTCGGCGGCAGGCCTGTAGCTAGCAAAGCGGTGCCAGTGAGTGACTGGTGGGCGGTATGGAGTGAAGCCACGAAGGCGAGAACGCGCTCGACTTTGCTTGTTTCGTACGCTTGAACCCCCCCCCCCCCCCTCGGAGTGGGATGACCGCGATGCAGTGAATCCCTCTGGCAAGCCAATGCTGTGCTCGCACGGGCCGCGCGCTACTCGGCGCTCTGCCCCCTTGTGGAGTCGCAGTCGGTCGTCGACGGTGCCATCTCCGCCTCGGGCGTCCCCACTCGGCATCGACTCGGCACGCCCGTTACGCCTCTGTACAGCTTCAGACCCAATCAGATCTACTCGGACGACGGTCTCGAACCCTCTAGCGACCCGTGCAGGCCAGCGGAGATCCGTGAGCGACCAACAAAGCTTCCGAACTCGGCATGGCAACATCCGCGTCAACCTCGTACGGCCCTCACACTCCCGCTCCTGTATGACAACTCGAGCTGACATCAGCTCTCTCGCTCCGGCAGGCAGGAAAGGGTGCCGTCGGAATCGCGCAATCCCGAGGGGAGAGGCCGTGCGTCGTCTCGCCCCGGCCCTTTCCCCGCTCTCCACACCGAGACGGCTGACCGTGGGGTCCACGCCTGCAGATATCAAGAGGACGCATATGCAGTACACTCGCTCGTTGTCCCGCAATCGGCTCTCAAGTGGAACGTTGTCGACGACCGGTTAGGCACCGGCTGGACGCCCCAAACGCTCGAAGGCTTTGAAGGCGAGCAGTCGCCCGGAGAGGAGAACAAGCGCCAGGTCGCATACTTCGGAGTCTTTGACGGGTGCGTTCGCTTTCGGGCGCGAGGGTGCGCAGAAACCGAGCTGATCCGAGGAGTCGAGCAGTCATGGAGGCGACACCGTCTCGCGCTATTTGCGCGACTCTCTCGCGGCGCTCATCGAAGCGTCGCGAGTCGACGAGATACCGGCAATCATCGACGAGTACAGATCGCTCGGTGGCTACTTGAAGCGCTACCGAGGAGGACCGCTGGACCGGTTCCGCAAAGACAGTCCGGAGTATTCCGACTGGAAAGGGATGGCGCTCGACGACCTCGCTGTCTTGGCGTTTCTCAAGGTGAGGCACTGCTGAGAGTTGTCGGGCGAGATTCAAACGAGCTGACGCGCTTCTGAGTCTTCCGCAGGCCGACTGCCACGTCTGCGCTGACCCGAAGATGAAAGAAAAGGGCGGCTCGACGGCGACGATCGCCCTCCTTCACTCGCTCGACCTGCCTCACTCACACCCATACTACGCCTCGTCCCTTCTTTCGCTGACGATCGCTCACCTTGGTGACACATCGGCCCTCCTCGCCTCGACCCAGTCCGGCCGCGCGCGCCGCCTGACCGAGAACCACCACGCCGATTCGCGGACAGAGAGCGAGCGCCTCCGGACGAGCGGAACCGGCATCATCACAGACAGCTTTGGCGAGTCGAGGTGGGGCGGAGTCGTGGCTAACACACGAGCGGTCGGCGACGCCGAGTTCAAACCGGTCGGTGTGATTGCGGAACCCGACATCACGAAGCGGGTCTTCCGAGGTGCGCCCGATTGCTTCGAAGTTCCCCGAGAGCCTGTACCAAGCCAACTGATGGTGCGACTTGCAGGAGACGAATTCTCGCACCTGATCCTGCTGTCGGACGGCATCACCGACTCGCTCTCAGACCAAGAGATCGTCGACTTGACGCGCGGGTTCCGAGATCCCGCCCAGGCGGCGAAAAAAATCGTCTCGTTCGCTGAAGACATTGGCGCGTGAGTGCTCGTTTTTTTCCCGCTCGCCCGCCCGGCTCGCACCCGAGACATACGGCCAGCTGACTCGCTGCTCGAGCCCAGCGACGACAACCTGACCTGCCTTGTCGTCCCGCTGCCTGGATTTGGACGCATGGGTGGGATGGACACGACTGCGAGTCGACGCGAGTACCGACAGCGGCAGATGTCGAGCGCGAGCAGCCGGCAGAAGAGGATGTGAACCACAAAGGAGCACATACCCGCTCCCGGATTCCCAGGCCCTCACTCGCCCTCGAGATAGCTAGACGGGAACTCATCATACACTGCTTGTTGTATCATCTTGACTGGAACTCGGAGCGATCGTCTGAGTATCCAATTCAAGGCCTGCCGGAAGATCACCAGTCTTCGCTGTCTCCGACTGCCGGGTATCGCCAGAGTAGGTTGTATGCTGATCCTGTATGCAGTAGTCCTACATTCCAACAAGTACTCCCTTCCGATCGAGCAGTGTACGGACGCTGGAATCGTCCGCGCGCGAGAGAACCCCAAGACGACGAGAAAACCACGGTCGCTCACACCTGCCACTTGGTCACCTTCGAACCGTACTGCAAGAGGGATCAGATTGTCAGCGACCAGGTGCAAAAAAAGTCGACGCTGAGCAGGGAGACACCTTGGCCTGCGAATCCTTGTGCGAGACAAACTCGACGTCGCTCGACACCTTGTCCTTCTCGGAAAACGACAACCCCTTCTCGAATCCGAGCACGCCGTACTTGAAGTGCCGGCCAATGTTTTCGATCCGCGCCTTGTGGGCCGGCTCCGGGTTGGATGTCCTCGTCCAGATGTTGATCCGGTAGAACGCTTTCCGGACGCTGACGATGACGCCGGTGATCTCGTTCGAAAAGGTAGAGGGTAACGGAGCGGGAGCGGTCGACTTGGCGGCGGCGGCGGCGGCGGCGGCAGGCGAGGAGGAAGAGTCGGCGGAAGCGTCGGCGCCGTCGGTGGCGGGAGGGTCGTCGGAATACGGCGTCTCGAACGTCTCGCCGATCGCCGCGAGCATCTATCAGGGATCAGACGATGTCAGGAGAGGTCGAGCAAGCTGTTCTGCCATGTGACCGAGGCGGTCCAAGGGCGGTAACAGTGGCACGTACGGTGTAGAGCCAAAACTGATCAATCTGGTCCGAGTATTTTCCCCTCGGGAGCTGGACGGACCACTTTCCGCCCTGCTTGTTCGCTTCGTCCTCCCACGCGGGGACGATCCCTTGCTTGAAGAGGTAGTAGTTCGAGTTGGCGCCGAGGTTTGACGGCGGGACAATATTGTTGTACAGGCCCCAAAAGTGTTCGACCGACTGGAACGAGATGACTTTGGCGAGCGACTCTTCCCACGATTTCGCCTTGTCCTGTTTGCTCGCCGAGTCGAACCAGAGGGTCCACGGCGAGTACAGCGGGTGCGTCACGGTAAAGTTGGCCGGGTCGGACAAGACGGTCACGTCGCGCTGCGTCGCCTCGTCGCCGTTTGTCGCAGAGTCGACGGCGGCGTGCGCTGCTGCCGCTGCGGTCGGCGGCAGGTTTGAATCTTGCGGGGCGGCGGGAGTGGCAGCGGGAGCGTCAGAAGCCGACATGATCGAGCGGAGTATGAAGTAGCGGATGAGAGAGAGAGAGAGGGGAAGGGAAGGGGAAGGTCTTTGCTACTGTAAACCGTGTAGTACGGGTCGTTCGAGCAGAGGCTACTGCGACTGTGAACGGACGACGGTCGACCCGCTGCAGCTGCGCACTAGCTCGTGAAAGTCGCCAGCGCCCAACCTAAGGGAGACTCATTACAAAAGTCGAAATCCCAATTTGTAATCGGGAATTCCGGGAACCCGATCTCGCCGAAAGAAAAAGTCGCGGCCGGCAAGGCTGACGTCGCCACTTGACCTCGCTCTCACGCTCTCGCTACGGCTTCGCGTTCGAGGACATCGGCGCAAAATGAGTCTCACTGCTGCGATCAGTGAGGAGCTACCCATGCCGGAACCGCAGCGCACAGCTGTAGACCAAAAGGCGACCGAGACGGACAAGATGCTCGCCGCGTCGATCGGCGCAGTCCTCACTTCGCTCACCAGTGAGCCCAATTCAGAACCTTGAGATCGCGGGCGATGCAGACTGACCGCTCCTCCCGCGTCCAGTGACCCCGTTCGATGTCATCAAGACGAGGTTGCAGACTCAACCGCCGCGAGCGACTCCCTCGTTCGATTCGCTCCACAACTCGCCGTGGCCACCTCCGATCCCGAGTACAAGTACGGCAACCGTTCCAGTCGAGTGCTGCAAGGTCGCGAGCGAGAAACCGGCGCCAGGTAGACCGGGACCGGCCAAGTATTTCCACCCGAGCGCCGCTTCGTCGACTTCGTCCGCTTCCGCCGACCTCCTCTGCCGGTTCGATCCGAGGGTCTCGCGTGCCGCACTTCCTGCAGCGGGAAGCCACGGTGTCTCGGCGAATGCAGCAGGACGAGCAGCCGCAGCCGCAGGCGGGCACCAGTACCTACATCACCTCGCCCCTGTCACTCTCTCGGGCTCGGCGAGTTCGATCGCCTGCCTCTACCCGGCTTCGACAGGGCACGCAACTCTCTCACTTCCGTATCACCTCTCGCACACTTCCGGTTTCGCCGCCCCTGCGCCGCCCTCCCTGGCACCGAATCACGCGCAGCATCGCTACCTGACCGGGTTCACCGACGCCCTCGCTCACATTGTCCGAAGCGAGGGAGCGACGGCACTCTGGCGCGGCACCGCACCAGCACTCGCGATGAGCGTACCCGGACAAGTCGTCTACATGGTCGGGTACGACTCGCTCCGGCAAGCCGCGTTCGACTCGGCGCCCGAATGGGCGCAGCGGGCGAGGCCAGACGGAGGCGTGACGGCGCTCGACACGAATGGGCGACCGCCGCTCAAGACGAGTTACGTCACGGCCGTCCCGCTTCTCGCCGGAGCCTTGTCGCGAACGGTGGTCGCCGTCCTCCTTTCACCGATCGAACTCGTCCGGACTCAGATCCAGTCACAAGTCCCGTCGACCAATGCCGCCGCCGGCTCACAAGCGGGTCTCGTCAGCTTGCTCCGAGACTTGAGGTGGTCCAACGCTTGGCGCGGCCTGCCTCCGACCCTGTGGCGAGACGTGCCCTTCTCCGGAATCTACTGGGCGGGTTACGAAGCGATCAAGCGGAGTCTGACAGGAGGTCGCGGGATGGGCGAGACGAGTGCGCCATCATTGCGGACCGCGCCGCAGTCCAAGGCGAACGATTTCGGGATCGCGTTTGTGAGCGGAGCCGGCAGCGGAATGGTAAGTCCTGCCATCTCGCCTCTTTCTTATTTTGTGCGGTCGCGAGCGATGCGATCCGACGCCGACCGTGTATAGCATTTGACTGATCTAGCACTTGCCTCCAGATCGCCGCCACCTTGACGAACCCGTTCGATGTGATCAAGACCCGCCGGCAAGCCGCCGCAGATGCTGGCGCTGCCGGAACCAACGCGAACCGCACCTTCACCATCTTGCGCAACATCGTCAAGCAAGAAGGCTACGCGGGACTGTTTGCCGGCCTCACTCCGCGGCTCGCCAAGGTACGCTTCCGTGCTGCTCCAGCAGGTTCGTGAGCGGTCGCTGACGTTGTGTCTACAGGTCGGACCGGCTTGCGGCCTCATGATTGGATGCTACGAAGCCATCTCTTCCTTCTCGGCGGCATCACGTACGACGACTTCCTCGTGATCGTTCCCCTTCAGCAGAAACGACTAGACTAGACTCGCATCTCTCGCATACCTGCATAGCATAATCGCATCGTCCGCGAACCATTCTGCTTCGGCCAACTGGCGAGACCAGGGGGCTCGTGAGGTGGCTCATTCAAATCTGTCTACGTTCTATTTGCATGCGATCGTGACGTACAGGTTCTATTTGCGATGATCTCGACACTCTTACTCCAGCGTCCGCCTGCTCAGGATCTTTTTGATCTCGCTGCGCTCGCGCAGGTACTGCTCAAAGCTGGGGAACGCCGGCCGCGTCCTCGAGCCGGACTCTTCACCGTCTGTCTCGGTGTCCGAACCGTCAGAGTCGGTGCTGGTATGCGACGTCTTGTCGAGGAGGAAGTTGGCAAAGACAATCAACGTCGCGTAGCTGGATTACAATGTCTCGTCAGCTCTAGAGTGGATGCGCGACGGGAGGTCAGGCTCACCGGTAGAGGTAGTTCAGAGCCTGCTCGAAAAGCTTTTCGCGCTTCTTCGACCCTTCGTCCGCGGCCTCGACGCGAAGCTTGAACGAGTAGATGGCGGTCCGCAGGTTCTGGACCGCCTCCATGTCGCTGCTCGAGGCAATTGTTTAGCGATCGGAAGAGGCGAACCTCGGGACCGTGCGGCTACGCACTCGATTGCTCGATCTGTGAGGCGCTTCGCGAGCTTTCCGTGCTGCAGAACGCCGACGAGTTGAAGGACCAGCCGGTACTCGCCGTTCAACAACGGTTCAGCCTCACGCCCGTCCCAGTGCGAGCCGTGATCGGGCGCGTCGATGATGGACGCCGAAAGTCCAAAGATCGCTTGCTTGTTGAAGAGAATGCGGTAGGCCAGCGCCGATGTGACCATTCCGGTGGTCGTGCGGCCACGACCCATTTGGCAGTTCCAAGCACACCCGACGTGCTGTTTGTCTCGCCCGCTCAGTGCTGAGGAGACACGCTGCTCGATGCGAGAGAAAATGCCAGGTATCGGAGCTTGCTCGTCCGTCACTGACAATGCTCAAAAGCTCAGGTCAGTCTCGGACAGAGGCGAGCGCGCAGAAGACGGGCGTACCGGGTAGGCGATCGTAATCGACCTTCAGTCCCTCCTGCTGCATGATGGCGAAGACTTCGCGCGGCGTGAGGATGCTGTGCGCAACAAAAACGGATCAGTCAGAGTTCCGCTATCGGAAATTCAAGCGGTCGGCACGGACTCCTCTGGCTGCACATCTTCCCACATCGCCGTGACCGTAAACGAGCCATTCTCCTCGATTTCGTCGTGCTGCCAGGTCCAACAGAGTCAGCAGGCGCGCGCACAAACGGGAGAGTCCATCCGCGCGTACCAGGAGGACCTTGCCGCCAGTCTTGTCTCGCTCCTTGAGCAGGTCTTGCTTCAGTTCCGCTTCCATCGCCTCGACCGTCGCCGTCGTGACGCCAGTGGTAACGACGTTCTCGAGCGGCTGATCGTAGAGGCGCAGGACCTGTTGCACACCAGTCCGTTAGCGGCTTGTTCCGGTGTCGATCGCTGCGACAAGATCAGACTGACGTGCGGACGGCCAGAGATGTAGAGAACGGGTTCTTCCCGCAGACTCTGCCACAGGATCGGGATCGTCTCGGCACCCATACGGTGCAGCGCGTTCCGCAAGCCATCGACTGTCGGCATTCCGAGACCGTAGACGGAAGGTCCGGAGATGCCGGTCGACGTGGAGACGGTCGCGCTCTTGCCGAGCGGCTTCGGCGTGCCTGGACGAGAATGTGGCCCTGGAGTCCGAGTCGCCTCGCTACCGGCAACACTGAGCGGAACTCGGCGGAAGTTTGGTGCGCCATCGACCCTTTCAGGCAGGCTCATCTTTTGCAGCCCACTGCAGAGAAGGCCGCTTCAGCTTCAACGCCCCGGTGCATGCCTCGGGTACATCGGCATACCTGAAGAAGTCAGACTTGAGCAGCGTGAAAGCGGACAGGATGCGGCCGCGCCGCTGCGAAACAAACTCGGCAATCTCGTCATCGAAAGCGGTTCCGGTCGCAATCTGCTGCTTGATCGGCACGAGCGCATCGATGCCGGCCTTGTCGAGTTCCTTCCTGTGCACAGAAGAGCCGAGCTTCCAGTCAGCACAGTACATGACTAGCTGCCAAGCGGACGTACTCGATCGTGTGGAAGACCGGACGCTGCTTGACAAACTCCTCGTAATTCGCACTCTGACCGAGCTCACGCCAGGTCTCGGGACGCGATTCATTGAGGAAAGCCATGAAGAGGTGCAGGAAGAAGTATCCGCGGAGGTCTCGGAGGCCGCGTGCCAGCCACCGCTCACGCTCTTCTCCCTCGGCGTCTTCCGCCTTTTGGCGGGCATCTTCGATCGCGTCAAGCAGGTCGAACGGCTCGCCACATGCCGTGATAGCAGCGTCGACAGCGTTCTTGACCTATTCGGGCGAAAAGAGTCATCAACCGGTGTAGCACGTGGTTACGGCGCGGGACCGGCTCACCTCGAAGCCGTTCTTGACGACGCGCAGCAGATTGTTAATCACCGTATAGCTGGGACGTTCCGACCTGGGCGCGCTGATCTTGCCTCCCGAGCGGAACCAGTCCTGGAGAAGCTTGATGATGACAAGCGTGCGAGTCGTACGTCCGCGTCCGAGCTGGTCGTTGACGATGATCGCCGACTCGTGCATGTCGAGCTCGGTCACAACTTCGATGATTTCGCGCACTGCGGGCACGGTTCATCGTCAGCACCGAATAATAACATGCGAGCGGAGCAGGAGGCGCACGCACGGTCGGAGAACTCGGGGAACTTTTCTGCCGTGATCGGGACTCGGATGAAGCGGAACGGGCCGGCACACGCGTCATTACCGACAGTATCCATCGCCTCTCGAAGGGTCTTGACCGAGCTCTTCTGCTCGATCGGCTCCCACAGAGGCGCGACGGATCCGTCTTCGCGTTCGGTCGCGACGAGGATCCGGTCGTCGAAAGTGTCGAGTTCGGCCAGGACGTCCGACTTGAGGCGGTCTTCCAAGAGTTCGAGACGCGTCGACGAGATGCCGCTGTACGATCGCACGTTTCGCAGCGAGATCGACTGCTGCCGCAGGACGTACGGGACGCCATTGATGTTGCAGAGCGGTTCTTCGCGCACGCCAATCCAGACGATGCGCGCGCCGGGCTTGAGATCTTTTTGGACAGCTTCGAGCACACGTCGGATCCCGTCTTCGGTCGGCTGGCTGAGGCCGTACAGAAGCGTATCCGGGACGCGACGGAAGTTGATGGCACCGCGAACCACTTGGTGCTGTCCCTCGGCCGACATGAGCCACTGATCCTCCTTGAGCAGGGTACCGGATCGAAGAATGATGCCGGATCGATTCTGCACAGGGCGGGCGTGAGAAGAGCCTGGCAAAAGAGAGACTGGCGATAAGGTCCGACTTACGCGAATGATTTGCTGCGCCCACTCTTCGCCTACGATCTGCGAGCTCGCACCGTTGATACCTCGTGCACTCTCAAGGGTGAGCTGACCCGCCTCGCTCTTGGCGATCGCCGAGAGGTCGTTCACCGGCGAGAAAATCGAAAAGTGACCGGCCTTGCGGACGCGCGAGATCATCTTCGCCACCTCGGGGCGTCGTTGCAACCAGACCGAGAACGTCTCTCGCGGCATTGATGGAGCTGCGGTATCCGCCGTATACGCCGCGAAGGCGATGAGGAAAGTATAACGTTCGAGGGCAGCAACGGCGGACTGGCGTTTGCTCGCCGCGGTGTGAGCGTCCACGAGCGCGAGAGAGGCATACCGGACGCGGTGCTCGAGGATCGATTCGCGGAGGTTGACCATCGCGGAGCCTGCAGGTCACACGATTGAGTAAGAGCCCGAGTGTGCGCGGGAGATTGGAACGTACAGTGATCGATGACGGTGTCGACGACCTTCTTCGCTGACAGGCCGTCGTCAAGGCACGACAAGAGGGATAATACGAGGTCGTAGGATCCGAGAAGGGCAGACCTGCGCCGTAAGACCCGATCAGACCCGGTCATACGCGAGAAGACTCGCCACGTCGCGACCAGGAAGAGGCGCACCTCAGGTTCTCGAGAAGCATGGATCGCGAACTCAGGAGTGTCAAGACTGCAGCTTGACTGTTCGCCGGTAGGCCTAAAGCGAGACAAGGAAGCGTGATCAGCACGAGGCGAGGGAGATCGACGTGACGAGTGGGGACGTACAGTTGTGCAGAATGTGCATCAGGCGGAGCAGACTCTTGTCACGCGCCTCTTGTTCGCTTTGAGCCTTCAAGACTTTGACGGCTCCCTGGTTCGGCGCTTCGTGCGGCGTGTACCCGCCCTCGCGAACCGCTGCCTCGTAGGGATCCGCGTGACCCTGATCGAGGAGCTGCTTCCGCCGGACGATGAGAGCGACCGACATGGCGAATGTCGAGCGGACGACACCGGCGCCGCAGTTGAAGACCAAGCTCGTCGACGTCGGGATCGAGGCGAGTAAGGACGTGTAGGTATCGAGGTAACCGTCGCTCGGCGACTGATCCCGCCCGACCGGGGTGCGGTAGTAATGGACATTGTAACCCTCTTGACGAATGTTGCTGAACAGCTCCTTCGCAGTGAGGACTTCGTCGGCCGAGACCCAGGATGGGAGAATGTCGCCTTCCCGCGTCTCGTCGTGGACAAGGACGAGGCCACCGTACCGCGCCGCTTCTCGAACGACGTCTGCTTTGAGCCTGTCGGTCGAGGACAGCGTCAATTGTGTATACGTCAAGACATGCAGCGGTGAACGCTCACCTTGCTTCGATCTCTTCGAGGTTTTCGGCGCGGTCGCTGATAGAGTAGGTTTGGGTGGGTCCTGCGATTCGCGCTCGTCAGGATGCATTCGGCTCGTGCGTACAGTTCGACAGCTCCCTTGACGCACTGCTGCTCTCGCGGAGGACGTGAGGCGATCCTCCTGGACAGAGATGTCGAATCAACAAAGGTCCAAGGACGTGACGTGACCTTAATCCGGCTTGACGTACCGATGTAAAGGATCGGCTCTTCGCGGGTGACGAACCAGGCCACTTCTTGTCCCTCGGTACCCCCGCGTCCTCGTCGGCACTGTAAGAGACTGAGCAAGGAGCGGATACCGGTCCTGGTCGGCTGGGCGACTCCCCACACGCCGAGTCCTCCCTCGCGCAAGTTCGTCGCCCCGCTCAGATGTAAGCCTACGGGAGTCGAATCGGTCCCTTCGTGGTAGTCTGAGGCACCGGACCCGCCCGCCGCGGACGAGTGCTGACGATGGTGCGCGCTCGACGAGGACGAATGCGCGACGAAGCGGTAATCGGATTTGAGGATGAGGCCTCGGCTCAGCACGCTGCCGGTCCTGCCCGGTACGACATTCGGCGCAAACTTTGCGAGGTCGAGCGGAGCTGGCGGCTGTGGTGACAGAGTTGGATCGGCTCGATGAGGTGAAGTGGGGAGGCGAGCGGCCGAGGACGATGGGCGGTCGAGCGCGATCGCGATCGGCCGTAAGACAGGCGTCGTACGCTCACTCTGGGACGGTCCGTTCTCGACGGCCATCTCGAGCTGGCGCGAGCGCGGTATGGACAAGTCGTGAGCGATAGCGAGCGGTCGAGAGACAGTAGAACCCGGTCAAGCGTCGCAGAACGCAGACGAAGCCAGTGTGAAGCGCTCTCTGAGGATTGTATGGAGTGTGCTACGGTAGCTGGCCTCTGTAGCCGGTCTCGCTGTGACGCCGGGTGCGACGGGTCACCCGCGGCCGAGACGCGCGCCATCTCCTCCCCGAGGTGAAGCGACCGGCTCTCTCCCTCTGCTACACCCTCCGACGCTGTACTGCTGTTCTGCGCCGCCTCTCTCGCACACTCTGATATGCAGCGACATTTGGCTGGCACCGACTACGGCCCTGATCGCCGTCGTCTATGCGACCGGACCGGCCTTCTTCCCCGATGAGGCTTCCGAGTGATCGAGGATCTGACGCGCGCACGTGGTCGCGCTCAACGAGGCAACTCGTCTCTCGCGCCGAACTACAGTTTGTCTCACCGTCGTTGCTGTCACACTGCGACACCGGCAGCGCGGCCACCGCTTGCCTATCCCAGCACCGCAGCTCGCGCTGTTCCGGTCTCTGCTGCTGCAAGCTGCTGTGCTCAGCGCGTCGCCAACGATGGTTGTCCAGCTGCACCTCACGCTTCTACGCGCTTGCACTCGCCAGCATCGCACGTCCTGATGGGCAACGGCCAGTCCTCGTCGATATTCTGCGGCAACCAGATCTGCCTGGGATCACTCGACCCCAACGGCTCGGGACTCAAGTGCATCTCTGGCCAATTCTGCGGCGCGGCGACATGCGACCCCGGCTACACTATCAATCTCAATACCGGTCTCTGCGTCAATCTCGCCGTGGACCCTCTCAATTGGTAAGCGGGCATCGAAAAATAATCCCTCTCGCTCGAAATCGCGAGCGCTAGGAAGTGCACCGGGAAGCTCGACCCCCTCCGCGCACCTCCGAGTGCCCTCGGGCTACTTTGTTCGACCTGGATGTGACTGACTGGAATCTTCGCCTCTATAGCGGTTCTCCGAGCAACGCCTGTGCGACGTCCTGGCCGAACGCCTCACCTGGAGCGCAATGTCTCGGCGGTCTGTGCCTGCCGTCGTCCTGCATCGCGCCCTATCAGCTCTCTACGACGTCGCGAGCGTGCGTCAGTACCAACACGGACAAGGCGAACTGCGGAGCCGTCAACAAGCCCTGCCCGTCGTCGTACGCGTTCGGGGGAGCAAGCAGCTGCCAAGGCGGAGTCTGTACGACGACGTGCAACGCCGGCTACGGGTTCGATTCGACGTACCAGATCTGCCGCCCTACGATCGGGGACGTCACTAATTGCGGATCGGTCCGCAACGTCTGCCAAATCCAGTACGCGACTCAGCAAACGTGTCCGACGGGGATTTGCCTTGCGTCGGCCTGCGCCTCCGGCTACCTCCTATCGGCAGACGCGACGGCGTGCATCGCAATCGATATCAACACCAACGTGAATAATTGTGGCGGGCTGAACAAGGCGTGCGCCGTGTCGGGCGCGTCCTCGCAACGATGCGTTTCGGGCCAGTGCCAAGCGACGGCCTGCCTTTCCGGCCTGACGCTCTCGTCAAGCGGCGCATGTATCGACCTAACGTCGTCGGTCAGCAACTGCGGAGGGCTGAACAGGGCGTGCGCCGTGTCGGGCGCCTCCTCGCAACGATGTGTTTCGGGCCAGTGCCAAGCGACCGCTTGCATCTTTGGATTGACGCTCACCTCGGCATTCGCTTGCGTTGATCTCAATACCTCGCTCGATAATTGCGGAACTCTCGGCTTCAGTTGCACGTTTTCCCCAGCCGGCGCCTCTGGGGCGTGTATCCTCGGATCGTGTATTGTCACTTCTTGCCCGACCCCAAAGTACACCCTCGTCAACGGCGCATGCAAGCTCGCCCCCTCCGGACGCGCGCGCGCCAAGCGCGACACTTGGGCGATCTACCACCCGTTCATGCGGGATGCGCTGGCCGGCAACGTCGCACGGACGCTCTGTCCCTCCGGCGAGGAAGCATGTCCGATCGAGGGCTCGTCGACATTCGACAAGGCGCTCGCTCTCTATAAATCGGATCCGGCAGAAATGAAGGCTTTCTTTGCGTTGCAAGGGGGCTGTGAGTCGACGATTTTGCGTTCCCCCCTCCATGCTGCGCGCGCGCCACTCCATCACGGTGCCTCTTGCTGACTTTCCTACTCGCTCCGCAGACGAATGCCTCGACACGACCGAAGCGCTCGAGTCGTGCGGCGGCTGCGCAAGCACAGGTGCTGGGCGGGACTGCACGGCGATCCCTCACGTCGGCAGTACGGCGTGCCAGGCCAGCACCTGCCTGATCCTTTCTTGCGCGCCAGGCTATAGGCGGTCGATCACCGGTGACCGGTGCCTCCGGGTCAAGCGGAGAAAGACGGCGCAGCACGGTCGCGAGGACCCGTCGGCCAACGCGACGACCGCGACCCGCCATCGGCACTACTCGAAACGCTCCCAATTCGTCCTCCTCGGCGATTCCGTTCGGAAACATCCTTGAGCCTCCACACCTCTCGAGTGGATTCGTTCGGAGACATCCTTAAGCATCCAGGCCTCTCTCCTGATTCCGTTGGGAGACATCCTTGAGCCTCTAAACCTCTCTCGCAGTACATTGTTGTCGTCGTAACTGTATCTTATAGATGCGGAAGTTCTATGATGGTGCCCGTGGGAGCGTTGTCGTTTCGTGCCACCGAAGGTCGGACCCTCGTCGTGCGTGAGCCCTTTCGGGCGGGTGACGTTTTACTGATGACCGTGAACGCGCCTGTCCTGTCTGCCGGCGAGCCGTAACGTCTCTCCTGTACTGATGAACTGGACGCTGATGGCGGGTCAGCTCCCTAAGGGCCTAAGCTAGCATGCCAGCTGAATGAAGCGACCACGGACATGTACTTGTCTGACGCACGCGCACTGTGACGAGCGAGTTTTCAGCCAGCGAGCGGTAAAGATCGTACCATGCGTCCGGACTCACCCAGGCTGCGCTCGTCTCCCGGAGCAATTCGGGCTGCGAAAGGTCAGTGTAAGCTGCGAGTTTCTGCAAGGGTCGAGGGGAAGCACAATCGGACGTACCCAATTCTCCATCGGTGGGCTGTGTACTGATGGCCATGGGGCGGCACGTCTCCACGGCGACGGGTCGAAGCGAGACCGCAGCGAGTCGACGCCGGGCGACGGCGTGGTATCGAAGCCTTCCGAGGCGGGTACGAGGGCGGCAGCCTCCTGCAGGCGGAGGAGACTCGCCATCAAGAGCGATTGGTACGTGACACCGTGCGTGCTTTGATGCGCCTCTTCGATCCAGTTTGGCTCCGCGTGCTGCTGACGCTCCAGTCCAACCAAGATGACATGGTCGACCGGTACCCCAAGCTGGCTCCATTGCGCCTCCGTCACGTTCCATGCTTCGTCGACGAGGCGAAGGAACACGGGCGGGAGTTGCTGCGTCCCAGCCAGCTGTTCGAGCTGGGCGAGGAGGGTGCGGAAACGGTCGAAACCGAAGCCGAGATTCCGATCGGTCACGATGTACGGTAAGCGCCAGAGGATAGGTCTGCGAGGCGCCATTGGACTAGTTCGGTAGCGAAGCCAAGCCCGAAAGCAGTCCTTGGTGATCACCAAGCGGAGAGATCCGGCTTGTCCGCGGAGTGGCGCGAAGCCTACGACCCAAAGCAACGCGCGCGCACGAGCTCCTGTACCGCGTGGTTCGAAAAGACAGGGGACATCGCCGCCTTGCGCTGCCTTGCGATCAAAATAGCCGGGCCGCAGGTTGTTGCTCGCGCGGTAGCAGCAGTCGCTTCGCGTTTTTCGGTCATACGCCTCAGACGGCGAGCGGATGAAGCCGCAGAGAGTGGAGCTGTACATTTGGCAGAGCATTTGCACCGTAGCTAGGGAAAGCGACGGGTACCTTTGCGTGTGGAAGTGGAAGTCGAGCGAGCGGAGACCCGGAGGGCAGGCAAGCGCATCGGAGTGCACCGGAGATTGCGCGGATAGGACGAACACTCTTCGTAGTCTAATTAGCACGTGCAAGGAGGTACAGACGGGCGCGAGTGGTCTTAGTCGTTCCGCCGTCATCGTCGTCGTCGTCGCCGCGTCGCCGGAAAATCGCTCGGCTTACTGCACCCACCATAGCGCTCCCTTCTGGCCCTTTGAGCGATCTGGACTGGTTTCGTGCACCTACAAGCCTGCCAGTGCGTCTTTTGCAAGCCCTGTTTCCCTCGCGGTGGACAGTTGTGCCCCCGCTCGACGACGACGACGACCACGGGCGAGCGGGGGATCACGAGCACATACTGACTGCTCTCTCCGTTCTGCCACAGGACCTCTCACCGAAATCACTGCTTGTCGATCAAGCGTTTAGAACGAGCCGCGCTTCGAGCCACCTATCACGATGGGTTACTCGACGTCAGTGACGGCGTACTCGACCGCCGTCCTCGCGTCCCTCTTTGCCGGCTATGTCCTGTTTACAGGCTCGGGGACGCAATTCAACCCGGGAGCGTTCCTAGAACAGACGAGCCCGTATGTGTTTGCGTTGATCGGGATGGGCCTCAATATTGGCCTCAGCGTCGCAGGAGCCGGGTGGTGAGCCACATTCCAGGGTCCTTCCCCTCCTCAGGAGTCTTTCGCTCACGTTGACTGACGTGCGACTACAGGGGCATCTGGATCACGGGCGCATCGATCCTCGGTGGTAGCGTACGAACACCGCGTATCCGGACAAAGAACTTGATCAGGTGCGTGCGCCAAAAAGACACAGCGACCTGCTCGCCATCCGAGAGGTCGCCGGATCCGCTGCTGACCACGCCGTTTGCGACCGCGCAGTATCATCTTCTGCGAAGTGCGTGCTGACCGTGAAATTCTGCGAAGGAGTTCGGCGGACTGACGCCTCATGTCCCGCTCTGTCACTCGCAGGTTGTCGGCATCTAGTGAGCCTCGCGCACAGCTCGTCGGACTATTAACTAGCCGCTCACCTCTCAACGTCTTCGCAGCGGCGTCATTACCTCGATCGTCTTCTCCGCCAAGCTCGTCGCGGCCCCGTCCCTCGAGGCGCTTTACACCGCGAGCAACTACTACACGGGCTACGCCCTCTTCTGGGGCGGCCTGACGAGTGGAGTCTGCAACTTGTTGTGCGGTATCGCAGTCGGCATCTCGGGCTCGAACGCGGCACTCGCCGACGCAGCAGACCCGCAATTGTTTGTCAAGGTGAGTCGGGCTTCGATCCTGTTTTCCGGGGGCTTCTCTTGCCCAGTGACTGACCTCGGCGCATTTTGTGTATAGGTCCTCGTCATCGAGGTGAGCCTGCATGAGCGGCCCGCGCACCCTGTGCAGGAAATAGATTAACAAGAGCGCGCGCGTACAGGTTTTCTCGTCGATCCTCGGCCTCTTTGGTCTCATCGTGGCGCTCCTCATGTCGTGAGTGGAGCCTGTCGGGCCTGTCGGCAAAGTTGCGCGCCGCTGAACACCCTTCTTCTCGATCGCAGGGGCAAAGCGGCCGACTTTGCATGAAGGACCGGCTCGGTCAACCGCACGAGCCGTAGACTTTCTCTCTTCTCCCGAGTACAGCATATATCCAACGCAGCCGTCCCTGTCGGTAATCCGGCCCAGTCTCTCGATCGGTCAGTCCACAAGTCGTCGAAAAGACACTGGCTATTCTAGTGGTTGCGAAAGGCCTATACAGCGCGACATAATGCGTGAGGGGAAAAGGCAAGAGTGGCGGGATGGGGATATACGATGCGGAAAGACAAAGGGCTGGGGAGGAGCGGCTGAGAGGGTTCCGGTACTTTTGAGAAAGAGGCGCGAACAGCTTAGTCGAGCTCGTCAACCTTCATGTCCGACTCCTTCTCCTTGTCGCCCTCAACGGGGACGTCCTTGGCATCGGCCATGTCGACTTCGGGAGTCGGCTCAGCGTCAGCCTTGGGCTTGGGCTTGGGGATCGTGACGATCGAAGCGCAAGTGTTGAAGACGTCGTCGCGGCGCTTGAGGATGTCAGTCGACGTGAGCGACAGCTTCTCGTACGGCATCTTCTCGGCCTGGCTCGCGAGCTTGTTCGACAACCACGACTCGGCGTTCGCGACCGACTCGACGACGGTCTGCAGCTTGTCCTCGGGGATGTGCGACAAGTCACCGCTGTTGATCTTCTCCTGGTACTGGTTCAGGAGCTCGCGGAGCTGCGAGGCGGCGCGCGGGCGGTCCTCCTGCTCCTTGACGCGGAGCGCAATCGGGCCGGAGATGGTCTGGATCTGGTCGATCCGCTCGACGTACGCCGACTTGGTGGCGGTTTCACCCTCCTCGGTGTAGAGCCAGTCCTCGGCGGCGGCGGCGAGCTCGCGGAGCTTCGACTTCTCGTCGTCGGTCGAGTACTTGTTCCAGTTGCCCTCGATGCGGTCGCGGACCTCGTAGCACAGCTCCTCGAGCGCGTTCTTGCGGTCTTCGGTCTCGATGACGAGCTTGTCGGTCGCAAACATTTGACCCTCCTTCTCGCGGAACTCGTTGACGAGCGACGCGTCGAGGCGGAGGCCGGCAGCGACGACGGGGAGAGCAGTCTTGGTCGTCTTGCGGACCTTCTTGGCCGGCTCGGCGGGGGCGGCGGCGGCGTCGGCCGAGCCCTCGGCAGGGGCCGCAGCGCCGTCAGTCTCCATCGGCTGAGCGGCAGCCTCGACCTCCTCCTCCGGTCCCTGCTCGTACAGGGTGGCGCCCTCGAACGAGAGGACACCCGACAGGTCGAGGCGGGTCTTGACCTTGACGAGGCTCTTGGCACCCTCGGCGGACGGCTTGACGCCCTTGACGGTGTAGCGCGCGATGAACGGGTTGACGCCGCCCGGGAGCTGGTCCGGGTGAGCGTAGCGGGCCTCGAGGTCGAACGGCTCGGAGCGCTGGAACGAGAGGACCTTGGTCGACGGGATCGCGTTGCACGTGTCGAACGCGACGAGCTCGGTGCCCTCGTCGGCGGCAGCGTCGGCGGATGCCTCCCAGACGAGCTTGATCGGGAAGATCTGCGCGTCGGTGGTCTTGAACTCGCGGACCTTGAAGACCGGTGAGACCTGGGCGCACGCGAGGGTGGCACCGCGCGCGATCGCCTCGTCCTGGTTCGAGGTGAACGAGAGCGGGCGGCCAAAGAAGTCCTGAATCGCGTTCTTGAGCGCCGGGATACGGGTCGAACCGCCGACGAGCTCGACGGTCTCGATGTCCTCCTTGGTAAGGCCCGACATGGCGAGCGCGCGCTCGAGCGGCTCGGTAGCCTTGTTGAGCAAAGGCTTGATCAGGTCCTCGAACGCCTCGCGCTCAAGAGTCGACGACGCGTCGACGTCGTTCATGATCGACTCGACCGAGACGGGCGCGAGCGGGTTCGCCGACAGGATCTTCTTCGCCTTCTCGACGGCAGCGGTGAGACGGAACACGGCCTTCTTGTTCGACATGACGTCAATCTTGTACTTGGTCTCGAACTCCTTGGCAAAGTGCTGGACGAGGGTGTAGTCAAAGTCACGTCCACCAAAGTGGCGGTCGAACGCGGTCGCCTTGACGACGAGCGAGCCCTTGTTGAACGCGACGATCGAGACCGAGTAGTCCGAGTGACCAATGTCGACGAACGCGACGTGCCTTGACGGCTCTTCGGGCGTCGGCAAGTCGGTCTTGGTGATACCGTACCCGAGGGCGGTGGCGGTCGTGTCGTTGATCAGGCGGAGGCAGTTGAGGCCGGCAATCTCGGCGGCGTCGAGGACAGCACGGCGCTGGACCTCGGTGTACCACACGGGGACGGCGATCGCAATGTCGTTGACAGCCGTCTTGAGTTCGGCAGAGGCGGTGTCGCGGAGCTTGGCAAGGTACATGGCGTAGAGCTGGGTCGCGGAGAACTCGGCCTTCTCGCCAAGGTAGTTGACCTGCAGAAGATGCTCGCGTCAGATTAGACGCTAGGCAAAGGCGACTCGAGATAGCGAAGACTCACGCTGACACCGACGGTGTTGCCGGTCTTGACCAGCTCGGCATTCATGAACTTGCGCTCGACGTCGACATCCGGGTCCCTGCGCGCCGAGGAGCATTAGCCGGCGCGTCTGGAGGAGATAAGGACGCGGGACAGGGTCTACTTACTCGATTGTCCGGCCGATGAGGCGCTTGAGAGAACCGACAGTGTTGCGGAAGTTGGACGTTTCCTGGGTCTTGGCAGCCTCGCCGATGAGACGGCGTTGCGGACCAAATGCAACAAGGGACCTGCAAAAGTGCATTCGGGGTCAGCCGGACTGCGCCACGAGGCGATTTGCCGGGGAAGGCTTACGGGGTGGCGCGGTTCGAGGTCTCGTTGACGAGGATGTCGATACCGCGGTTACGGGCAGCACCGATCTGACAAGGGGAGCATCGCAAGTCAGCGAACAGGTCTCGAGCCGAAGAACGAGGCTTGCAAAGCGTCGGCATTGACAGTCCCGAGTGGGAAGCCGGCACGCTGCAGTGCTCGGCACGTCGCTCGAACCAACCTTGGAGCCGTACTGGCCGATATCTGCAAGTCACGGCGAGGTCAGTACTGGAGTTCCGAGCTGTCTCGTGACCATGAGAGGGCTCACCGAAGCCGACGACGCTGGTCATGTTGAGATGAGGACGAGTGGGAAAGGCGAGACGGAGCAAGAGAGGCGGAACTGGATACCAAGCTAGGCTTGACAAGGGTGGACTATAGGGACGAGTCCTTTTGTGTAGCAGTCGTTCTATACAGAGGTACTCGAAGTTACGAGTCTGTACAGTGCAGGTTGGCGCCGCGTTGGCTTGGCCGCGCTCGCTCTCGCTTCTCTCGACCTTGAAAAATTTCACCGGCGCGGGCGACGAGAACCTTCCGCGCCAACCTGGCCACGAGGAAAACTCTTTAACGCGGCACTCTACACTGTACAGCCACTCTCTCGCTTTCGAAGCGGGCATCCTTAAAGGTCTCTGACCCTCAGCTCGACCTCCTGACTGGTGGGAAGACGCGAGAGGTCCGATCTATCCTCATAGACATGCTCCGCCAGCGAGCGCTCGCCACTCCCACGCTATGGGCGAGCGCACGCAATGCAAGGGTTCAGATGTCGCTACTGGCTCTTGGAAGGCTTCGTGGGGTCAATTTGCGACCCACGAGCCGTCTGGGTCATAGCGCCAACTTGCCGCGGCAACGTCGCCGAGACGCCACTGGCCGCAGCATTGGTCGGAAGCACCAGTCGGTCTTGCTACATTGGGCTGGGCGTCGCCGGCGGTGCTCAATCCGCACTGCTCGGCTCCCGGCTGCGCAAGAGGCTGGCTGCTTGCCCCCATATACACCTCGTAGAGCGCGAGTGCGCAAGGATGCTGGAAATTGCTGCTTCAAGCTCCGCTGTATCCCTCCAGTCCGCTCGCACCATCAATTTTGGTGGACACGACTACAACAAGCGTGTGCACGGTGCGTCTCGAAGAAAGATGGTGAGCTGCCGGGACGGAAAACAAGGCCACGGCTATTCTGCAACTTACGCTGTCCCCCGGGAACCGCGAGGCGATGCGGAGGCGCAGGCTTGCGAGCGAAAGTTGCACAAGCTGAGCTGACGTGTCGTCGTGTATGGCTGCTGTTTCCTCGAGGCTGGCCACCCTTCCCGTGCTTAATGAGGGCTGTTCGTGCTGATGCTGCTCCAGCCATTTGATTCACTCGGCTGTCTCAGCTGCCCTTCACCCTCTCGGACCTTTATCACAGCCATTTCCTGACCCCGAGGTCCGGCCACGAGTCCTCGTCGTGGGCTGTATCGTTTCATTGCAGCAGCAGCTTGCCCGCCGTCCAGCTGGCAGCCGACGTACTATCGACAACTCGCAGCGCTCTCCCACGTACCCCAACATCGTCTCTACGTCTCGAGTCAAACACAGCTACTTATAGCTCGAGTGCAGATCCTTGCAGTCCGAGCGAGCGCGCAAGCTCCCGGGTGCGGTGTCCCCCGGACTCGAACTGTAGCAATATCGATAGTCTGCGCATGCCATGCCAGCTGACGCCGCATAGATCTCCTGACTTGTTGTGCAGAGACGAGCAAGATCACTCGCCGGGCGTGATTTACGCGGATTCGAACAGCCTGACAAAGTTTGAATCGCAAGGCGAGCTCGTCCACCCCCCGCGACGCGATGCAACTTTCTTCGTCCAGCGTGTCTTCCATGCCGCTCCCGGCCCTCACAATAGAAGAAACCGTTCCAATTGGCCAATCTCTCGACCTGGACTGCGCACACAGCGAGCGTCGGAGGCAGCCGGAAGTGTTGCGCTGAAGGATGACGCGATGACGTCGAGAAGCTGGGGCGCCGGCAAGCATGTGAAACCCGACCTTGCGATCACTCCGCAACGAACGCCGCTTCTTCCTCGGTGCTCGCTCAATTTAGGTCTACATGCGAGGGAACTGAAAGCATCGGCGCTGCGACTATTCCGGAGGCTTCCGCACGACCTGACAAATCGGCGCGTCCTCCCACTTGGATCCCAGGCCGCGGCTTGACACGCCTCGTTTTGCTCTGCTCCTGCTTCTGTCAAACGACCATTGCCTTTGCCGAATGATGCCTTCCCAAACTCGGCTCCTCTACCTCGACTATGTCGCCGGCAAGGTCCTGTCCATGTCGACCGACGGTACCGACAAGAAGGTCCTCGTTTCCGGTCTCGAAATGCAACCCGACGGCGTCCAGTTCGATGTCGAGTCGGGCTACGTATACTACACTCTGATGGGCGCTGAAGCGACCGAGAAGGATGGCGGCATCGAACGGATCAAGCTCGACGACTCGGAGGAGGCGAAGCCGGAAGTCGTCGTCCCGGTCGGAGACATCTTCACGGGGAAGCAGCTCCACCTCGACAATGAAGGTGGCAAGCTGTACTGGGGCAGTCGCGAGGGTGGCACCGTCCAGCGCATCAACCTCGATGGCAGCAACCTCGAGACTTTGTACGACGCGGCGCCTGGAGCTGAACGGCCCCTGGAGGACTACACCCTGTGCCCCGTGGGAGTCGCCGTCGATCACAAGCGCCAGCTCCTCTACTGGACCCAGAAGGGCCCGAGCAAGGGCGGGAAAGGCCGCATCTTCCGCGCCAACTTGGAGATCCCGTCAGGATCCACCGCCGAGAATCGCAAAGACGTCGAGACGCTCTTCAAGGACCTCCCCGAGCCGATCGACCTCGACCTCGACGCGGAATCGCAAGTCCTCTACTGGACGGACCGCGGGGATCCCCCTGCTGGCAACACGGTCAACCGCGCCGATGTGGCGGCCGACTTGGACCCTTCGCGCGAGCCCAAGACGGCGAGCCTCGAGATCCTGTCCACCCACTTCCACGAGGTGCGCCCTGATCCGTCGCTCTTCACATCGCGGATGCTAATTTGCTATCCTCTGCTCGCAGGCAATCGGTATCGCGCGCGACCAAGAGGAGGGCAAGCTTTATGTTGCCGACGCAATGGGGTCCGTCACCGTCATGGATCTCGATGGCAAGAACAAGCGAAACCTGATCACCGACGAGGGCAACTACACCGGCATTACGCTGGTGAAGGCCTAGCGAAAATGGGCCCAAGTATAGACCAGAATAGAGTAGATTCCACACCGCTTTCTCCTCTCATCGTACATAGACTCGCCAAATCATCCTGCTTTTCCCTCTTGGAGGCATCGTGACGTGTTGAGGCAGCGCGAGACATCCAGGGGTGAGATGACTACGAGCTTGTCCTACCTGCGGCGTTGTGAAGTCGTTCCGTTCTGCCCTCGCCGGTCCCTGCCGCGCCCGCCTCATCCGACGCTTCCGAGTCGCTGGAGTCGTCTTCCTCGTCGTCGTCGTCGTCGTCGCCATCCGTGTCATCCTCCTCAGCGACATCTTCGTCGTCTTCGTCGTCACTTGCGCTGTCTTCCTCCTCGCTGCTGCTCTCTTCCTCCGCCTCCTCCTCCTCGGCCGCGAGAAAGTCGTTCAGTGACTGCTTCCCACGCTTGGCAGCAGCAGCCGATGGCTCGATGCGACGCGCACACGAGCCCGAGTCGCTCGGAACAAGAACGACTTTGCCGCCGTTCCTCCGGGACCCGTTCGGCGCACTCGTGTCGGACCGGAACGAGTCGGAACCGAAAGCCTGCATCGGTGTCGCCGAGCGCGAGGACGCGCGCGATGCGCTGGTTGACGTCGAGTTGGATGGAGCTGAGCCTGCCGGGGGATCGCGAATCGATGACGGAGGCACGTTTGACGAGTACGGCGGGAGGGTCGCCAAAGTGTCGGACGCTGACGCAAAGGGGCGCTTGCCGGGTAAGGAGAGCGTGAAAGTCCCGAGCTGAGCATCGGACTCGCTCGACCGGTCTACAGGAGAGGAATCGTCAGCGCGGTTTGCGCCCACTCTGGACGAACGTCAAGCGCACCAGTGTCCTGAGCAAAGTGCTTGCCGTCGAAGAGAATGGCGCGGACTTGTTGCGCCGTCAAGGTGGTCTTTTCGCCTTCGGCGGCGATGCCGTTGGAGTCGCCGGCCAGATCTTCGACCATGATGCCCTTGCGGAAATCGTCCTCCTCGAGCATCATCTTCGCGCCGTCGCCATTCTGTGACGATCCTGCGCCGCCGGTCGACGCTTTCCCGATCGCGCCGCACTGGATCAGGCCGGCGAGGAACCTGGCGCGGTCTCGCACCTCGTAAGCAAGGTCGTAGCGTGCGAGGAGAGTGAGGTAATCAAAGATGAGCGCGAGAGGCCGCACGTAGGGCGACGACGTCGAGAGGTGTGCGAGGACGAGGAGCTTTGCTGAAAGGGTGAGAAGTTGCAGCTTGGCGAGGACGGACTGCGAGGATCGATGAGGACGCGGTCAGCTGACCGGTCACGTCGACACCAGCCGAAGCTCGATGGACTCACCTCCTCCGTAAACCGCTTCGCGCCGAGCCGGACCACGTCCGGCCCGCATCCGTCGAGCAAGCCTTCCGGAGCATACTGCCCGACGAGCCAGTAGATGATCGACCTCGCGTTCGGGTCGGTCACCTTGCCCGTGTACAGGTACGACGCGAGTCGCGCAATGACCTGCGAGCGTGAAGCGGTCGAAGGGAAGGAAGGCGACCGGACGAGGCTCTGCAGGACGAGGACGGCCGTCGCGACAGTCGGGTCTATTGGCGGATGGCTTAAGCGTCAGCCGACGGCTATGAGCTCCGCGAGTAGAAAGACGAGCGCACCGTGGCTGCTCTGCAACAGTCTGGTGAGCGTCTTGAGGCATTCCGGCGCAACGCCCGGAACGCGCTCAGCGCAGGTTCCGATCGCTTTGATCGCAACCGAAGCGAACGAGTCATCCACGTCCTCGACGTAGGTCTGTCCGCCGCCGATTTGTGTCAGCAAATCAAGCGTAAGGCCGTCTTATCAAGTGGTGCGACCGACTGTCAGCTCTTGCAGGACCGTCCGGATATTGCCTTCGTTCGCGAGCGCGACCAGAATCCGAACTCGGGCGCGTCGGCCTTCGACGGGTTCGCTGAAGCGGACAAAAAAGGTCGAGAGGTGATTCGCGAGCAGGTCCTGGTGGGGCGCGAACGATACCTCGTCAGCCTAGGAGCAGCGCGGAAGCGAGGAATCCCCCGGGGCGGGGTAGGGTACGACTTACCGGCCTCTGCTCGGCGATGAGCGCGCAATTCTCGAGCGCAACAGCCGCGACCTCTGGACTGCTCTGCAAGAGTCGCAACAACAGCTTGACGCACTTTTCTTGCCTCGCCGACGAGCCAAGGTAGTACTGCAACTTGACGACGCCGAGGACGACAGCCGGGTTCAAGTGCTGCAAGAGCGCCTCGGAGCTTTTGAGCGCGAGGTCGGCGTCCGAGTCGGTTCGACCCGTCGTCGCCGGGTCGAGGAAGAACGAGCGGCCGTACCGGGTCAACAGCCGGAGGACGGCGGTCTGACCCCACTCGTCGACGTCCATGAGCATCTTGCACACGCGCCGGTAGTTCTGATGGATCAGGTCCCAGTCGTCCGGACACAGTTCTTCCCACGCCCCGATCGCGGCCCCGATTGTGAGCGGCGTCGCGCCGTCGAGCAAAGCCTTGAGCGTCGGTTTCAACACGGCCAAGTTGTCGCGCGTCGGGTCGGCGCGGTACAACGCCCGGACGGCATCGGCCGTCGCCCGCCGGACGTACCACGACGAGTCCCTCGCCCCCTTTTGGATCGCCATGCCGACGAGTTCGCGGATGTCGGGCAACTGCATCGAACTGAGAGTCGTGATCGCTCCGGCGCGGACGAGCGGGTTCGGGTCCGAGAGATCTTTTTGGTACGCGTTGATCGAGAGGAGGGCGAGCTCGGGAGCGTGCGAGGCGCAGTGAACGATGTAGAGCGAGATGAGGGAGCGCGCTTGGAGTGAGGTCGTAGGCGAAAGGAGCGAGGTGACGAGCGGGAAGAAGGACGTGACGGGCAGGTTCTTGGTCATCATCTGCGCGCGGTTTGTCCGGTGGAACCGAATCAGCAGCAGTGCGAGAACCCAATGACGGGCGGCAAGAGAGCGCACGGCGATGACCCGCTTTAGCCCTTCCGTCCTTTCAAACTCGCGTTTCGAGATGAGCATCCGTTTCGTCTCTTCGATCCCCGCCGGCGTGACAGCCGCGCCGCTCTCGAGGTACTTGCCCGACCCACCGCCACTCCCCGAAGCGAATGCATCCTGCCGTCGGACCGCAACCTTTGAGTCAGCTGGGCAGTCCCTCCTCCTCGATCGAGCGAATCTGAACCAAGGTAACTCACGACGAGGCCGAGGTCGCGTGAGTGCTCTGCACGGGGGAAGTCTCCAGTCAGTCGCCCGAATTGAGCTGCAGACTACGAAGCTGGCGACTTTGCGCCGAGCAGCCAAGCGAGCCACCCGGTCGCGAATCGTGTCGGGCGACTGACCTGCCAAGTTCTCGCCCAACCTCGCTCCGAGTTTCTCAAAGTTGGTCTTGAGTTGCCTGACTGCCTTTTCCGTCATGATGCTCCGAGCCTGCTGGCGAGTCTGCAGCGACGAGGGAGAACCTGTCGAGTCGAGGTGAAGGTGGTGGTTGCCGCTGCGAGCGAGTGACCGGAACTGGCGAGCGACGCCGGCTGGAGCGAGACCGAACGCTTCGTCCGTGTCGGTGAGCGTTTCTAGACGGTGGGAACCGTCTGGGTGATGAGCTGTGCGGCGATGGCTAGTCGGACGAGGAGCGTAAGGTGGGGAGAACTGACGAGGCGCAAACGCTGGCTATAGTCGAGAGCCTAGTCTCCCACCAGCTCAAGTCTCTCGCAGTAGCCTTGGAGAGTAGCCTGCGAGTCGTGCAGGAACTGCTTCCGAACTGGTCTAAGGACGACTCGTTCGCTCCAAACTGATGACGACGTCGCTCGATCGCCCTCCAGGAAAGATCTTTCAAGAACCAACTCTGCTATGGGGCGCAAAGTCTCGCTTGCAACATACTCGAGCCGGAAGCACCGCTATGTGCACGTACGTCCTGCGCAACAACAGAAGTGGGAAGGCGAGGAGCTTGCTCTGCAAATTCACGCTTCCGGCGGCCTCCTCCTCGGTCGCAGCTCGAGCGACCTAGCGAGCGGCTTACTGGATAGCCATCACTCGGCTGAGCAGCTCGTCGTATCGCCGTACCATTCGGAGACAGAGAGAGGGGCGAACGAGGTGTGCCATGCAAAGAGGAATGCGATAGTCGTACATCAAGCAATCGAAAGATCCGGGCCTTGGAGGCCTCGTCTCTGCCGGATCGAGCGGGGAATCAGCGTGCCGGCGTCTCCCAGTTGCGCGAGCCAGATCAGTCACTCACAAAGTTGAGGAGCGGGTGGGACGGGTACCCGCCTGCGTCAGGACTCTGCGTCAATCTCTTTCCACCGTTCCTCGACCGCCCTCCGTTTCTCGCGCGCGGCGTCCGAGTTTTTCCGTGTCCGTTCGAGGCGCTGCAAGGTGGGTGGATACAAGTCAGTGAACCGCGCTCGATCGAGGGAATCCGGCGGGGTCGATCTCTGTAGAAACAGCCGCGCACCTCTTGTCGGAGGCAGGCGTTGAGGGCGTGTTTCTGGTCGTTGCAGGCTCCGACGAATTTCAAGTAGGGGTACTGCGCGTGGCATTGCTGTAGTGCCTTCATGACTTGGCTGCAGCCTGCCGGATGGGGGAGGACGAGAGAGGAGAATCAGCGACAAGGAATGAGCGAGGGATCTCGTTTCCAAAGGAGAAGAAGCCTCGCCTGTCTGCTGGTGATCTGCCAATGGTGGGTGCATTCCCGGGGGGCAGAGCGAGCTGATCGGTTCACAAAAGAGAGAGAGAGCGACTCTAGCCGGCAGTGCTCCGCTTCCGACAGGTTTCGCTTCCGACGAGAACAGGCCGTCTCTTCTCTGGACTGCCTTCCTTGACTCGGCGGGCGATGCAGCGCGTCTACCTACTCAGACACGGTGTAAGCTCTCTCCTCTCGCTGGGCCCTCCTCAGCTGCGAGGACCGCTTCTTCCGCTCCTTCCGACATTGCCGACGACGACGACGACATCATCGAAACCCTCCCCACCGACTTGGCCATCAGCTCCCACGATCTGCGCCTAGAAGCGACGGGAAGCCTCTGGCAGCTACATCGAAGCTCTCACGCGGGAACGCCAGTCGTGTGAACCCGGTTGCACCGATCGGAGGGACCGTTTCGGCTCGCGTCGGAACCCACGCGACCGCTCAAATCGCCGGCATTTCAATACGAAAAGTTCGCTATGACAGCTGTGTCGCCTGTCTTGGACCTCAGCACCGTGTCGCACCGCGGGACGAGGAGCAGGACGCCAGACCACCCTCTCGACGTCACCAGCACAAAGTTCAGGTCCAGATCGAGACAACACAAACGCTGACCGGTTGTCGCGAGGCACCTGCAGGAAGCGGGGCACAATGTCGGACCGCCCCCACCGCCCGACCACGACATGCCCGATCCCGACCTGACCAGCGTGAGTTTTTTGTCGCTGGCGCGCGTTTCCCCCCTTTCCCCCGAGAGGCAGGGCTGACCTCCCCCGCGCCGGCCGCAATCAGCGCGGCGTGACGCAATGCCTCGCGATCCCGACCATGTACCCCAACTTTTTCGCATCGCTCGACCCGTCCGATACCGTCCTCCTCGTCTCGCCGCTCCGGCGCACACTCCAAACCCTCCTCCTCGGGTTCTCGTCCGTCCTACCCCCCGCCGCTCAAGGCGACCGCGCCGTTCCCGTCATCGTCCTGCCCCAACTGCAGGAGTGCGGGAGCTGGCCGTGCGACACGGGCGCGCCGATCGAGACGACGAAACGCCTGTTCCCGCAAGAGTACCTCGACTGGACCGAGGTCGACCGGCACCCCGAGTGGAACGAGAACACGGGCGCGTTCAGGTGCGACGACGAGAGGAACAATGTCGAACGGGCGAGGTGGGTCCGGAACTATATCCGCCAGCGCAAGGAGAAGCACGTCGTCGTCGTGTCGCACCACGGCCTGCTCCGGAGGTTGGTCAAGGCGCCGCACGCCCACAACCGGATGAAGTCGGTGAGTATGAACTCGCCCCGAGAGGTTTGGACGCGCCGGCGTTGACGGGTGGTGGTCCCCTCCTCTGTTCGCAGCCGATTCAATGGGAGAACGCCGCGCTTCGCGTGTACCGCTTCACAGACGAATTGGCTTCAGATCCGGAAGCCGACCTCGCACGTCTCGAAGACTTTGCCCTCTGACGCACGCTTTCACCCGTCGAGCCGACTCGGGACAGTGTCGCAAAAAAGATGCCGCTCATTGATGACCACCTCCCCCACTCCCGCACATAGAAGTCGTGTTCCTATTCTACGTACACTCCCTCGCCATTCATTTTGTTGTACTCTTACCGCTCCCCTTTGAAAAGAGGATAGTCGCAGGGTGCTATTGGGCGCGTTCTCCCCGAAGACGATGTGAACTGCCACTGTCGGCGTGAGCCCGCTCGTTTGTGGGCGATTTCAACTTTCTTGTCACGGTTGAGCGCGCAGGGAAGACGATCCCTCACAACGTGTGGCGACAAGACGACGCACGATGTTTGTGAACTCTTTGTTTTCTTCGTCACTTTATACAGCACTGAAGCTACGGATGCTCCTGAGTCAAGAAGATCTACTCGTCGAAGACGATGACCGAGCGGAAGCGGGCCTTGTTGTTCATCATCGAGTCGTACGCGTCCTGGACCTTGTCGAGCGGGTAGCTGCGGGAAGGAGGCACAGAACAAAGCGTCAGCCTCTTGCCCATCGCACAGCTCGAAGGCCGCGTTGACCCAAGCGTGACCGCTCGCGACAAGCGACCAGGTTCTCAGCGGGACACAGAGAGACTCACGTCTCGATCCGGGTGTCGACGCCGGTGGTCATGGCAAACTCGATCGTGTCGAGCTCGTCGGCCGGAGTGCCTGCAAAAACAGCGCAAGCATCAGTACGCTGATCGAGACATCGCCGCATCGATGAGCAATGCCGTACCGGACGGCCATCCGCGGACAGAGAGACGCTTCTGAATCATGGGCATCATCGGAATCTCGACCTTGCCGCCGACTCCGAGGATGACGAGCTGTCCGTTGACGGCCAGTCCGCCGATGACAGAGGCCATCAATTCGCCGCTCGGCGCGGTGCAGGCGATGACCTTGGCCCCGCCGAGCTTCTGGAGCGCCTCGGCCGGATCCTCCTTGGACGAGTCGATGTAGACGTGGGCGCCGAGTTCGGTCGCGAGAGCCTTCTTCGAGTCGGAGCCCGACAGAGCGACGGTCTTGCAGCCCATCTTGTTGGCGACCTGGATGCTGTGTGGATTCGGCGGAGGTGTCAGCAGGTTTGCCAAGGAGAATCACTCGAGTGAACCTGGTGAGACGCACGCAAGGTGACCGAGTCCACCGATGCCCTGAACAGCCACAACATCGCCGGGGCGGACGTCCATGTTGCGGATCGAGTTGTAAACAGTGACACCGGCGCACAAGAGCGGCGCCGCCTTGGCCGGCTCGATACCATCCGGGATCGCGAGGACCGCCTCGCGACGGAGGGTCGCGTACTCGGCGTGACCGCCGTCGGTGACGACACCGTTGATGTTGGCCTGGTCGCAGGTGACGTAGTCACCCTTGTCGCACTGGCGGCACGAGAAGCAGTGGCCGCCGTGCCATCCGGAACCGACGAGCTGGCCGACCTTCCAGCGCTTCTCGGACGACGGGACTTCGACGACGCGGCCGATAATCTCGTGGCCTGTACGAAAAAAGGCGTGCGCAAGCAGGGCCAGACGTCAGTTCAGGAGCCTGGGCCCGTCAGGTGCGGAGAGCTACGAGAGAAAGGCCTCGTGGCGTACCGGGAATGCGCGGCAGGCCGGTCGGCATGAGCTGTTCGACAACGATCGAGTCCGAGTGGCAGACGCCCGAAGCGAGGACCTGTTGCATTTAGAGGAAGCGTCAGCGGTCTGAGCGATCGATGACGAGGCTGCAACGGACCTTGATCACGATCTTGCCCTCCTCCGGCTTCTTGTAGTCAATCTTTGGGAAGGCTTATTAGTGAGCTGTCTAGGGACCGTTCGCCAGGAGCGGAACTCACGTCTTTGATGACGAACTTGCCTCCCTTCTCCTCGACGACGGCGCCCTTATACGTTTGCGGGATCGACGGCATGGTGAGCTTGTTGAGTTGGTTCGTGACGGTGTGGAGTGCTGACTGAGCTGCAGAGAGCATACAAAGGTGAGAGAGAGGAGAGAGCGAGCGAGAGAGAGAGACAGACCAACGTGGCCAGATGACGCGGACGCTTGATCAGCCGGGAGCGGCCTCCACTTTCGATCGCTGATCGAGGCTCCACTTCTTCGGACCGGCCGGCGATCCTTTGCACAGCGTGGTCGCTGTCCGATCCTCTTATTACTGCAATGCGCGAGCTGACGCTGGAGGCCTGAACGTGAGATCCGGCCAAGGTGGAGTTTGCTACAAAAACGCTCGGGAAGGCTACATTGAAAAGCTACAGATGGCGAGGGCGTTCGCACACGAGACATCAAGGATCGCCAGTCCCATCGGTAATCGACCATAGGTACCTGCCGAGACCCAATGAGCACACGACAGACGCTTCGAGCGTAGGGACGCACTCACCAGCATGCGACGGACCGGTACGGCGACCACGCCGCGGTCATTTCCTCCATCTCGCCCGGGGTCATGTAGATGTTTCCCCTGCCCATAAAGCAGCGATCAGTATCCCTGAGACCACAGCCGAAATCACAGGAACGCACTTGAGCTTCTTGCCGTTCAGGCGGGACCGCAGGATTGCCGGTGTCAAGTTATTGCTCGTCTCGGGAAAGACAAACTCGACCTCCTTCGCATCGTCTTTGTCGTCGTCGCCTGCTTCGTCCTCCTGCTTGACCCCTTCATCAGGTCGATCAAGATCGAGGACGAGCTCTTGCTCGACCGCAGCGCCGCCCATCGCTCCGAGCTTCCCGATTCCGGCACCTTCGCCCTCGTGCGCCCGCTCCGACGGGACCGTCGCCGGTGCGTCCGCCACCTCTTCCTCCTGACTCTTGCTCCCAGCTTTTTCTGAGCGACTCGGCTTCTGGGGTGACTCGGACTCGTTGCGGCCTTGGGCAGATTCAGACGACGCGAGTTTGGTCGGCGACGCGCCGGCGAGCTTGCGCGGGTGGATCGAGGGCGCGTAGGAAGGGTCCTGCGAGAACCATTTGCACAAATTCTTTTGGATGCCTGCAATATAGTGAAGACATCGTCAAGAGGATATTCGTTCCGGCAGGCGCGACTGGACGAGGACGCTCACCCAAGTCGCCACATGGCAAAACGTCCGGCCGCTTTGCCGCAAAGATCAGGAACATCTCGACTGTCCATCTGCCGATACCCCGTACAGCCACGAGCGTCTGTCCGAAAAGAAAAGGTTGGGAAAAAATCCCAATCGAGAGGTGGAGGTGGAGGCAGAGCCGTCAGCAAATCGACGACTAAGCAGAACAGGACAACGTCCCTCGGACACGGAGCGGACACGCACCTCCATCAACTCGTCGTCATTCATCGCCCAGAGCTTCTTGGCTTCGAGCCGGCCGTCGGCGAATCGCTCCGCCAGTTCGACGACGTACTCGACTTTTCGCCCGCTCAAGCCGGCTCCTCGGAGCGCCGCCGTCCGGTCGGGCAAGTCAAGGACCTGGTGCGGCGTCGGAAAGGGGGTCTCGAGTTTCGGTTCGGTCGAGCCGGCGGGTGGGAGCTTCTCGGGCAAGTGAGGGAAGAAGAGGCGGACGAATTTGTGCGTGATGGAGCGAGCCGCGAGCCACGAGATCTGCTGGCCGAGGAGGCTCGTCACGAGCGAGCGGAACGGGTTGAACGGCTCCTTTTGCTCCCCTTGGAACGGTTTGCATCTGCTTAACGAGAGAGTAAGCGAGGTCCGACTCGGACGAAGGAGAGGATTCGAGAAACGAACGGCAACTGGTCCATGACGGTCCTCCATCGCGGGTCGACCTGAGCGAGGTGTTCGCGCGCGTCTTCAAACTTGAAAGTGAGCTCTGGGTGGAGCAAGACGGCGCCTTCCTTTTCGCCTTCCTTCTCGGCCGATTCGACCCACTCGTGAATCTTTTGCTCCGTTCCAGGGGTCGGAGGAACGTAGGGTGAATCAGGAACCTTGCTATGCTGGACTTTTGTGCGTTTTGGCGTGGCAGGAGGGCCCAGAGAGCCAGCTTTGGCGGTCGACGAGGATGACGAAGTGGGGCGAGGTCGTTTCGCGGGCGAGGCGGGCGGACTCGCAGCCTTTGCGGTTGCTTTACTTGCGCTCCGAGTGACTCGGCTAGCCATCGTTCCTTGCGGTGTCTGCAGTCGGTGGAGCTGAGGTGGTCAGCGGCTGAGGTCAGCGGGCGCGCTGCCGAAAGTGGCGGAAGTCTCGACGATGGCTCTCGTCTTTCCCGCAACTGCCTGGCACGCCGAGGAACAATTGTCGCTAGCCAAAGCCGCTCTGCTCTTTGCTGACTGTCTATCAAGCTCCGCGCGGCGCTCTCTTCTCGCTTACATCGACGCCTTTTCGCTTTTCTCTCACTTCGATTCAACAGCTCCGACTCCACCTCGCATTACGATGCCTGTCATTGAAGCCAACAACGTCACAGAGTGGAACACGGCACTCCGGGCCGCCAAAGCAGCAGGCAGAACCGTCATCGTCGACGCCTATGCCGTACGTTCTCCCTTCCCTGCCACTGCAGCGTCTCTCCTCGTCGCCTGGCTGACTCAGCACTCTCTCTCTCGGAAACAGACTTGGTGCGGCCCTTGCAAGGCAATCGCACCGGTCTTTGACAAACTCGCTTCGACCGTCGATTGGGTCACGTTCGTCCGGTTCGACGTCGACAAATGTCCTTCGATCGCGCAGGCGAAAAAGATCACGGCGATGCCGACCTTCCTCGCGATCCGGAACGGCGAAACGGTCGAGACAGTGCGTCTTTGGAGGTACGGCCTTTGAAGTTCCGAGGAGAAGCTAACTCTCGCCTGTTCCGACCTTGCAGCTCAAAGGAGCAGACCCCGCCGCGCTGAACCGCCTCGTCTACACGCACGCCGGCCCGAACCCGCCTATAGCCCCACTCTCACCCGAAGCGGAAGCGCTGAAGGAGGAAGGGAACACCTTCTTCAAGGGCGGCGAATTCGAATCTGCACGAGACAAATATTCCGAGGCGATCAGCTTGGCGGTAGGTTGCGCTGGCATCGTTTATATTGCAGCTTCCTCCGAGCACGTAGAACTGATTGACTTGGCGATCGCGCAGCCTGAATCGTTCGTCCTCCTCGGCAACCGCGCATTTGCGATCCTCCGATCCGCCTCGCCAGACTTTGAAGCCGCCCTCGCCGATGCGGACGAGGCTGTTCGGATAGCGCCGACTTGGGCAAAGGGTCATGTGCGGCGCGGCGAGGCGCTGCAAGGACTCGGGCGGAAGGACGAGGCGGCGCGGGCATTCGAAGAGGCGATCAAGCACGGCACGCCGCAGGTCAAGAAGGGTGAGCTTTCCTTGTTCTTCCGGTTCCGTTCCGAGGGATGTGCTGACTCGAAGCCTCACCATGCCGCAGAGGCGAGCGAGAAGCTGGAGAAGGTCAGGTCTTGAGATTGTTGTCCATTTCCTCGCCGAGTTCGCGTCAGATACCCCCCTCGCAAACGCAATCGCACTGTCGTTCCGTTCCTTCCACTGCGCCCGCAAAGGAGTATTGCTGAGATTATCTGCCCCTGAAGCTCGGTCTGCTGTACTCCCGACGTTACGGAGAGGAGCAGAAACAGGATGTCCCGCCCGAGTAAGGTCCAACCCCGCAAGGCTTGCAGTGAATCGCTCTCCGTGGGGCCTACTACGGCATAGGTATAACCTTCTTGAAGAGCTTACTCGTCTGGAACAGAGGCAGAGTCCGATTGCGGTGACGAATGTCAAAACATTTTCCCGGTCGACGCGACTGCTTTTTTTCCTCTCCGCCCGTTCACACGCTCACCCCGTACCGCGCCCGCGCGACCTCGCAGCGATGTCCGGACGCGCCCAGTACTCGCGTCAAGCGGCCGGACGCGTGTCCTACGCCGATCTGAGCGACAGCGAGGGCAGCTCAGCCGGAGAGTCCGAGGAGGAGCAAAAGGTCAAGAAGCGCTCGAAACGCCGTGAAAAAGGTCCGTACCGCCTCGCGCGCCGCCGTACTGACTCTTATACTGACTGTCTGTGGTCTCGCTTCGTGCAGGCCGCAAGGGCAAGCGCGCTCAGCGAGCCGAGGAGCACGACCCGAGTGGGGATGAAGCGAGCGACGAAGCCGACGATGACGAGCCGGGCGACGACCAGCCGCGCAAGAAGCGGACTATGAGGAAGACGAAGAGCAAGGGCAAGGGCAAAGCGAAGCAGTCGAAGGCGAAGAAGCAAGCCCCCCTCGAGATCTTCAAGCGACTCCCGCTCGAACTCCTCTGCGAGGTCCGTCCGCGACCCTCGCCCAGCTTCGGACCGCCTCGGCACTGACTCGTCATGACTCTGATATGACTCCAGGTCTTCTCGCTTCTCGGTCCGAACAGCCTGCTCGCGCTCAGCAAGGTCAACAAGCAGTCTCACGACCTGCTGATGGCGAAAGGGTCCGAATCGATCTGGACCGCCGCGCGCCGCCGCCTCAAGATGCCCGACGTCGAAGGCTTGACCGAGCCGCAGTACGCCGAGCTGATCTTCGGCAAGAAGTGCCAGGTGAGTCGGCCCGAGAATAGGGCATTCCGCGCCTCGCTTGAGCTCATTTCTTTCGCTTCGCAGAACTGCTACGGCGACAAGGTCGGCAAGATTTACCACGACTTTCACATTCGTCGCAACTTGTGCAAGAAGTGTCGCCGGCTGAAGATCATCCGCATCAAGAACTTCGCTACGGACGAGCCGGTTCTTCACGAGCGGTTGCACCCTTTCGCCCTCGAATGCGCGATGAAGACGCCGCGTAAGCCAGGACAGCCCGATTCAGCGCTCAGACATTCACTCACACTCCTTCGATCCAGACCCCGGAACGGAAGCGTGGGGTACTTGGCAAGATCGCTGGGACACGAGCCACAAGAGTGCGAACAGCTTCAGGACTAGAAGATCGCTAGGCTGATGACCGCTCTCGTCTCCCAGACTGGGTATTCCTTGACGAGCTCTGGCGGATGGACACCTGGCTGCGCGACTTTGACGATCAAGACGAGGACAGCGACATCGCCGCCGAGCGCGAGTCCGAACAGGCCCCGAAGCCGAAGCAGGCGAGGACGGCGCGCCGATCGGAGCGAACGTCCGGAAGACTCGCAGGAGGTCGACTTTCGTACAAGGACGTGAGCGAGAGCGAGGATGAGCCGTCGCTCTGGGTTTCCCGGCGCGCGAAACGCTGGAAGGAAGGCCGCGAGGACACGCTCAAGGCGCGACGAAAGGTCAGATCACCTCGGTTCACAGATTCATACTCAGAGCGCTATCGTACTGACACCCTCTAACATCACAGGCTGCCAAGGAGCTCTGGGATGCCTTCAAACTTGCGGATTCGTACTTGGAGGAGGAGGCGCGGCTAGTGTCGCAGCTCGCCCGAGCGAAAGAAGCTCAAGCCGGTCAACAACAGTACAACCCGGATCGCGAACACGCGTGAGTTATATCAAGACCGTTTTTGCGTACTCGGAACAAAGCTGAATGAAGGGTCCGGCAGTATCATCAACCGTTTCGTCAAAGACTATCCTCAATATCAGGACGCATTCGACGACCCGGCTTGGGATACTCTGTGGCAGGATCGCTCCGACCCTCGTATCCGCTCCTACCATGCCTCCCAGCGCGCTTTGAACGTGCTGGCTCGTGGCGAGCCGCTGGCGGAAGAAGGCGTGTCCGATCCGCCATCATCCCGTGCTCCGCTTCAGACCGACGAACTGACCACTTGCGTTTTCAGAATGGCCTGCGATCGAGACCAAACTCCGAACTCTGGCTTCGAAAGCCATCGCCCAAGCAGAAACGTACGATTCGGCAAAGAAACGTTCGAAGGCTCAGCTTTCGCTCTTTGCACGCTACGACGCTTTGAAGCAGTCTTTGTCGGACGGGGCGCAGCCATACATGCCGCTCTTCGTCGACTTCCTTTTGCTCCCATCGGTCAAGGATCTTTGGTGCACCAGCGGAACTATCACCGATCAGCGATGGCAAAATTCGCTCGAGGCGATCCGCGAAGAACTCGACGAGTACCGCGTCGATCTTTGCCTCCGAGCCCGCAACGCCATCCTGGACGCCACAACCGATCGCGGATCGCGAGGCGGCGCTGACGACGACAGCGACACTGAAAAGTTCGACGACGCCTTCTTCCAGCGCGCGACCTCCTTCGTCTGTTGTGCGTTCCCCGGATGCCCTCGTAAGCAGGACCCGCCGTCGTATCGATGGGACTGGCTCAAGCGACGGCACGTTGTCGACAACGAAGAGCAGCGCGCAGCCAAAGATACTCGCATCGACTGGATCGGGCCGCTCGCCGAAGTCCTCCGCCACCAGCACAAGCACCACAATCACAAGCAAGCGCTCACCGCGCAACAGGAGAAGGTGCCGGAGACGCCAGAGCGTATTTGCTTGCCGCTCGAAGTCGCTTGCGGCATGATTTCCATTCTCGAGCTGCACGACCTCGACGAGACGCGCGCCGAGAAGAAACACCTCATGCGAGCGAATGAATCGACGTCCGGCTACAAGTGGGTCAACTCGAAGCAGACTCGCTACCGCTTCCAGAGTCGTCCGCGTTACTACCACAGCCAGTCTGCTTGGTCTACCCTGGTACACTGTAGTTTCCGCATTGATGCGCTCGTCTGCTAACGCCTCTCTTCACCAGCTCGCTCACATCAAGCTCGAAGGCGAAAACCTTGCCAAGTCGGGCTTGTACCTTGACCCGCCGAACATCGCTTTCCTCACGCGAGCCGACAGGAAGAAGGTCATCGAGATGACGGAGGACGAGCTCGACAGCGAGGACCAAGACGGATCCGGAGCCGAGGACTACTACGACGACGACGAAGGAGACGGCGCCGAGCAGGACATGGACGAGGGCGACTAGGCGAACGGGCCTGGTCGGCCAGACGCAGCAGCGCTTGAAGAGCTTGAGAGATACGCTTGTTACCGCTTTCCCGCTTGAATCGCTTGCAACATCTCTACCCATACTCTGTGCATGGGTCTCGACGTGGAATGGCAGAGAGTTGAGAGTCTCGAATGCGTGCTACTCGCCGCGGTAGTACCCCGGCTTGATGAACGGCATTCCCACGACCTCGGCCTTGCGCATCTTCTTCCGTACCTCAACAAAGACCTGGCTTCCCTTCTTGTTGAGCCCGTTCGCCGTCGCGATGTAGCCCATCGCGATGTTCTGGCCGACAGTAGGGGCGGGAAGGCCAGAGGTGATGCGACCGATTGGTGCCGAGGAGGCGTCGGCAGTCGCGTAGATCGGCGCGCCCTCTGAGTGCGACCACGATGATCAGTACGAGCGCTAGAGCGCATCGCGCAGGAGACGCACCTCGTGCAGGAGCGCCCTTTTCGACAGTAAGACCAACGCGTTTCCGAGTCGTGCCGCCCTTCTTCAGCTCTGCGAGGGTCCGTTCGCTGCCGATGAAAGCTCCGGGAGTGCGACGGTCCTTTCCTGTCCGAAGATCCTCGTCAGCGGTTGCATGAACAAGCGAAGAGAGGACTCGCACGCACCGACGACCCAAGCCAATCCCGCCTCGCCGACTCCGACAGTCTCGTCAAGGTCGTGTCCGTACAGACACAAGCCCGCTTCGAGCCTGAGCGAGTCACGCGCGGCAAGTCCCGCGAGCTTGACTTCGGGCTGGTCGAGCAGCATGTTGGCAAAGTTCTCAGCGTGCGCATTCGGGACCGAGATCTCGAACCCGTCTTCGCCGGTGTAGCCGCCACGGGCGACGTGGACCGTAGCCGAAGATGACAGTGAGGGCAGCGAAAGGTGGAGGGATTGGCCGAACGTGAGCAGCTTTTGAACCGAGAGGTCCTGGGGGAGTAGCCGCTGCAAGGCGGCGTGCGATTCGGGACCTGCTGCGTTGATGCTATCAGCTCACGGCTTCGAGTCTCGGGCTCTGGGTAAGCAAGACTGCGCTCACCCTGCAAGGCGATCAAGGCGGCGTCGTCCATGATCTTGAACTCGACCTTTTCGGCGTTCTCTCCGTTCCATGCCTCGACGTGCTTTTGAATCCACGGGATGTCGACCTCGGAGCGACCGGCATTCGTGACGAGGTAGAAGCTACGAGAGGAGAACGTCAAGGATTGTCAGCGTGGCTATTGCGCACGATCGGTAATCTCGTGGAGGTGCTCACCTGTCGCTGCCCCATCGAGTGATCATGCAGTCGTCAAGGATGCCACCCTCCTCGTTCAAAAGGACGCTCAGAGTCGCGCCGAAAGGACGGTGGGCATCCTCGCCGGGCACGGGAAGAGTCGAGAGGGAAGCGGGAAGAAGACGCGAGAGGAAACCGATGGCGCCCGGACCAGTGAAGCTGCGGGCATCTCACTGTTCAGTGACACTCTCGCGCTCCACGGAATGAATCCAGCGCAGCTTACGTCGACTGCACCATGTGGCCGACGTCAAACAGGCCAGATGATTTGCGGACTTGGTGGTGTTCGGCAACTGCACGAACAGGAACCCCGCTCGTCAGCCTGAGCTGATACACCTCCCCGTAGAGACTGTAAATGCCGCACCTGGTCCGCCGGCAAACTTGCTCGCGTCGCTCCCTTCGTACCGGAGCGGCATTTCCCACCCGGCAAACTCGACCATGTAGCCTCCGTTCGCCTTGTGGAAGCCATTCAGGGCCGTTCGCTTGACCTGAACAAGAGCCTGAGAGTCAGTCGCGGTGGCCTTACAGCGCGCGTACCTTCTGCCTAGCCAACGCAGAGAGCGACGCCAAGTCGGCGCAAGTGGGGCTCACCGATGAAGACGAAGACGAGGCAGCACGGCGGCCCACAGCCTTCGTAAGCGCGCGAGCAGGGAGGAGAGCGTTTCGAGACAGCATAGTGAGGGTAGAGCAAGATAGAAAAAGACCTTCCAGAGTCAGAACGGGCGTCGTCGACTGTCTCGGCAACAAAAGGCAGCCCAAGCCGGGTCGATGCTATAAGAGGACAAGCCGACTCTATTGGCAGCGGAAAAAGACTTGGGCCAATCTCTAGCCAGCGCTCTTGTTTGTACAACGCCTGTTGACCGAGCAGACGAGTCATGTGGGCCCGCGCAGTCGCGTAACCTCCGAGCGAAAGAGTTTTTCTCGCCGCAGCAGCCGGGCAGGTTCGTTGGCGCCAGAGTGAGGATTGCGACAAGAAGATACATGGGGCAGCGCGAAGTGTCTGTGGGTACAAAGAAGGAGGAAAGGGGAAAGACGAGGACCCTAAGCATCGTCCGGGTTCGCGACGTACAGGAGCGGCTTCTTGACGAGGCCGTGGACGACCTTCCCTCTAGAAGCCGGCTTCGTCGCAGCAGGCGCGACGCGCTTCTCGAGATGGGCGACGATATCCTTGACGCTGCTCGAACGCGGTATGGACGGCGAAGGCGGTTCGGGCCTGGGACCTGCCAGTCGTTTGCGAGGCGAATCTTGAGCAATCGAGGACGGAGAAAGCGGTGTTTCGGCGTCCCTCGTGAAGCGATCCGACTCTTGAATCCGCGTCAGTCGGCGCGCTGGAGCCGGCTTGGCGAGGATAGGAAGAGTCGAAATTGCAGTCATGCCTTGCGGACGGTCCGAGAACGGATCATCTCCCACAGCCGGAGCGGGAGCGAAGGGACCTGAGCTCATCGTTGGCGTCGATTCGGTGGACGATGCTCCGCCCATGCTTCCGGATTGAACGCGCTGGACGACGTCCATGTTCCGGCAACGCTCCTCGAGAACCGACGACGTCGCAGTCGCCTCCGATACGTTGGACGACGTCGAGCGATCGTGAACGCCGACAACGAGACGGTCGATCCGTCCTTGCTCATCTGCGTGGCCGATCTGTCCGGATCCGTGCCCTTGACTCGATCCGTCGACGAGGGCCGGCGGGTCGAGGAACGGGTCGCCCTCGGAAATGACGTCCATCGTCGGCGCCGGTGCCGGATCGCGAATCGCCGCGGCGGCACTCGGCGTCGGAAGCGCCGTGCCATGTTGACTTTTTTGCAAGTTGAGGCGACTCCACCACGACGTGTTGCTCCTTGTCAGGAGGCGTCCGCTCATCTCGCTCGTCTGAGAGGGAATCCGGTTGATGTGGCTGCCATGACCGTCGGACCGAAGCGGACCGGCGAATGACGAGCCGTACAAAGATGCGTTCGAGGCGGGGGAGAATGGTCGAGCGATGCGGGCGGCCTTGGTCGGTGAGACTTCGAGACTCGTCGGTCCAGTCGACCGGGTCTGATGCGACGACGTCGACGGATCAGTGTGCGAGAGGGTTGAGTAGATATGACCGTCTTCCGTCGAAGACGGCATTTCCGAGCGGGTGTCGTATTGATCCCATTCGGCGGTAGAGGTCAAAGATCGTCTCGCTCCGGCGGCAGGTGCCCGAGGGGATCCGTACGGAACGTCTAGCTGATCCTGCTTCTCGTCGTACGGCTCTTGTAAGCCGAAACCGGCGACCTCGCGCGCTGCTGAGGGCGTTCCCGCGAAACCGCCGAGCGCATCGCCAAGGAAGGACCTCGAAGAACGCATCGTTCCCACGAGCCTGCTGATCCCGCCAAAGCCGTCCCAGACGGCTAGACCGCCTCGACCTTTCATCGACGGGACGGCCGGATCTTGTCCTTGATCGTCCTCGTCGTCGTCGAACCGCGCCCAGCCCTCTTTCCGTGGGGACCAGGCGTCGTCGGCTTCTTCGTCGAGCATGTCGAGGCGTCGTCGTCGAGAAGGCGATTCGGCAGCAGGGTGCCGCTTCTTGGGCGTGAGCAGGCCGGCGAGCACGCCGAGCGCACCTGGGTCAGCAAAGTCGCGCTTCAGAGTCGGCAGCGCCTTGTTGAGGTTGTACGCTTCGCTGTTCGCGTAGCCGGCGGCCGCGCGGTGCTCCGACATGAGACCTCCGTAGCCGCCTGACTCGCCGTGGAAGTCATCTCCGGTGAAGGCCCGCCGAGAGTACACCGAACGATCTCGATGCCGCTTGACGGCGAAGGCGCCGCCGACGCCGAGCGCGAGCGCGCCGAGGATACTGCCCACCACGGCACCGGCAATGACCGATTTGGGCGTCGTGCCACCTCCGCCGCCGCCGCCGCCGCCGCCGTGGCTGTTCGAGTCGGAGGACGAGCTCGGTGGTCCGGAAGAAGCGGCGGGATCCGCTGGAGCGCCGCCCGGAGCTGTCCACTGAGGCGGCGCGACAGTCTGGCTCCCGGCTCCCCCGAGTCCGGCCACGTCATGGCTTTGACTGGTGCCGACGGACATTGCGGTCGCCGGAGTGGGCTGCGCAACAGCAGACGCCGCGTCGGTTGGGGTCGAAGCAGAGGACGCCGACCCTGCACTACTGGAAGGTGTAGTTTGACCCGCCTTCGGATTTCGGATCGAGGTAACGTAAGAGGGAGTATACGATGCCAGCCAGGTGTCGTTGGCAGGGCTATAAACCGAGAGAGTCGAGCTGGCAGGCGCTGTCTCGCCATAACCTGTCGGGAACGCAGCGTCAGCACGCTCCTTCCTTTGTTCCACGGCGTGGCTAGAAGCGGCGCACCGAAAGCGAGCACGACCGTCTGCCCGACGGCCACGGCTGAATGACTCCATACTGCTGGTCCTTTCGCGGCGGTGCTCCAGCGATTCCGTGCGGTGTCGAGGACGGCCGCATCGTCGTACACCGCCGTACCGTCCAAGCTGCGGCCTCCCTGAATCCAGATTTTCCCGCCACCTAGATCGACGGCGACGTGATCTCGACGGTCCGCAGGCGCATTCGCAAGCTTGACCTTGGCCCACGCGCCGCTCGCCAAGCCGGTACCGGGCTGGAACACCCACGCCGTCGACATGTCGGCGAGCGACGTGGCGCCATTCTGCGTCTGAACGCCGCCGATGATGTAGATCGAAGGAAGCGAGTTGTCGCTGCCGGCTGCTGTAGAGAGGAGGACGGCCGCGCCTCCGTACATGCCGGGCGGGCCGCCGCTGCCCTGCCATTGCGCCCACGTCGATCCAGATGAGACGGCAAGTGAGCCAGTCACCGAAGTTTGAAACTCCCACAGCTCGTCAAAGACCGTCTGCGAGCCATCGGGACGGAGTCCTCCGAACACCCATGCTCGCGTCATGGTCCCATTCGACGCCGACGCGACGTAGGCGCCTTCTCGACGTTGGGGTTGAGTCGGCCAGATTGCCTGCGTCTCGTGCGACCAGGCTGGTGCGGAGGCGCTCGGCGAGCTGTTGGGTAGGGAGAGAAGCCAAGAGCTGTCGAACCCAGTCGGGAGCGGGATTGCCGGATCGCTGTCTGCGTCTCCGCCAAAGAAAAGCGCCTCGTTCGACGAAAGGGGGATGAGAGAGGCGTCTGCTGCTATAGGCGCGGCATTCGTCGACGGGAAGGGCTGCCACGGTGGCGCCGCGAGATCTGGAATCGGTTGCGACAGGTCGAGGGCGAGTGCTGCGGAGGTCGCGGGCGCCGAGTCGACAGTCTGACCGCTGACTGCCGTCTTGCCTGAAGCGACGACGAAGGTCGGCACGCCGTCCGGCGAGAGGAGCACGCTAGCCTGCCCCCATCTGTTCGCGGAGCGAAATGGAGATCAGCAAAGGCCTTCAAGGCTCGAGATTGTTTGCTCATTGCGTACCTGCCCGCTCCTGCTACAGTTTGTGCACTTGCGAGCTGTACGCCTGTCCATCTTCGGGCTGTTGTCGAGTCGCTCGAAGGTCGTCCGTTGTCGTTTGCGCCGAGTCCGCCAAAGCCGAGCAGAGCCCAGAGAACCCAGGACGAGCTAGTGCCCGGTCTTCGTCGCATAGCGACGGGTATGCCACACGAGCTGGTCCTTGTACTATTGGCTCAAGCGGCTGTGAAAGAGAAGAAGGGTGCGCAAGTTGAGTGATCGATCTCACCGCGCGGACGAGTGGCGCCGGCCGACTTCGAATCCGCAGCAATCTCAGCTCTTCGAACAGCTTACAACCTCTCTATGGGCTCGCGGTAACAGTCTGTATCACCTACCAACTCAAGCGTTTCAGATCCAAGCAAAGAGAACATCAAGCTACGCAGACTGAAAGGGGACCAAGAGAAAGCAAACTCAAGCGCCGGGAACTTGAACCGTCTCGACCTCCGACATGCACACGACCTGGGCGTCCCATGAATCCTGGACGTCCTTGACGCGCGCGTACGCCTCGCGGACGCCTTGCTCCGTAAAGTGGTGCTTGCGGATCGAGACGTGACGGTGCAAGTCGTGGCGGTGGCACTGCTTGAGGGCGTGGACCATGTCGGCGCTGTGCAGGTCGGGCGCGCCACGGATGACCAGCGAGCGGGCGACGATCTGGGCTGCGAACAGTACGACCAATTGCGCGGTCAGTCCATGGCACGCTCTGTCATTAGACACAGACGCGTTCAGGTCGAGCACGCACCGGGCGGGATCTGAAGGACCATGTCGCGCTCAATGTTGAGGAGCGTGATCTGGCCACCGTGGCGCATCGCATCGAGGAGGTACTCGAACCCGTTCTCGCGGCGCGGCATCTCGACGCAGATCAGGTGCTTGATCCCGCCGTGCGGGCGGAACTTGTCGAGCAACCCGCTGCCGAGGTTCCCGTGCATAAAGTCTTCGCGCGGCGCGTTGTAGTCGACGTGCGAGTGCGTCTCCGAGGTCGAGACGAGCAAGAGGCGGTTGTCCTTGTGGACTTCGGCGCGGAGGCTGTGATAAGCGAGACTCGCGAAGCCGCTGTGCGTACCAATTGAGCTCGGACGAGTTAGCGAGCCCTCTCGAAAGCTCGACAGGACGCGAGGTGCGGGACGACGCACCCTTGTCCGTAGACGCAGACGGCACCCTTGCCCTCAGCGAAGCCCTCCCTCTCGTTGCGGGCGACGAGAAGGCGGACGTCGTCCTCGAGCATGTTGTGGCAGTGGTGCTCGTGAACCTGGTGGGCGGCGAGGATCTTGGCACCGAACGTCGCCGTCACCATCGACTCGAAGACGGGCATGTCGGTCGGGATCGGGCAAGCGGCGTCGGCGTGAGCGCTCGCGTACTCGGCGCAACCTTGGTGGGTCGACGCAACGATGACGCGCTCGCCGACCTTCCACGTGTGCTTGTCTTCGACTTCTTCTTCCGTCTTGTCTTTGTCGCCGTCGGCCGAGCGTCCGAGGCTGAAGCGCGAGATGCGGCGGACGAGTTGCGAGATCGGACCTCCCGTCAAACCGCCGGTCCCTCCTCCTTCGCGGGCGCCGCTGCCGGTCTCGACAATCGTGCCGACAAAGGCCGTTCCGGGCGTGCGAGGATACTTGGCGTACGGGCGGAGCAACCCGAGTTCCGAGACGGCGTCGAGGTCCGACAGGACGCAAGCTTCGACCTTGACGGCGAGCTCTGCGCGGTTCGGACGAGCGCGGATAGGGCGTCAGCGGGCTCAACGTCGACCGGAGGGGCGGTGACGAGGACTCACTGTGCGGTCCGGGCTTCTTGTAGTCGACTTCGATGATCTCGAGCGGAGCGCCGGGAGCAGGGAAGACGGCCGCCTTGAAACGCGCAGGAACATCGGGGTGCTGGTGACCGAGCGTCATCTTGTCTCTGACAGTGTACTTGTGCGAGGTGTGCGAAGCAGAGAGACCCGAAGGGCGTGAGGAGAGGAGGGGAGAAGAGAGAAGGAGAGTGGCGATTCGCGGGAAGGGTCATCCTCGTCCCCGCATCACGAAGTCACGCGGTTCCCCTTTCCCGCGCTCGGACTAGCGCAATTCGCTCGACGTAGCCCCTTGCGAAGCCTGCAGAAGCATATCAGAGCGGTCCGGCCTGCCGTTCGAGCGTGTCAAAGATTGCGTAAAGCGGTCGGGGGCGACCTTCCCAACGCTGTCTTGTCGCGCAGTACGGGCCTGACGCCTGCCGAGAGAGTGAATGTAGAACACACTGGTCAATGCATCCCATATAGATGTGTATGTCACCTCAAAGGGACGCGACCGTCAAGACCGCCTCGCCTCCATAAACTTCTCAATCTCCTCCCGAATGACCTGCCCCGCGCCTTCGTCGACAAACCCAGTCCGCCTCGCTTCTTCCTTCGCGGCCCGCCCGAGCTCGTACGCCTCTTCGATGTGGAACTCCCACCGTCCCGCTTCGAAATCGGCGCGGTCGAGTTCGAGCGAGGTTCCGCGCGCTTGCATGAGCCGCTTGAGGCCGAACTCTTCGACAAAGAGCGGTCGCGGGACTGCAGGAGCATGGCAGTGGGTTAGCTGAGCAAAAGAGTAGCAGGAGCTCCTGGAAAACGAACCAAAGATGAAGGGCGTCCGGCAGGAAAGCGTCTCGGAGCAGGTCCCGTAGCCCTGCGCAAAGACACCCGCGCTCGTCAGCCCAGCAGTTCGGAGCAATTACGATGTAGCAGGCCGCGAGAACTCACAAGCTTGCCGAGGACGCAATCGGCGATCCACGTCAGGTCCGGGACATACACGTCCTTTTCGCTCGCAAAGAACCCGTACGGCAAGTCGTCGCGGATCGCATTTTCGCCGCCACTCAACCCGGTCACGATCGCGATCCAGCCCTTCGGGAGCAGACCAGCTTCCCGAAGCTCGTCGGAAGGAACGGCGAGCGAAGTAGCGCCGTTTGTGCCGTTGTACGAGCTCGAGCGGCGCAACGGCGAAGAGAGTCGAGACGGCGGGCGGGTTTTTGGCCTCGGAATCGCTTGCCCACCGAACGAGACGAGCAAGACTTTCGAGTCGAGCAAGAAATCGGGGACGCCCATCCCCGTCAGGATCGCGTTTCGGAACTCGGTCGAGTTGACTTCGGGCGACGGGGCCCTCACGATGAGCGGGACGTCGATGACGGGTCGGCCGGCGGCGGCGGACGGTATAGACTTGGTCGGCCGCGAGAGGAGAGCTTCGATCTCGGGAACGAACGCCGTCCGTTCCTCGTTGATCCACCGTCCGGCGGGGAGCGGAACATCGTTATCGAAAGCCGGAATGGGGATGACGCCGGGTAGTCGGAGGAGGAGCGACGCGCACGAATAGTCGGCGATAGTTTGTTGCACGAGCGGGTCGAGTTCTGTCGGGTCAATAGGCGGCTCGGGCGCTTCGGCACCCAGGATGGGCGGAAGGGCCGGATGAGACAAATAGCTGAAGCACGAGTCAAAGGTGAAGCTGCGCTTGTGCCTTCTCGTCAGCCTGGATCTCTGCATGCTCTAAGTAACTTTGCGTACTTGGAGATGATAATGCTGGGGATGTCGGCGGCGGAAGCGGCGGCACTGCGGGCGAGAGGGGAGCGCACGTGAGTAGGCCGGACAAGGGCAACAGGGCGGGATTTGCGGCAGCGCACCATCCGAGGAAGGTCGAGTCGCTCAAGACGGCGTCGATGCGCTCCTCGTGCAGCCAGACGACCTCCTCCTTGAGCGACTGGTCCCTCTGGCGCAAAAACGTGGTCAAGACGTCGCACGTCGCCCTCCGATCGACGTCGTACGCCTTTGGTTGAACCATCCCGGCGTCGACCATCTTTTTCCTGTATTGGGCATACTTGGGCAGTTCTGCGAGCGCCGGTCCCGGGTTGGCAACGTCTCGCGCGGTGGCTGGTAGCAAATCGGGTTCGAGGATGCTCGCGAACGGGATCTCGGGCGCGTTGGTGACGACAGTCACGTCGTGGCCGGCTTGCAAGAGCTCCAAGCTGACTGCCGAGACCCTCGTCGCATGCTATGGCGCGGTGTAGAGAGTGGGCGGTCAGCTTCCTTTTTGTTTCGACGGCAAGTGGGGCCTCGGAAACGACGACCAGCCGCCTACGCAGGGCCCCGGCGCGTAGCGAGCAGATCTTGACACGTACTCCAAAGCCATGACCGCTGACGTAGAAAGCGAAGCGCATCGGAGGAGCGCCGAGGCGGTGGGAAAAGGCAAGAGACTCGTCGGCACACGTTGACGACTTTGCGTCTCGGTCCTTCCCCATACACCAGCTCTTCAGACTGCTTACGACACCGTGTGTAGCAGTCGCAAAGTCGCTTTCACCGAGCCACACGCCTCCCCGTCCGCCGTCCTACGCGCCGCTCTCGCTCGCCAGCAGCTGAACGCTCGTCATCGCTTGCTGCTTCTCTCTCTCCAGCCTCGGCCACGAACGCCAGCTCTTCTGCTCGAGAGGCAATCTAGCCAGGTGCGTCGGCCACCCGCTGTGCGCGCAAGGTGGTCCGGAACTGATCAAGACGCGTGCCAGATGCAGACGCCGCCACGCTCGCCAGTGGACGATGACCGCTGCACCGACCAAAACGTCGCTCCTGTCGCTGCCCGACGAGCTCCTGGAGGACATTGTCGAGCGTGCCATCGGGTGGTTAACCAAGAGCCCGACCGCTCTGGCTTTGACCTGCCGTCGGCTGGGCCACCTGGTCCGCTCAAGGATCTTCCGCGACCTCATGCACGGTGGCGATAAAGAGTGGGATAGCTGGCTGCTCATACAGCAAGCATTCCGAGTCAATCCCACTGCTCGCAGCTTGGTCAGGCAGCTTGCGTACAGTCGGCGGTGCAGGGAGAAAGAAGAAGGTGAAGATGGACACGAATGCGTGGTATATCTCGGCGATCCCGAGTTGCCCTTCCTGTTCTATCTCTTTCCCTCCGTCACATCCTTCACACTGCAGAGCGCTGAGTCGGAGCAGTTCGCCGCGCTGCTCACCGGACCTATTTCGCCGAGCGATCACAAGCTGCGCCACCTGAGCCTCAACTATAAAGGAATAAACGACGAGATCAACCGCTTGACAATGCCACCGGGCTGGTGGAATGCGCTGCTGCGCTTCACGGGGCTCGAAAGTCTCGATATCGCGACCGAGCCAGGTTATGAAGATTGCGAAAACGTGACGTTCGACACTTCCACATCGCTCCCTCTCGAAGGAGTACGCAAACTCGAGATCAGCGCAGCGATGTTTCCAACCGATGGCCTTCCGCTATCCGCTCTTCTGCCCAATCTCGAGGTACTGAAGGTCTTGGTCTTTTCTCCTAAAAACGAGGCGGAGAAATTCGCTCGGCTCGTCCGAACGGCGCCCTCCAGCCTGATGGAGCTGCAGATCGTCGTATATTTTGAGTCCCCATCCATCGACGACATCATGACCGTCCTAGCCGACCGCCCAACTCTGCGCCACCTGAGCTTGCCGATGGGCGCCTTTGAAGCCGAGCGCGCTCTTCGCTACCTCCTGTCTTCAGGCCTCCGCTCTTTCACTTTCGAGGGTTCACGTCCGCTCAGTGACGACCTCCTCCTCAGCTCGTCGCAGGCACGGCGCGTATGAAGAGCCTGGCAGTGGTCAGAATCGACTTTTTCGGCCCTCTGTCGCGGAGTTATACGCGGTACCGGCTCGAAAACAAGCTGGTCTCGGCCACTCCGACAACCTTACGAGCTCTTCTCAGCGAAGGGAAAGCCGACCTCGGGCCTGAGTGGCCCGAAAAGTTGACTTTGGCCGGATTGCGCCTTTTCGTCGCGGAGGCGAATTCTCACGGCATCCGTGTCGGCGGTTGGGCGGTCAAGAGCCTCGATTGGGACGCGCTATTCGACGACGAAGTCGAGCGATACCTCGTCCTCCGCGCCGTCGAGAAGGGCGACCGGTCGCTCATCGACGAGTACTTTGGCCGCGACAAGGCCGACGAGGCGATCGAGCGGCACTCGTGGAGGTTCGCGAGCGCGTCGGTGGCGGACACGACGTCGTGAAGGGAGGCGGAGAGCATACGCGCATGCGAGGCGCAGGGCGGTGGACTGTACATGACCAGCTTGGAGCGCTTGATTCCGCCTGCAGTGACTTTGTCTCTTTCCCTTGTCTTGACTGGCATCGCCAGCTTCTCTTTCCTTCATTCAGAGCGACCGAGGACTTGAAGTGAGCCGATGATTTCAGCAACGCCATAACACGCTGTGCGCCGGCCCCGGAAGCACTCGAGGATGCCAAACTGACCCACGGCGAGCGAGCGATACCTCCACTATCGCATCTCCTGCTCTCTCCGGGTAAGCAATGGGAAGAAAGACTCGTGCCTTATTACTGTTACTGAATCTCGAGGATGAGGGGCTGTTTCTAGAGTACCCGTTCCCGCCGCAGTGTCGAAAGAGGGTGCGCGCCCTTCTTTTACACCCACTTCTTGTCTCCCTTGAGCTCGTCGACCTTCTGCTCAGCCTTCTTCTCGGCGTGAGACGCGGCTCCGACCACCTTGTCCTTGACTTCCTCTGCCTTGTCCTGCGCCTTGTGGGCGACTGCGGCCGCCTTGGACTTGGCCTGGTCGAACGCGCCCTTGGCTTGCTGGACGACCGAGTTGGTCGTGGTACCCGCTGCCGGAGTCGAGGCGGGGACTTGGGGGCCCGGTCGGACGGCCGAGGACTGGGAGGGCGAGACGGCGGCGAACGGAGACGAGAGCTGGAACGGCGAGGCCTGCAAAAGGGGCCAAAGGGGTAGTAGATCTTCAAGTCAGCTGGCGAGTCTCCAAGGCCGATCTCGACCATTCCGTTTGCACTGTAGCAGCGGCAAGGATGGCAAGAAGCAGCAGAGCGCCGATCGACGCAACTGACCTTTTCTTGACCCTGGACCTTGAACCCGGGGACGGCGGCGGGGTTGAACACCCGTTCGCAGTCGGCGTAGCCCTGACCGATACCGAAACCGAGACCGAGGAAAACGGGCCACGGGCGACCTGCGAAACCGCGTAGGGGCGGAGTCAGTGCGTGGTTGTTGGCCGGTTGCCCGGCCCAGATGGAGCATCGAGCAGGGCAGGAGAGCCCGCCCGCCCACTTCGGCGCAGGGAGTCCGCTCGCGCGCCTGACCCATACTCTGAGCTCAAGAGGCCGACTGTGTGCGGCTCGACTCACGGCGGAAGAGGATTGCGCTGGTGACGATACCGACGGCGAGACCGGTTCCTGCCTTGACGAGGGCGTTCGACAGGCACAGGTCCGTCTGCGCCCGCGTGCAGCGTAGGTCATCACGGTACGCAGTGAGTGATCGCGGCGGGCGTAGATTCGACGGGGGCGAGGTGTCGAGGTGATCGGGTTCATCGGCGAGTCGAGTCGTCCGAGTCGGGTCGGCGTCGATGCGACATTGGGCGGTACAAGAGTATGCGGGGGAGGTCTCTCGTCAGTGCAGTGTTCTCGTGCAAGTCACGTCAACCTGCCTGGCTGCGTAAGTCGGCGAGAATGGCCGTGGTTTGGTGGGGAGGCCAGAGTGCGTCACTTTCGACGACGGGCGACGGTGAGACTGACCTTTGCGCTGAGGATATCCTCGGAGCGGACTTGTTGAGGAGACGAAGGAGTAGCGGGTGCAGACATGAGTGGCAGGGGAACGAGCGCTATAGAGAAAGAGAAGGGAGGAACGGCACTCCGACTCGCGACTCGGCAGCGGGACAGCTTTGAGAGACGACCAATTCGCTCGCTATCTCACACGCCTTGACGAGACTCAGATGGCCAGACCAGCTCCACCGACAGAGACGATCCGCCCTCGGCCGCCGTTCGCTCACCAAGACGGACTCCAATCGTTCCTCGCCGGCGCTCTCGCGCGCTTCTTCAGCCCAGATCCAGTAAACCAGCTCGAACCCGTTCCAGTCGAACCGCCCAGCAAACAGAAACAACCACCGAGGCGATTCCGAAAGAGGGGCAAAAGGACCAAGGGCAGAGACCGAGCCAGTGCGGCCGAGGTCGGCCCGCAGCACAAAGTCGAAGAGGACCCGCTCGTCGACTCGTTCCAGTCCCTTTCCCTCGCCGGTTCTTCTGCCACGACTCCTCCACGCACTCTCGACTGGTCAGAAGATGTCGAAAATCGATTGAACGGCTCGACGTCCGAGACGATGAGCTTGATCAGCCAAGAGGACGCCGTCTCGTACGCCAGCTCTGTCGTCCTCGCGACCCTATCCTCGGACGCAGGACAAGTCGTCCCGTTCGACCAGCGAACATCAGCCGAAAAGCTCGCGTTCTACCAGTCCCTCATCTTGCAGTTCGGTGAGGAGAAGCGACTTCCCCTTGCAATGGGCCCTTTTTGCATCTTTCCAGCGTCCCCATGTTGACGGGACACATCTCGTACCCGCTGCAGATCTGACTCCGCAAGACGCACTCCCGAGCTCGCTCTCCAAATGCAAAGAGTTGCTCCGCACTTTGCACGTGGCCGTCGGGGAGTACCTCGCCGTCATCGAACGAGGTGGCGTCGTCTCGGAAGAGGTCGAACAGGTCAGTTTGCCTCGCAGCGAGACGAGAGTGACGTGAGAGCGCTAACACGGCAAGCTCGATAGTACCGCGGCGTGAACGAGTTGCGGAAAGCCCTCGGAGGCAAGAAGAATCGAAAGTGCGTCGTACGCAGTCGGAACGCACACCGTCCCCATTAGCGTACTGACGCCAGACTCTACCACGTAGACGCGTGCCTCGAGCTATCCTGAAGTCGCAGCTCTTGACCGTGTTCATGATCCACTTGTACAACTTTAGATGAAACGAAGTTCAGGTGCTTCTTCCCGAGCTCGGCCGTGCCGTTCCACCTCGTGTGCGCACGCGAACCAACTGCGCGGCGGCGCCCGCCGGAGTGTCTGCCGGCGAATCTCGCGCAGCTCCGACACATTCCTGACCCCAGCTTTCAGGCTCACCACGATCGGTCGAGAGATAACCAGAGACTCGGTCTCCCCAAGCACCCCCTAGGAAACGCAGTATTCTCTCTCCCGAGCAAATTGGCACCCGCAGGAAGGAACGGAAAAGTATGACTTGCGAGATGGAGGTGTAGAAACAACAGCAAAACCCCTGGCGCCCGATTGCGACGTCCAGCCAAGTCAAGTACAGATGGAAACATATGCGCACAGCAAAAGAAGCACAGGGAGAACGTTTCGGGCGGGAGGGCGAGCAGGCGGATCAGGCCGCAGCGACGGCTACGGCTGCCTTGGCGAGTCCAGTTCCAGACGCTTCGAACCCTTGGTTCGCCTTGATCGTCTCCTCCGAGATGGCGTACGTCTGCAGCTTCTTCTTCGCCATCGCGGCTTCAAAGTTTCGCTGCATCGCCTGGGCGATAAACTCGCCTCCAGTCTGTAGCACGGACGGTCGAGCGAGGTCAGTTCCTCCCTCTCCGAGCTGGTGTTCTCTGGAAGAGCTTGGGGTGCTCACGATCTTGGGGTAGGCCTTGTTCGGACCTTGAATGACGGCGTCGCGCGTCGCTTGGTTGAAGAAACCGATCGAGTACCGCGGGCCCTTGTATTCGCCCTCGCGAGGGCAGCGGACGCGGTGGAAAGTACTGCAGAAGCAGCGGAAGATCAGTTTGCATGCCCTTTCGAGCCGCGGAAACAACACTCGCGACGACGCACCTCTTGAGACGGTCGTCGGACCACCGCATGAGCTGGTCGCCGACATTGATGACGATCGCGCCCCGCTCGACCTTGATCGGCGTCCACTCGTCGCCGTACCCAAACTCGGTCGAGAGTTTCCTCCCCGGGCACAACTCGAGTCCGTCTTGACCTTCGCGCTGGAACAGCAACGTGAGGACGTCAAAGTCGGCGTGGGCGCCGGCGCGGAAGTAGTCGGGGCCGAAATCCTTGTCGGAGCAGTCGTGGTACTTGAGCATCCGGAGGGTCGACATCGAGTCGGAGCAGTCGGGCTGGATGGGGACAGTTCCCTTCGTGAAGGTGTCGGTGGGCTGTCGAGGCATGCTGTCAGCTTTGAAGAACCCCAACTTCCGTCCCTGACCGAAGGGAAACTCACGAGACCGACTCCCTCGGCGAGCAGTTCCATGACTTTGAGCGACAACTCCCTCACTTCACTCTTGAACGCCTCGGCCCCCTTCCTGAAGCCGCGGCAGTCCTCCTCGGCAGGCCAGCACCGCTCGGCTTCATCGTCGAGGCGGAAGCCGATTTGGTACGACTCTTTCGGGTCCGGGTACCCGGTCGAGGGTCGGACTTGCGACTGGTATTCGAAGCCCATGTTCTTGGCGGACCAGCTGTGAGCAGTAATGAGGAGGAGACAGGTCAGCTCCGGTCAGGGAGCAGCCGAAAAACAACCTCCTGTCCGGCAAAGCCACTCACGGCGTCTTCTGCTTGATGTCCATCGGCAAGTCAAAGAACCTCTCCGCAAGTGCGAACGCCGCATCGACATGCTCGAGCGGGATCGGGTGGTCGACGAGCGTGCTATCGAGCAGAACCAAGAAAGGCTTATCAGCGCTCCGAAAAGCGTTTTTCGAGTCCGCTCCTCGAGCACTCACAAGAACCCAATGTTGGACGCGGCGTCAATCAACTGCTCTTTGATCTCTTCGCGACGGGCGTCAAAGTCGCGCAGGGAGATCTGAGGGACGACGGCCGGCGAAGGCGGGGCGGTAACGTCGACGGAGGGCATCTTTCTTTTCTCGCGGTCGGATTGGCGTTCGTTGGAAGGCGGAGGCAAACTTGTGGAGTATGAGGGAGAGACGAGAGAGAGAGAAGAGCGGACTGTGCAAGGTGGTCATCGACAGGCTGAGGCCTCGATTGATAGCGTCGGGATTTGTCGAGCCCGGTCTGGATCGCAATTCGGCCGACTTGGAACTGGCGCACTCCGCCGAGCGGGGTAGAGATATGCTTCCGCCCGCCTTCCCTGTGCCGCGGCGAACTGCTGCCCATCCGTGCGAGATGGGCATCGCGCAGTAGGCCATGTCGGATACGCCGATAAGTCTCGCCAGGTCGGCCGAGCAGGTTGAGCGGAGAAGGCGGCCCTCCGCATTCCCGCTGCGATCCCTCGTACCCGGTGGCTCAGAACGGTAGTGGAGGGTCGGACAGGAAGGCCTGCATGCGTCAGACGGAATAAAAGTCAACGAAAGGAAGCGCTGACACGAGGAAGAATCCGCAGCCAAACGCACGAGTACTTCTTCCAGCAGAGCGGCGTCTGCCTGGCCTTCGGAGGCTCGGACGCGCGCACGGTGCAGCACGAGCATGGCTTCGTTCGAGATGGATCGGAAGAGGGAGAACTGCGAGTCGGCATGGATCGGTTTCTGTGCCGGAGCAATCATGGTATATCAGTGGCGCACGTAGAACGACGCTGAAAACCGAATACAGCAGGGGAAGCGCTCCCGCACCTCTTCTTTGAGAGCGTAGCACGTGATATAGTCCGCCTCGCATCGAGAAGCGCCCCCAGGTTCGCCGGCCACCCACCGGAGGGCCACCCTGGCTCGCAAGACGCCTCGGAGCGTCAATTGCAGTTCGGTCGGTCGGCCGGCTCGCCTCTGGGTGACGACGACTTTGACGCGCTTGTGTGCCTTGTTCCAGCGTTCGAGAAGCCCCTCGAGTTCCTCTGACGTGGTCGGGACGGCGTGGACCGGCTTGTACGGTTCGCTCGCTCGAAGTTGGGCCGTCGTCCCTCCCGCCGCGAGGATCTCGCCGACTCGAGTCCACGTCGGTTTATTCTCGTCTGCGACTTGTTTCTTGCGCGGTTCACCGTCGTCGTTTGCTGCGACGGGGCGGACGACAATGTCGGTTCGGTCTCGTTGTTCGCTCTGGTCAGTTTCGGCCAAGATGACCTCGACTGCTTCGAGTTGGTCGGCGAGGACTCTGATCGCGGCGTGACATTCCGTCGAGGCGGTCCTGTACGCCGCTGCTCTGTCGGCTGCACTCTGGGGCACGAGGGGGAGCGGCGAGTCTGGGAGGACCGTCTTGACGAGGGCGGGCAACGACGACCGCGTCCGACTGACGGTCGCGAGGATCGCTTCGAGGGCGGCGAGTTTCTGCTGTGGGGTCGTTGCAGGCTGGGCCATCTTTGACGTGGGAAGCGTGCGCGAACGAGGTGGGGAGGAGCTGTCCCGCTCGGCGACACCGTGAACGCAGGGGTGCAGGCGGTCAACGGTCTCACAGAGAACTTTTTCGAGAGGTCGCTTCGACGCCAAGGTGTCAAGCGGATCAGTGCGAGAAAGTGTGAGCAAGTGAAAGCGACGACTCTTGCGCTCACAGCAGAGCTGGTTGTCCTCTGGTTCCCGCTCTCTCCGACGGCTCTGACGAGAATCATGTCGATGCTACCGAATCCACTGCGACCGGACCAGCTCCCCAAGGCTCAGTTCCGCTGCGTCATCCCGTGCGGGTTCGGCGTCGACTTGTTCCCGCTCGTCGAACCGACCACGCCGCTCGCTTCAGACGACGACGACGCGCCGCCAGCCCAGTCCACCTCGGCAGCACAGGCTAGAGGCAAGGGACACCATGCCCAGACAAAGCCGCTCCTGCCCGTCGCAGGCAAGAAAATGATCGACTGGGTCCTCGAAAGGGTCGAACAGGCAGGCGTCTACGGTATGGACCACCAATCCTCTGTCTGTCATGCACACACAGCCGCTGACACGCGAACCCGTAGAGATCCTCGTCCTCGCACCCGAATCGATCGCGAAACCCGTCGGACACCACCTCCGCGCCCGTCGCCAAGCCGCCTCGGCCAACGCCAGCTCGTCGTCCGCCTTGCACCCGTCCGCCAAAGTCGAACTCGAAGAAGTGCCAGAAGAGATCGCGACCAAGAACGTCGTCCGCGTCCTCATGTGGGCCGTCGAAAAGGGCCTCGTCTCGGTACGGTGCCGCTCGTCCTGCTCTGCTCTGCAAATAACCTCAGCGAGCGCTGACACGACCCGGACGCCACGCAGACCGACTTTATTCTCCTGCCGTGTGACCTCCTCTTGTCGCCCGCGAACATGCAGACGCCGTCCATCTCGCTCGCGGCTCTGCTCGACCGCCACCGCTCCGACGACAACTTCCTCACGACCCTCTTTTCGGAGCGCGCAGCCGGAAGCGTCGTCGAAGCGCGCAAGGATGGTGAGCATGGAGACCGAAGAGGCAACGAGTCGGAACTGACCAAAGCTCTGCCTCGCCAGGACCGCCCGAGATCCTGACAATCTACGACCGCAAGAGCTCGACGCTCCTCGACTTTCGCGAGATGGACGACTATGACGATGACGAAGTTCCTTTACGAACCTCGCTCCTGTCCAAGTCTGTTCGGTCTTTGCTCAGCTTTCCGGGCTCGAGTCAAGATCTGACTGTCCCTTTTCCGGTGGCGCAGATTCCCTTCTCCAACCTTGACGACCTCGCTCCTCCCGACTCAGCTCTACATCTACTCCTCCCTGGTTCTCCCGATCCTTGCGTCACCAGTATACGCCCGCCGGTTGCGCCACATCGAAGACTTGCAAACCCTCGCCGGCTGGCTCGCGCGTCAATCCTGGCGGCATCAGCATTCGCCCTCGTTGCCTCTCCGCTCCTCCTCCTCACAAAACGTCTCGTCTGCCATCGGGAAAGAAGAACCGCTCGCGATGGGACGGAGTACGACTCAACGACCTGCCGGGATCGCGAGCCGGTTCGGGTTGGGAGCCGACCGCGCGATCGCGCTCGAGTCTCCTGGGTTTTCGGGGACCGGGCCCGCTTCGGCGTTCGCGACGGGGGCCAACACGCCCGCGCTCGTCTCGCGCGCCTCGTTCAGCGCCGGCCTGGCGAGTACGATCGGGCCGGGCGGTGGGGGCGGGTCAGGAGGTGGAGGCGTCGGAGCGGGAGGCAAGGACGGAAAGTTGCTGGATGCGGAAGGGGCGATGAGCGTCCTGAGTGGCAAGGGAGGGAAGAAGGCGCGGGCGGGCGCGGGAGGCTGCAAGGTCGTCGTATGGAGGCAGGCGGACGGGTTCGCCGCGAGGGGGAACACGGTCGCCGGCTTTGTCGAGATCAACCGAGCGGTGCGTTGGCCGGAGCGGTCTCCATTCGGTGCTCGCATGTTTGCAGTCCTCACAGGGCGCACGTGCTGATTGACACGCACACGTGCCTCCGACGTACAGGCGCTCAAGTTGCTGCCGGCGAGTCCGGCGCCGACCAACACGCCTTCCGGCGTCTGGATCTCGCCCGACTCGCACCTGCACTTGTCGGTGTACCCGAACCTCGGCGAGAAGGTCGCGATGAAGCGGTGCATCGTCGGCAAGAACACGCGCGTCGGCAAAGGGTCAAAGTTGACCAACTGTGTCGTGATGGAAGGGGTCGTCATTGGCGAAAAGTGAGCCGCCGCGAGGGCGTCCCTTTGCTTCCATGTTGTCGAGGAATTGACCCTTGCGCGCCCTATGTCACTTCAACTTGCGCGCAGCGTCAAACTCGACAATTGTGTCGTGTCGAATGGCGTCCAGGTCCGGGATCGCGCGAGCCTCAAGGATTGCGAGATTGGCCGCGACGTGATTGTCGACTTTGACTGTGCGTCTCTCCTTCCCCATCTCTCGCGCGGGAAGTCCGACAGCTGATTGAGATGCACGTGCAGCGCAAGTCAAGGGCGAGCAGATGGTCGTCGAAGATGATTGAGACGGATCCGAAGGTTATAGAGCGGACGGGTTTGATTCCGGAATAGAAGCTTTTTTTGCGCCCAATACAGACTCGTCTGTATTCCACCATTTCGAGGTTTCAGCTGATTGAGGGTTTTCGCTTTCGACTGTACGCACCACACGTCGACCATGGCGCGCGGCAAGAGCTACACCACCGGTACCGCTCAGCCTGGTATTGCGAGTCAGAGTCGCTTCGCAGCCTGTGAGTCCCTAGAGCCGCGCACTTGTCGTTTCAACTCGGTCTCAGGAAAGCCGTCGCCGTCATCGATTCGACGAGGTCGTGACACGGGCTCAGCCGACTCGCGGGACAGGCCGAGGTGGTCCATATGCTCAGATGACGAGCCTGTGACACAAGTCGGTGCTGTCAAGAGGTCGACGAGTGGTGCTATCGAGGGCTCGACCCAGTCTCTTGGCCAGGCAGGGAGAACCTGCCCTCGACTGCACGCGATCTCACCGCATACCCGATGAGCAGTATCCGCAGTACACACGCTGACTGTTGAAAGTGTGGACCCTGCAGTGCAAATGGACGTCGGCGACTTGAGCGACGACGACTCGACTCGGCTGCCCGCTCCCGCGACAAACTCGCACCTCTCGCCCGCCGCAGCCGGCCTCGCTTCCCCTTCGAAAAAGGCCATGCAGCGCCAACGTCAGAAACTCCGCAAAAAGGCTTCGAACCTCGCGCTCGGCGGCGAGAGCGGGTCGGGCGCCAACACCGACTCGGACGTTGCCGCCGTCAGGCCGTCGCAGGAAGGCGCGGTCCCGCCCCCGGCGGCCTTTGCTGCTGCGAGTCTCGGAGGAGCATCGAAGCAGAATGGTCATACCGAGGTGGACCACTCTGCGCACGTCGAACCCGACAAATCTTTCGCCGACGCTGTCAAGGAGGACCTCGACGAGGCGCCTCAACAGCCACAGCAGCAGCAGCAGCAGCAGCAGCAGCAGCAGCAGCGGAGTGAGCCGGCGGTCGCAGCTCCGGCTTCTGTCACGAGTGAGGAAGGAGACTCGGGCAACGAGTACGACGACGACGACGACGATTCGGACGAGGAGGACGCGACGGCACCGACTTCACCAGAGTCGACGGGTCCCGCAAGCCGCTCGTCCGAGCAAAAGACGGCAGCGCAACCTTCTCAACAACAGCAGCAGCAACATCAGAGCGAGCAGCAGCAAGGTCCAAAGGGCGCCTACACCGGCGCCGACCACGACCCGAACAAAAAGATCAAGGCCATCATCCAGCGGACCGTCTGGGGTCTCGTCATGGCCGTCGGCGCAATCGGGCTCGTCTGCATGGGTCACGTCTACGTGATCGCGCTCGTCTTCATCATTCAGGCTGTCGTCTTCAAAGAGTTGACGTCGCTGTTCGACGCGGGCTACGCCGGCGCACACACGCACGATGAGACCAAGGCGGTCCGGACACCCGAGCGCGAAGCGAGGCGTCAGGGTCGCAAGGAGGAGCGCGAGCGGTGGAGCCGCAAGATGGCCTGGTTCGTCTGGTCCCGCAAACAATTGCGCGGTTGTTTCATGCGCTGATGCAAGAATGTCACCCGCAGGTACTTCTTCGCTGTCGCCAACTACTACCTCTACGGCGAATCTTTGATCTACTACTTCAAGCACATCCTCACCCTCCAAGCGTCATTCCTCCCGACTGCGTACACCTTTGCCCAGCACCACCGCCTGATCTCGTTCGGTCTCTACACGATCGGTGCGCTTCCTCTCGCCGTCTGTTCATTGTGACTGGGAGTTGACCACGTCTCCGACGGGCTCGCAGGCTTCGTCAGCTTTGTCGCGACCTTGAACCGTGCGAGCCTGCGCCGTCAGTTCAGCCTGTTCGGCTGGATCCACATGTCGCTCCTCCTCATCGTCGTCTCGAGTCACTTCATCGTCAACAACATCCTCGAGGTTCGCTTTGTGTGTTGACCGATGTCGTGGGCAGTAAATTGACGTCGCCATGTTGCAGGGCATGATCTGGTTCTGGGTGCCCGTATCGCTGGTCATCATCAACGACGTCGCCGCCTACGTTTGTGGTATGCTCTTCGGACGCCATCAGCTCATCAAGCTGAGCCCGAAAAAGACCGTCGAGGGCTTTGTCGGCGCGCTCGTCGTCACGATGATCTTTGCCTACTTCGTGCGTTCCCGGCTCGGCGGGCTCTCTCCTTCGCGTACGTATGCAAGCACGCTGACCTCTCGGGCTGCCGCAGTGGGGCACCTTCTTCATGCGCTTCAACTACATGATCTGCCCGGTCCAGGACCTGTCGACGAGCGTGTTCAGCAACATCCGCTGCCAGCCGAACCACGTCTTCGAATGGCACAACTTCCCGATCCCGGCTTCGCTGACTGCTCTTCTCGAGCCGATCGTGAGTCCTCTTTGGCCCTGTGGCGCCAATGAAGTACCTGAAATTGACCTGCTCCCCGCCGCAGACCCGCAAGCACATCACCTCGATCCCGTACGCGCCGTTCCAGCTCCACTCGATCGTCCTCGCCGCGTTCGCGTCCCTCGTCGCTCCGTTCGGCGGCTTCTTCGCCTCGGGCTTCAAGCGCGCCGCCGGCATCAAGGACTTTGGCAACAGTCTCCCCGGTCACGGCGGTTTCCTCGACCGCATGGACTGCCAGTTCCTCATGGGCCTCTTCACGTTCGTCTACCACTCGTCGCTCGTCCGCGAGATCCACGCGTCGCCGTCCTCGATCCTTTCGGCGTTCGCGACCCTGTCGCCAGACCAGCAGCGCCAGGTCCTCGAGTTGCTCCAGAACGTCGTCGAGCACAAGGCGATTCGCTCGGCCTGAGTCGGGCGACCGCCGCGAACTCAAACAACCGCCCTCTCCTCTCTCCATCCCGTCTCCAGAATATATAGTCGCGCTCCTATTCCGCATCGTCGAAAAGTCGTCGTAGCTTTTTCTCCGCATACCCTCCCACTGCACTTTCTGTCTGCTTACTCGTCAAATGGCCATGTGCGTGTCATCCTTGCCGCAAGGCCTTCGAGGGAACTCCGGAGAGAGCGTTGGCTGCAGCTGGTGGCTGCGGATTGGATCGGACCCGGAACGCACACGCCTCGCGACAAGCGGTTCCGGTGCGTCCCCGCATCGAGAGCCAATTCGATAATTAGCGTACATTTGCTGTCAATGCACACGCTAATGAAACCAATCGTGCGTCGCGGACGGCCGTGCGCGCGCCGACTTGTATGTAGCGGGCCGGTACCGCGTCCGATGCAGCTTGTGTGGATATCGAGGGAGCGCGAGCACAATTACGCTCGCGCCGCGACTTCGCGACGTCGGGCGACATCGCGAGCATCGAGCTCATACCATTGATATATGGGCCGAGCGACCTCTCAGTCAAGAAGAACGCAAGGCAAGGATGGAATGCATAATACCTTCTTTGATGATAGGCGGACAATATGCAAAAGAGGGAGAGAGAGTGCGGCTGAAGCGCATGCAAGGTACGGCGAGAGAGGCAACACAACAGGAGGGAGAGACCGCGACTCATGGGCCATATAAGGCTGTCGAGCGGGCATGACATGGTATGTACGGGAGGGAAGGAAATGTGAACAGCGAGCGGCGATGCGATGCGAGAGACCGTGGGAAAAAGAGAGGGCCGGAGCGAGTGCGGCAGCATGGACGAGCTCAACTCGTCGCGCGCCGCCCCGTCGTCGACGCAAGCCAAGGGTGACGGCGCATCTGCGCGACTGTGATGCGCTTCGAGCTGTCGACCTGGAGGCAGCACAGCATGAGGTGCTCGACCTCGAAGCTGAGCGGGACCCGGGGACGTGACAGGCGGCCCTCCTTCGCGGCTTCGGCGTCCGCGAATGGGCATTCGCCCGTCAAGAGGATCGAAAGGAGGACGCCGAGGGACCAGACTTCGGCGGGAGGACCTTGATAAGCCTCGCCGCGGAGGATCTCGGCCGCTGCGAAGGACGTCGTGCCGAAGAACCGGTGGTACAGGGGTGCCGGCTGCCGGGGGTCGAAGATGACGGCCGAGCCAAAGTCGATGAGCTTGACGCGGAAGTCGGCGTCGCAGACGACGTTCTCGTCCTTGATGTCGCGGTGGCAGATGCCCATCTGCTGCAGCGCGTAGACGATCTCGACGATCTGCGCAAAGATGTACTTCGCCGTCCGTTCGTCGAAGCGGTTGTGAGCTTCAACGCACTCGAAGAGATCGGTTGAGCGACGGCGCTCCATCGGAGCGGGGCGGGGCGGGGCGAGGAAAGCCGAACCGGAAGAAGGAGAGACTGGACTCGGCAGCGCGACGTCGAACATTGTCGGCGACGACAGCGGCGAACTCGTCAACTCTGACCGGGGCCACGCGGACGTCAATATTGGCGACATCGCGGCAGAAGTGGGCGAGGCTGGATGACCAAAGGCCGCCTGCTCTCGCTCCGACTGATCCCACGGCGTCCCGTGATGTTCCATGACCTGCCCGGTATAGCCATGTCAGCAAGAAGATCCCCCATGAAGGAGCTGCAGACAACTCACGAGGTAGAAGTACTTCTGGTCCTCAAAGAGGTCGATGAAGGCGACGACGCCATCGTGCCGAACGCTTCGGAGAACGAACGCTTCCATCGGGACGAGTTTGGGTCCCGGTGCCTGCGTCAGACCGGGCGTCTCCCCCCAAGAGCGACTCTTGACCCAGCCGTGGCTCGGGATCTTGGCGCGCTCGATGAACTTGACGGCGACGCTGAGATTGTCGTGGTTCCGCTCGGCGCGAACGACAAAGCCGAAGCCGCCGGCGCCGAGCTCTTCGCAGAGAGAGTACGTCGACGCAAAGAGAGGATGTAACGAGTGGTCTGCCAAGGCGCGCCCCGAGATGGTTGCGGGCGTGGCTTTTGGTGCGGGCGGAAGAGGGCACGGAGAGGAAAGCGGTCCCGGGCGAAGGGGTATCGTGTGGGGATACGGCGGCGTCAGAGGCGGCGTCATGGGTATTTTCGGCGAGTTGAAGAAAGGGCCGAGCGGCTTCGACATGGCTAGAGAGCCGAGCGCTTGAGACGAGCCCGTCGAGAGGCGCAGCGGATTCACAACGGTCCGGACGTCCGACGTTTCCATGATTGGCAGCACGCGCGAGGCTTGAGGTGGTGTGACGAAGGCGCGACTCATTTCGACGTCGGACATACCGCCGCTAACAGGGAAAGTGGCGCTCTTCGGAGTGGCCGGCTCGTGTGCAGGGGACGCCTTAGTCATGAGACTCGAGGTGGCCGCTTGCGGCGTGACAAGGAGAGGTGCTGAACGAGTCGACTTGTCGAGGCGAGCTTGCGAGAAGCTGGGCGGGACAAAGGCGGCGTGTGGGAGGGTAGCGATGCAGGCGTCCATGCCGATCTGCTGATAAACAACTGTGTCAGGCGCATCTTCGTGACTCTCTAGCAGGCATCTAGTCACTCACGTTAGACTGCGAGTAATAAAACGGGACCGGAGGGACTGCTTTCGGGCCGACGATTCAGTCGCTCCACTTGCCGGTGCTTTCGTTCTTTGTCAGCTCGCGCTTCGGGAGCTGTAGCAAGGAGAGAGTGTCCGTCAGTCAGGGTTGAAGAAAGACTGACTAGGGCGAGGGAAGAACCCACAATTGGACCGCAGCGCTCTGCAATGTTATCGATGGTCGTTCGGGAACGAGTGGCCGATTCGCTTCGCGCAGCAAGATAGGATGCCGCTGGAGAAAAGGCAAAGCGTTCGCGCAAGGTCAGCCGCGACGTCGATGCCAAGTAGCGCTTGAATTGCGTCGTCTCCGACGACGCCGGGCAGCAATGGCAAATGGTCCCGGGACAGGTTCGTCTTCCCCGGCCCAGCCTGCGGATTCGCACTCGAACGGCGAACGTCGTGGCTAGATCCGAGGCTGCACGTCGACGAGCGGACCCGTGAATGAGCGAGACGGCCGCGCTCAGGGTCTCGATCGCCGAAAGGCCCTTTGTTGAAGGGCTGCAGCCCGCACTCCGGTCCGAATTGCGCATGAATGGGTCCGTGCGCCTCTGTCGCCGTACTCCCGGACTCGACGCTCGGGGGAAAGTAGAGACTCACGAAATGAGAGTGCTGGCTGCGCGTCTCTGTGGTTAGAGGGAGAAGGAACGAAGGCTGCTGAACCCGCGCAGGTGGGGAGCCAGAGGCGGGGAGTGGGCAAAAGTCGCCGGGTCGGAGGAACGTCTGCCTGAAACGCTCGGGCGTGGCCTGCAGTGAGAAAGACTGCCTGTAAGCCTTGAGCGATGGTAGACCAGACCAGCCTGCGACGCGTTCCAAAGTTGAAAAGAGCGCGTACTCGTGTAGATTCGATGGCCGTGAGATTGTCGACTTTTTTTCGCGGGGTCCCTCGATTGCGACCACCGGGTCCGTCGCAGAGACGATGAAAGCTGACGAACACCGAAGATCTGCAGTACGCCACAGCTCTGGGAAGGTCCGTCGGCGTGCTGTCCCAAGCGATATTAACAGCGGCAGGGTCAAGAGAGGGCTGCGACGAGGCAAGGTGCGACTTTGCGCCCTCCGGCCTCCCACGGAAGGGTTCCGACCGGCAATCTGGACGCTCACTTTATCGCTCGAAAGTTCACTTCGAAGCTTGAAGGTGCGGCCCTCGTCTTCTCGGCGTGGTCTAGAGGCACAACAAGATTGCTCTCCAACGGTCACCCGCCCTTGCAAGTTGTCCCCGCCGTATACCCGTCCCGCTGTCAGTGTGCGCATCACAGGCATTCCTATCGGGAGCATGCGGTCGTTCATTTTGCGTCGATCAGGGGACCGGCAAGGCACGCAGCTCTTGCGAATTTTGGACGTTCTCGCGCGCGTTCGGTCACTTCGCCGGAACATTCGCGGCTGCAGCTGCTGTCGATCACCTCCGGCGCGTCCTCGGCGCGTCCTTTCTTGCCAAACGCTATGGCCCCCTGGCCACATCGGCGACTCAGTACTGTCGTGAACCCGGCGGTGAGATGGACCCGTATGGCCTTACCTTCTGTGAAAACCTCTCAGTCGGCATGCATCGCGTTGATGCGAGGGAAAAAGCGCTCCTTTACGATCGAATTTTTCACGTGCAAGGACGCGTTCCTGCCCCTTTGGGCGCAAATGGCCACGTCTTCGGGAGTGCGGGCGCGCGGTTCTTCTCCTCTCTCGAGGCGTGGTTGATCCGAGTCGGGCCATGAATGGCGTGCAGCGCCATGCATGCGCGTGCTGGAGCCGTGTCTGCCCACCCGCGTCAAGGGCGGCCGGAACCTACTGTACTGCAGCGAGCGCGCATTGCAGCGGCTGGTCCTTCGTGAGCTCCGTGAATCGTGACTGGTCCTACGGCATCCGGGCCCTCATAGGACGCGCCTGTCGGTACACTGTACGCGTGCCGGATAGCCCGTGTGGCAGCGGGTTGAGATCTGCAGTATACAGTGTAGACTTTGCCGGCCCCAGGGGGCATAGCCAGTACTGCGCACGTTAGCGCCACGCTCCAGCTGCGCGAGCATGCGAAAGCTCGGTCCAGAAATTGGTGTTTGGCAAGGCGCATCGAATACGCTCAGAGTGAAAACGTACACCACGCTGCAGCAAACAGATGCCTCTGCAGAGCCAGCAGGTCGCGACTATCGCGGATCAGGCGATACTGCCGCGGCACCGGCGACTTGCCGGCGACAGCCCGTCGGCAGGAGTGTCGATCACACCGAGGCGACACCGAAGGCCAGCTTGCGCAGCGTCGCGGTCGTTGCAGAGGAACAGACTCGTCTAGCAGGGACCAACAGCAAGGCGCCCAAGCTTGCAATGTAGCTGTTCGGGTCTCGCGGACTCCAGGCGATGGTCCGGGTCAGCTCGCAGCAAGGTCTCGCTGTGCCGAGGCGGGTCGTCTCCACTCGTTGCCGTCCGCCTCTCCTGCCTCTCAGCATCGCTTGAAACGGCTCGCGAAGCTGCTCAGTGCTCAGAGTACTTCATCAACCCCGTACCGACCCTGGGCCGTCTGCTCCGGAGCACTTTTCACACCGCTCGAACCCGCTGTCGGTGCCGTCCCGCTCCCCCCCGCTGGTTTCGCGCTCGCCGACTCAGAGCTCTCCCAGCCTTCAGCTTCACCCGACATCATCATGGCCAGCTCAGCATTGATGCCCTCGAACGCCGCCAACATCCCCGCGCCAGACGACCGTCCCGTCGTCGTCCAGTGGTGAGTCCGAAACTGTCTCCTCGGCGTACCGAGATCCCGTCGGGTTCCTCGTGGAAGCGTCCGCGTCGCCCACGTCGTGTCTCTGCACCTTTGTATACGGCGTATGCTGCTCCGCGAGGGATCCCGGAGTGATCCGCAGCCCGTGCTCGCCCTCGAAGCGGCGAGGACAGCACAGGAGCGAACATCGCACTTCATCCGACGGGGAACATGCCTCTACAGTCTAAGAAGGAACGCCAGACTGACATACTTGCTCTTCGATAGCCCGTACACACTGTCATCGTGCCCGCTCTTCAACCCGACCTTTACGACGGCCGAGGTTCTCGACGCGGGACGTGGGGCAGGGTCGGGGTGTGGCGGAGTTGCCCCTTCCCCTCGCGAGCGCGACCCGCCCGAGACGCTCGCTTCCGCCAGCACGGCCCGATTGAGCCAATCGCCACGCAGGTACGGCCTCGCCGAAAGTATGCGCAAAGCGGCATCGCCACCCTCGCAGACTCTCCAACTCGACTCGTCGTCCCCTTTCCAGTACATCGACTTTCCGATTGCGCCGCTCGAGGAGGCTTCGACGCCTAGGTGCCCAGCTCAAGCAGCAACGTCGACGAGGCCGTATGGAGTCGCTTCGGGACCGACGACCCCGCCCGAAGGTGCCGCGCGCTCCCAGCTCGAAGCGGGGAAGCCCGTCGTGTCGTCTGCCCAGCCCGCATATCAATACCAGCCGTCTCAACTGCCCTTGTACGGTGGTCTGCCTGGTCGTACCCGCATGGCGAGCGGGTCGGACTCGGCGTACGGCGGGATCTACGATCCGTCGTACGCTTCCACCTCGAGTTTGGCGCGCCCTCAAACGACGGCGACGTACACGGGCGGCACATATCCGGCGATCACCATGCCTCGCCAGTATTCGGCGGATTCTCCAGCGGATACAGCGCTTCCGAGCCGCGATTCTGGATACGCCGACCTGGGCCAGCCGGACTTGAGCGTTGCGTACGAACTGGCCGGGATGGCGAGCCGGTCGCGCGCGTCGCTCTCACCGCTCTCGCCTGTGAGCTACCTTGCGCGTTCGGCCGTTCAGACCGCCACCGGAGCGGATGGGACGCTTTCTTCGGGGGTCGCCCTACCTTTCGTCGAGCAGGACCGCTGCTCGTCAAACAGCCGCGCGAGCTCGGCGGAACAGCAAGTCGAGCCGGGAGAGGCGCCGGGTCAACTGTACGCCCCGGGCCCCGTGCCGGGTCAACCCAAAGCGCCTACGCCGTTCATCTCGAGTGAGTCGCACTTTGATGTCGGTCTCCCGTGCACCCAGTTGCTCACTCGCCCCCCGTCTCCTGCGCAGAGCTCAGCCATCTTTTGAGCGACTCGTCGTACGCCGACGTCATCCGCTGGAACGAGGACGGGACCGTCATCCTCTACGCGCACACGTCGCCTCGCCTCCTCGATATCCTCGGTCGCTTCTTCCGCCACACGACCGTCTCGTCGTTCGCCCGCCAGCTCAACATCTACGCCTTCCACCGCCTCAACACGTCAGAGTTGTTGACGCAGCTCGAAAAGTCGCGGTCGGTCGGCGTCCGCGGTTGCGCGAGCGAGTGGAGCGGCTTCTCGCACGAGTTGATGTGGCGCGACGGACCGAACAAGCCGACGTGCGATCTCGGCAAGCTCAAGCCGTCCGGTCCGAAGACGGAGAAGGGCAAGCAGAACCTCGCCAAGAAGCTCGCCGAGAATGGCGGTAGCGTCAAGAAGCGCAGGAAAACCGGACCCTCCACCGCGAGCGCCGCAGCTGCGAAGGAGGATTCGGATTGAGGGGACCTCGGCTTGTGAGGATAGTGCTTGAAGGTGGCTTGGATCTGGTCGGGGTTTCGAAAAGGGGCTCCGAGATGGGCTTTTGTAGCGTTCCCTTCTTTTGCTTGTTGTCTTTTCTACGTAACACGCTCTAGTCTCTGCCATTCCTGTTGCAGCCGGTTCATCTGCGAAGGACTGCGAGGAGAACTTGACGAATCGAGACGCGATGGCCTTCTTACGCTTGTGCGAGCGACGATCGTGGAGGCGCTGCTGACTCTACCGGGCATGACACAAGGAACAAATCGATGGTGCACAGATGTGAAGAGACCGCTTGACCTCCTCAAGCTGCGCAACGGCACTACTGCAGAGCGACGACCGAGCTCGCTTCGCTGGCTTGTCGCTGTTCCTTCTCTTGACGTTTGCGCTCCTCGAACTGGCGCGCATAGCCTCGACGCTCCCAGAGCATGTAGAGTGTGACCTGTACGTCGACGCGTCAGCGAAATAATGCCCGTCCTGAAGTGACGGCCTTGATGCTCGGCAAAGCGTCCCCAAAAAGTTGTCGACGTACGAGAATCAAGAGACCGTTCAGCGAGCCAAAGACGACGAGACCGATGGGGAAGACGGCGAGCGTGCGTCCGGGCATAGTCGTCAACAGTACGCGGGTACTTGCCGAGGTTGAAGGGGCGCTCGAGTCGGGTTCGCTTGACAAAGTGGTCGCCATTGCCGGTGCGCTTGTCAGACTTGCCGGGTCGTTCGGAGTTGCCGAGGTAGTCGCGGAGGGGGATGAAGGTAGAATCGTCATGCTAGCGGGAGCCGATCCCGCCAAATTGACCGAGCGCGAGGTACTCTTTGGAGGGCGGAGCTGCGAAGAGTCGGCTCCCGTGGTCTTCGCCCCTTCCGTCTGGGGCTCGCTCGTGTCCGGAGTGGGGAGGACTGAAGTGGAAGACCGAGGTCCGACTTGTTCCGAGGCGAAGAACGGCTGTCCCGGCGCCATCGAGTCGCGTTTTCCCGGGTCACTCCGCTCGAGCGATGCGCTCGGAACCGTCTTTCCGGATCTCGCAAGCCGGTGCGCCTTGACGAGACGGTACTTGTGACCGATTCGAAGATCTCGCCTACGTTCCCAAGGCTCGGAGGCGCCAAGCGAGGTGTCAGGCTTCGGGCCAGCGGCCGCAGCCGAAACAAGCTGCGCGAGCCAGGCGAGTGAAAAAAGGCAGAAGAGGGCGGTAGGGCCCGAGATGAGGCGCATCTTGACGGTATTAGGGCGTGTATAGATGGCGAGTGGGTGTCCAGCGGCGTGAAGGAGGGGTTTCGAGCTCCGTTCGGCTGTGCCGGGCCTGGGAGGAACAATCGAGGACGCAGGAAAGCAATCGCCAGACAGTCCGAACAGTTGCGCAACAGACCAGCGACCAGCGCCGATCGCTAGAGGGACGAGCTGTCCGTCGGTCAAAGGAGGACAGACGTCGCGGGAAACAAGTGAGGACGTGCGGAGGATCGGCCCGCCTTAGTATTTGCCTTTTGCCTGTTTCGAACGATCTCGCTTCTCGCAGCTTTGTACAGGCGCGAAACACTTGCGACAAACTCATCTCGACAGAATTGTCGAAGAACGAGCACAGAGAAGCGATTCGGTACAACAGTACAAGCGCGCCCAGCACGCTTGCCAGAGAAGCTACCTCCGATTCAGTGACACTGCAGGCCTTTACCTTCATCCGCTCCTTCGCCCGCCGACAGGTCAATGTGCCGCTGAAAGATGAAGTGACCGAGAAAGATGCCGCTGTGAGGATTCCCACCTACGTCAACACACTCGGCCCGCCCGATTTCGCTGGCCGAAAGCGTGAACGATTCCAGCGAGACGACTCACAAGAGGACGGCGGCGATGATCTGCGCGTTATACGACATGACGAGGAGGTGCAGGTAGTACTGTCGCGCCAGGACTCAATGGTCAGGATCATCTCGGTAAAAGGCAGCGGCGCAGATTCGTCTGCAGACCATGCTGCGGTTAAAGTGCCTCAGACTGACCCCGAGAGCGACAAGCGCAGTGTACCCGACGCTTCTCCTCAGCTGAATAACCCAGGGTAGGCGTCTGCAAGAAGGAGAGGCGCGTTGAGTGACGTGGGCTTCCAGGTACACCGGACGACCCGCACGCGAACATGCGCGCATGAGATCCGGACCAGCACGAAAGCCGACGATTCAACTCACACAAAGCCCCAGTATCGCGTTCCTTTCGGTCCGCCTCCGAGCAACGCCTCCTCGCCTCCCTGATCCGTCGCGCCGAACCCGCTCGGTCTCCTCAAGTTCCCCGGCGTGTTTGGTCTTGACGAGCTCGGTCCGGGTACGCCAAGTGCGGGAGTTGAGCTACTGAGAGTGGCCGAGCCGCCTCCGCGGAGGTTGGACCGGAGGTTGCGGTCAAAGGTGGAGAGGGAGAGGCGCAAGTATTCGGCTGCGATCGCGAGGAGGACGACTGAGCGGGCGCAGACGTGAGAGTCAGAACGCGGTCGTATTACAGATGGTGCGTTCAGTCTGGAAGCGGAATGAGTACGCACTCGCTGTGAGGTACAGAACGATGGTCGAGCGAGTGATCTGCAACAACGGGAAGACGAGGCAATGCCCGACCGGATCCGTGTTCCAGATCATGCTCATCTGTGGACGGAATACCCGAGTGAGCGTCCTAGGCGCACACCTCGCGTCCATCGGTGGCCTGCTCGGGCTGTAGGGGGCGCGAGAGGCTGGACCGAGTGGGGGCGAGTGGGAACGAGGCTCTCACCTTGCACGCCATTGGTTCAGACATGCCGCCGTGACCTCCTCCGTGGTTCGTATGGCCTCCATGATCCATCCCACCGTGGTCCATAGCTTGGAAAGAGGTCGTGAGGGAGCCGTCGAAGCGAAAGAGCGTCCGGATTGATGAGGGACGAGACTTGCACTCTAACCCTTCACACAGCTGCAAGACTGCGCACGTACCCTGGGGAGACAGAGCTACCACCCAAACATCAGTCCTGCAGTCGCGCGCTAGCTCGAACGCGCTTGCTTCCGCGCTGCTCGCCTTCTTTGTCTCGACTCGCTGGCGCCAGCTCCTTCTGCTCGAGAGGCCATCTGGCCAGGTGAGCCTGCACTTGACGAACTGCTGTCACCGTCTATAAGGCTGACAAGACGCTGCTTCCCTTCAGTCGACGACAGCCCGACCCGCTATGCTGCCCACCTCGCCGCTCCTCCGCCTGCCTGACGAGCTACTCGCGGACATCTTCGCAAGCGTCGAGTCGCAAGACGCGATCCCGCTCATGCGCGTCTGCAAGCGGTCGAAGTCGATGGCACGCGTGCGCGCGTTCAGCACCGTCGTCGTCACGGATCAACCGCGCTTCGAGGCTCTAGCAGCGCATATCCGCGATATCGGCAGGCACATCAAGCTTCTCATTCTAAACGGGGTGCCCGAGGTTGATGAAGACGAGGAGCTGGACGACTCCACGGCGGTGAAGCTCGACCGTGTCTTTCGTCGCATAAACGGGCTCGAAAGCCTCACGCTGGGCAAGTTGAAAGTCGGGGTTTACGACGCGCTCTTGGATTCAGGGGCATTACCAAGGCTGAAGAAGCTCAAGTCCCTGACAATGGGGGTTCCCGACGACTGGTACGACGACCTCCCCGAGCAGTGGTGGACTGCCTTCGCGCGGTGCCGCCAGCTCGAAGAGCTCACTTTGGACGGTTGTGCCTATCTGAGTACGACAGGTGTTACGGATGAGACCATGTATACTCTCCCTGCTATCCGGCGTCTGCACCTTCGGCTCGACGTCCACGGCTTTGACGTCCCGACGGACTTTGCGGTCCGCCTTCCCGCACTTCAAGCCCTGACAATCGATACGAGCGAGGAGGACATCTTCGAGCTGTGTCCAAATCTCCTGCATAACCTCGAGCCAGCCTTGCAGTGTCTCGAGGTGCATGAGTTTCCGTCCTACGAATTCGACCAAACGCCTCCGCACCTCGAGCGCCTGACCGGTTTGCGTCAACTCTTTCTGGGAGAAGGCCGCGTTGAGCCGGAGGAACTCCTCAAGGCTCTTCCCGCGCTGAAGCAGCTCGAATCGCTGACGTTTGGACTCGGAGCGTGCGCTTCCGACTCCCTATTGACAAGCCTGTTCAAAGAGGCGCCGACTCTCCCCGCCCTGAAACGTCTTACCCTCGACCATGTCGCTGCGGCTCGTGGGACCACCATTGAGTCTCAAGGATATGAACCTCCTTCTTCGGACGAAGAGGACGAGGGTCACATGTATCCTGGTTGGGAAGCGCCCGAATGGCCTCACGGATGCAGCGAGGACGGTGTCTGGAAGGTTGAATCGCTTGCAGATCGGATTGGCGTGGTTGTTGATGGTACCGCGGTCGACGCGTGCAACTGGCTGGACGACTACACGAACGAACTCTTCGACTGCCTGATGGCTTACGGCTTCACGCATGGCGATTTTGATGAACTCGTCGACACGTTCGGTTGGGCTCTCGCTCACGACTGCCTCCTCGACGTGAACGAGGACTGGGCGGCCGAAGTCAAGCGCGACGCCATTGCGCGCGGCAAGCCTGCCTTTTATCGGTAGGGGGAACAGCTCGGTACGCTTCCGTCTTGATCCTCGCATGCCACTGCCTGCCCACGCTTTTTGCTGCAATAATACGTCATCACTTTGTCGAGACTTGCAGAGGAGGGTGCAGCCTACATCGCTATGGCTCAACGAGGTCGAAGCGCGAGGCGAATTGACCCGACGTCGGTTGTCAAGATGGAGGCGGCAGCTGCAACTCGTCCTCTGGGTGGCTGGCTGGCGGGCGACTACCGCGACATGTCGTCGCTGCGCCCTCGAAAGCGCCAGCGATCAGGGAGCGACCGCCTTGAACCAACCCTTGGTGGCTCGATTAGGCCCGGCTAGTACACCGTTCACGGTCGCTCCTCAAGTCGCCCGGGCCGGCGGGAAATTCTCCTTCCACTTTGCCGTCTCGTGTGCGCGCCCCCCTCGTCCCGCTGGCCCTTCCCCGTCCCTGCCGACGAACGGATCTTCCGAGGGCGTTTCGTCGCCATCACCAGCCTCGGGAGCGTACCATTCGCGCTTCCAGACTTGCGCTTTCCGCTTGACTGCTTCGAGGACCCATTCGGCGACGTAGAACGCTTCGCGACGGTGTGGTGACGCGACAGAGATGCAGATGGACGGCGTCAAGGGCGGCGATTCGCCGAGGAGGTGGGCGATCCGGATCCGCGAGACTTCGATTACCGAGTTTGATCCCGTTGATGACATATGCGAGTGGTGGTCGTGAGGCGCTCCAGAGGGCGGGCAACAAGGTTTCGCGTCTTCGAGGCCGGGGAAATGAGCGAGAGGCGGAGGGGGTAACCGGCGGGCCTCTTGCAGAATCTGCTCGAGAGTTCGGAGGGCGAGCGGGATGTACGACTCGTACGTCAGACGCGTTACTGTGCGCCCTGCGATGCGAGTGGTCGAAGTCAGCCGCGGCTCGAGGCGAGAGTGCGCTGCGGCACACCTTGGAACTCGTCGCGAGTGTAGCCGACCTGCTCGCTTTGCTCATGTCAGCTCAGAGCGATCATGCGCACGGATCAGCGATACACGTACGAACGAGACGACTGCTCCATCTTTCGTAGACCGGCACGAGGCTTCGATTGTAGCCGGGTCGAGTGGAGCGTACGAGAGGACCGCCGAGTCCCCGTCTGCAGTCTCTATCGTGTGCACCTCGTTCGCTTTAGAGCTTGTCATGCTGCACAACGAGTCACAAGGGTGGAAGACCGCCGGCTGTATGGCGCTGTAAGGGCAAGCCTGTGCCGCGGCGTTGTTCGCGCTGAAGAGCAAATGAATTCCGATCTTACGTTGATTGAGGCGCGCCACGCGCGCGCGGAAACGACTGCGGGCGCGGCGGGCCTCGATCATTTCCCTCGTGAATGGTCAGCGCGACGTCCAACTCGGGCTCGCGAACTTCGCCTCGCTCGCCCACGAACGCAACCAGAACCGCTCGCGCTATAGACAGAGAGAGAGAGTCGGCGCGGAGAGATATGGATCCGACCTCGCGAGGGGTGACGGCCCTCGCCCAACTACCGCTCGTCTCGTACTTGAGCGCGTCGCCTTCGCCGTCACTCGTCCTCGCCTTGTCGCCGCTCGTCGACTACCTCGTCGCCCAACCTCTGGCGACCCTCGCGCGCCCACCGCCGGTACAGACACCGCTCTGGGACGGCAAAGCGGCCCAGTTGTCAACTCCGCCGCCGGCGAGCAAACCCAGACTGCCGGTATTGAATCGCCGCGATGCTGCCGGATCGGACGCCCCCGATGCGGACCAAGCCATGTCACCAGCAGAGGACATCCGAGGTCTCGTCGAGCAGTTGAACGTTCAGACGCCATTGTCGGGCCCGGGACCGCAGTCGTCGAGGCAGGCGTTCGCAGACTACTTTAGCCTGACTTCGACCGCGCCGGCACCCACGAGCGCCGACGGGGCATTCGACGAAGCGTCGAGCGAACTCGCCGAGCAGGCGTCTCCGGCAGCACTCTCGTCGACGTCGAGCGCGTCGTCCGCCGCGACCATCATGTCATTCGCGAGCGCCGGCACGGCCGGCGCCGCAGCCGCTTCCGAATCGCTCGGCAAGGCGACTCCGCCGACCCCCGTCGACGATGTCGATACGTTCGCCAGTCATCTCGTCGGCGGCTCAAAGGGACTCGACTTTGCAGCCCCGAATGACGTCGAAGAGCGCCTCGCAGACGCGCTCCGTCCCGTCTATCGGAACGAAGCCTGGAGGTCAATCGAAGCGCGTCGGGCAGTTCGACCGGGTCCAGGCACCCGAGAGACCAGCAACAGTACCCTCAAGGCGTACCGACCAGCGCTGTATCGAGCTCAGAGCAGCAGCAGCCGGGAGAAACGCGGCAGGAAGAGCCTCAACCGTCGAGGCTCCGCGACTGAAGAGGATCTCTTGATCGACAGCCTGCCTGCCGCTCCCGGTTTCGAGACGAAGCCGAAAGGTCTCGGAACGGTCGAAGAGGAGGAGCTTGAGCCCGACGACGACCGCCCGGGCGATCTGAGCATGGAGACCGACGACGACGACAGGTTCCCTTCCGCTTCGGCCAGCGAAAACCCCGACGGGGACCTCGATGCAGAGGTTCAAGCTCTCCGGTTCTTGAGCGCCGAGGAGCAGCAGCAGTTGCTGGTCTTCCTGCTCGAACTCGTCGTCGACATGGACGTTCTCGGCGAAACCGGCACGGTCACGCCAGATATCCGCTCCCCTGACGCGAGTCCGCGCGTCGGAGGCTCAGGATACGGCTCGCCGCGGTCCTCGCTGAGACAACTTCACGGCAACGAGCAAGGATCGAGGCGCGGTTCGGCCGCTTCAAAAGGCGGCCCGCCCCGACCTGTGCAACACTGCAAGATCGGTGACACCGACTTCACCGCAACCATCATTGTTGCACCGGTCCCCGCGACACCTCAGTCCGATCTTCGGGCGGTCGAGAGAAGCCTACCGACCGGGTGGGTCATTCTTACGACGCCGATACCGCCCGTCCCGGCTCCGACCCCGCGTGAGCCCGGTCTCCCTCAAGCTTGGCCCCGCGGGACTGGCATCGGTGTGCCTACTCGACCAGCTGCACCGGCGTCGGGATCTTCGAGCTCACTTACGGCCGTCCCGTTGGCGCCGGCGGGCAGCCTCGCGCATTCTTATCAATCGCCGACGGCGGAAACGATCCGAACCGCCGGACCTGCGAGCCATCCCAGCGTTCGCGAAGGTGACCTCACCCCAAGTGGCGAGTCGTCACTCGACGCCGATGCCAAGTGGATGGCTTCACTCGGCGACGGCGAGATGGCCCAACGGATCCGAGCGCACGACTGGAGTCGGACGACCCTCGGTCCCATCTCGAGCTGGTGCCCCGAGCTGCGCACGGTTGTCGCGTCGATTCTCGCATCGCCGTTCCGCGAGTGTATCCTGTGGGGCGAAGACATGACGATCGTGTACAACGACCTGTACATCGGGACGGCCGGCAACAAACACCCTGGCCTGCTCGGCTTGCCGGCGAGCGAAGGCTGGAAAGAGATCTGGGACGGCCTCAACAGCGTCGCGCAGAAGACGCTCGCTGGCGAGACGTGCTTCTTCAAGGATCACTTCCTGGCGATGGAACGGCTAGGCTTTGTCGAAGAGACGTGTAAGCCGGATCATCCTCGGCTCGAAGCGGGTGATCTTCGCTGATCCTTCGTGACGTGCTGCAGATCATACTTTCTCGTATACTCCTTTCCGGAGCGCGTCGGGCAAGGTGCTCGGTATCCTAAACTTGTCGATCGAGTAAGCTATTTGGCACCCTCTTTCGCGCTCTATAGCTGGCTGACCTGGCATGGCCTCGACAGGTCCACCGCGACTGTAATCGCGGCCCGACGGCTCGCGACCGTGCGAGACCTCGTCCAGACGACAAGCCTCGCTCGAACGGTCGAGGACTTTGCCGACACCGCTTTGCGCTCCCTCAGCAGCAATCCGTTCGACTTGCCGTTCGTCCTCCTATACACCGTCGAGGAGATCAGCAATAAGCCGACCAAGCGCGAAGTCCGAGCCGGCTACCAGTCCTCTACGCGGAAGACTGTCAAGCTCACTTGCCGTGGGGCGACGGGAGTTCCCGAAGACCATCCTTTCTACGTGCGCGAAGCCACCGTCGACCTCGCATCTCCAATGTCGCGCCACTCGTCGTCGTCGGCGTCGGCCTCGACCGGGACGGGCAGTACCGCCACTGCCATGGATTTGCGAGGCTTCCAAGGCGCTTCGTCGGCCTCGAATGGGTCGGGCGCCTCCACAGCGGGGCCATTCGCCATAGACGAAGACGACGAGCAATCGTGGTCCTGGCCTTTCGAAGAAGCATGCCTCAAGCGGGATCCAGTCCTCGTCGAGGACTTGGGCAATCTCGCCGAGACGCTCGACCAGTCGCGCGGCTGGACGTACCCTGTGCGGCAGGCTTCGGTAATTCCGATCATGGTCGAAGCGGGTCAGACCGTCCCGAGCGCAGTCCTCGTGCTTGGCGTAAACGCTATGTCGCGTTACGACCACCTGCTGGAAACGTTCAACAACCTCGTGGCCCGGCACGTTGCGATCGGTCTCTTCGCGGTCCTCGCCGCCGAGCAAGATCGCGCACGCGCTGACGAACTTGTCAAGGTACGGCGGAGGCACCCTTTCAGGAAGGGGAATGCACGGTGAAGCTGACCCTGCCCCCCTTTGATCAGCTCGACCGTGCCAAGTCCAACTTCTTCTCGTCCGTCTCGCACGAGCTCCGGACCCCGCTCACGCTCATCCTCGGACCGCTCGAGGATATCTTGACCGGCCCCGAAAAGGACAAGCTCGACCGGCAGCAACGCGACAAGCTCGTGATCGTCAACCGACATGCGAACCGTCTACTCGCAATGGTCAACAAGCTTCTCGACTTTTCGTCCATAGAAGGCGGTCGCATGAACTTCAAGTACCGCCCGGTCAGAGTCGGACCGCTTGCGCGCGACATCGCCGTGCTTTTCCGCGATTCGATCGAGCGAAGCAATATCGAATATACGGTCGACTGCGACGATGACCCGGCCGACAGCTTGCCAGTCTATCTCAGTCCCGATCTTCTCGAGAAGGTCATCTTCAACTTGGTCGGGAACGCCTTGAAATACTCGAAGCCCGGCAAAGGGACCATCGCGGTCCGCCTCCAGTCATCTCGGGCCGAGGCGGTCCTGACCGTGAGCGACACCGGCATCGGCATTCCGCAGGCGGAGCTGAGCAAGATCTTTGACCGCTTCCATCGCGTCGAATCGTCGAGAATGGCTACCGGTACCGGCATCGGGCTCGCCCTCACGCTCGAACTCGTCAAGATGGTCGGCGGGCAGCTCGAGGGTGAGTGTGCCCCGAAATTGCTCCCGTGGGCGCCCGGACTGATTGATGTTGCCTACAGTCGAAAGTGAGGTCGGCAAAGGCAGCAAGTTCATCGTCCGCCTGCAGCGAGGGCATACGCATTTGCCAATCGAATCTGTCGATCACACGCCCGAGGACACGACGATTACACAGCAGTTCCAGAGTCGCAGTCTCACCGTTGTGGACGAAGCCTCGTCGTGGCGGTACGACTCGGGCGTCGAGACGAGCGCGATTGAGCCGAACCCATCGCCGAGCGAGAACGGGTCGTCCATGAGCATGGCAGAAGTCAGCGACCCCGGCAACTCTTCGAGCAGCGGAAACGGCGACGACTTTGTCAATGGCGCCGAAGTCTTGAGTCTGAAGAATCGGACTGTCGTGCTTGTCGACGATTCGAGGGATCTCAGGACCTACATGTCCTCGCTCCTCTCGAAGCACTTCCGCGTCGTCGAATTCGGTGATCCGCGGCAGGCGCTCGAGTACATCAACCGCACTCCGCCCGACCTTGTCCTGGTGAGTCAGCTCCGAGATCGCCGCCGGGAGGGTCCAGACTGACAAAAGCGTTGGAGCAGACCGACGCGATGATGCCCCACATCTCCGGACAGCAGCTCACGACGACTTTGCGTCGGAATCCGTCGACGGCGCTCATTCCGATCATCATGGTCTCCGCTCAAGCTGGTACCGAGGCTCGCGCGGAAGCCCTGGAAGGCGGAGTTGACGACTACCTCGTCAAACCCTTCCAGGGACGTGAGCTCCTCGCGCGCTCCCGTGTTCATCTGCAGCTCGGCTTGATGCGGAGCGAGCTTTCGCGACGCGTCGACGAGCGGACACGGGCTCTCATCGATTCGGACGCTCGGAATTGTGCACTTGCCGAGAGGTACTCGATGCTTTCGACCGTGTCACCGGTCGGAGTCATCGAAATCGACACACACGGCGAGATCATCTACGGTTCGTACTCCTGTGCTCGCGGACTATCCGCTGGCCGCTGACACACACCTCTCGCTTTCCATAGCCAATCCTCGGTGGTATTCCATCACCGGGCTCGGCGACGGTCCACTGGCAGAATGGCTCGACTGTGTCGTTCCCGAAGACGTGAAGAAGATTGAAAATATATGGCGATTGGCAACCTCAGGAGGCGAGGCATCGGATGCCTCGGATCGACAGGTACGTCGAACCGTCTATAGAACTCTCGGCGCCCCTTCCGCACTGCCTGACGCACCTTGTCTTTGGCAGTTCCGCTTCAAAAATGGTCGCGTCGCTATGCTCGAAATCCGCGCGTCTTCGGAAGAGGGAGTGCCGAACGGCTACGTCGGCGCCTTGACCGACATCACGCGGCAGAAGGAGATCGAGCTCCTGCATCTCCGCGAGGTCGAGCGCCGAGCTGCCGACGCTGAGGAAAATCGGAAGCAAACCGAAGCCTTTTTGGGTGAGCCCTTCGCTTTTGACTTTCGTCTGTAATGGTCCCTGACGTATATTCCGCGCACTCCTACGACAGATATGGTACGCGCGATTTGCAAAAGCGTCCGACAGCAGGATCTGAGCACAGCTGACGAGTTACATTTCTCGCCCCTTGCAGTCCAGTCACGAACTCCGGAACCCTCGTGAGTCTCGCCGTCTGCCTGTGCGGATCGGGGAAACTAAAATACTCACATGTTCGATGTACTGGCAGTCTCTGGCGTGGTGAGCTTGCCTTTTAGGCTTTCGTCGCACTCCTCTACCCGAGCGAATCTGCTGACTCCGATCGATCGCAGTGGCAAAACGCCGAAGTCGTTGCTGCCTCCCTCGGCAAATACGTCAAGGCTCTCGAGAGTCTGCAGCGTGGCGAGTACGTCGACAATGTGACGCTCGCATCCCTGCACGACGAGATGCTAGAGAACGTGGACGCGGTCGAGTCCATCATCCTTTGCGCCGCGCACCAAGGTCGCATCGCCGATGGTATGTTTGCTAAAGAGCGCTCGCAAGCGTGGTCGGACCGAGTGCTGACGAGGTCGCGTGCGAACCCCCTGCAGACATTCTGAACGTCTCGAAGCTGAATATGGGCCTCTTGACGGTCAACCCAGTCTCATTCGAGCTGGTGCCTCGCATGCACGAGGTCGTCAAGATCTCCGAAGCCGAATGCGTGCAGAAGGGGATCGACCTGCGCCTCGAAGCGGACGAGTCGATTCATCGCTTGAACGCTTCATGGGTCCGAGCGGATCCGTCTCGACTTCATCAAGTCCTCCTCAACTTCCTCGGCAACAGCCTCAAGTTCACGAGCGATTCTCGCGAACGTCGAGTCGTCGTCCGAATCTGCGCGCACGAGATTCAGCCGCCGATCCGACCGCAAGCGATGCGGGTCTCTCAGCCGCCCCCAAACACTCTGCAAGACAGCATCTGGATCACGATCGCGGTCGAAGACACCGGCCGAGGCCTCAGCGACGACGAGCTCAAGCGCCTGTTCGCCCGTTTTGCGCAGGCGAACCCCCGATCCGATCAGTACGGCGGCAGCGGACTCGGTCTGTACGTCAGCCGAAAACTTGTCGAGCTGCATAGCGGCTTCATCGAGGTCGAGTCCCAGCTTGGACTCGGTTCGACTTTTTCGTTCACGATACCCTGTGAACGAGCCATGCCGACCGACCAGCCGCTCCCGCCGCCTCTGGCGATCCCGATGCGCATTCCGAAGCGGCCGCTGAGCACCTCCCCGTCCGAGACATCCAAGGCCAGCAAGACGCCCAAGTCAACTCCGGAAGCAGCCCCGTCGCCAGCACCGCCGGCCAAGCCCGACCTCCCAGTGCATGTACTCGTCGTCGAGGACAACGAGATCAACCGCAAGGTGCTGAACCGGCAACTCAAGAACGCCGGCTACCAGGTCTCCATGGCTTGCGACGGTCAGCAAGCACTGGACGCCCTCGCCGAGGATGCCCGTCGAGCAGTGCAAGACGCAGCTTACAACGGCGTGCAAGTCGTCCTCATGGATATCGAGGTCAGTCTGAACGTCCGCAGATCCGCCTGCCCTTACCTGACTTCTCCTTCCCCGTACCAGATGCCCGTCCTCGATGGCTTGAGCGCGATTCGCGAGCTGCGCCGGCGCGAGCAAGCTGGCGAAATGAATCGCAGATACGTGAGCCGATGACCGGCCCTATGCGCGCTCTACGCGACTTCAGAAGCTGACCCACTACCTCGCAGCCCGTCTGTGCCGTCACTGGTAACGCCCGAGACGCCCAACAGGCAGAATGCCTCGCAGCTGGCTTTAATGACGTCGCGACGAAACCGTACAAGTTTAACGAGATTGTCGCCAAGATCACCGCCCTTATACCACCTCCTACAATGGTCCTCACCCCGTCCTGACGTGCCCCTTGATATGTTGTTCGCCTTCCCTCGGCTCTCGGTTGTACGATAGGTTTCGCTTCGCAAGTACATAGTCCGCCTAGCCGAATCGTCTGTATCGAAAGTGCAGAGCGAAGGCGGGACTGCGCCCACCGTAAGCTATGTCGGCATCTGTCGGACCCATGGGTGCAGCAGAGAGGCTGCATCATCCCGGCGACGGTATGCTGCTCGGTGCGGCGGTTCGGATCGACGAGGCTCCTCGTCGGATCGAGCCTCGTCAGATCTTGCTGTCGACGGACGCGCGCTGCTCAAGCCTGCGGAAGCATGCAACAATCAGCAGAGCTGCTACGCGTAGGGCAACAGCGCAACTCACTGGCACCCCTTCCCATTCTACCTCGGCAAACGCATTCTTCCCCTTGCCTCGTTTCCGCGGAGGCGCCGAGTACGTTCCGCCAGCCTTGGCCTCCGCCGCCAGCGCTTCTTTCCTTCGTTTCGCTTCCCGACTTCGCCGAAGCCTCCGCGTGATCCGGAAGAAGAGCAGAAAGGCGAACACGACGAGGACGATGAAGGAGACGACGGTCGCGGCGGCGATGATCGTCGACGAAGCCGCATGCTTCTGCGAGCTGCGAGAAAACGAGTCGTCGGCACTAAGGACGCGTTGACCGCCAGCGAAAGACTGCTCACAGCGGTTTCTTAGACTGCTCGGGGGAAACGGGTAATGAGGAAGACATTGTCGACATCGTGACGCGTCTAAGTCGGCTGAGACCAGGCGCCCTTCTGAGAGAGTGTCGATACAAGCAGAACGCTGCTCTGCCGGACTCGAGTGTGGCTGCTCAGGGTCGCGGGCAGCTGGACGCGGATCCCCCACAAGGTCCGAATCGGCCGGAAGAGGGCTCGCGGCTGCGTGCGCACAGGGAGTCCTCCTGTTGATCGTCGGACTAGCACCCAAGACTAGGCGAAGAGCACGAGCTGCGTCGCCGTTCTCGGTGGGGACATCGGACTGCGGTTCCTGACGACTGGTCGACCAGGCTCTCGTTGCCACGACTGCTCGCTTTCGCTTCAGCAAGCTCATGGCGCTCCAGAAAGCTCCTGCTTGTCACGTAGGCTGGCCCTGCCACTCGTGAGATGGTCGCGGCAGCGGCTGTCGTCCAGAGATCATCTCGCAGCGGAATCGGGTGTCTCGAGAGTCCTTGCAGGCTCTCTTGCGCAGAGTCAGGTCCGGGAACAAGTGCATCCGCTCTCGGACTTTGTACAGAAGGTGCGGTGATCGAGTGCGCGGAATACGCCCGTGAAGAGCGACTTTGCTAGACGGGCGAGGACGGACGCTGTTGCTGCACCGTGCTCGGCTACCGATTTTGCGACATGTGCAAAAGTGTTTTGTGACACTCAAGCGCCGAGTACTTTACCGACGAGCTGCGGGAAACGCGAGACGCTGCGAGACGGCGCGCCTTGCCCGCGCTTCCTCCTCTTCGCTTTCGCCTCTCGCCTGCGCCCTGTCATCCCGGTCACCTCGGCCAGCTCGGACAAGCATGCCTCCGCGTCGCAACACCGCAGAGAAGACGTGCTACACGTACCCGTCGGTCTTTGACGACCTCGAGTCGTCTTGGCAACGCGAGAAGCGGCGCAAAGAGACCCAAAGGGCGAAGAGCAGCAAGTCGGGTGAGTACCTCGGTCGAATCTTGGCACATGGTGGACCACAGCACTGACTACAGGCCCTGCCTCTCTCAGCCCGTCCGAAGGCCGGGAGGAAGACGACGAGCACAAAGCGCGTGAACCAGAAGGCGGTTCAAGACATCGACAGCGAAATCGACCAGCTCGACTCGGACGACTCGGACGAGCTTACGAGGCAGCTCCTCTCGCTACTTGAAGGAGACAAAGACGAGGAGGCGGCCGTCCGAGCCAAGCCGAGGCGAGTCCGAGCGAGCAAGGGCAAGAGCAAGAGCAAGAGCAAGAAGGTCATTCCGGCTCGCGACTTGCTCGCCAAGCTGCCCGAGGAGGTACTGCAGAGCGTGAGTTCGTGCAGGTGCATGCACTTGATCATACGACCTGGACTGCTGACCACCCGGGACGACCTCCTCGTTGCGACTCGCGCAGATCGTCAACCAGCTTTCCCTCTCCGCCCTGCACAGCCTCGCTTGCGTCTCGCGCAAGTATCGCAACAAGCTTCACCCTGCTATTGTGCCTGAGTTGTGGCAGCGTGCCTACGGAGACATCCCGGAGCTGTCTGAAGTCAGTCTCGAAGAAAGCGGCCCCACCGTCGCCAAGGTCGCCGAGCTTCTGTACGGCCGGTCGTGCTCTGTAAGCCCTGCTTGCGTCCGATACTTTCCCGAACCGCGCTCACTCTTGTCCCTTGTTGCCATTGCAGAAGTGCGGAAAGAAGGCGGGGAGATGGGCCGACTGGTTCCTCAGACGGCGCCTGTGCAAAGCGTGCCGCACAGACAGGTGCGCACTCGCGGGAGGCTAAGGGCCGTGACGAGCACCTGATTCTGACCGGCTCTCCCGTCGACGGTCCGCAGTCTCCTTCCAATCTCCCGTCTGGGCGAGCGACCGAGCCTCCACTCAGCCTCAGGCGCATGCGTCGTGCAAACGCTCCGTGAGTCACGCGGGGCGCTGTTTCTGTGCTCGGTGACTCACATACCACTCGTACGCTATGCAGAAGCACGCACCAACGTCCAGAAGATGAACGGACCGCGTGAGCGGGCTCAGTGGATGAGACAGCCGACGGAGAAAACTGATGATCGACCGGTGGCGACAGCTTGCGCCTCGCTCAAAGCTCTCTCTGCCGAGTCTGACCTTCTGTGGCGCTTCGAGGAGAAGGACGAGGACGACGAGGTGGAAGCGTTCTGCCCGAAGGCCAACCTGCAAAGCTCGGCAATGTCCTCTTCCGACGAGGAGGACGACCATCGCTCCCACCGTCGCAGCGTCAACAACTACTATCGCTGGCAGCCTCCTCGCAAAGCTGGAGACTTCGGACGTCGGGTCAAGAAGTACTCGGAGCAACGCCGCGCTGAATGTCAAGCCGTCGAGGAGGTAGGTCTCGCAAATCCAGCCTCGGACCAGCACATGTTGTTGACTGTGACAACGACTTCCCTAGCTTGGAAGTCGCCTGCACTCTGCCGTAGAACTCCTCTACACGCGCGAAGATCAAGAGGCCGCCCGCTTCGAGTTCGACCCGTCTCTCGGACGCAGGAAAACGTAAAGTCTCGGATTACTGTCTCCTGGAGCACAGTAGCTGAAGCCAACTTGTTGATCTTACAGGATCGAAGAGCGAGTCATCGCTACCGGGCGCTACGAAGCCAGTCTGTACGGCGATCTTCGTTGACTGCGATTCCTACGATCAGACTCTTGACGATGGCATTTGGCCTGCAGCTTCACCGACAAGTGGCGAGAGGCCAAAATCGTCAACGAGGGAACGAGCCAAGTCGACGACGAGCTATGGCTCAAGCTTGAGCCGGAGATTGCGAAGCTCCTCGAATCGATTGCGGCGACCCTCGACGAGGACAAATCGCATGACGAGCAGGCGGCACGGCGAGCGACCTTGCGCGGCCTCTACGAGGCGTACCGCTCATCGCTTGCGCCGAAAGCCGCGATCCTGACGCCGCTCTACGCCGACTTTGCCTTGATGCCAAGTGCGCGCGCCCTGTGGGAGCCAGCCGATGCAGTTCTCGATGACGCCGCGTGGACAGCCGCGCGCGATGGCGTCGAGGAAGACATCAACGAGTGGCGCGTCAGCTTCCGCCTGTATGCCCTACAGCAGATTTTCCAGGACTTCTTCGAGATCGACGACCACGTCGAGCTCGCCGCCGATGCAGACGAGTACAACGACTGGGGGGATCCTTACTTCGACCCGTTCCTTCATTCCTTCGTTTGCTCCATCCAGGGCTGCTACGTCCCCGGCAAGAGTAAAGATGGCGGACGTCCGACCTTCTTCGGTCCCCTCACCGTTGTGCTCGAACACCAGCACAACATGCACGCTGATCTCGCGCCGAGTACGGCTTTGCTCAAGAACCCGGCGGCGGAGCCTCCATTCCGTATCGGATTGCCGCTCGAGTTCTCGGTCGGGCTCGACGCACTCGCCGACATCATCGCGGGCCACCGCAACGACCAGATCCGCCTGCAGAGCGGGCGACACGCCGCGCTGATCGACCCCGAGGAACTCACGGTCGAGGACGTCGACGACTACTTCGAGGCCGACTGTTCGAGGGTCCTGCAGTGGTGGAATGTCCCGCTCTCGGAAGAGATGGCTCAGCGCCTCCGCTCGAAGGGGCACAGGGACGTCGAGCGCGACGACCTCGGGTGGTGGACCAAGCCCGGACCAAAAGAGCGCGAGTGGCGTAACGTGGTGCGTTCTAATTATCTGTCCGCGGGCTCCGACCTCTCCTCACCTTGGATCTCGCTCGCAGCTCTGCCACATCTGGCGCGAAACGGCGAAGGCGCGCAAAGCGAAGGAGCCTTACTATCTTACCGTGCCGATGCTGTCGCTCTCTTACGATTAGGGCGGGGATCAGAAGGGAACCGCATGGACGGTTGCATGAGGGCAGGGTTGTTGCAGGAGGGCGCGCGGAGGGTTGTTGCATTTTTCGCTTGCGTTGATGACCTGCATAGCATAGCTTTCCCCGTGTGTTTCCCAAACTCGGCACGTGCGGAGATGATGTTGTCATCGCGGCGCAAAGCTACGAGACCAGCCGCTGGGAGCAATCTCCTCAGTATGGCCCCGGACGCGCTTTCGGCCTGTTGTGAAGCCGCAACGTCAGCTCTGATTGCTCAGGGGACCCAGGTGCGAGGCATCACACACGTACATAAGCTTCTTCTCCTTCTGCGAGACCTTTCTGCGCTTCTTGTCCATAGCCTTGTGCAGTTTCCGCTTGTCCTGCGCGAGGTCCTCGTATTTGGCCTGGAGGTAGATCTTCTTCTTCTCGGCTGCGCGTCCGAAGAAACGTCCAGCGCAGGCAGCAGTCAGCATCAGCCGAGTACGGCACGCCAGTGGGGAGTCGAGTCGTCGAGAGACGCACAGTCTTTGAGGAAGAAGGCCTTTTTGCCCTCTTTGCGCTTGTCGGCCTCCTCCTTCTTCCACTTGCGCATCGCCTCGTCCTGCAAGTCCTTGTTCTTCCTCGTCACTTCGCGGTTCTCCATCCTCCTGAGCGACTCCTCGATCCGGTCCTTGTCCTCCTGCGGCAACTGGCGGTTCTTCCTCGCGGCGGCGGCCGTTTTCCGCATCGTGTCGAGCTCGTGCTGGTGCTGCTCGGCGAGGAACGAGTACGACTTTCGGAACAAGTCCTTGTTGACGCTGCCGGATAGGACATCGAATCGCGGGTCGCGCGCCTTCAGCTCGTGCGTTTCGACGACTTGGCGGTTCCGGCTGACGGGACGGCGGGCGCTCATCTCGGTCGGCCTGCCCGGGGTGGAAATGTCAGTATACCGTACATCCAGCTGTTGTACACCGTAGCCACTCACGCGTGCTTGTTGGACCGACCCGCGTCAGTCTTGCCTTTTCCTTTGCCCTTTCCAGCCTTTGCCGATTTCCGGGTCTCGTCGTGTTCATCGCCTGCAGCCGCTTTGCCCTTCCCGTTCGTTTTTTGCTTGGCCTTGTTGAGCTGTTTCTGTGCCTTCAGCAGCGACGTGAACGGGATCGAGGCGAGTTCTGCACGACGGGCCAAGGCAAGGTCAGCTCTCTCTTTCGGGTTGTCAGACGCATCGGAGCGCACGTTTCCCGAGAGCGGCCTGTAGCAAGGGTCTGTCAGCAAGACCGAAGCTAAGTAGCGTAGGCCGGGCAAGGGAGAGCGCACCTCTGGGTCTGCATCGTCTTCGCTGTCAATGATCTCCTCTCCCGGATCGCTCTCGAATGCCGCGACGCCGTCCTGCTCCTCCTCGCTCTCGTCGTCTTGACCGTGCGATATCCGACTCGGTCCTGCCTGCCTGTCCTGGTCCCATTCGTCCTCTTCCGAGTCTTGATCGAGCAGCGCCTCGTCGTCTTCTTCAAAGTTGTCCTGCTCGAACGCCGCTGCTCGCGCCGGGTGGACGGGAGCAGCAGCGCGGCGGGTCTTGGTCCGTTCGGCGGGCATTTCTGGCTGAAAGTGCGGTGTGGAGAGCAGACGATAGAGCGTGTGTCGAAAAAGTGGCGGTGCTCGAATTTTACGAAGGCGAACAAAGTCGGATCTGTCGCTCTTGTTGGAGCTGTGCAACAACGCTTGTATACTGCTGTTGAGCTCGGAAGCCGGACACGGTGCGCTTCGAAGCGTGTATGGCCTAGAGCAGGTCGCTGCGTCTTTTTCATCAGCTCGCCGCTCGATCAAGTTTTGCCTCTCATCTCGCTAGTGACACCGTACCAACCTTGCTCGTTGCCAGTCAGAGGCTATCGAGAATGCACTGCGCGTGATGGCCGGGCAGATTGCGCTTCTTCGGCTGCCTCTTCCCCCAACTCGCTCGCCGCACTCCTCGTCGACATCGCTGCAGCATGTGGTCTGCTTAAGCTCTGCACGCTGACTGAAGAGCCATACATGGCGAGAAGCGACCATCTTCTGAAAGACATGATGTCGTGGCTGCATTTCCCAGTGCTACGCTGCTCCGCTCTTCTCGACGTGCTTCCTGAGCCTCATATTTTCATCCTGACCGCTTACGTTCGCGCTACGAGCTGGGGTGCCGGAGCTTCTTCTCCTCACACTCGTTTTGATCTAGTAGCGGACATCGCGACCAACTCGGTCGTCCAGCAGGCCAAGGGCGCGTTCGACCAGGCCAAGTCCAAGGCCGCCGAGGTCGCCCACAAGGCGCAGGACAAGGCAGAGGAAGTCAAGGACAAGGTGGTCGGAGCCGCATCTCACGCCGAGAAGAAGGCCGAGCAGAAGGTCGACGAGCTCAAGGGAGACAAGAAGTGGGTGTGAAAGAAGGGCGCGCCCCTCTTTTCGACTCTGCGGCGGGAACGGGTACTCTAGAAACAACCCCGCTTCCTCGAGGTTCAGTAACAGTAATAAGGCACGAGTCTTCCTCCATGTTGCTTGCTAGGAGAGGCAGACGGGAGATGCGATGGTCCAGGTATCGCTCGCTCGCCGTGGGTCAGTTTGGCATCCTCGAGTGCTTCCGGGGCCGGCGCACAGCGTGTTATGGCGTTGCTGAAATCATCGGCTCACTTCAAGTCCTCGGTCGCTCTGAATGAAGGAAAGAGAAGCTGGCGATGCCAGTCAAGACAAGGGAAAGAGACAAAGTCACTGCAGGCGGAATCAAGCGCTCCAAGCTGGCCATGTACAGTCCACCGCCCTGCGCCTCGCATGCGCGTATGCTCCCCGCCTCCCTTCACGACGTCATGGCCGCCGCCGACGCGCTCGCAAACCTCCACGAGTGCCGCTCGATCGCCTCATCGGCCTTGTCGCGGCCAAAGTACTCGTCGATGAGCGACCGGTCACCCTTCTCGACGGCGCGGAGGACGAGGTATCGCTCGACTTCGTCATCGAAGAGCGCGACCCAGTCGAGGCTCTCAACCGCCATGCCGCAGACGCGGATGCCGTGGAGCTGGGCTTCTTCAACGACTCGCTGTAACCCGGCTGCAGTGCAGCCTTGAGGCCATCGCGGTCCTTCGTGAGAGCGCAGTGACTCCAGTGCTGATGCTAAGTCCACCGGTCCCGTACTGGCGAGCATGTCGGCGAGGCTGTATCGGATCCCCTGGCGTCCGGAAGGCCGAAAGTAATCGAATCGGAGAACTTCCAGGCTCTTCATGCGCGTTCGACCCGACACCAGGCGAAGAAGGTCGACATCGTCGGAGGGACAAGCACTCGTGAAGGTAAGGGCGCGAAGGCTTGACGAGGAGAAATATTGCGAAGCGCGGTAGGTATCGATAGCGACACACGTCAAGCTTAGGTGGCGCAAGGTCGGCCGGTCCGTCAAGGCTTCCACGAAGCCAGCAGTCCACGGGGATGCGATCGAGTAGGTGACGATCGTCAACTTCGCCAAGCTGGACGGCGCAGTCCGTATCAGGCGAGTGCAAGGATCCGCCTCGTCGTCGCAGCGCGCCATTATGACCGTCAGATCTTCAAGACTCGGGAGGAGAGCTGACAGAGGAAGCCCATTCGTCGGAAACATGAGCGCACTGATGGTGAACTTCCGGACGCTCTCGAGCGGAAGCAGTCGGGCCGTTTCGAATGCGACAACACCAGAGTCCTCACCACCCGGCTCCACGACAACTGCAAGGCCAAGGAGGTCGGAGAAGCGGAGCAGCGGGTTCCACCAACCGGCCCGACGCATGCATGCGTTTTCCTCCTCGCGCTCAAACTCGTAAGAGATCTCGAGGTGGCGCAGACTGCCATCGTTCGGCGTCGTCGGTCCGGTGAGGAACGATGTGAGTCCGTCAGATCGCGTGAATGCCAAATCAAGGGTTCTGATGGCCGGGAAAATGAAGAAGATGTAGGGTAGCTCGGGGTCGCTAACGAGAACACTCGCGCCGGTGCTAAAGTTGTATTGTGGTAGGTACAACAAGTCTCGGACCAGATTTCGAGCGCTTGGACAGACCTCGAAGGCTTGCTGAAGAAGCGAGTCTCTCCCTCGGCGTGCAGAGCCTTCGTAGTGGATGCGGCGGAAGATTTGGTGGCGGACCAGGCGACCGAGTCGGCGGCATGTCAAGGCAAGAGCGGCCGGTCGCTTCGGCCGTTCTGTAAGGACGCACTGCACGATGGTCTCCAGAAGCTCGTCGGGCAGCGACAGGAGCGACGTCTGGGTCGGTGGAGCGGTCATCGTCAACTGGCGAACGTGGCGGCGTCTGCATCCGGCAGGCGTCTTGATCAGTTCCGGGCCAACTTGCGCGCACAGCGGGTGGCCGACGCACCTGGCTAGATTGCCTCTCGAGCAGAAGAGCTGGCGTTCATGCGGAGGCTGGAGAGAGAAGCAAGCGATGACGAGCGTTCAGCTGCCGGCGAGCGAGAGCGACGTCGACGCGCAGGGAGACGCGCCAGGAAGCTTGCGGCGCGGCAGGAGTGAATCCGTTATTCTGTGAGCAGCCTTGTGCCGTCGAGTGCAGACGAGAGACAGAGCAAGAGCACGCCGCAATACAAAGTCGAAAGCGCCGAATAGCCGGAATTGCAATATCGTCAAGGTTGACTTTCCGCTCCGCAGTTTCCGTCGTCGCCCAAGGTCTCGGTCTTTTGACATGCCGTTTGCGCATCCTGTCATCCAGGCTCACAGACGTGCTTCAGTCCGCGCTGCAATCTACATCGCAGAAGAGACTGCGGAAAACGAAGGGCCCGGCAGAAAGCTTCGCCAAAATCCGGTGAAAGCCGTGGTTTCCAAGCAGAAAGCGTTAGACTCCTCCGAACCTCCCTACTCCCTCACGTCCTGCCCTCCGAAGCGACGACCCGCAGAACCGCCTCATCTTGACGTCAAGCAGCCGCGCAAAGGCGCCTAAGCGTCCGACGCCTCGTCCTCTTCTTCGCTGCGGGACTGAGCGTCCGGTTCGTCTCCCTCCTCGCTGAGCTCGTCTGCCTCCGACTCCAGCGCCGAGAGAGCGGGGCCTGGAGCTCCCTCGGCGGCGAAGTCTTCCGACAAGTGTGCGATGATCGTAGGCGCAGCGAGATGCGATCCGGTGCGTCTCGCTTTGTCGACCGCCATCTTGATCCGACCGAGCTGCATGTCGACGTCAGGTCAGCCGCCGAAGTGTGTGCACTTTTGGCAGACGCGAGATACGTACAAGGTCATGCCAATCGCCATAGTTCCGTTTCCCGATGCGGCTGTTCTCCCACTCCCACCACAAAACCGAACGCTGCTCGAAGTTGTCGAGGTCGGCACCGGTCGCCGACGCCGGGTCGAGATCCGCCAAGTCGAGCAAGGCCGAAATCGCGCAGGCGACTTCGAGCGACGCAGACAGGCGTACGATTGGCTGCGACTTGTCCTTCAGCTCCTTACTTTCGAGGCAGTTGCGGGAGTTATGTGCTGGTGACGCAAGACGTCCTCGAGCGAGCCGACCCACTTGTCGTGAGCTACGTGACGGTCCTTTCCGCAGCGGCGAGAGGCAGAGCGGCAGTCGTCGAAACTGCAAGAGACGAAGGAGGACGCGAGCGACGACGCCTCGACGAGGTCCACGTCGTTTCCCTCTTCGAAGTCGAACTCGCGCTGCGTACCCTCCTCATCCGAGTCAGCTCCTGCGAAGGAGGTGACTGTATAGGCGTGCGTTGCCACCTCGAGGCGCCAGTCCTCAAGTTCCTCGAGGATCAGATCGAGCGCAGCGTTCCAGTCCGCGTCCGATGCCGCGGTGGCGCGATCCCAAAGTGGACGGACGGCCTCCAATAGAAGGAAGTCGATGTAGAGCGGCGTGAACCACTTCCGCTCTTCCGGCTCGGCGTTGAGAAGCTTGTCGTATCCGGGACGCAGGGCCTTCTGGCGATCTTGAAGAGTTCGGAACGCCTTCTCTTGGCCACGACGACGGCGGTACCGCTTGATGGGCTTGAGGATATCGGGCTTGGCAAGCTCCCATCCTGGCAGGCGAGACAGGCAGATGAGCCTCGAGCGTGACTGCGGTCCGCTCCTGCCACTTCGTACCTTCGTCAGTCAGCGGTTTGCTGCAATTGACAAGCGGGTGGAGAACGTAGAGCCTGTCGTCAAAGCTAGGTGGGGTAAGAGGGTGTCAGTATTTGAGCGAGGACGACGAAACGAAAACAACAAGCTCTTGACGCACTCGCTATCGTGTGCCTCGGCGACTTCGGCGCGGATGCGCAGCTCCAGACTGCAGAGAAGCGCAATGTCAGCAGAGATAGCATACGAGCTTTCGACACGGGAGAGCGCACTCCGTCTTGCGCTGGTGGACCGCGGCTAGCTCGTCCGTCGAAGACCACCAGCCAGCGTACTAAGTGCCCTTCTTCTCCTTGCGAAGTTTACGCTCAAGTGCATACGAAGCGCGTCTGAGGACCACAGCATCCTGCAAATACCGTTTGTCAGCAAACGAGCAGTCGAGCCATGCAAACCATTAGGCGCACTTGCGAGATGGTCCGAAAATTCTCTTGACGATGCTCGATCAGAGACCGCACCCTACGGCGATGGCCATAGACAGGATTCGTAGCGTTCACATGTCCATTCTCCGCGTAAGACACTGGCTTGCCGGGGCGCTGGCGAAGAGACCAGACGGTCGAGATGGCCGCGCGGCTTGAGGCAGGATCGCTCTCGCCGTCGTTTTCGACCTCACTGTCGGACGAGTGCTCCGATTCTTCCTCGTACTCAAGCTCCCACAAGCGCTGGCTCCAGTGCTCGATGTCGGCCGCCGCGCACCAGTCTGCGTGGTACAGCTTCATTCGGGTAAACCCTAGTCAGGTCGGCCACACGAACGAGGCTGCTGGAAGCCGTCAGTAAAAGTCAAGTATAGCACTCCGGTGGCCGGTGGATCACCTTGAAGCGCGGCAGTCCTTGCAAAGCCGTTTGCGAAGATTGCAGTCCGATCTGGCGCGCGTGCCACCGCAAGCTTGACAGTGGCTGCCGGTGATCAGCTCGGCGTACTGCAGCTCAGTCAGACCCCCGCTCGTCACGTCGGGAAGGCTGTAACGCAAGCGTGCCGCATGCCAGAGCGAGGCGGACTTCTCGCCCGTGACGACTGCGCGATATTGCCTGCTGATTTTGCTGAGCGAGAGGAGCTCTCCAGGTCCGAGGTACGAGAAGATCTTCCCGCTCCGTGTCAGTTCTCATAGCTCCGATGTTCGCAGCTCGCCGTGAGGTATAGCAGCAGGTTACCTCCAAGAGGACCTCCACCGGGACGAGCTTGACTGCTTCGAGCTTCCCGACGCGTTTCCTTCCCTTCGGACTCGCCTCTTCCTTGACACCCTTGTCACGCTTCACCTTCTTGCGCGGCTTCCTGGCCTTCTTCCTGCGGGCTTGTCCGAGGCGGAACTCGTCGCCGCTCGATTCGGCGGTGGAGTCGCCCGAGTCGTGCTCCTCGCCGCGCTGCGCCTCTATCGGGGAGAGCAGATCCCGGTGGTCAGCTCTCAGTGTACTCGAGTGCGTGTACGCCCGCGGACGTACCGTCATGAGCGTTGTTGACGGACGAGGACCCGCCGCCCCACTCGTCATCCGACTCACTCTCGGCGGGCGGAGCGTACGACACGCGCGTGGCAGCCTGGCGCTGGTAGTGCGAGCGCGACGACATCAGTACGAAGTCGAGTGCAGCTATTCCGAAGCGGTACGTGTCAAACAGAGAGGGCGAGAGTGAGAGTTGCGACCTTCTCCAGCGAGCCGGCCAGCAATCCGTCACCACTTCGGGCGAGAGAGAAAGTCATCGGAATCGCATAGCCTACTCTACCACGACAGTCACAGGTCGGTCTAGTATCATCTCGGTCCCGTCCGTCAGGTCGATCAGCCGCAGTTGCTCGAGAACGTGCGATCCTGTCCGGACGGCGAGAAATCGCAGCGCGCACGCAGCGCACGACTTTGGTTCGAGCGGGCTGCGCGAGGATCTTGGTTAGAACCGGTTCGAGGTTGACCGACCAGAGAAAGGGCGGAGCGCACCCGACTTCGACGTCCGTCTCGAGAGCCATGATCGCCGCTGCTTTGCCGACTTCCGCAGCCGGCAAACATCCCTCGGGCGCTCGGACCAAGTAGTGCTTGGTCCGGCTCGTCCGATTGAGGACGAACACGTCGACGAGAAAGACGTCGAGGACGTTGATCCGAGGCGTTCGCGTGATCTCTTCGCTGGCCGGCAGCTTGCGGTCATTTGTGTTGGAACTACCGTTCGGACGTCCTTCGGTTTCCCCTCCTTCGAGGGCTGTGATATTAGTCGGCGACGGAGCCGACGGGGAGATCGGCGACGCTGGAGGAAAGGCAAAAGTCGTCCGATGCGGAGGCAGCGGCGAAAGCGAAGACGGCGCGATCGACGACTCGCTAGTCGGCGCCAAGCTGTTCGTACTGAGCTGGAGGGTTGGCGGCGATTTGCGCCTGCGAGGCTTCCTCAGCGGAACCAGCGAGACCGAGACGATAACCCGGCCATCGTCTCGAGGTCGGAAGGACTCGATCGTCTTTTCAGTCGACGGCGCGGTGACCGTATCAAGAGTGTCCCAGCTCGTCGGAGGGCGAGGTAGATTCGTGGCCGCACTAGACAGACCCGGAGTGGTTGTCGAAACGCCAGCGGCTTCAATCGGATCCGAAGGAGTCGCTCGGCGCAAGTCGCTGATCCAGCTCTTGCGGTGAGCCGCCTGCGGGCGGACTGGTACGGCGTCGCTCGCCTCAAAATCTGGTACGCTCGCGCGCTTCGCGACGACGATGGGCGGTGGCGTTTCGGTCCGGATCGGGAGAATGTTGGCGGCGGAAGCGGATGCGGCGGGCAGACTCGCTAGAGGAGCACTCGGCTGAGGCAATGAGAAGAAACGCTTCGGCGCGCTCGACAGTACGACCGAGCCTGTCGCCTCCTCCCGCACGTTCGGCAAGATTGCGGCGTCGCTGCCATTCGTCGGGCACGACGCAGGACGATTCACCGGCAAAGTGGGTTCCGACAGTCGGAGCGCCGCAAGCGCTTTCCGAGTGTAACGCTCGTTGCCCGCAAAAGTCTGATTAGATAGAGCCGGCGCGGGGACCAAAGACTTGGCCGTTGCTGAGCTTGCAATACGCGAGCTGAGAGCGGCGATCGCAACCGCGTGAGGGGAAGGCGGCAAGGCGCGTCGAGTCTCGGCGCGCTGATGAGCGAGGGGTGCAGACGGGCCAGCATCGGAGCGCATAATTGGAAGAACCGGCGTAGAGCCACGCATCCGCAGTAGCGACGACTCAAAGTCGCACTGCGACGTTGATTCGACCGGACCTGTCATCAGGAGTTCCGATTCAACGTCATAGATGCGCGCCGTCGTCTTGACCATGATAGCGAGGTTTTCGGCGTCGCCGACGGACGAGGTCCGCGTGCGCTGAGCAGGGTCGGTGGCGGAAAGGTCACGGTCGCCGAAGCGGGACGTGAAGCGTTGCGAGGGGCTCATCATGACGTCGAGGGGGACTGCCGGTGAGCCGCGGTCGCCGAGGGCTCCTTCCCCTCTGGCGTCGATACCGGTGGAAGGAGAGAATGGCGACAGCGAGAGGAAGAAGAGGTGGATATGGCGGGTATTCGCGTCCGAGAGAATCGTTGGCCGATCGACCGACGGCATCGGCAAGGCGTGCCCGCCAACACTTCGGTACGGCTTGATGTCGAACTTCAATCGTTGCGCCTTTTCGCCCGTCGACAGTCGGTCGCTAGAGATCGCGTGGACGTCGAGCACTTCGCATCTCTGCCTGCTGGCGGAACACACCTCGACGACGATTAGAGCGCCTTCGCCCGTGGGTGAAGGAATTACGCGGAGGTCGATAGACAGAGACGAGGGGAGGGCCAAGGTGAGTTGCGCCTCTCGGCGGATCATCGTGGCGGCTTCGGCGGCCTGTCCTGCTGTGGCTTCGTGGCCTCGAGCTTCGTGGCGAGGTCCTTCATGAGCCGGACCAGCGATGCTCCTCAGCAGATCGACGCTATCATAGTCGTCCTCGCACATGTAGTCGTCGTCGGCCGCGACCAGCTGCGCTGTCGAACTGCCGTCTTTCGAGTCCGCTTCCGATGAATAACCGAGTTGGGCGAGGATCGAGACTGTCGATCTGGACGTTTCGTCTCGAGCTGCCGATCGCAAGGTCAGCTCAGACCCGTACACGCATTCGTCAGATCGTGCGGAGAAGGGTCTCACCAAGTTGAAGTGAGAATTGCCAGATCCCGAGTCGTTTCTTCTCCGTTTCCGACAGCCAAAAACCGACCTCCTTGCAGCCTTCCTCGCCGACCAATACCTGCGTCGGGCCGGAAACCACCCCGGCGGTACGGCCGGCTGCCACGGTCGAAAAGGACGACTGGGCAGCGATTCCCAAGCCCAGCGATTCCCGCCGCGGCAATCGGCCTGGTCTGGGAAGCGGAGCAGAGGCCGTACTACATGTCGCAGTCGCCCACAGTTGCGCCTCTTGCTTTGCTCGCAGTAGACCGGTCAACATGTCGTCCGTCGAGTCGCCGGCTTGGCGGGGGATTTCGGTGACGAGGAAGAACTGGCCGCTCTCGCCGCGGTACAGCTCATGCCGTGCTGGCTCGTTTAAAAGTCGGGTCGCCCATTGTTTGACGTTGCTGCTCTGTTGGGCGTCGTTGAGACTGGCGGCAGTTGTTGAAGGTGGGGCGGCATCGACGAGCGGAGCAGACGCGACGCGCAGCGACAGCGAGCAGTCGCTGAGGAGCGCCGGCAAATGGCTGGAGGTCATCATGAGCTGCGGATGCGCGCCATGCAGTTATGCGTCTGGTGGGCGTGCTGTAAGAAGAACGCAAGAGTTTCCGCGCCCGATCGTCTTCAGCTGCGCACAGCGTATCCGCAACGTTAACAGTGCATTCCGACTTCTTCTATTGAGCAGAGAGAGCGAAATCGTCTGCAATAGTTTTGCATAGACGTAAGAAACTTTCGCTCGCTTGAGAAAATCGCAGGAGATGCTCTTTCTCCAGGAGTTTGCCCCCGCCAGCCGCTGCCGCTTCGCTTCCCAGGTCGTTCCTACCACCTGAGCGGTCGTGCGGATGCTCGTGATCGCCTACCAGGTCAGGCGAAGAGCGCATTGACGGACATCGGTCGAGCGAAAAGCTGGTTTGTAGCCAAGCGAGGAAGGCGGAACCGTCCGTCAAGCAAGGCTTACGCCGCCTGCGGAGCGCTTGCTCGCACGGCCACCCGCGAGCAGATGCGATACCGACGCATCCTATAAAGCGGAGAGACAGGTCGCCGCCGTTCCCAAGTTTGCGAAGCGCAATCCGCAGCGCTCTTCAAGAAGCGTACCATCCGACAGTGCGAGATCGCTCGACGAGCTCATCAGGCAATTCCGACGCCAGTCGTGGCCGGGGAAGGCGTATTGTACATGATACAAGTGGTGCTGCGGTTGTACGTGAGCGTCTATGCCTCGTCCTCAGGTCCTCGTCCGGGCACGATCATGGCGATGTTGTTGCCGTTCAAGAGGGTCTGGCCGAGCTTGTTCGTTTTCCGGCCTTCTGGTGTGTTTTCGCTGCGCGACATCGATGAAGCAAATCAGCTCTGGCTCGCAAAGTAACCTCCTTCACAAGTAGGCAGGTCTTCTGAATCGTGGCGACGCACTATTCGGTGACGTCCTCCATGACCATGTCTGTAGAGCCAGCGTATCAGTGATTGCTCGGTTCTTGCATAGAACCCCGAAAGCGTCGCCCCTGACTCACTGACGTAGTCGTCGAACCCGACCAGCTTGCCGGTGAACTCGCGTTCTGAAGTGGAGCAGCGTCCCGTCAGCATGCCTCCGAGACTGCGCCCAAGCTCCGCAAGCCGCACCTGTCTTCATGATGACCCAGACCTTGCTACCGATCGCGCGGTCGACGAGTTCGAGCGGGAGGATACTTGACGCCCTGCGAGGTTGAACGAGGAAGCGGGACCGAGTGAGGGCAGCTGTCAGCTGGCGCACTTCAGAGGGGGCGGCACATTGGTCTGCGAGCGTACATCTGTGCTTGGCACGCTCCGAGCTGGGGGACGAAGCGGAAGAGGGCGGGAGCCAGACGAGGACGGCCGAGTCGCGATGAAGTCGCCAGGCTCGCTCTCAGTCCATACCGCGACTCGTGCTCGAGCTTCCTGGCTGCGCCTTCGTATACATGCTCAGACGCGCGCCCCTACATTCCGGCTGATATCAAGAGGATGCACGGACTCTCGCCGCCTCCCAACTTTTTCGCGAGAGAGCCCTCCTTGCTCCGGGCTCTCCGCTTTACTGTTGGACAATGGCCCCCCTGCAACGATCCCGGTGCGCCAGCTTCCCTCAGCTCTACTCGGCGACCTGCTGAAACCGCTTGAAGGAGCTGGGGACGTCGGCCAGGCTGGTTGCGAACAAGCGCAGCGCGTGATGCTTGCAACGTCCATCTGTGGCTCTCGACCCCTGCTGGTCCACGCACAGAGCTGCTCTCCTCGCTGAGTGTAGGCGTATGTGCTCTCACGAGCGCCTTTGCTTGCAGATCGCGCTTTGCGTCAGCCCGAACTTGGCGGCAAAGTCGCTTTGTCGGAATCTTCGAGAATTTTGCGCCGCGCTCGCCGAGACTGTCGTCTCCGAAACACCAAGCCAGAGCGCGCGTCTAGAGGCGGAAGGGCTGATCCGGAGGGACAGGACGCACTCTCACGTACGAAGATCGATTCCTCATCGCTTCCTCGTCGCGACGGACCAAGCCGCCTTCAATCGCCAGCCGTCCCGTTGTCTCAACAAGAAGAGATACCTGCGAGCTTTCGCTCCTCGCTGCTCAAGAAGCAGACTCTATAACGCACGAGGCCAAGGCAGATTTCGCCAGAAGAAAGGAAACTTCGTTTTTCGAGTAGATATGCGCGCCATCCGGCTTAGCACGCCTGCATACGAGGCATCCTTATATCGTCTGTTCGCGTAGATAGGAGAGCCTTCAAGTACGAAGGTCTTCGCGGATAAAGCGCAGAAAATCAAAACAGGAGGAGCCCGCGTTCCTTTCACGTGCACGTCCCGCTTGGCCCCGGTCTCCCTCGTCGCCCGTCACGCAGACGCGCGCGAGGCTCACAGACGAGCATGAGCGACTCGAAACGAGCTCGCCTGCCTCGCAAGGCGGCGGCAACGGTCAGCTACGCGGAGAAAGCTGACGCGTTGACTGAAAGCGACGATGACGACGACGCGGCAGCCCGCCTCGAACGCGAACGCGCCGCGAAGCGCAAGAAGGCTGGCAAGGGCAAGCAGAAAAAAGAGCAGGCTCCACAGCCGGTGAAGTGTGCGTACTCGCCCAGCCGAGGGCCGACGAGTGGACGCGACTCTGACTCGGCTTCCCCGTTTTGACATCTCGGCTGAAACAGCGAAAGAGCCTGAAGACGCGTACTTGTGGCGCGCAGTTCCGGCCGGGATCATGTCCAAGGGTATGAAAGGCCAGCCAGCGGCCTACGCGCCGAAGCGCGTCGACCTGACGACGATCTTGCCGTCCGAGATCCTCCTGGAGGTGCGCCCGTCTGCGCAGTTCGCCGAGTGCCAGACCCAACAACTGACGCTTCTTGCCCATTTACAGATTTTCTCATACCTGCGGCCGATCGCGCTGTGGAGAATGCTCCACCTGAACAAGCGGATCTACGCACTGCTATCTTCGCCAAGCGGACTCGCGCTCTGGCACGCCGCCATGAAAGCGACAGCAGCCAACAACAGCGTTTCCCGCATTTTCGCCATCCTCGGACGCAAGCGTCAGAGTACTCCCGCTCCCTTGCCTATGGACGGAGGTCGGCCGGTCAACTTGATCAAGATCGCCGCACTGACATTCCGCGAAGACTGCCAGGTAAAGCTCTCTGCGCGATGAACCCGCTGCGGGCTCCGCACAACTGACTCAGCTCTACTGCGTGCGCAGATGTGCGGCAAAGGGGGCTGCAGCGTCTCTCTGGACTTGCTCCTCCGCATGTGCGAAGACTGCTCAGCCAAACAGCTCGCCTCGCTCAGCGACGTACGCAAAGACGACGGTTTCGAGGATCTGCATCCAGAGACATTGAACCTCGTCAATACGACAGACGGTAAGCATCAAGCTTCGGGCTTTACGCTCAGCCCTCTCCTTGACAAAACTCCGCTTGCAGCCGCACCGGGTCAGCCGTACAAAAAACGCCCCTTCGCCCTCAGGTCCGAAATTCGCCGAGTCAACGAGGAGCTCGAGGATCTACAAATCCTCGACGATGCTCAAAGTCGCTCGGCAGCGCCAGCGGTCGGCTCGTCACGTCGTGCCGTCAGCGCGCCGCGGATCAGGCGTTCGGAGTCTTTGGACGCTGCTGAGGCTTCGCTCACATCCGCCGTCGCCGAATACGTCATCGCACGCAAGAATCGCCTTGCCGAGGAGGAGAAGGTGGGGAGACATGCGTGTGCTCTGCGCGAAGTGGGCGATGTAAATGACGAAGACGACTCACACACTTTGGCTCACAGATCGTCCAGTGGTTCACGGATCTCGGCGGACGCCAGCACGTAAAGACCCAGAGTGCCGATGATGCACGTGAAGGCTCAGACCACGAGGAGCGTATCGGAAGGCTTCGCCGCGAAGCGTAGGTCAATTTCGAGGGTACTGCAGCCTTCGCGCCGACTTACTCGCTCCGGCCGCAGGATTCTGGATCGCCTCCACCGCGAGGGTCTCGACATGGGTGTCTTAGAGTGTGTCGAGGGGCTCATCCGCGAGCGGTCCAAGTATCTTGCTGTGTGCTGATCGACTCTCGCTAGGCTCATGATCGGGGATTGGCATCGTCACCCTGACGTTTGTCACCCGCAACCGCTCACCGACGAGGGCGAGCCTGCTCCTTTGAGGTTCCCTTCTTGTCACCTCGCTACTGACCACTCGTCGGCCACGTCCCGCAGAGTGGAAAGCGATCGGCTCTCGCATCAAGGCCGGCTTTGGACGCTGCATGGCGCACAATATCCTCAGTCAGCACGGCCTGGTCGAATCGTCGAGCTCGCCCGATCCGCTCGGAGCCCGTATGAAGCGGGCACTCCTGCAGCCGGACCACCTGGATGATGCTGGTCAGTGGCTGATTGCCCGCGCGTAACTTTACCACTTTCTAAGCGAACGCGCCCTCCGCAGACTGGGCTCTTGTGCGCCCGCAAATCCTGGAGCTCCTCGAGGAGCAGAAGGCGCAGGCGATCGCGGAAGCAGCTGCTCGGGCAGCACAGACCGCCGAGACAGACCGCCTCGCCAAGATCCGGGTCAAAGATGCGTTTTTCCGCGCTCGCCTCGATTCGATTCGCGCCGTGCAACCGAACGAGGCGGCAAAAGCTGGGCTCCCGATTCCGTTGGACTTCGTGACGCTGCCGACAGTCTCCGGCCTTTACAACGATGCCGAATTTGCCACCGACGAAGCTCGCGGCGAAACGGATCTGGCGACGTGGTCCGAACATGTCGACGCTGTTCACGAAGAGATCGACGATTACAAGGTACAGGTTCGCCTCGAAGCGCTTCAGTGTATCTTGGCCGCTACCACCGACATGTCTGTCGCCGCCATCGAAAAGAAGATCGACGCCGAAGCTATGCTGGACTCCCGATTCGACGACGACTTTTTCGCGCGCCCGAGCTCCTGGGTAGTCTGCTCGCTGTGCGCGGGCAGTCCATGGGCGACCGGCAGCTTCGGCTCGCTCGTGACGGTTCTAAAGCATCGCCATGAGAGTCACTCTTCGAGGAAACTGCCGACTCCAGCAGGACTGCCTCGTCATGCCGGTACCGGGCCAGGACCACGCCTTCCAAGTTCCGACCGCACAGCACCAGCTTTCGTCTTGCCGGTCAAGCTCCCGCTCGAATTCGCTTGCGTCATCCTCTCGATCTGTGAACTCGGCAACCTCGACGCGAATGACTCGGCCATTTCTGCGGAGGACCTTGAGGGCATCTTCGAGGAGGCGAGGTTTGTCTGGCGCAATGCCGGCCGCGGGCGTTCCCGCAGGCAGACATGTCTCGAACTGGTATGCCAAGACGTAATCTCGATGCTCACACGCTGTCGAGCTAACCCATGCCACCGCGCAGATTCACAACGTCATTCGCGACGCATCCTCAGCTGAGCTCCAGGGCAAGGTCCTCCCGGTTCCAAACGTCGCCCGCCCGCCGTACGCTCAAGTGGCGCGAGCGCACGGCGCTGATCGAAGCTCGTCTACGCAACGCGGCTGCGCTCAGCAACGGTCAGACTGCGAGCCCAGACTCGACCAGCGCGGACGACGATCCTGCTCGAGGTGCCGAAGACGAGGAGGACGACGACGAGGAGGACGACGACGACGACAAGGCTCTGGCCCGCAGCTGGATGGACGCGGGTATTGAGGACGAGCAGATGTTTGACAGGGAGCGCTGGGGAGAATGGGGAGGATGAGGGGGAGCCCTCTTCGAAGTGAGACCCCGCTTGTCCGAATTGCTTGTCGCGCCTCTTAGCTTTTTTTTTCTCGCTTGCAATGCTTGTCGTAGTGCTTGACTGGTAGAGGTCCGCAGCGGTTTTCACTCTCGGCCGATGTCGATTTCCGACGCGACGCGGAAGGGCTCGAAAATGTTGGCGCGAATGTCGTGAGCGAGTTGGTCAGCGACTGGTCGCCTTTTGACTGCTCACCGCGCTACCTTGGGCCTATCTCAGATCCAGGCTGATAGACTGATTTGTACGCGCGACCTGCCTCGGACTTCTTGCTCGAGATCCGAGCTGCTGCACACCTGTCGCCGCGCTTTCCGATCTCTATCACCGCGTTATCGGTCTCGCTCAAACCGCTCCTAGGCAGCTTGTGTCCGCGAGGGGACCGCGTGAGATGTCCCTCTCATCTGGATTGGTGAGTCGCCGGCCCGGATTTGCGGACAGCGGACTTGGCAAACAGGTTGCAGTGACGGTAGTAACCGACGACACAGAGTTCCGGACTGCTTGGCCCTACTGGGCTCTGGAGAGCCATCGATGCACCTCACTGACTCCTTCCTGCCCTTCTTACCTTCTGCCGACGTTTCCTCCGTCCACCTTACTATCGCCGGCTCCCTTTCCCCGCCTACGTCGCCATTTCCCTTCCGAGCGGAGTAGACGCTGGCCGATCTCTCCGACTATCTCGCGCCATCGCAAGCGTGTATCAAGCCAGTCAGTTATGTCCCGGAAGAAGAGGAGGTCAAGAGCAGCAATCTCGACAAGCCCGCGGCCGCAGCAGCCGTGAGTGCGAATTCGGGACAGTGACAGTCATCCTTGGTTGGCATTCTAGGCTGACGAGCCCGCTTCAACAGGCCGAGATCATCATCGGCGACGACTCCTCGTTCTATGAGAAGGGCGCCGATGGCGAGCGAGGGAAGAAGCTCAAGAAGGCCGAAATCACCTTGAACGACTGCCTTGCATGCTCGTGGGTCTTGAGGCAGTCGTACACATCGCCTCCGGACGTGATTGCTGACATGACCACGGCACGTACAGTGGCTGCATCACCTCGGCCGAGTCGGTACTCGTCTCCCTTCAATCGCACGAAGAGGTTTATCGCGTCCTCCGTGAACAACCTGTACGTCGTGCTCCGCCTGACTCGGAGCCATCGGGTCGCGCTCACATACCTCACCGCCGCTCGAATAGGCGCTGGTTCCGATCGCGTCCATCTCGCCACAATCTGTCGCCAGTCTCGCGGCTTTGTACAATTTGGCGCTCGATGCGGCGATGCACGGCTTGCGACGATTTTTCAAAGAGCATCTTGGCTTCCGGTGAGTCTAACACTCTTTTTTCTCCAGGCGACGAGATCCAGTCCGCTGACAACCGCCGCTTGGACAGGCTTGTCTTCGATACGACATTTCCTCGCGCCCTCTCTTTGCTCGAGGCTCGCGTCGAGCTGCAGGAACGCCGCACGCACTACTACTCGTCGCCGACACCATCCCTACCATCGATCCTTTCTGCCTCGACCTCCAGCCTCGCAGCGCCAACAAAGCTCGACCCTTCGTCGTCGGCAACAGCGCCGCTGCCGGTCCTCAGCTCGGCGTGTCCTGGCTGGATCTGCTACGCCGAAAAGACACACGGCGACCTTCTCCCTTTCGTCAGTGGCGTCAAGAGTCCACAGGCAGTCGCTGGCGTGCTCGTCAAGGGAACTGTGGTGGCAGGTCGACTAGGCCTCACGTGCGTATCCCTGCATTTGACCTACGGCATGCGTCAAGGCGCTTTCATTGACGCAGTCTTCCAACACAGGCCGGACCAGATCTATCATGTCGCTGTCATGCCCTGCTACGACAAGAAGCTCGAGGCGTCCCGCCCCGATTTTGCCACCTCTCATCCGTCAACTTCGTCTTCTGAGCCCGTGAGCGTACGCGATGTCGATCTCGTACTGACAACCGGTGAGGTCGCCAAGATGCTCAGTGAGAAGAACGTCTCTCTGCGCGATCTGGCGACTCGAGCCAGCGGCGTCACCGAGGAGGCGGCAGAGGAGGCGGCGGAAGAAGCGGCTTTCTTCCCCTTTTCGCAACTTCTCGACCCGCCACCAGGGACCTCTTCCGGCTCCTACGTCCAAGCCGCAGTTGCTGCTCTTCTGGACCCTTCATCTTCATCCGCCTCGGCTTCGGGATCGCGCATCACCCAAGCCGACTGGCCCTACCTTCGACTCTCGTCGAAACTCGTTCGAAATGACGACTACGTCGAGTACAGTCTGCGGCGCGTCTCGAAACCCTTCAATAGCTCGCTGGACCTGGCAGCCGCCGATGACGAGGAAGGGATCGTGATCGCCCGCGCCGCCAAGTGCTATGGCTTCCGCAATTTGCAGAACGTCGTCCGCAAGATCTCGCGCGAGGCAGGCGTCTCGACAGCGCGAGGTGCGGCAGGCCGAGCACCGGCGCCCTCATCGGCCGCTGCTGCCGCGAATGCGCGACGTGCAGCGAAGAAGGCGGGTGGTGCAGGATCTGGCACCGTCACGCCCACAACGGAGGACGGGCCTCCGATCGAGTTCATCGAGGTCATGGCATGCCCTTCGGGGTGCGTCAATGGAGGAGGCCAAGTCGCACCGCCAAAGGAGTCCCTGCGGACCCGAAGGAGGAGGACGAGCTGGAGTCGCGGGGTCGAGTACGTCGGAAAGGTTGACGACGAGGGCATGCCGGACACGACGAGCCAAATCGTCGAAGCCGAGATCAAGCTCGTGGCGGCCGACAGCGATACCGACAATGATGAGCGGGTCCTGAGCGCCAAAGAATGGGTGCAGGAGGTCGAACAGCGGTATTGGAGCAGCTCCCGCGACCGGACACATCCCGACCTAGACGCGCTACATCCCTCGCTTCGGCCGTTCGTACAGGCGCTTCCTTCGTCAGATCAGCAGGCACACCTGCAGCGGATCGTCAGGGCGATGTTAGACGGGTCGAGCGCGGATCTCGATCGGCGGCGGAAGGAGCTCCTTCGCACGAGCTATCGCGCGGTCGAGACGGAGGAGATCAACGGGTTAGCAGTCACATGGTGATGCCTTGCGATGCACCGTCGCTCCCGCATTGCCGACCGTGGGCGCGTAGAGAATCTCGGATCATCGCACAACAAGCTTGTCGAGAGTATGCAGTGCTACAGGCAAGGAATCGATTCAATCGCTGTCGATCTCAATCACAGTCTTTGCTGGTCGGCGAGGGGGTGCCGCCGCCGTCTTTTCCTCCTTCACTTTCTTGCGCGCTGGTCGAACCGGCTCGTCGTCGTCAGCGGAATCGAGGTCGAGCACTTCGACCTTGTTACCGCTACTCCTGACGGTACTGCTGGAAGCCAAGGCGCTCTGAGGTGTTGAACGCTCCTTCTTCGGCTGAAGCGGCGCAGATTTCCCGGTCGACTGGGCGGGCCCGCTGCGGGACGCTGCTTCTGGTCGAGGTGCAGAGCGCTGCGACGGCTTGTTCTCGTCCTGCATCATCATCTCGCGAAGTGCTTCTTCCTCGTCTTCGTCGGATGCAGCACGTCCAGGCAGCGCTCGACGATCGAGACCTTGGTCGTCAACTTGGTCAAAGTCGATGTCGTCGTCGCTGAAGCAATCGTCCAGGTCTGCTTCTTTCTTCCCGGCGTGGCGAGGGCGATTATCGGGACGAATGCCGCCGGCAGGAGCTCCGTCGTGCGGAGCGGCCGGTCCTGCTGCAGCGTCGTTGGCGTCCTCTTCTCGGGGATCTGGTAGAGGGTCGAGTCTGTACACCAGGAGATGGCTCCGTCAGTCGACTAGAAGTCCACTTCTAAGCGAGTATCACTCCTTCTCGAAGGCGGACCGCTTGCAAAAGGACGAGAGCGACTGACCCGAGACGGTGTCGGAACGTATTCTCGAGGTACCACTCCTTGACTAGGTGGAGCTCTTCGACTTGATAACCCTTCACAGTCGTGTTCTGAGGCGTGAGCATGAGGATGCCGTTGATGCAGGGCACGTCGTGCAAGAGGAGCTACGAAGGGGGAGGAACCGTACATCAGCAGCCTGAAGCAAAAGCGTAACATTCCGGACCATCGTAGCCACCGTTCAAAGCGTCGAGCGGGATGACAAGGGCTCACCTTGGTCCCGAGCTGCATCTCTTCGAGACCGAGACCACTGATCCGCTGCAGCTCGAAAGCGGTCCAGCGCACGTCGCCACCATCGCTGATGACGAATTTGCCGCTTCCTCGCGGGTATGACGGCTCGACACCGGCGGGCAGCGCCTTCCTCTTCGCCTCGGCGTCGAGATCTTCCGCCGCCGCGTCGCCTTCGTTCTGGTCGTCGAGATCCATGATCCGGCCGCCGCCGCCGTTCGCCGCGCCGCCCTTGGCCGCGACCTTGCGAGCTTCGCGCTTTTCGGTCAGGACATCGGTGAGTTGTAGAGCCGCGTGAGCGACATCGTCAGTCTCGACGACCTGGACGAGCACGCCGGTTTTCTTCTTTACGGCCTGACCCGCGGCGGAGGTCGACGGCACGGGTGCGAAGAGGATTTGCTTCTTGGCCCGCGTGTCTGGCTTCGAGTCGAACGTCGGCAGTGTCGAAGGAGGGATGACAGAGGTCGCCAGGTCGGACGAGAGCAGCTGGACCTCGACCGCCTTGATCAGTCCCGGCACGCTCCCTTTCGCCGACGGCTCGTTTTCCTGTCGGCGGGCGAGGAGTCAGCGGTAGCTATTGCAGCGCCTTTTCGTTGTCGGAACGTACCAGGAGGTAGTCTACGCAAGCCTGGAGCCAGTCTGGCCGGAACGAAAGCGTCGGGTACGCAGAGCGGAACCAGCGGTGTAGCGCCTCGGGGATTTGCGAGGACATGGGCAAGACCGAGCAGCAGCGCTAGCTCATCAAGTCAGTCAGCTCGGGGTCTCACGCCTTGGACGAGGTGCGAGAGCTGGCCAAACGAGAGTTCGAATGTCAACAACAGCGCGCCTCGACGCGAAAGACCAGTCGCGCGATAACTATACGAGCGGAGTATGGACTCATGTGCGGGCCCGTTCAGCTACAAGATGATTTGCTTCGATACACGCGTCTATGTGCCGTGGAGAAAATAAATGCTCTACTCGTCTCGAGAAGGGGCCCGCGCCATCCCGTACGCTTCACGCATCGAAACGCTGAACCCGCTGCCGAGACCTTGACGGTTCTATACCGCGGCCCGAAGACGGGCGAGTCAGTCCATGATCTGCGAGGTCCCATTTCGCAAAGTCCTCACCGTTTTGACGCGAGCCGCGACGGGCTCATGCAGTCCGCCAGACAGACCGATCTGTCCGCCTTCGCTCCAACTGCATAGGCAGTTCAATGTCAGCTTTGAAACGGTACTGCGTCACGCAAGCGACCAGACGGACCCCATCTTCTTGAGCAGAGCAAATCCGATGTTTTCGGTGCCGAGCTTGTCGGCCTGTGAGAACGCCCGAAGATCAGCATGAAGCGCAAGAGTGGAACCGAGAGGAGTCAAGCGCACTCCTTGGCCGACGACCGCGCCCTCGTTGTTCCTGCCGATACCGCCGCCGCCACCTCGACCGCCGCCACCTCCGCCCGATCGTTTCCCGCTCGCACCTTCGAGCGCTTTCCACAGGCCTGACATCTTGCCGCCGCGGGGCCGAGCTCCGTAATTGCCGCCGAGCTCGTCTTCGCCGTCGGCGGTTCCGATAATGGCGACAATCTTGCGCTCGTTGACCTTGAGCGTCGTTCGGCTTGTCCGCTCGAGAACCGGGAACCGCGCGCTGCCCTTGCCCATCGAGCGGGACTTGAGGCCGTATGTCTCGGCGAGCATGTGGACGGCGATGCGTGACTTCTTGCTCATCGGAGGGAGGGCCATCGACATCTCGCCAATGTCGTACTTGATGAACTGGACGATCTGCCGGTTGACGGTCGCAGCATCGTTGGACTGCGAGGCAGCGTCGCGCGTCACGCGCGCCTTCTTGCCGGCTTTCCGCCCGTCGCGGAACGAGTCACGAGTCTCGGCCTCTCGAGCAGCCGCGCGGGTCGCCGCGCGCTCGGCCTTCTTCTGCGCCTTGGACTTCCGGTCGAGCTCCCACTGTTCAGCCAGCGAAGCAGAGAATGCGCCTCCATAGTTCTTTTCCTTCTTTCGCTGCTTCTTCGGGCCTGCGAGCACATCGAGTCAGTGGCAGCGCGCGGTTGCACCGAGGGGGAAAGCCAGCGTACCTCCGTATCCCATGGAGCGATCCTCCTCGGCGGCGAGCATCTCGGCGACCATGTCGTCGTCGAGGTCGTCCATGTCTTCGTACAAGTCGATGTCGTCAAAGTTGCCATTCGAGATCGCTTTGAAGAGCTTGTTCCGCTCACGACGGTTTGAGCGGCGCGCATCTTTGCCGCCCTTGGCCGTCTCGAGTAGTTCGGCATTCGCGCGGACGACGTTCTGCAGCCGAGCGATGTACTCCTCGTCTTCGTCGGCCCAGGTGTTGTTGCCGCCAAACATCTCGGCGTCTTCGCTGTCATCGTTGGATGAGGACTCGGCGGCGCGCATCTTGCCCTTGCGCTCGCGGCGGCGCTCCTTCTTTCGGTCGCGTTCAGCTCGGCGTCCGCCGCCACCGGCCTGGCCCATGGACGACAGCTTGACCTTGCCGCCGGCAAGCAGAGCGGTTTCGAAGGCGTGCAGCTCGACGTCGGAATCGGTCGAGGAGGAAAGCGACGAATCGTCCGAGTCCGAATCGGAAGATGCAAGAGACATAGAGTGCTCAACACTGACAGACAAAGAGGTACGTCAGCTGGCTTGTACGATCGAAGAGCGAGACAGGGAGCGTACCGGCCGTCGGCATCGCCGAGCGAGTATTCCATCTCGAGCTCGACGGAAGAAGTGACCTCTTCGCTGTCGTTTTCCTCCTCCCGCGCCAGCTTCCGGTCCGCAGCATCGGCTGTATCCTCGTCGCTGTCGCTGTCGTCCTCGTCGCTGCCCGACTCGTCCGAAGTTCCCCACTTGTCGCTGTTATCCTCGTCCTCTTCAGCGCGACGGTCGAGGTCGTCTCCGCGCTCATGCGTCCCGCCAAGCTCGCCAACAGCGCCGTTCGCGAACGCGGCCAAAATCGTCATGCTGTCGTCGCCCTCGGTATCCAGATCGAGGTTCGCGAGATAGTCGTTCGCGAGTCTTTGCCGTTCCTGGGCGCGCCGCTTCGAAGCCTTCTGCTCACTTACGTCGGGACCACCTTCGGCATCCCGGAGACTCGCCTCAATGGCAAGCATGAGTTCGATCTCTTCGCGCGTGCCGCCGTTCGCGATGAGGCGTTCCATCTTCTCAGCCTGACGCTGATCGGCGCGCTGCTGCCGCATGTATTGTTTCTTGGCACGACCGCGCGAGCGGGCACCGAGTCCTATCGGAGGCGGCGAGGCTGATCCCCAGTCGACATCCGAGTCATCGAGGCGGGGCTGGCCGTCGATGTGCGGTCCAGCAGGGCCGTCCTCTTCGCCTTCGTCCTCGTCGACGTCGAGCATGTCGTCGACACCGACCGCGCCGCCCTGCATCTGTGCGAAAAGGGCCGCTCCCGCAGCAGCGTCGTTCGCATCCTCGTCGTCGTCGGACCCGTCTTCGTCCGAGTCGGCAAGGGTGCGGCCGCCGCCCAAGTGGCCGTTACCACTGCGTGCGTGCGCCCGGCCTGCCTTTCGAGCCGCGCGCGACTCGCGCTTCAGAGCCTTCTTGGACCTCGGAGCAGGTTGTTTCGGCAAGGCGGGATGCGAGGCGCGTTGGGCTGCGGGTGGGGGTCGAGCCGCTTCTGGCGGGAGAGTCGAAAAGTCGGCGATGTTTGGTGGCGGAACCTGGGCTTGGAGCTGAGGTGGACGCGCGCTGTAGACGGGGTCGGCTTGAGTGACGGCCCGGACGGGGTAGACGATCTGTTCGTCATCCGAATCATCGTCTTCTTCCGAATCCCGACTGGTCGCAAACGAATCGTCTCGATGAGCTTCGAGCGCCGGAGGCGGTGCGATGCGCGAGTCGAGAATGACTTCGGAGCGTGTGACAGAGATCTCGAAAAGAGGCGGCTCATCCTCGATGGTGGCGGCAACGGGAGTCTCGACCTGCTCGGTCGGAAGTGGTTGCTCGATCGGCTCTGTCGGAACAGCAGGCGTAGCGTGCCGCATCGAGCCGAGACCGGGGTGACGAGTCGTCTCGTCAGGCCCGGCGCGCGGCGCGTCCTCCAATTCGTCGAGCGCCATCGTTGCGGTCGTTTCCGGCTCCGGCTCGAACGCCGTCTCGGGAACCGACGGGTCGTGAGCGGGCTGTTCGAGATCGATTCGGCCGACTTGGTCTGCGAGTTGCGAGTCGGCGTGCTGTTGCGTTTCGTGGGCAGTGGCGGGAGGAGCAGGAGCAGGCGCTTCTGCTCCGGCTTTCTCGAGCCCGTGTTCGTCATCGCCTCCGACCGTCCCCAAGCCTGGTCCCTGCGCCGGGACAAACTTGACGGGAATAAGCAGGGGGTTCGAGCTGCGCCCCGGTCCCGAACCGATGAACGCGCCACGGGGGCTCGCCGTTCCTCCCCGACCGCGTCCACGTGCGTTAAAAGTACCGAGCCCGAGCCCACTACCCCGCCCGCGTCCGCCGCCGAAAGAAGGCGAGTCGCGGCCGCTGTCGGGATAGGAAGCGGGCGAGTTAGACCCTCCTCGACCTCGGTTCCCGCGACCAGCGAACGATCCTCCCCGGGGACCGCCTCGAGTCGGCGTCGCTGCACCCGATTGTGTTGCTGACCGCGTCGGGTAGGGGTTTGTAGTCGGTAGGACTGGGATCTGGAAGGCAGGTGACGGGTTGAAGCCTGTACGATTGCGGAAGGTCAGCTCCCGATGACGAGGTCAACGTGCGGCGAGATCATCAGAGTCGAACTCTCGCCAGACAGGAATACGGGAGACGCACCGAGAGTCTCATCCGAGATCAGATCGTCGTAGGAGAACTCTGCCATCGAGTAATCCTGGACGACGAGCGCGTTGCCGCCACCTCGACCTCGACCTCGCCCTCGGCCGCCTCGGGAGCCTCGTCCACCGCGGAAGCCGTTCGCGTTGCCGCCCCGACCACGTGATTGTCCGCGCGCCATGTTTTCTTATGGTAAGAGTCGCTGAGCGTGCCGTGTCGAGTAGAGGGAAACCGAGGAGAGCGTCGAGTCTTGCGAGATGTCAAATCGAAAGTTGGCTTCTTCCGCTTCAGGGGCTGCACTCGCTAGGACATGCTCAGACTGGCTCGCCTCAGCTTCGATTAGGCTCAAGTAGCTCTTGCACCGCTCAAACGACTGCCGATATGCCCGGGCGAGGTGCTGTCCAATCTGCTGGACCTTCGTCATCCACCTCGCTCGCGCCGTCATACATCCTCAGAGCGCACGCTGCTCCCGTCTCGAGCCTCACGTTCAGTCAAGATGGCAGAGCGCTCATCAGCGGGTGCGTCGGTCCCCCGATGGAGGTGGAACAGGGTCCTTCCCTTTCGAAATCTCGTCGCTTACCTTGGCCCTCTCCCTTTGGACAGGGACACAGACGGCTATGTCGCCATCTGGCATTTGCGCACCTACCGACCACGCTACCTGTGGAAAGCGCACGACGGAGGGATCCTCGGTCTCCAAGAATTCGACGGCGGCGTCTTGACGTCCGTTCCCTTTCTTTCCTCCCAGGTCAGCCTGGATAGCCGCCATGAGCTGACGCGAGACAAGCACACAGGCAAGGGCGCGACAACATGATTCACCTGTACTGCGTCCCTGCGTCCGTCTCTGCGGACGGCACGGGACAAGCGCCCTCTATCGACGTCGGCGCCGCCACCGCCGTCCCTTCGCCTGCCGCCCCTTCCCACGGCTTTGACTCGCCCGCCTGGTCTATGGACATTAATGCGATGAATTTCTGCCGGATGCACATTCTGCCGCTCGGGCAGCGCTCGGTCGCGGACGTGAAAGGCAAGGGCAAAGCGGGACCACAAGACGTTTTCGATGGCGCAAACATGGAGGCTTTGATCGCGGTGCCGAGCTTGACAAAGGACGACCACGCAAGTCCACTTTGACCCTGGGCAGCCCCTTTCGTCATCCGGCTGACGGCGAGACGCGCCGTGCAGGTCGACGTCTTTCACTATCCGTCCAAGGCTCGCTTCCACCGCTCGATCGGCAAAGACGCGTTCGTCGGCCAGAAGACAGGTTTGTAGAGACCCTCACTCCGGTTTGTCTATGCTGCGCTGACCATAGCATGGGACCGTCACCATCAGGCAGCGTCATGGCTGTTCACCTCTTGCAGCTTTCCGATCCCCCGGCCAGAGTCAACACCGCTTCGGCAGCCGACCCAACTCGCGCGGACGAGCGCTCTTCGTCAACTTCGACGGGAGAAGCTGAGTTCGCGGCGAAGCCTGCGACATCTCTGCATGCCCTGATCGCCTACGAAGCGGGCCACCTCGCCTTGTTCCGCTTCGCGCCGACTTCTGAGTTCGAAGAGATATCGCTCGGACATCCGGGAGGACAGGCCGGCTACCACCGTCCTCGAGATGGGAAATTGGTCGGCGAGAACGAAGGTTGGGACCTCGTTTGGGCTGAGAAAGGACATCGGGACGCTGGTGAGTCCGCTGTGCTGTTCTCCGCGATCGAGGCGGACGAGGAGGTACTCCCTGGCTCGAGACGCTCGTCCTGACAGTACCTGCGATCTCACAGTCATGTCCTTGGCGGTGGACGCCAAGTCCCGCTTCGCCTACACGGTGGCGGCCGACCATTTCCTTTGCAAGTACCGCATCGCCGATCTGGTGCGTTTCTTCGCCGCTCGTAGCCGCATAGTGTCGAGACACTCATCATACGCTCCATTCGCAGAGTCGGGAAGAGGCCGAGCTACCGAGGGTCCACGTCGAGCCAACCGATTCGCCGGGCAAGTCGGGCGTGGTGGTCCGAGACGACGGGAAACTTCTCGCTACGGCCGGCTGGGACGGCCAGTGAGTCTCGAGGCTTCCTTACTTGTACGCGAGGTGTGAATGCAGAGTTACTGTGCTGACGCGGGCCGCTTGTCACGTTGCAGGCTCAGGCTGTATTCGGCCAAGACGCTGGCCCCGCTCGCGGTTCTTTCGCTGCACCGACTGTCGCTTCAAGCGATCGCCTTTGCGCCTCTTCGCCCGAAAGATCAGTCTTCACTGCTCGACTCAGGTCAGGATTGCGATTCAAGTGGAGAGGAGGGCGAGGCGAGCGAGACAGGTCGAGGGCGAGGAAAAGCGTGGTTGTCGATAGGTGGGCAGGAAGCGAAGATCTCGCTGTGGCAGCCATATCCTGTCAAGTAGCAGCTCTGCTATGGCAATACGGAGCCCTCGCGATGTCATGCGAGAACCGCCAGAATGAAACAACTCTGTTGCTGCGGGCGAATCGACGCGTCGCCGGCCCGACGCGAAGTGATTAAATATAGCGCCGGGCGCGAGGCAACACGAGCCCAAGCTGCACCGTGCCGTGCTGCAGCGCTGCGCTCGTTTGAACCGACGAGAACGCTGCGAGATCTCCCACAGGACAGCCTACGTCGCCTCGCCGGGTGAAGCCCTGCTGGCCGCGGGTTCCATTACCGCGACGGCCCGTCTTCCGGCCCATCGACACCGGGGTCCGCCGATCCGCCCGTGACCTACCCGCCGACACCAGACTCGGACGACAGTAGCGAGACCGATGCGGACGAGAAGGAGATCAGGCAGGCAGAAGCGCTCTTGGCGAGGGATCAGCCGTCGACTGGCGACGCTGCCGGCAAACGGTGGACCCACGTCGCCGCTTTACAAAACTGGTCACGCTTCCTGTCGCAGCGCAGCATTACGCGGCGACTCGTCCTGGTGGCAGTCGTTGTCACCGTCATCGTCGTCTCGCTCTACGGCGCGGCAGGGTCCGAAGACGGTTCTCGCCAGTCGAGCAGCGGGCGGACCGGAACGCTCAGCCGACTAGGAGACGCACCTGGGCGACTGGTGCGTCTCCTAGTCGGCTGAAAGAGGCAGTGTATGATCGATGGACGAACGGAATATGGAGCTCCTCCGACGGCGCAAGGGATCCTAGCGAATATGAACCGCTGAACCTGTCGCACGTGAGTCCGCGAGCAACTCGCTGATTTCGCATACAGCGTACTAACGGGATCGGGCGCTCGCCAGATTTTGAGTTACGACGAGCCGCGGCCGTCATTCAAGGAACAGCTGAAACCAGGCGTACGGTACATCGTAGCGAACGCTTACGGAGGCCACGGTTCGTCCGTTGTTCGAGCGATGGTCCTGGCCGTCTGATCTCCCGCGGAACTGACCCTCACTCTTTCCTCAGGTAATCAGTTCATCGGGATCCAGAAGATGCTCTACTTCGGCAAGCTGACCAACCGAGTCGGCATCATGTGCGTTCTGGCTTCAAGCGGGGCAACTGGCGTTCACGCCGTCGCCTGACACCTGGATCCGCGCCGGACCGCAGCCCAACCTTGATCCCTGCGCACCTCACGGGCTCGCCTGAGAACATCTCGGCCTTCTACGACCTCGACCGCTTCTGGCAAGAGTCGCACATCCCCGCAGTCGAGACCTCACGCTTGAAAGCGGCCGATCTCGCCTTCAGCGAGCCACTCGACGAGGATATCAGCTGCTGGTCGGTCTTCGAGGCGTGCGTCGGAAGCGCGAACATGGAAGTTCAAGCTTTCACCTTGCACCGCATCGATTTGGAGTACTGGCCGCTCCCGCCGATCGCACGCGCTCTCGGTAATTTCGACCTCTCGTACGACGGTCTCCGGGTGTTCGACTTCGATCAAGCGGCCAAGAACGAGTGGATTGCTCGCGTGCAGCGCGAGCATCTGCCGCAGCTCCCTGTCGAGGGCGAGTTCCAGGGCGATCCGGCAACCAACATCAAGCCCGGATTCGTGCCCGAATTTGGCGAGCGGATAGCGCCGGACGATCAACTAATGTGCTTCGACATGACACTCTTTCTCGGACCGATCATGTTCCCCAAGCTACCCGTTACCGCCCAACCTCTCGAGCCGAACGTGCCCGGCGAGGGCCTGTCGTGGATGAATGCCGGCCAATACTTGCGCTTCAACGACCACGTCGAGTCTCGCGCGGACGAGCTTCTCGTCGATCTATTCGGTGTCACGAAGGCGTCGAAACTCCCGCCATTCATCACGATCCACTTACGACGCGGCGACTTCAAAGAGTTTAGCGGATTCACCGATCTCGACAAATATGTCGACGCTCTGGCCCGCGTCCGCGCCCGAATACAGGAACGCTTAGACCACCCAAACGACTGGGCAGGACCGGGCAAGCACTCGTTCCGATCATTCGGCCGTAAAGCGAAAGACTACCCCGTCGTCTGTACGACGGACGAGCGCGGCGACGGCGATTTTATCCGCGAGGTCAAGAACCTCGGTTGGAAAGTCGTCGACCACGATGCGTACGATACTGTGAACCGGTACGGCGGGTGGTGGCCGACCATACTCGACGGCGCGATCTTGGCGCGCGGCAAGAGTTTCGTCGGGACCAACCGGTCGACGTATTCCCACCTGGCAGGCTTGCGGGTCAAGTAGTGCGTACTTTCCTCTTTGTTGGACCGAGCAAACGACCACTTACTGATGTTGGGGTCGCGCTCGCAGCTGGAACGGTGGCCTCGTCGAAGTAGCGGTCTGAGGGTGTATCTATTCTTCTTCACCATAAGTCATTCTTCTCTACCACGAAGGCATCTCTCGCGACCGAAGTGATCAGGAGTAGGAGAAACTCTACTCGGAGCGTGCAGTGAGAGCGTACGTGAGAAGGAGGACCGCACGGACCGCCTTCGTCACGCCGACGCTCAGGCCTTTTGCGCTTCGGCATGTCCGGAGCAATGCTCTGGTCGATTGATCCCTGCCTGAAGCTCGTCTTCAAAGAGGACCATCGTCGAGGACTTGCTACTGCCTGCTCGGTTCAGTAGCGAAGCCCGCGTCTTGTTCCGTCGTCCGCGCCCCATTTGCGATCGCTGTTTCTTGCAAGGACTTCCCAAGGTCGGCCGATGAGCAGCTAGATCAGCGACACGCGATGCCGATCTCGCCGACGATGGGTGCAAAGACTTGGTCTGTTCCGACCCTTCCCTGCTCTCGCAAGCCAAGTAGGCTGACGCACTGCGGCTGGCAGGCGAGCTCCGACAATTGCGCTAGCGGACAAGCCCGCTGCCAAAGTAAGCCAGCACATTCACTGTACACGCCTCCGTTTCGGTTCTTCTCAGAGCTGACCAGTCGCTTGCCCAGAAACCGGACGCAGCGAAGCAAAGGAAGGCGGAAGCAGCTGTGGCGAAAGCTTTCGATGCACGACGCCGTTGAATCTGCCTTCTGTGTGACAGCTCACACTGCTGACAGGACGCTCGTTGTCCAGAAAGAAGCCAGCAAGCTAGCGCGCAAACGCATCGTCGAAGCGGGACGGCTGATTGTCGAAGAACAGAAGGATGAATAGTGAGTTGTCGCTCGTTTCCTGATGCAGAAGCTTCCCCGGACTGATGCGGACTATCTCTCATAGTCTTGCGCGGCTCAAGGCCGACGTCTCCAAGCTCGAAGCCAAGCAGGTGGCGGCGCCAGTGCGTGCTTTCCGTGGGCTTGATTCATGGTGCTACGAGCTCAGGGCCTGCTGCGGATCGGGCAGACAGCAGGCAAGAAAGACGATAAGGGGGAGGCGATAAAGCAAGCCGACCTTGTCGAAAAGGCGAAAAAGATGGGCGAGCAGGTTCTCGCGCGACAACGAATCGAAAAGCGCCGGTGAGTCTGCGTGACGGCAGGCGCTTGCACCTCTCAGCTGACCCGCTCTCTCCAGGCAGGATCTTCTTGCGCGCTCTGTCGGACAGTACAGTTACGGCACGTCGCAGCTCAAAGGTGAGCCTTACCAAGAAATGTAGAAGCCGCCGCAATCCACGCTGCGCGTTTTTCTTTTTCCATTCTGGCTGACTCTGCTTTTCCCAGGGCTACCGATACCGACAGGAAGCCTCGAAGAGCAGCTAAAACACTTCAAGTGCAGTGCGCCATCTTTTCAGAATGCCCATCAGAGAGATAAAGGGCTAATGCTTCCCGCGGGCGTGCAGCGGAAGCGGCAACTCGTTCGCAATGCATCTTTTTGGAGTACCTTGCGGGGATTGACTCTTCTTCACACTAGTACCGGGACTTCTCGCTACCTTTGAACCGCTTGACAACGCCCGAGCTCTTCAGCTCCCCGACCTCGCCACCCTCACCGAAGCCGAGCTGCCCGCAGCGTACACCATCATCGGCGAAGCCGCTCAAGCTCTACAGGACGAGCTCATACGTTATGCGATTCAGGAGTACGGAGCGAATGCGCTCGTGGTGTTCATGGTCGAAGGTCCGATCCCGATCGAAGAGCCTGAGTTGGTTTTGCAGGGATACGTAAGCTGCAAAGCCGCCTTCTTTTGAGCTTCATGAGCTCACCCGTTAATCTCCGAGCAGATTTACGAGCTCGTCGCCTCAGGCGTGCCTGCAGTCGTCGACTCGAGCTCACCGAAAGGCAGCGCCCCGAAGCTCAAACCCTTCGCCCCGCCGCAGCCGCATCACGCCATCCTAAAGCCGACTTTCACGAAACAGCCCAGCATGCCGCAGCATGTCGGCTTTGCCGACTCGCCGCTTTTCGGTCATTTGCCGTACCCCATGACGCCCAAGCTTCTTCCTCACCCGTCGGAAGCAACAGCGATACCGCCCAAATTCAGCAACAACGCCGCCCTTCCTCCACCCTCCGCCTACCCATACGGGTCTCATTACGCACCGCCTTTCACACCCTTGCACACTCCCTACGCCCCGCAGAAACCTCTGCAACCTCTCTACAGCCACCCAAAACCGCAACCCCTGTTCGACGGCTATCAGTCCGGACCGCCGGTACCGCCTGTGCCGCCGGAGCTGGCGAACCTACCATGGGGCGCACAGATGTACGTCAAGCGAATCAGAGCGATGCAAGAGGAAGAAGAGCGGGAGCGGGCACGCGCAGCAGCGGCTGCGGCAGGCGGTGGTGGTGCAGCCGGCACGAGCGCGGGCGCAAAGGGTGAGCTCGCTTCGTACAGCGTCTCGCGCAGCCGCTAGTCCGTCTGAATGTTGACAGGCGAGAGTCCAGTTGGTGGGATCGGAGCGGGACCTTTCTCGTCCAACCCGGTCACAGCAGCTCCTGCAGCAGGATCGACCTTCCCAGCTCCTCCGGCGCTCGCAAACCCATTCGCGCCGTTTCCGTCCGTCGATCCCGATCACGGCGGCCTCGACTACAACTTCGCAACCGGACCGCCCTGGGGACCCGCGGGTGCAGGCCTCGGTCCGAGTCGAGTGGTCCCTTCGCAGGAGAACGGGTGGAAGGGCACCCAGCCGTGGTAGCATAAGCAGAACGTCTGAACGGCACAGATTGGTATAATCGATAGGTGAGCCGCTGTGTGGCATTGCGAAAGAGGATTTACTAGGCTGTCAGGCCACCATCAACCGGGATCACCGCTCCCTGCTCGTCAAGCGAATCATCAGTTTCCGTTTATCCTTTCGCCGAGTCTCGGACACGACCCCGAGAAGCTCACCGTTATGTACGACGCTTCCTTGCTGAGTAAGAACGCGATCACTCCTGCGACTTCATCCGGTTCGCCGAACCGATGAAGAGGGACGGAATCGAGGACCTCGTCGCTCGTACCTCCCGCTTCGAGTGCTGCGTGCATCAATGGCGTATCGATCGGACCTGCAGGCACGGGCGGGAGATCAGCTACAAGGTCCACGGGTAGCGGGAAGAAAGTCCAAGTGCGAGAGAGCGAGTCTGGGAGACGGACCTGCTGCGACGACATTGACGCGGATTTGCTCCGAGGCGTACTCGCGAGCTAGGGCGCGCGACATGCCTTGCACGGCGTGTTGTGAGGCACACTGACGCGCGAAGCAGAGGTCAGCGGCGGCGTTGCGCACTGTAGGAGTTGACAGTCTTACGAAGGCGCTCAATCCGGGTACGCCTTGCCCGCTCGCCAAGCCCGACACATTCCTGCTCCATCCAGGCCTCGTCAGTTACGCGTCGAGCTTGGGAGTCCGAGTCGGGCGCGTACTCACACGATCGCGTACCCACCGGGCGGCGGGTCGTGCTCGACCTCGGCGACGGCGGCGGCGCAAAAGTGTTTGCAGAATGCAAACGTCCCACGCGCGTTGACGTTCATCGTGTCGGACCAGGCATCGATCGAGGTCGAGTGAGACTGAGCACTTGGGACGTAGGTTCCTGGCACGTTGCTGGCGGTCAGCTGCCGATCGTTACGGCAACGGGTGGGAAGAAGGCGCCCACCTGCGCAGTTGACGAGTCCGTCTATCCGCTTGAAAGTCCGCTTGAACGACCGCATGAGCTTGCCGACTGCTTCTTCATCTGTCCGACATGTACCGTATCTTGCATCAGTCACGCTCATAAGCAGAAGACCCGGACTGAAGAAGCGCATCAAGAAAGGTCTGCGACGCACCCCTGCAGTCGAGCGTGGCAAAGACGACGTCTGTCTGAGGCCACTGTTCCCTGATATCTGCGCAGACGAGCCTGCCTGCGTCCGAATCGATGTCGTTCAAGGCGAGCCTGGCGCCTCGTTCTGCGAGCAAGAGGGCGACGGCTCGACCGATCCCGGACCCTGCGCCGCTGCACAGGTCTGTCAGCATTTCCCATTTCCCGAGGTGGGCGGGGCGAGATGTACGTGATTACGTAGACTCTGTCAGTGTAGAGAGTCGCAGCTGGTCGTTGTGGAGGAGCTAGAGGAGGAGGAGCAGCGTCTGATGAAGGTGGGGCGGCCGAACGAGAGGTCGAGTCGACAGGAGCAGTTGCTGCAGCAGCCGGAGTTGCGATCGGATCCCCCGTCGCAGAGCCAGTAAAGAACCCTCCGAGTGCGCTGAGTGCCATCCCTGCGGTCTCTGTGTCTATGGAGAGAGAGAGGAACCGATCCGAGCATGAGGACCTCCCCTCGACAAAGTCATCAAGGGCACATGCGATTCAAACGAGGATGAGCACAGACTCCGGCTCTTTCCCCCTCCTGGGCCACAACGCTTTCAGTCCGCGCACCTAGTCCAATGACAGCCGCCGAGGAACCGACTGCCAAGCGGCAAAAGCTGAACGAGGAGAAGAAGCAGCAGCTCCCGTTCCACCCGTCCCTCTTGCAACCCGACATCGTCGACCGCCTCCGCCAACTGCACGACCACTCGCAACCGTACAAGCATGCCGTCATCGACAAACTCTTTGACCCAGACTTCCTGAAGCGAGCGAGGAAGGAGATCACCGAACAACTCAGCTTCAGGGAGAAGGAGACCGACATTTGTACTTCACCTCGGCTCCCCTTGGCCTAAGACTCGGGCGCTTGGACAGCTGACGCGCACTCTTTATCAGACAAGATCAACCAGACCGGTGACTTGACCAACCTCTCGGGACTCCCCGCAGCCGAACTCGCCCTACTGCCGACCCTCCTCGAACTCCGCGACGCCCTCTACGGGCCCGACTTCCGCGCGTTCCTCCAAAAGGTCACCGGCTGCGGTCCGTTGAGTGGGAGTAAGACCGACATGTCGTGCGCAGAGTACAGCGAGGGGTGCTACTTGTTGAACCACGACGACGTCATCGGAACGAGGAGGATCAGCTTTATCCTCTACCTCGTCCTCGATGAACCGGCCTGGCAACCCGAGGTACGCGGCTGCATCAGTACCTCCAAACACAATTGCTGACCCGCGAGATGCACAGTGGGGCGGCGCGCTCGAACTGTACCCCGTCCTTGAGGCCGACGAGAAGAACCCGGACCGACCGAACGTCCCCGTCGCCAAGCCGTCAACCTGCATTCCCGTACGTCTCTCGAGCAAGCGAGCGAGCTCACAGTTCGACCTCCTCAGCTTCTAAAAACTGAGTTCCCGAGTTGCTCGCAGCCCGCGTTCAACCAGATGGTGTTTTTCGAAGTTCAACCGGGGCACTCGTTCCACTCGGTCGAGGAGGTCGTCGTCCACGGCGATGGGCAGAAAGGAGGCGTCGGCGCACGTGTCAGCTTGAGTGGGTGGTTCCACAAGCCGGTCGAGGGCGAGGAAGGGTACGAAGGGAGCGAAGGGTTCCAGGCCAAAAGCAGTTTGCAGCAGCTTGTGAGTCCCGGTCTAGGCTGTCTCTCCTCGGCTCAATCTGAGCTGATGGTTCCATTCTCTGTCACAGTACGCGACGAGTCTCTCGGCGCCGACGCGATACGAAGAGCAACTCCCGCTGCCGTTGCCGACTCTGCCGTCCTCCGCCGACCTCGACTACCTCCGCCCGTTGCTCAACCCGGCCTACCTGACTTCGAAAGTCATCGACCTCTTGCGCGCCCAGTTTGTCGAACAGTCGCACCTCGTCCTGGCCGACTTCCTCGCGCCTTCGATTGCCAACGAGCTCGAGGGCTTGATCAGGGAACGTGACGCCGAGATGGAGAAGGACCGGAGGGGCGTCACGGTGAACGGGCAGACGACGAACAACATCCCTCCTCACACGGCGGGCGAGGACGAGCGGAACGGGTGGGCCGTCGTCGGACCGCCGCATCTGCAGCGGTACCTCGCCTTGTCTCCGTCCTCCTCGGCCTCGACCCCTGCCGCCGACCGCCTCTCGACCCTCTTGCGCGAGATCCACGCCCTCTTCACCTCGTCCGCGTTCGCCGCCCTCCTCGCTTCTCTCACGTCGTTGCTCCCGACGGCCTACACCACCGCCGTCCGCCGTTTCCGACCCGGCCTCGATTACTCGCTCGCGCGCGGCGAGAGCGCGTCCGAACCGGACGCACAGGCGAAACTCGATGTCGGGTTGGGGTTGACGCCCAAGTGCGAGAAGGAGAGTGATCGGGAGGTTTGGGAAGGTGGCGAGGCGGGCGGGTGGGACGTTTGGTTGGCGAATGAGGAAGGCGGAGATGAGGCTACTTATGGCGGTGGTGGCGGCAGGGGGTCAGCCAAGGAGGCGGCGGAGAACGGGACTGCAGACGCTCCCGAAACCCAAGCGCAGGAGGAGGCGGAGGGAGAAGAAGAAGAAGAAGAAGAAGACGGACCGCTCCTCGCGCTCGAACCCGAGTGGAACCGCCTTCATCTCGTCTTGCGCGACCCGGGCGTCCTCTCGTTCGTCAAATATCTCTCGGCGCGCGCTCCGGCGAGTCGATGGGATGTCGTTGGCGAGTGGGAGGTCCAAGGGATTGAAGAGGAGAAGGCGGAGGATGACGATGGTGACAATCAGGAGGAAGCAGCTCAGGCGTAGTAGAGCACCGCTCTCTTCTACATAGAAAGGCAGTGGACCTCCACCACGCGACAGACCGTACGCAATACTCCCGCGTGAGGTCAAAGCATGCGCTTACAACCAAAGAGTGAAACCGAAAAGACACCGCGGACTCGATCAGCATTTCCTCGAAATGCCTTTTCGGCGCTCCTCCTCGCTGCAAAATACATGTAGCGTCAGTACGACCCGAGCTTCACGTTGCTTTCGGGAATTCAACCCGCAAGCGCACCGGTACTCGAACATGACCTGCACGCCGACAAAGAGGATCGCGCTCGCTGTCAAGAGGAAGAGCCGGCCTGTGAGACGCAATCGTCGCATCGGAGAATCAGCGATCTGCACCAAGCCCGACCGGGCTTTCACTCCGCCGAAAGAGGGACGACCGGCAACGGACTCACCTTCCCAGTCTCCGAGCATGACGCGCCAGAGTTCTTTCCCTCCGTCGACGCCGACGACAAACCCGACGAGGTTGGCCGTCATGAGGAGGAGGATGTTGGCGACACCGCCAATCGCGGCGAGGTGGCGATACCAAGGTCGTGAGCCGTACTGCAGGCGAGAAGGTTCCGCGATGAGTAAAGTCTCGTTGTCCGGGAAAAAAAAGAGCGCGGGGAGGAGGAGAGAATCCACCTTTGTAGCCGGCACGAGCGCCCTCCCGACCATTTCCGGCACGACGAACAGCGTGATCCCCCATCCCCACACCAACAACCTCAACCTCAAATCGTGCCAGAGCGCGACAAACGTAAACACGCCCAACGTCGCGAGCAGAGGTCTCGCCGACCCCCCGAGCGGGATGTACAGGTACCGGACGACCCAGAGGTTGTAACTCCGGTGCCAGGCGCGCCAGAAGCCGAGGACCGAGTAGTTGTTGGCCATGCAGCGGATCATGTTTTCGGGAGGGACGATCCCGTCGGCGAGGGACCATAACCGGAAGAACCGCCACGGTAGCAAGAGCTGGCGATCGTATGCATGGTCAATCCTGCGCTCGCGGACGGCGATAGGAAGAACAGGGGGATAGACATGCGCACCTTGAGCCACACGACGATCAAGTTCCAGAACCCGACCAAGCTGACTTCGGCCGGTGTCATCCCGTTCCACCACCCTTTGCCCGAGTCCTTGAGCGCGACGACATACATCGTATGGAGGACAACCTCCATCGTCAAGAGGCACGCGAGGAACCGCACCGCATACAGGGCGAGCGCGCGCGGGGTCGTCTCGCTCGCTAGCGTCGAAGCGGCGACAGCAGCATGACTCGACGGCGACGACGCCACCTTGTCTGGCACGGAGCCATTCGTAACGAGCGCGTCCAGGGAAGGGACCGAGCCAGATGCAGCATCCGAGGCAGCGGCTGGGGCGAGTTGCCGGACAAACGAAGGGTAGGCCATGACCGGTCCGGCGAGATAGAGCGGCGGGTATAGGACATAGGCGAGGTAGAGGACGAAACAATAGTTACCGGCGTGCGGCGAAGGGTCGAGTGCGGCTTGACCCGGTGGCGTGGCCCGGCGCAGGCGCTCGTTGACTGCCTGCAATTTCGTCCGCGCCCGAATTTTTCTGAGTCAGTTGGGTTCGCCTGCTTACCTCGTTTCGAGCCATGATTTCAAGGAGCAGGACCAGACAGATTCGCGCACCTTGAACTGCGGACTTGTCGGCGGCTCGGGCAAGACGCCGCCCGGCTCTCCCGCGGCCGCCATGGTTGCGCCGACCGCGGCGGACGACGCCCAGTACCACTCCATGTTGAAGCTGACGAGTCGGAGCATCGAGATGTTCCAACTGATGTGCCACCGCGGAAGGAGGCCCTTGTATTCGTCCTGAGCGCGCACAAACGGTGAGATGAGCTCCAAACGGAAACAGAAACCAATCGAGCCAGAAATGCAAAGGGACTGACGAGGAACGCGAGTCGGGGATGGATCGAGCTGAAGTAGTAACCTTCGGCGAGCGAGTTGGCGAATAAGATGGCGACGTTGAAAGCCCACGTCGCGTACGGCGTCCATTCGCGCCTCCACCGCCACGCGCCGGCGCCTCCTCCGCCTCGCACGGCAGCTGCCGTCGTGGCTCCTCCCGTCCTCCTCTGCTGGTCAGCCAAGCTGTGATCGTGTGCAAGTGCACCGAGTCGGGCAATCCGGTAGTTGCAGTAGAGAATGACGAGGATCTTGAACAGGCTCGTGCCGTGCAGCGCAGCGAGCAAGATGAGCGAGAATGTCGCGCTGAACCGGGCTCTCGAGTCCCGCGCGCTTCGCTGAGAGTATGAGGGCGAGTTCGGGTTCAAGGCGGGGCTGAGGCGGCGCGAGAGGGCGCGGTAGGTGCGCGAGAGAGCGACGTGAGCGAGAGCGAGGAGGACGAGGAGGGGCAGTTTCGATCGGAACAGCCAGTATTGGTGGTCGCTCAGGTCCTGCGCATGGGAGGTGTCGTGAGCGTGTATTGCTGCTCGCAAATGGTTCAAGACCCTGTCATGGTCTGCGTCGAAAGCAAACGGGATCCGAAAGTTCCGAGGATGCAGAGAGAGGAGAAGCACGCACCATCTGCAAGCCAAACAGCCACCCTTGCCGGAGCCTCGGCGCGAACGCCCAGTAATGGTTGCTCGTCACTGCGGTTCCATTGGATCAGGCAAAGTCAGCCGGAAGTTGACTGCCAAAGTTGAGAGAGGAGGAGAGGCGCCGTACGGTTGGTGGCGCGGTGGGCGATGTACCACATTTGCGGGACGATGACCACAAAGGCGAGGTAGTAAAAGTAGAACTCGCGCGTCTTCCATCGTGCTGGTGTAGAGGCTGTAGTAGAGGCAGAGGCAGAGGGACGAGGTGCGGCGGCGGTGGACGGCACGTTGACGGTCAAGTCGACGATGCTCCACTGCGGCCGCCAACGGCGTGTCGAGGTATCGACGGGAGAACGAGCAGTCATGGTCTATCGAGTGAGCATGGCGTGCAGAGGAGGAGGGAGAGAGAGAACCTGTGAAGGCGGGGCACCGCTTGCTCCGTCTGTGTCGCGCTCCTCCCTCCCTCCCTCCCTCTCGCCACGATCATAGCAATGACCACGTTCCAAGATGGCAAGGGGAAAGACCGACTCGACGAAACGAAACAGGACGAGCTCCTGTTTGACGACGCCGAACTCGACCGCATCTTCAACCAGGAAGCGTCGCTCGTCTCAAGAGAAGCAGAGGTACCCGCACGGTGACTCTACAGTCGAACGAAGAGACACGAGTGACCCAACTATCCCACACAGGTCATGCGCGTCCTCGCGTGCTTCAAACTGAACCCGTACGAGATCCTCGACTTGAACTGGATGCCGAAATCAGGAGTCACAGACGCAGACATCCGTGCGTCGTCTGCTCACATCGCGCCATCTGCAGTGGCAGTGCGCAGTCAACCACGACCCAAGCTGATCAGTGACTCCAACGTTGCGCGCACAGAACGCGCTTACCGAAAGAAATCGCTCCTGATCCACCCCGACAAGCTGAAACACCCGCGCGGTATCGAGGCGTTCGACCTGCTCAAAAAGGTCAGGCTCAACTCGACTCTACACGTTCGCGGGACGGGCCGAAGGCGCCGCCGGAACCAACCGCGACTGACTCTGTTGCTCCCGTGGGCACGTAAACAAAAACAGGCCCAGACTGAATTGTCGGACCCGGAAAAGCGGAAACCGCTCGACGAGACGCTCCAAGACGCGCGGATGCTCGTCCTCCGAGAAATCGGCTTGCCGCGCGAGACGCCCGACGACCACGAAAAGTTGAACCCGCCCGCGATGAAGGACCCCGACTTGAAGGAGCGCGTCCGGCGCAAGGCGAAAGAGATCATGATTGACGACGAGTTGAGGAAACGGAGGTGAGCCTTACCGCCCGTGTCCTCGCATTGGCTGCCTATCGGAGTGATGCGAGCGACTGCACAATTCCCTCCCGCCTGCGCCTCGTTTCGCAGCGACGTGCGACTGACTGACTCGCCGGATCCTCGTACCGTGTTCCCACCCGCAGGGTACAGAAGATGACGATGATTGCCGAAGGTGCCGAAGCGAAGCGCGTCGAAGATGCCGTCGCCGAGCGCAAGCGCAAGATGGAAGAAAAGGAACGGTGGGAAGGTGAGTTTGCGCGGTTTCCATTCGGACTTGACCCGCATCAGCGCGTGCGGGTGCTCCTCCATCGACAAGGCCACACTCCTGACACGGTACGACCGTCCCGCTGCGCAGAGACGCGCGAAGACCGCGTGTGGGATTGGCGGAGTTTCAACAAGAAGAAGAAGAAACGAACGAAAGGACCCGAAGTCCTCGGCTGAGCGCTGCGGTGCCACTTCGCGTGATGGGTGACTGCTCTACTCTGCGACTGTAGCTTTCCCAGTCCATGCCGCTTGTTGTATATCAGGCCGTTGAGCAATTGCTGTTTTTGACATCTTGCCCTTTCGATCGCTTTTCCCGCTCTTTCGTTGACATCCGATGCACGACTCGCGGTCTCTCGCCTACGCGGTGTTGAGACATGTCTGACTATGGCGACGATGACCTCGACTGGGGCGATCCAGACGTGCTCGCCGAACTCGACTCGCTCGAAACGAACGCGTTCCAGTCGAAGCCAGTCGACGCGGCGACCAAACCACAACAGCAGCCGGTCCAGACTCACCAGCACCAGCAGCAAGTCGCGTCGAGGGCTTCCCAGATCCCTCCCAAGGCTGTACAAGCTGTGCCTCAGGCTCAGGCGTTCGCGACAAAATGGGGTCCGAGGCAACTGAACGGAGGCGGCGCGGCGTCTACGGCAGCGGCGGCGGCGGCACCGACCGCGAGTCCGTACGGGAACGCGAGACCGAGCAAGATCCTCAGACCGCCGAAACCACCCAGTCGGGCTTCGACGACGGCGAGACCGGCTCCAGCCCCGCCAGCAGCAGCGGCGGCGTTGAATCAGGATCTCGGTCGCTCGCACGCGAGCGCGACGAGCGTCAAGCGGGACCCTGAAGATGACGAGGAGAACTTGCCGGCAATCACGGTCAACGAGAATGGCTACCAGGCGGCGGCTGCGACGACGACGAACGGGACGGCATCAGCTGTCTACAGGGCTGAACCGCAGAGGGGGACGACCGTCAGCCGATCTACAGCACCGGCGGGTACCCTTCCACCTTCTATCGCTACATCTGTCCGCAGAGAGAGCCCGGCACCTGCTGCTGCCGCTGCGCCCGCGCCGCAGAGACCGGCGCCCGTCAACCAACAGACCAATCGCGTCGTTCCTCCGCTCCCGCAGTCGCTGCCTCCCATGGCAGCAGCGCCCGCTGCTGCGCCCTCAGCTGTCCACTCGGCATCGGCAGCTGCTACCGTAGCGCCGGAGGCCTCGGTGGCCGGCGGAAGCGGCATTAGCGCTTCAGAGCGCGAAGAACTCGAGAGACTGCGGCGCGAAAAGGCAGAGGTGCGTCACAAACTTCTCGCACGGGGCTCGCTCCCGGCACTCGCATCGATCTCGGAGCTTAGTCTTTGCGATCGTCTCCAGGTGGAGCTGCAGCTCGCTACTGCGGGCGTCCAGGCCAAGGAGCTTCAGGCGGAAGTGAATCGAAAAACGGGCGAGGCCACAATGATGCGGCTTCGGCTAGCCAAGGTACATAGACTCATTCCCGCCTTCCAGCTCGGCTGGAGAATTGGACTGCTCACTGCGTGTCGAAACTCGCTCGCAGGCCGAGACCGCTTACCGGCAACGCCTCGACAACGAAATGCGCGACAAGGCCCGGATTCAGAAGGCGCTCGACGACAAGCAGCGAGATTACGCTCGTGCGCTCGACACGATCAAGTACGACAGCGTTTTCCGCAAAGTCGAAACCGAAAGTTCGGGCGGGAGGAGCCTCGCATCGGCATCGGCCAAGCGGACTTACCGCGCCCATGCAAGTCAGAGGCAATCATCGCAGCAGCCCCGTGGCCCATCTGCCGCTCCGGAAAGCCCGACGACGAACCGAAGAGGGCCGCCGGTCGCACATCGAGCAGCTCGCGCGGCGACTGAACAGCCAGTCGCGAACGGTCGACCTCCGCCGCCGGCCGGACCCGTCTTCGCCAACTTTCAGAACTCTTTCGCGGCACCATCGTCGTCGGCGGCTCCTGCACGACGTGCCGAGTCGGCTGTGCCCGAACGGGAAGGCCTGATGGGTCCCCCGGCGATCGTCAAGGACAAGGGAGGGACGGCTGGACCTGCGGCTTTGAAGCGGCAGGCGCCTGCGACACCGCCCACACCAGCGTCAAAACGACGAAAGGACGCCGACGGGACGCCTGTGGCAGCGCATGGGTCGCCGCGGCGGGCTGCAGAAGCTGGGCGAGGCGAGCAACACGCTGCGGGCGAAGAGGCGGGCGCTGGCGCCGAAGAAGAGGAACTCGCCGACGAGCCGTGGATCTGGGTCAGGGCGGATGAAGACGCCCGCGGTGATCTGCTGGCGGCGGTCTTTGCACACGTCACTTGTGGAGCGCTCGACATGGAACCCGCCGTCGTGAGTGGGCCAGCCGGCGTCCATCATCATATGCGGGCGACAGCGACTGCACGCGCGAGCACCGTAAGGAGCACCCTCGCGACAAGCACCGCCATTCGACAAAGCTCCCGACAAAAGGCACCGGCGCCGGTACAGGCGGCGCCCTTGACAGGGAATCAGCCGACTATCCATGCCCTCACGAATCTTCGCTTCCCTCCTTCGACTGCGCCGGCCTTCGTCGAGCAATATGAAGCCCTTACACGGGATTTGTTCGCGACGCTCGGCCACAGCCACGATGCGCGGACGTCGTTCTCGCAAATCCATGGCACTTCGGCGACGCTATACGCGCAACGCGCGCACGAGATCCTCGTCTTCCGCCATCCCGATGCTGGCCCTCTCGCCTATGCCCTTGCCCACCTTTTCACGTCGATGCTGCGAGTCCTGAATGCGGCAACCTTGACGGGCCCGCTGATGGCGCTCCTCAAGCTCGTCTCGCATCTCGCCTTTCTGTCCCCCGCCTTTGCGCTCGCCTGCTGTGGTGCAGAAGCGAGCGTCGCCCCTTCCACTTCTACGCCGTCGACTCAACGTAAAAATGCACCGGCGCCCACGCCCACCAAGCTTGTCTCGCTCGTGGCTCACCTAATCGCTCGGTACGGGCGGCCTTCGCAAGCCGACCGCGAAAAGCAGAGTCGGGACGCTCTAGCCAGCGCCGCGTCAAACGCGTCGATGACAAATCGACCCCGGAGGGCGAAGGTAACGCGCAACTCGGCAGGTCGGCGAAGCAGTTCGATGGCCGGCGGACTTGGCGGCAAGAAGGGTAACCTGGATGCGACAGACGTCGTCGAGAACTTCGACCCGGAGAAGCGGACCAAGCTGCTCGATGCTGCGCTCGCGCTGCTTGAAGGCGTAGCTTGGAAGTGCCTCGCAGACCAGGACGGCGGAGCAGCCTACGGATTGGCAGAAGACGCGTAAGACCCGTCAATCGCTTCGTCTTCATCATGCGATCACTGACCCTGTTTATTGCACAGCTTCTTTGCGATGCTCTCCGTGCCCGACGGCATAGCGACCCTGCTCGACCCTGCGCACCCGCCCGACCTCCTTCTCCTCAGCTCTCGCTTTCTCTGCATGCTGGCCGGCGGTAAGCTGCGCACTTGTCCTGGCCTTCGAGCTTGCGTGCCTGACTTCCGACACTGTGCAGAACCGGGCTTGTTCCGCAAGCTGGTCGGCGTCAAATTCTACGAGCTCGTCGACGTTCGCGCTAGTCAGCTGCCATTGATCGATCGAATCGCGACGCTTCTGTCTGCACCTCGTCTCGATTCTTCTATGGTAAGTTGGATGGCTCACATCTCGAGCGTACGGACTTACTGACAAGAAGGTATCCACGCACCGAGCAGGCATACAATCTCGACTTGTCTCTCATCTCATTAGCGACAATCTTCGTCGGATCGCACGACGATGCGATACGCTTCATCGCTCACAGCAACACCTTCGTGAGCGAGCTTCTCTCGAAAACGTGGCGAGACGTCCGATTCCTGTGGGATTGGGATGGTCGGGTAGTACCCGTCAACGGGAAGGAGCGCGACTTGTTGAATCGGTGCGTTCATCTTCTCGACCAAATGCCGAGCATGGCCCTGACGCCGCCGGCACCTTCACTTTCTAGTGCGACGTACCGCCTCTCTCGTCTCGTCCGCCTGTTCTACTACCTGGCACTCGCGCCCCACGCGCCCTACCGCATCCAAGACCTCGTCACCGGCCCGCCAGACCCGCCACCGGAACTCGCCCTCGCAGTCGGCGACGCTCTCGGCTCCGCCAGCGGCGCAGCGCGTGCTGCTGTCCTCCCTCAGCGCCGGTCGGCGCACGCTCGCCAAGCTGCTCACGACCTCTTTATGAGCGCGTTCGGGATGCTGGCATTCGCGACTATGGGTGCGAGCGAAGGGAACCCGAAAACTCTGCCGAACGGTCGTACAAAGGTTATTGCGGATCCGAGCGACGAGAGCGCGATGCCGAGCTGGGCCGAGCCGGGATCGGAGGAGCGCAGGACGCTGATCGAGCTCGGTTGTGAGCGCAGCCTCTTTGTTGGAGGGCATCGAGAGCAGCGGCTGATCCTTCTTGCGGGCACACAGTCCTCGCTCAAGAGATTCTCGAAGACGTTTCGCCCGACGAGCTCGACGAGATTGAAGCGTGCTTCGGGCCTGTCGACGAAGGCGGCGACGAAGACGAGGAGCAAGAGATCTCGGTCGATGACGACGAGCTCGAGATTACCGAAGCGGGAGCTGATGCGATGCAGGTAGACCCTGCCGGTGCGTAGCGCTTGCAAGACTAGACCGCTTGAGAGAGACAGCTCGCCGGACTCGGAAAACGTAGAGGCCCAAGCTAGGGAATGGATTCCACAACATCAAGCATGCCATTCCTCGTCCCGATCCCAAGCCATCAAGCACTCTTGCCCCTCCGTTTCCGTCCACCTTTCGCGGCGGTACCCGTCACCCCGGCGACGCTCCGCTTGGTGACCGGATACGGTAGCTTGGTCGGTTTGACGGCCCCAGCCGCCGCCGCCGCCGTCGTCGTCGTCTTGCCGTTCGTCGAAGTAGGCGGCGTCAGGCTCTTCCTCCTCCGGTCGGCGGCACGGACCGCGATCGAGTCGGCGGCAATCGACATGATCGGACTCCGCGACCCAGATTTCCGCCTCAGAATGGCCGCCTCGATCGAGCTGATCGTGTTGGACGCGGTCGAACTACGCGACGATCGCCGTTTCGGCCCGACAGAGTCATCCTTGGCTTGTGCGCTTGTGGCATCCACGGCGACGACAGAAGGGCTGTTTGAGTCGCTGGCATTTGAGGACCCCGAGGCGGACGAGCGAGTCGACATGCTCGGGCGAGGCCGAGTCGGCAGACTCGCCCGGACTCGCTTCGGTGCCACTGGGGCCACCAACGCGGGCGCCTCCTCCTTCTTCATTGGCTCTTCCGCGATCGGCGAATGAACCGGCTCATCGTCGTCGCTGTCGTCGCCTTCCTCGTCGTCGCTAGACAAGGACGAAAGCGAGCTCGACGATTCCTTCCGCCTCAACGGTGCTCGCCACTGCTCAGTCGTCACCGTCTCTGCCTGCTGCGGCATTCCATTGTTCGCCGGCTTGACCGGCGATGGGACGCCCGAAGACCCAGCCGTCGTCGGCGCCGTCTCGACCGAACCGACCGAAAGAGTTTGGTCCGAAGCGGCGTACGGCGGCCAAGTCGGCACTCCTTGCCAAACGGCCGCATGAGACTGCATGACCGACGAAGCGTGCGAACCCGTCGAGGTCGAGGCCGGAGACGGGACAAAGGTTGCCGGTGACGCCTGCTGAACTTGGTGCTGTTGGCTCAGCTGCGTGAAGGGGGCAAAGACGCCGGCGGGCGCCTGCCACGGCATCTGATAGTGCTGATACGGCGCGACGGGCGCGAACGCCGTCGAAGGCAACACCGGAGCTGTCGGCTGCACCGGCGGCGGCTGCACGAGCTGAGGGAGCGCCGGCAAGACTCCGAAGCCTGGTACGGGTCCCGCGAGCGCAGGCATGTGGACGCTCGACCGGGTCCGTTTGTTCGGGTCCGTACGGGGCGACTGCGCCGGTTTCGGAGGGGGTTTGAGCGGCGAAGGCGGATGGGCACTGTGCGCCGGGACGAGTGGCCTCTGCGCACTTGTCCACGCACCAGCCGCCGCCGCCGCCGCCGCAGACACCTTTTTCGCAGCCGGTCCAGGCGCCTTCTTCTTCGTCGCGCCCCCGGCCGCCGCCGCGCCGCCCGCCGCCGGCGCCCCTTCGGCGTCGCGTTTCCGTTTCTCGCCTCGTTTCTTTTCGCGGTCGTCCATCTCCTTCTTGAACGCCACTTCCTCCCTCTTGACCGCCTCGACAAACTCTTGAATATCCCCTCTGAGCCAGCAATCAAACACGCCGCCCCACTCGCGCGCCGGAGTCGGAAAGTCGTAATTCAGGTAGAGGGTGTGGATCGGTGCAGGCCGGGCCGGACGACGTTTCCGAGGTGGTTGAGAGGCCGAGGCACCCGCCGCCGCCGCCGCTGCCGCCGCGTTCGCTGCAGCCTCTTGAGCGAGCGAAGAGCGAGTCTGTTTCGTCGTTCCCGAAGTCGACGTCGAGGCGGACGAGTCGGATTCCGCCGCCGTTGTCGTCGGCGTCGACGAGGCGACCGGTTTGATCACTTTGGCCAGTTCGCGGACGAGCCTCTTGGTTCCTTTCACTTTGAGCGTCGTCCCGACCACGATCAACAAGTCGGGCCGTTGACCCATCAAATCGCGTTGGGTGATCTCGCCGACGCGGTCCCCGTCCTTGTGTTCCTCACCGTAGAGGACAACGTCGGGCCTCATCATACCGACTCCGCGGGACCTCTCGCCCGCCGCCGAGCGCGCTTCATCGATCGACAAGCACGCGGGACAGATCGGCGCCGACCCGGTCGCGAGGAGGTCGACGTACGGACCCGACAGGGCGACTTCGTGTTTGCACGCCGAGCACGACAGGGTCGACAAGTGGCCGTGCAGCGGGATCACGCGCGGGATCGAAGAGTGAGTGGCTGTGGCGGCGGCAGTCGCGGCCGCGGCGGGAGGAGGTGGCGGCGCCGGAGAGGCGGAAAGGCGTGGAGTCGCCTCGGGGATAGTGGACGCGATCGAGACTTGAGACGAACTCGGTTCGAGCGAGACCGAGACCGCAGCCGACGACGACGGCAAGGACGACAGAGCGGACCCGCTCAGGACCGGAGTCGAGGTCCGAGTCGATTGCGCGGTCGAAGCGGTGGACGAAGCGGTCGGCGCTTTCGAAGGCGACCGGGGTGGCGGCGCCGCCGTCCCCATCCGCCTCGGCGGGAGCGGCAACGACTTGTCGCCGAGTCCGTACGTCAGCCCTGCTTTTTCTTCGAGCGCGTCAATGTTCCTGTTTGCGGTTGCGAGACCAAGCCTGGGTCAGCGTGCGCCCGCGACTGCGAAAAAGTTGGGCCTCGGACGGACTGGGTGTAGACCCTGAATAGTTTGCCTTGGTCGTCGAGGTGTTTCAACCAGTCGTGGAACGCGGTCGGCTGGACGGCGTCGGTCTGCTTTTTCAGTTCGGCAATCATGTTGAAAAAGATGGCCGCGTTGGTCTCGGACTGCGCAGGCCCCCGGCTCGTCAGCTCGGCTCCTCTGCTTTGGCGACGAGGAGAGAGCGCGCGCATGTGAGAGAGTGGAGGTGGACTGACTGCAAAGAGGCCGACGTCAAACAGGTCCTTGCCGGTCGAGAGTTTGGCTTCGGGGTACTGCTTTTTGAGCGATTCAAACAGGCCTGCGCCCGACCTGAAATCGGGGATCCCGGATGCGGTCGAGATGCCGGCGCCTGGTTGCGGGTGGAACGCTGTCAGTCCCATTGTGTCGGCTGCTGTAAGAGAGGGGGTGAGGGGGGACTGACCGCAGACGACGGCGACCCGTTTCGCTTTGAGGACCGTTCTCGCGACGTGGGTCAAGTCGACCGGTGGTGGTGGTGGTGCAGTGATCGAGTCGGTGGTGGCTGGGTGAGGCTGCGGGTAGAGAGCGAGCGGGACTGCGGTCGGAAGTTGAGCGACGTCGGGCGGAGGCGCCGTCCCGAACGACAAGACGGACAACCGCGCGGGTTGCTGACCCTGTGCCTGACTGGCCATAGCAGGAGCCAGAGAGTGGGCTCCGCGCGCGGAGAGGGAGACAGAGAGAAAAAGAGAGCAAGAGAGAGAAAGAGCCGTTCACTCAACAGAGCACGAAGCCGCCGACCCTCGCCTCCAGCGACGCACTCGCGCGCCCACTCCAAGGCCATGTCGATCGAGTTGGATTGGTCAACAGTCGACTATGAACTGACCCGCTCGGTCCACGCGTTCCTGTCGACCGCGTTTGCCGAATCGGCGCTGCCCGATTTCGTCGGTCCCGTCTCGCTCGACCACTTTTCGTTCGGCAGCGAACACCCAGACGTACAGATCCTAGACATTACAGACATCGACAAGACCTTCTTACTCGCTCCCGATGACCTCGACGACGACAACGACGACGACGACAATGACGCACTCGCGCCGCCACCGCCGAGGTCGAGGTCTCACTCGCACTCGCACTCGTACAGCCGCAACACTTCGCAACACTCGGACGGAGCAGGCGTACCGATCGCGCCGGCGCACCCCCTCCCTCCTCCTCCGCCTGCGTCATCAGCCCCGTCGCCTTCGTTCCAACTCTTGGTCCGCATCTCGTACTCGGGCAACCTCTCACTCGCCCTCTCGACCTCGCTCAAAATCAACTACCCCGCGCCGGGGTTCATGTCCCTCCCGTTGCAACTCTCCCTGACCGACTTGGCGTTCAAAGGCGTCCTCGTCGTCGCGTTCGAAGGGGGCAAGAACCGCGTCCACATCTCGCTCGTCGAGGCTCAGGACTCGGACGACGCCACCGCCGCCGCCAGCAGCACCGATAAACCGCACCTCACTACGGGCGCAGCGACGACAACGACGGCCGCAAAGAGGGCCGCGAACGCGACCAGGTTCCTCAAGTCGGCCCACATTGAATCGCGCGTCGGCAACGCCGACAAGCACGTCCTCCGCAACGTCGGCAAGGTCGAAAAATTCGTCCTCGACGTGGCCCGGACCACACTTGAGAACGAACTCGCGTTCCCGTGCGTTCGGATCAGTGTCTCTATCTCGGGGGGCTCTTTTTCGTTCGTCGTACTGGAAAGCGCTGACTCGTGCAGGATTTCGGGGCATGCAGAAACTTCCAGACCATCATGTTCTGATCAGACCGAGGTCTTGAATCTGCATAATGCTCGGCGGCGCAGAACGTCGCGCCGTCACCAGCGAGGGCGAAACAGGGTCTCGGCCCGTCGCGCCTCCGACCCGGCCCCGAGCGGCCACGCAGTGCCGAACGACATCGAGGATTCGCCCATCCGATCTCCCGTCTCGGACAACGTCCCGCAGACGGGGAGACTTCGCTTCGGTCCTCGCCCTACTGCACCGTGCACGAAGACGAGAAAGCGATCTCGAATTCTGGCTCGTCGCGATCCAGGCCAGTCCGAGGCGACGTACGCACAAACCTGATTAAAGGGCAAACGAGCATGCTGCTTTCTTGCCGCAGGCATCCTGATCAGCGCAGGCGTGGTTTGGGGGCAGCAGGAGCAAGCGGAACTTCTTCCCCTCTGATAGATCTCACGTTTCGGAACAAATCACAGTCGGAATGCAAGGGTGAGGTTGTCTTCGACTCTCCGACGATCTAGACCGAATTGGCTCCGCACTCGTCATCGTGAAGTGGATCTGTACGCCCCGGAAGCGAAGTTCCAGTGGGTGCGTTCGTCGACGAAAGTCAGATAGCCCATTGGAACGTGTCCTTCCCGCTGTCTTCAAGCTTTGTTACACGTTTGCGCGACTCATCTTTGTCCGACGTTCCCGTCAAGAGCCCCTCCGAAAGTCCGCCGCGAGTTGACGCAAATGACGGACAGGTGAGTTCGAACGCGATTCAGGACTTGTGCGTCAACCTGCATGTCGAGGTTTTTTCCAGGCGCCTTCTGCCGAGGTGTCGGCGCGAACTCTTGCCCGCTCCCTTGGAGGAGGTCGGGCTAGCACGGGAATCCGTTCCCGCTGCCGAGGTCCGCAAAGGAGTTGACACCGCTGTTGCTGCGGCTGGCTTCGAGCTCCAATCTGGTCGACCTCCGGAGCCGGACTTTGATAAGAATGGAGCTAGTAAGAAGGTCAGGACTTTGCCAAACGAACGGTCCGGCGATGCTGGGAGTGGTCCGGATGCGAGGGAAAAGAATTCGCAGCGACGAACGCATTGGGAGTTTCGTTCGCAGGGAAAATCGGGGGCTCGGACCATTTTTAATCTCGGTTTCTCTTCCGCAACAGACTCTATCCTTGCGTCTGGCGAGACTCTCAGTCTCATCTCGCCTTGAGATCGGACTTTCGAATGAACCGAGGAGTGCCAACGCAAAGGTTGCTGGGACTTCATCAGCGCGGACTCGGACTCGGACTTTCCCTTTGATGACACCCACGGGCGCTCCCATACTCTCGACCAGGTTCGCGAGCTTTAGGGCGTTATATGTCATCCGACAGTTGGGCTAGCTCCCCAAGGCACGACCTCGTCGCGAGCGTTGTGCGCGGTCTGTGACCACTCATCGAAGGCGACGCTTATCCTTGCGAGGAGGAGCAGCACATCTTACTGTTGCGATCGTGCGCAGCCCGAGCGTGTCACCGGGTCGGCCGAAGCGGAAAGCTGCGGGCGCGGAGAAATGTCACGGTGAGCTAGAACTCTTCCATTCAGCGGAGCAAGTGCTGCTCTCCAAGGTCTTCAATCGAGCCGTTGAGAATACTGGGCAGAGCTTGTTCGCAACTCAGCTCTCGAGACCGGACCGCAGCGAGCCAGAGCGCTAGCAGAAAGAGCACGGAGCTCAGCGCGAGCAGGGGATTCGAATGCTGCGCCTACGCGTTGGCGAAGCAGAGCATTTGGCCGGCATGAATAGCACTGTATCTAGCGTCGAACAGACTGGGCAGATGCGATCAGCGGCGTCGCAGAAGACGCCCGGAGCTCATTGAAAAGAGGAAAAGCTCTTCGAGGATTGTGCCCCAAAGAGCCGGAGTGCTCGACGGACGGGGTTTTGCCCCGGGCGTTGCAGAACACACGGAAAGCGTCGTGTCGATAGAAGACGATTGAAGGTGTTGGTCGAGACGCAGAGGAGCCGCTGGATCGCGATTTTGTCTCCTGCCCAGACGTCCGACGGTCCCGGCAGCTCAGCTGCCTCAACAGCGCCTGCTGCTCCTCCTGAGAGGGATCGCTACCTCATCCTCACTTCCGCTCTGGCCAGCTTTAAAGCCAGTCTCGAGGAACCGTCTCATCGTTGTCATCGCTTTGACTCCGCTCGCACCTCGCCCACACGCACTGGGCGTTGCAAAGGATACGCCAACTCTTCCGCTCGAGAGGCAATCTAGCGAGGTGCGTCGCGTGACGTCGACCTGCACGAGCGTGCGAATTGCGGCTGACAGAGGATCTTCCCTTTCAGGTTCCGCACCTCTGATCGCAGTCGAGAACCGCACATCATCTGCTCAGCCGTCATGGCGACAGCTACGACGAGCGTCTCGCTCCTCACGCTGCCAGACGAGATCCTACGGCTCGTATTCTCCGGCATTATCGGAACTGCCCATCTCGCTCGCTCCGCCCGCATCTGCCGCCGCCTACTGCCATTCGCACTGGAGCGGCTCTACGAGTCGCCATACATCTTCAATGTGCGCACTCACAAGCTTCTTGCGCGCACCTTCAAGGTGAGGCCCGACCTACAGGGACTCGTCAAGCACCTGTCTGCCAGTGAGTCGTATCAGATGAAGGTCACCGACCCGGACGATCCGACGCGGCGGCACACGAAGCGCGTCGCACTCGCAGTGGACATATTCCGCGAGTCTTCTGCGACTGCCTGCCTGCGAGCATCTTAGCCTCGACAAGATCAGGCCGGAAACGCTGCACGGCGTACTCAGCGCCCCTTCCGCATCAGCATTGGCCAGGCTCAAAGTGCTAGCGTTGAGCATGAGGGCGACCGGAGGTGATCGGCATGCAGCATTATGGGACGACTTCACGCGACTGCCTGCGCTCGAGGAGCTTCGGCTCAAGAGAGGCACTATAGCTGCGCCCGGACCGCAGGTCAGGCTGGCCTCTGTACAGCGGCTCACCCTTGGCGCAGACTTGATCCCACCGTTCGATGGCCCCCTCTCGGACACGTTCCCCGAGCTGCGCCATCTTATACTGAATAACCTGGCCGATATCGCCTTCATCAAGCACGTCCTATCGAACGGCCCCTCCTGCCTCGAATCGCTCGAGTATCGAGGATTTTACGTCCACGGGCCACTTGCGGACCACCTCTTGCGCTACTCAGACCTTTCGGAGCTCACCCTTTCCGCAGATCTCGAAGCTGGATCTCTCCTCAAGACGCTCGCGTCTACTCGAATCGGTCGCATCCGGCTCGAGGAAGGCTGCACAGGCGTCGACAATTTCCTCCCGGAGCTGTTACGAGGTCCTACCCGTATGAGTAGTCTCACCGAACTTCACCTCGACTACATCTGGATCCCGGCCGGCGACGGCATCTTCGAATACTTGCAGGACGCCGACGTCTTCCGCTCCGTGCATGAAGCGGTCCTCTGCAAAGACGACTTCGCAGATGATATGCGCGCCGACTGGCCTGATGGCAGCTCTGCCGAAGGTTTATCGCACGTCCTCGAACTCGCTCGCAAGGCCGGCGTCCGCGTTTCGGGATCCGCCTTGGAGTGCCTCGAGTGGGCGCGACTTTGAGGAGCAGTTCAAGCGCTTCTTGGTCCAAAAGTCAATCGTGACGGAGGACTATGGAGCGCTTGAGCGGCACTACGGCCGCGAAGAAGCCGGCGACGCGATCGTTCGTTATCAACCCGACCTGGCGGACCTCGTGGTGGAGGCGAATTGTGGAAGGGAGGAGCAGCGCATGGCGGAGGTCTGAGGACGGGAGGCTTGCACACTGTGGTGCATGGGTGCGTGCGGGCCCGTAGCGGTCTTTGTACTCGATCGCTTTTGTCCAGAGTCGGAGACGCCGCAAGCGCGATCTGCGCTCCACCCGCCGGAAGCTTACCCTTCGGTCCATGCATTATAAAGAGCCAGTCCTGCAGGCGGCCTGCAGGCGAGTGTGCTGAAAATGCGAGGATGGTTCGCGATCAAGTCCGAGAGCGGCACTTTGCCTCTTGCCTCGCCTCTACGCTAAGCCTGCGTCTCTTTGGCTCGCTGCGCTGATCCGAATTGCTCAGACCACGCTCAACTACTCGTGACGCAAGCTTGCTAGCCCGCCCGGGACATCGTGAGTTCGCCAAAGCCGCTCGACTTTTGTCATCACCGCTTCGGCTCTCGACTCGCTCGCTTGGCCGACAGAGGACCTACGAGACAAGCCAGCTCTTCTACTCGAGAGGCCATCTAGCCAGGTGAGTCAGTGCGGCATGCTCACGTGCTCAGGACGATGAGACTGACTCTGCGTGCCTCGCCCGCCAGGTTTCGCGTTCGACACCGGACACCTTTCGTGACTCCAGCATGTCGAGTACTCAAACGAGCGTCTCTTTGATGTCGCTGCCGATGGAACTGCTACGGATCATCGTCACCGAGTGCGACGCAGAGGATTGCGAAGACACGTGCAGTCTCGCCCTCGTGTCACGGCATTTCCGTGCGCTCGCGCAAGAGCGAATCCACCGCGACATTTCGATCAAGTATGGCTACGAGCGTTTCAAGCAGCTCGCGCGTACCTTGACCGCTAGGCCAGACCTTCGTGCCGCCGTTCGGAGCATGTCGCTCTGCGGCGTGTACCTCAAGCCGAGAACCGGCACAGGCAACGGAAGACAGGCGAAGAACATCCGGCTTGCAGCCGGTGTCTTGCGCTCCGTCCTTCAGCTACAGGAATGCGTGAAACTCGACCTGGCCGGCGTCACACCCGAACAGCTCGAGGAGGTGTTTCGCCCGCCTTCGTTCTTGAAGATCACGACTCTCACGCTGTACGTCACGTCAGCGGCGCCTGGGATATCTGATATTAAGTGCTGGGCTGGCCTGGCTCGCCTGCCAAGTCTGACCGATCTGCGCACTACTCTGTCGGGCGTGACGATTCCACCGCCGGCGCCAACAGACGTTTTCGGGCTTGTGACGCGTCTCACGCTCGTCGGTGACTTCGATGCCGAGTTCCGCGAGCCCCTCTTCGCTACTTTTCCGAATCTGCGCATCTTGCGTATCGAAGACGTCGAGAGTGCCTCCTTCATCAAACAGCTACTCTCGACCGCTCCGATCAAGCTCGCGTTCCTTTCCCTTGTGGCGAACTCACCTCGCATTCCGATGGAGGAGTACCTCAATAGGTACTGTCACCTGACCGAGCTCGACCTGACGCCGGGATTTCAAATCAAGCGGATCCTGCCGGTCCTTGCACGGTCCCGAATCGAGCGGCTCTCGTTCTCCGACGACTGTGCCGTTTCCGACGACTTCCTGGCATCGCTCGTGGATGGTCCGTATCAGATGAAGCAGCTCAAAGCGCCTCAGCTGACTTTCGTCAGTGCGCCAATGGGTGACGAGCTGTACTATGCTCTTGCCGGGGAAGGCGATTTCGACGATCCCGACGGCATTTTCGACAACGTACAGTCGTTCAGGGCGATGGTTGGTCCGACCTGGCCGGCAAATTGCACCCCTGCCGGTTTAGCTCGACTAGTCACGCGCGGTCGAGCTGTCGGGATCAGCCTGTCCGGCAGCGCAGTTGACTGCCTCGACTGGGACCGCGACTTTGACTCGCAGTTGGAATATCACCTCGTCCAGCTCGCGATGGAGCGGGACGACCTGAGCGTTCTCGAGCGGTACTACGGCCGCCAGGAAGCCGGCGACGCTCTCGCCCGTCAGCGCCCGGCGTTTGTCCAGCTTGCGACGGAAGCGGCGCGGCGCCAAGAAGAGGTGGAAGACTCGTGATACGCTCGTAGCTTGTCCATGCATGCCGTCCGTAGCCTGTTTGACGAATAGCTGCGGAAGCTAGCCACTGCTCGGCACGGGCCACCATGTCCCGCTCTGACCGCTTCCCGCTCGCGTCCTGGCAGACACAGAGGCACCCTCTGACTCACCTTCAGACGACCATTCCGCAGTTGGCCAAGCTCAGTCTCGGGATCTTGCCCGACGTGCACGGCATGGAACGCGTCCCAGAGTGGTGGAACAGCCTCGCGGCGTTTCCTGCCCTCACCTCTCTGCGCCTCTTTCCCGAAACGGGTGTCTCCGTCTTTCCGGTTGCGCCAGTATCGCTGCCGAGCGTTGTTTCTCTCGAGCTCAATGCGAGACCGTTCCCCGGCGGGAGACTGCCTCCGATCCCCGACGCCTTGCCCTCAGCTCGCCGGCTGCACCTCTTGGACGCGCTGCTGGCAGAGTACGAGGACGCGACCGAGTGGCCGGCGATTGACCACTGGCTTGCGACGGCTCCCACTCGCCCCGAATCGCTCGTGAACTGACGTTCCCGTACGCCGACATCGCCATGGAGAACTACCTCGGCCGCTTCCCACACCTGACGACCCTTCGCCTTGCGCCCGGCTTTGCGCTACCCGAGATGTCTGCGCTCCTCGCCAAGACCGTGGTTGCTGCTCTCGGCTAGTCGGCGTCTACTGCCACGTGACGGACGCGTTCCTCCTCGGGCTCGTCCAGGGTCCGACCCGGATGCCCCGCCTCCGCCGCCTCGCCCTCCAGCACTTTCACGCGGCCCACTCTGGCAAAGGTCTCCACCGTATCCTGGCAAAAGAGGTCCAAGCCGATGCGGGACACGTGCCGTTGGAAATGCACGCCTCGTTCCTGCGCAACCTGTTTGCGCCCGACTGGCCAGCTGGCTGCTCACGCAAGGGCCACCTCGCCGTCGTCGAGACCGCCACCGCAGCCGGAATTGAGGTGACGGGTCCAGTCCTCAGTGCGGTCCATTGGCGCGCCCACTTTGACGAGCAGTACGAGCGTGCGCTTAGGGACGCCGCGGTCGAGAGGACCAAAAGAGGCCGCGACGGGACTCGCGCTTGAAGTGCTGTTTCGACTTACTTGGATGCGCCTGAAGACACGGCCTTGGACTGCAGCGAGAGGCATGTTGCCCAGAGAGATGTTTGAGCGGTGTAGCTTTCTTGCGGAGGAGGGGTGAGCAATGCGAGGCCGATATCGTGTTCGAGGTCGACGGTATCGAGGAGAACAAGCTAACAGTGCGTAAGCCTTGCGTCATTACGCGTCAGCCAATGGGCCTCTACTAAAGCAGTGGAGAGGAGAGGAGAAGAGCGAAGAGAGAAGCTGATCTCTGCAGAGAAGCTGATCTCTCACGCCGGTACATCTCGTTGGAGAAAGCACCGTATTGCTAGGGACGAGGTCACCGCAGAGGCATGCGTGAGGGAAGATCGTGGAGAATTCCGATCAGCGAGCGGGAGAAGAGGAAAGGCAGAACAGGAAGGGGCAGGAGAAAGGAGGAAGGAGAGAGGAGGAAGAGACTTGTCAGAATCAGCGGTGACCGTCTCGCAACTAAACTTCCTCCTCGATGCGTCCGATGGACTCGCTTGTGGACAGACTATCTCGCGTCGGAGAAAGACAGAAAAGGAGGGAGGAAAGCGTGGATGCAGTACAGCTCAGACAGAAAGCAAGGGGAACACGCTACACAGCGCTGACCTTGACGACAGGAGCATCAAACTCGGCGCAGCTCTCGAGCGACTGCCACGCCTGACGAAGACTGCCCTCGCTGAACCCGTAGGCCTTGACCGGCATGCGCATGTTGTGCTGCTCCGCCATCTTGAACGCGTTCTCCATGTCGCGGCGGCACATCGGCGGCGATCCGCGCATCGAGATGCACTTGGCGATGATGTTGGCTGAGAACAACGAGCGTCAGCGACTCACCGCTCCCGTAACTCGACCGTCACGACGACCCACCGAGGGGGACCTGCAGCTGGTCGTTCTCGCGCGGGTTCAGGACGACCATCGTGCTCGCGAAGCGCATCCCGTCCATGACCGGCTCGATGTGTTCCTTGGGCATGTCGACGCCTGCAACGAGTGTGCGACAGAGTCAGCTCGCTCGGTCGCTGTGCCTGGCAGGCTGAAACGCTCGGCGACCTACAGATGACACCCTCGGCGCCGCCACGCTTGCGGAGCTCCTCGCGGACGTCGCAGCGCCCGAGGAACAGGACGTCCTCGCGCTTGATCGAGTACCTGTCGCTGTCCCACTTGTCCGACGTCGCGACCAGCACGAGGCGCTCGCGGACGCCCATCGCCTTGAGCGTCTCGAGCGCGAGGCGAGCGTAGCCTCTGCGAGAGCACGCTCTGAAAAGCGTCAGCCTGTGCGCGCTCACGTCTCCCACACGCCTCAGGAGGGAACGGACCCTTGCCCGTAGACGGCGAGGCACCCGTCGCCCTTGAAGCCCATCTCTTCGTTGCGGCGGCGGATGTGCTCACGCTCGCGCTCGTCGCGCTGTTTGTGCTCCTCTTGGCAGCGTTCGTGCGACACTGCGATGCGGTGCGACGTGAAGGAAGGATGGGCGCAGCAGGTGACTGGTCAGCTTTCGCGCGCGTCTTGACATCCGCAGCCCCAGGTCCGAGTCTGGGACTCACCGACGATGCGCGCCATGTTCCAGCCAACGACGGGCGCCTCGAGCATGTGCTCGCCTTCCTGGAAACGGCGAGGCAGCGGCGCCATCATCGACTCGTCCGCGAGGACGTACTCGGCGGCGCCGCCGTAGCCGCAGATCGCTGTGTCGGGGGGAGCGTAGAGTCAACGCCTGCTCTCTCTTTCTCGCCCCGAATAGAGAGACGAGCTAACCGACGACATGCTCGCCTTGGCGGATCTTGCTGTCACCGTTGCGGGCAGCCTTGACGACTTGACCGACAACGGCCTGACCGGGCGTGACCGGCATGTCAACTCCGACGAGGCGGTCGCCGCGCAGGATCTGGTCGCTGCTCGTCGGAGAACGCGAAGCCAGTCAACCCTCACAATCAGTCCGGACGAGAGCGAAACAGCGAGACATACGTGCTGTTGAGCCCGCTCGCGCAGACCTTGATGATGCACTCTGCGGGTGGGCAGTCCCGCGTCAGCCGCCGCGGATTCTCTCCCGACCCCCAGACACGGCCACTCACCTTCAGCGCGAGGCTCCTTCATGCGAGCCTCACGCAGCTCGAGCTCGCCACCTTCGCGCGTGAACTGCGCAGCGCGGAACTGCTGCGGAAGGTTGTCCTGCATCTGCTCTTGCGACGACGACATGTTGCTCAGAGGATCGTTGGCGGGGGGAGTCTGGAGGCGGAGGCGTGCGACGAGTGAGGTGAGAATGGTGGGCGACCGAAAAGCCGCAGCGATGGAAGGTGAGGAGAGAGAGAAAGGGGAAGCAGAGGCGGCCGGGGAGGTCGTTCGAGCGCGGCCGTTCAGCATACAGCGAGACGGCTTGCGCATACAGTCGCCGAGCTCAAGACGACCGCACCGGTCGCGAGAAGGTCGCCTCGCAAACGCCAAGGCAAGCTGTCGGCACGTGAAACCGCGAGGCGGTCAAAGCGGCCTCGAGTGATGAGGGCGCAACATACGGCTGTAGGGCATCCAGGACCTCTTCAAGCGATCCGGGGCGCTTAGCTGTGCGATGTGAAGTGTTTCGGCGTGCGTGATCCCGCCAGTCACGGCGAGGACAAGCGAAAAGCGCGGAGGAAGGAAAGAAGCTAGCATTTCACAGCTACGGCTCCGTTCGTCCGTACACCATAGGCCAGAGCTGCGTAAGACGTAATCAGCATGGTCACATTGCGCAACGCACGAACCTGCACGCACCTTGACCGTCTCGTCCTGCTCGGCGACGAGAACCTGCGCAAAATCTTTGAAGCCCATCGAGCGGTACAAAGGCAGGCCGACTGCATCGAAAAGCGTCAGACTCGACTTTGTGTAGCCGCATATACGAGCCGACCCACGCTCTGTAGACTCGAGCGTGACGGGCAGCCCCTCTGCTTGGGCGCGATCGATGACGAGCTGTACCAACCTCCTCCCAACACCGGCTCGCTGGACCGTTGGGTCGATTGAGAGGATGTGTAGATCTGCATGAAGAAAGCGTCAATGTTTAAAGCGGGACTTGCGCGCGCGCGGGTGACTCACTCCAATGGGGGAAAGGTACACTTTTGGCATGCCGATCGAGCGCCCCGAGGAACTCGCGGGACCGGATCGGATCCGCACCTGGCATCAAAGGTCGCTCCTCGGCGTCTTGTTCTTCCGGCGGTCGGTCCGCGGCCGCAGGTTCGCGGGTACTCCAAGCGCAACCGAGGATCGTATCGCCTCGACGAGCGACGGTAAAGTCCGAACTCCCGTCCTGCTGCTCGTTCATTTTCTGCCAGAGTTTCTCGAAGCGGCTAATGAAGAAGTCGTCGGCAGCTTGCGGTTCGACCTTCGTGTGTAGATAGCGAACGATGGCAGTCGGGGCGAACGCGAGTCGCTGGACTCGCGCGAGTTGCGGCAAGTCCTCGCGAGTCAGCTGCGAGAAGGTCAAGGGGAGACGAGTGAGAGGCCAGTGCTAAGAAGAGGGAGGGTCAGCGAGTCTTCGACACTCCAGAACAGGCGACACTTACTTCGATTTCTGGATCGGCTTTCGGTCGCACGACCTCGCCTTTGGCCTCAAAGCCGAAGCGCCTGTACAGCGACATTCCCTCTGCGAAATTTCCAGCGTCGGTGCGAGGCCAATCGCCGCCGCAGGAAGTGACTCACCCGGCGTGGCCTTGAGATGAACGCTCACGCTTTGCTCCTCCGCTCGTCGACAGATGTCGCGCAAGAGAGCGGTACCAACGCCCGAGCCCTGTGCATCCGGTTCGACAGCGAGGATGCTAATGTCTGCATGCGGCCGGTAGTCAGGACCCTCAGACGGACATGGCCAATCGAACCGGCGGGAGCTTACAGAAATGTGGCTCCGTGATAGTCCCGCTCGCACCGAACAGGTCGTGTGCGAGCTCCAGATTTGTGCCTTCTGGAAACGTCTTCTTGGCCTTTGCGGCGGGGGCTGAGTCGGCAGTCTTGGGAAGCGCGTGGAGACTGACGCCGACTAGCTTTCCGGCGCGAGTAGCCTTGAGCACTTCCATGCCCGGCTTGACGAGGGCGGCACGTAAGCGGGCAGCTTGGAAGGCCTCGTCGGCTTCTGGGGCCACTCCGCCAAAGACACGGCGGTGCAGCAACGACGGGCTGAGGGCGCGGTGAGTGAGCGCCGCAAGCGCGTCACAGTCGCCCTCCTCAGCGAGCGCGAGAACAAGCGGGTCCATCGCTACTGATGCGCGAGCAGTGAAGATGTACGCGAGAGTCGTGCTGAGCGAGAGGAGGCATTCAGAGAGTCGCGTCGAAGTCGAGTCGAATCGGGCGAACCGCGTGGCGCTCCATTTCTGACTCTTGCCGCATGCCGCGATAAGCTGACACGGCACGTCTGTGATAACACAGCTGTTTAACTCTCTTCCGCAGTCGCAAGGAGGCTTCGGCTAGTCATCAGACTGCGACACTCTCGCTGTTGTCGCTTACTGCACGTCATCAGCATCGCGGCTTAGACCCGCGTAGATTGCGCATAGCGCTCTCCCGCCTGGACCCGCGCGCTCATTGGCATTGGCTGATTCAAATCGATGCTCCACGGCTCGCTGCGCAAGCACACGCGAAGAGGCCTGCTCAGACTTAGCTGCGCAAAGACGGCCGCACGGCCGCCCACTCTCTCTCCGCGGACACGCCGGTAAATGGAGTGACGCACTCTCTCGCTATGATCACGCTACAAACTGCGCAGAGACAAAGCTGCTCCGCGTCATCTCTATTTCGCGGCGCCGCAGCCCTGCTGAGACCAGATGGAATCGTCTTTCTCGTTCTGCTCCTTGCTTTTGGCTTCGTCTCCTGCTCGAATCTTCAAGTACTCTACGCAGTGTGAGTTTACAGATGCACCTCCCCACAATCATTGAGTCGCAGCTGGAGCTCGTCGCCCGGCTGACCGTATATTCGAACAGCATGCGCCTGCTTGCCATCGCCGCCCTCGTCCTCCCTTTGGCTGTAGCCCAGTTGCCGACCTCGGCGCCGTCCTGCGCTGCGATGTGCATGCAAGTCAAAATTCAAGAGGCTCCTGCCCTCGTGCCCGGCATCGATTCGACGAGCTTGGCCGCGCTCTGCGCGTCCGACGTCTTCACCCATGCCTACTCGAACTGCCTCAAAGACAACTGCGTGAGTGTGGCCGGTATCTGTCCATGCTCACGAGACGCAAACTGACACGCGCTGCATACAGAACGAGTCGGACGCGCAAACGGGCGCGAGTGTCGCCCAGCAGGTCTGCGCGACAGCCTCGCAATCAGCCGGTGAGCAGCACCCTTACCAAAAATCGGGAGAGCGGACGGGCAGCTGAACCCACAGGTCCAATCAGCTATCGCATCTTCGGCTGCGTCGACGGTCGCTTCCTTGTCCGCCTCGGCGGCGTCGGTCGCCAGCAGCGCTGCTTCGGTCGCCGAGTCTGCCCGCAGCGAATTGACAGCTTCGTCGAGCACGACCTCCTCACCGTCTGCGTCGAGCTCTGCTGCCGAGTCGGCATCGAGTTCGCAAGTCAGCGTCTCGTCATCGATCGAAGCGAGCCTCGCGTCGGTGACGTCGAGCTTGGCGAGCGAAGTCTCATCGCGGTGAGCCTGCATTCCCCGTTCGCGTGTACGCGCTGTCTAACAGCTCGACGTCTATGGCAGAGTGTCTTCGGTCTCGTCGGCGGCTTCGAGCCACGCAGCGTCTCTGGCTTCCTCTGCGTCGTCAGCTCTTGTGAGCGCGAGCGGTACGACTGGTAACTCGACCGAGGTGAGCATCTCACTCTGCGCTATCATGCGACCGCGCCCACTTCCCCGGAGCTGATATGGTCTTGCGTGTCGCCAGGGAGGAAGCAGCGGCGCGCTCGTTCACGCTGCTCCGGCGTTGTCGGCTGTCGTCCTGGCGCTCGCGGCCGTGCCGGTCCTCGTCTTCGCCGCCTGAGCGCAGACCGATCGAGCGCATCCTTATCTCACGCTTTCACATTCGACCTCGACGCCTCCAACTGATATTCTTCCAATGTGCTCTCTAACGAAAATGACGACTTCCGCCGATTCTCACCGATACTCCGCCTTCTTTCGTTCACGCGGGCTACTCTCATCTTTTCTGAAGACCCACGTACTTGCAATGCCCAGGTTAATGGAGACTCTCAAGCGAGCGAGACTGTCTGCGCACACATGTGTCGGAAGCTAATACTGGAACCGCATGGTCGTGCCGTTGCGGGAATGGCGACGCCGGGAAAGCCTGACCGGTTTCCCAGCTACCCGAATCTCTCACAGAGCAGCGTTTTATTACATTCCGCAAGTCCGAAGCTACATACGGAAGGCTCCGATCATCAGCGTGCAGATCTGAGAGTCACCTTTATTACGATTGACTGCGGGGCCGAGGTGGCCGGCGCGAGGCTCCAACTGTTCGGTCAAAGCGAAAAGACGTTCAGAGTGGGCTCTCGATATGCGCTTGTCTAGCTCCTGATGCAGCGAGCTGAGACCATTGGCTGGCTGTGAGCGAAGCCTCGGAAGCGCACAGGTGGCCAGGAGGCTGCTGGAGGAAGCACGAAGGCCAAATCGAATTCGCCGTTTCGGCGATCCTGGGCGACTCGGCCGCCCGAATACAGGGGTCTCCCGGTGAGCGTCTCGCTGGATCGGAATCGAGCACAAGCGGGAGCTGACTGCTTGGGATGCTGAAGCCATGTCACGAGTACAGACCGAGCCTGTTTCGCCCCGACCGTGCGCGCGCACCCCTCGAGAACGTCCCCCACATGGTGAAGGCGACCCGGAAGCACGGTACCGCGCAGCTTTTCCCGACAGGTGAGCTCAAAGAGTACTTGACAGCGGGGGTCAATGCGTGAGACATGGTGAAGCGAGGGCGAGCAGAAGGGGGAAGGCTGACCCTGGTCGCTTTCACATGCTTGCGCGTCGGCAGGATGAGCAGGGTGTCGCCCAGCAAGAGCTTCACGACTAGCTTGCAGCGAGCACAAGGTCCCGCCGTAGATGAGGTACATGATGAGGTACGCAGGGATCAAGGGAGCACGAGATTGCGAGCTTGCATCGGGCGAGAGACGCGCACCGCTGACGCTTCTTTCTCCACCTTTGATTCCAGTTCCTTCGAAACGACTATCGACCTCTCCCTCTCACGGCTTCGGACAACTCGATTGATGAGCTAGAAGAGATGCTCTTGTCCAGCACTCTGAACAAGCTCCGCTCGTTCGGGTCGACGTCCTCCTCGCACGAGCAACGTGGGCGGCGGCAATTCGATTGGTACGGCTCGACACACGGTGACCGGACCAGCTTGATCTACTCGGCTTATGACCCGTCTGCCATGTTCTCTCCGGTCCCCGACGCGAGGAAACTCCAGTCCGGTCCGACTCGCCGCGGCTACAGTTCTCTGATGGCGCATACATCCGCCTCCGCTCCAACGAGGAACTCCAACGCTTCGACCGATCAACCTGGCGAGCTTGACGCGCCCACGAGCCCTTCGATGGGGGCCGGCTCCGGCCGCGCGCGTCGTCTCGAGGCAGGTCGACGGCGCTCGCTCCACGAACCCGAACGCGGTCAACCTTCTCAGGCCAGCGCGTTCACCGACACCTTCCGCCGCACGGACAATCCCTCGTCCTCCTGGGCACTCCACCGCAGCGTAGGGCATACCACCCGCGAGAAAAACCCGGTACTGCAAGAAGACGAGCGTCCAGTCACGCCAGTCACGCCCCTAGAGCCGCTCGCGCCACTCGCCCCCCCTGACTCGTCCCCTCTTTCCGGACATTCGCCTTCCTTGAACCTCACGATCAACACGAGCCTCGACTCCTCAGGCCATCGCGTACTCGCCAGTCGAAGGCGCCATTCGGCTCCGTCTTCGCCCGTAAAATGTCGCAAAATCAAGACTGCGTTTGGCGTCGGCGACGACGGACCGGGTCAGAAAGAGCAGCTCCATAGCGCGTCTCTGACCTCGTTCCGCACCAACGACGGCGACGAGAAGCAAGCGCATGCACAGCTGAATCGGCGGCAGATCGATCCAGGCGAGAGCCTCTGGGAACGGCCCATCTCGACCAGTACGAACGCACGTGAAGCGTCTTCCCTCGGCGCCGAACAGGCACACCTGCTAAAGCGGCGTCTTTCTCGCCACGTGCCGATCGATACGTTCACTCCGCCGCCGCCCTTGGATGTTCACTCACCGGGTCGTCTCGCCGCTCTCGCCAGTTTGGGCCGTTCCGGAACGCTCGCGGCACCGACCTCTCCGGCATCGCCTTACGCGTCGTCAGGATCGATCTCGCGTCGGCTCTCACTTGGCCGCCGGCCGACTCTCAAGCGGTTCTCGCTGCCGAACTCGCCAGTTCTTCCGCCTCTGTCGCCGACATTCGCACCTGAGCGCTTCGCGACCGTCACTGTATCTCCAAGCGAGACTTGGGGTGCTCGCTCGACTCCCGCAGGAAGCCTCGAACGAAACAGTAGTCATGGCTCGGCGTGTACCCTCGAATCGACCTCGACCGCCAGCATGCCACCTACTCCTCAAGACCCGTCGCCTCTACTACCCCGTTCCGAGCTCTTCGATTCCGCTTTCTTCGGGGCGAGTGGCGATCCTGCGACCCTTGTGCGCCCGCGCGCGCCGGTCGTCACTTTCGATCTGCCTTCGGATCGCGTCATCGAGCCGCAGAAACCGTCTGAAGGCGCCCCTTCTTACTTCAGTCGAGACGCCGCTCGCTCTCACCGCCGGACCGCGTCGGCAGCGGCCGCTCTCGAAGCTGCCTCCGAGTATGGTCCCTTTTCCGCTTGTCTCGAGCGTGATTACGCTCCTCTCATCGTCAGTCTCGTAAGGTCCTCGTGCGAGGCGTACATTCCGCAAGTGAATTCTGCTGACACGTTCCTCTCCCCTTTCCGGGAACAGGTCACGAATCCTGACCGTCCAGACTCTGCGGTCTCGTTCGCCATCGCTCACTCGCCGGTCGAGATCGGCCTCGCCTTCTAGCCCCGTCCCTTGCATCCACGTCACATTCACTCTCGCAGAGCTCAGCTCACAAAGTCGTCGTCTGTTCCCCCATCAGCATTCATCGATCCTGTTCCAAGTCCTCCTCGCATCGGAATCAAGCCGCCGCCTCAGACACTGCCGTGCTTTCTCCCTCTGCCCGTCCATTCGCTTCGACGTGTTCGTTGTAGCTATTTGTTTCCATGCGCGCCACAATTCTCTACGCAATCTCTCCTCGATGGACCGAAAGACTTTTGCGCGAGGTAGGGGCTGGTCGTCGCCGACAATCTACGCCGGCCGGACCGGGACGAACGCCGGCGATGCCTCATGACAGGGTGATTGTTTCGCTGTCGGGCTGAGAACGGCGAAGATCAGCTCAGGCGCATTTGCAGAGAGATACGGAGCGCAGTAGGGACGTACTCGCGTTCGTGCTAGTGGCGCGTCTTGCTGGATCTCCTCGACCATCGGGAGGTAGATGCCATTTTCCGAGGTTGAACAGGCGCGAGCTTTGCTCCAGCGCGGGAGTATCGGATCCTTCTGACCTGACGTCGGGTCAGGCCCCTCACTCGATGACTTCGACGTCGCCAGAGACGATCATCGACTCGACATCTTCTCGCGCGAGGTGGTACTGCAACCCTTGCTTGAGGTTGATGCGGTTCCCGCTGAGGAGCTCGACCTGCCCGACGTCGCGTAAGACTCGCACGTCGATCATGAGCTCCTTCGGTGGCGAGAGGTTCGTACCGCCGCCGAGGAGATCGACCGCTTCGATGAGCGAGACCTCGAACCCGTCGTCCTCGTCTTCGTCGTCGCTTATGTCGTGCAGGTACGAGTCTTCGTCGTCGTGGTCGCGCCTCCTCCGCGAAGCAAAGCCGCCGTACGTGCTCGTCTTGAAAGCGAGGCACAGGTCGGCGTACCCTTTGGCAAAGACTTCGTCGGTGGTCGTCATGTTTCGCCGCGTCTCGGTCTCGCTCCCGAACGCGGCGCTGAGTACGCCTCCGTGCTCCCAGAACTTGTCTTTGAGGACGTCGAGCCGCTGTTGGTGGTAGACGTAGAGACCTCGCTTGTTGCGGTTGAGTGCGAGCGCCGCGATGGTCAACTCGGCCGATACCCCTTGGGTCGGCTGCGCACCCTGGGTCCCGACAAAGGGCGCTGCTGTCGTCGTGATGGACTGCGACAGCGAGTGGGATTCGCGGATGACGGTGCGGACGTGGTTCGTGTTGTACGGGAGGAGCGAACGCGTCTGTTGCGACCGGTGCGACTCGACAACGAGCTGCTGGACCGTATCGCCGAGCACTGTGGGGCAGTCTGGAGCGTCAGACTGAGCTCTCGAGTCCTCCAACGCGGTATACTCGGCGCAATAGACTCACTGGTTGGGCGCGGTGTGCGATGAAAGGGAGACCGTCGTCGTCAGAGTCAGCTAGAGCGAGTCGTTCGCCGGGCAGCAGGTAGCGCGAGACACGGTCGATGCAGCTTAATTCACGCTTTAGTCTATATCGTATGCCGCGTTGCCGAGTACTCGCACAAGCTTCAGGCGCCGTCTTGGCAAGCCACGCGCGGCGGCGTGCAAAGTTTTCCTCCCTCCGTAACGCGCCTCGACGCGTTTGAATCGCTGCAGATCTCGCGACGCGATCGCGGCCTTTGACGCGTCGATTTCCTAATTCGCCTCAGATGCGCAACAGATGCGACCCCTTCTGAAGCTCTCGGTCACTGTCAAGTCGCTCCTTCGCCGTCAAGTCGTACCCTCACTACGCTTGCTGTCTCTCTACGTAGAAGGGAGTCTCGCCTGGCCGCGTCTGCAACCGACCGCGCCAGCGTTGCGCCCAAAGCAAAACTCCGCTCCTTCTCGCCTCCAAACACTCGTTTGCTCACTTGCGCATTCCGCACACGGTCAGTCATAAGACACGTGGATTCGGCCTGCGCATCGCACTGACACTCCCGATAATAGGCTTCTAGAAAGCCACCTTGCGATCGGCCCGCCACCCGCGCTTCTAGAAGCGCAAGCGGCTCTTGGTGCTCGCGTGAGTGTTTGACCCCGGCAGACAGAGACAGATCGGTACCGGTCCGACGCGTCCGATTGTTTCACTGACGCTGTGCCTCCTGCAGCAAACCCGTCTACGTATCCTGATCGGCCGGGACGCGTTCCCTGTCCGAGATGAGCGATTCCGCGGCACGACGCGGCGGCGCCTCGCCCGTTCCGGCGCAAGGACGCCAACCCTTCAGCGCAGACGCGTTTGACGACTTCATGAGTCTCTCCAAGGGCGAAGACGCCGGAGAGGCCAAGCGAACGGCGCCCGCCGCGGCGAACAAGGGCGCAGCAGGCTCTGGACACGGCAACATCGGTCGCAAGTTTCGATCCTTCCCCTGGTCGCGTTCCGACAAGAAGGGCAGCGCTCCTGCAGAGCAAAAGCACGTCCTGATCTCGAGCAGCGGGTCCATTGGGCCCAAGCCGGGACCGTCGATTCTGAAGTCGGCCGGCTCGGCGCACGGTGTTGCCGCTTCCGGACCTCACCACGCGTCATCGAACGGAGATATGCCGCGGCAGCGTGCCGCTACGGATACGGCGGCACTGTCTTCGCGCCCGGGGAAGAGTCATCCGTCGAGCAATGCGTCGCTTTCGACGGCGTCTTCTTTCGCATCGACTTCGCTCTTCGGCTCGACCGAAGACGCCGGCTGGCACTCCGAGGCGACATCCGTTTCGCTGAGCTCGGCCGGCGGCAGCGTCCGCGGCGGCACCAGTGACAGCCTCTCGAAGATGCGCAATCACCGCCGGGTCATCAAGGAGACTTCCGGCGGCGTGAGACCCTTTTCGGTCCTGTCCGACATCGTCGAGCGCGAGAACGAGGACGCCCGTGCGAGCATGTACGATGTCCTTTCGATGTACTCGACCGCGCGGGAGATTCCGGTTCGACGGGTCTCGACCCCGATTCCGCCGGCGGTCGCTGCGATGCTCGCCTGCGAACCGGCGACCCCTCCTCGCCAGAAGCGGTGGTCGACGTCGAGTATCGACGAAGGCTCGCCGTCCGCTGTCGCCTCCGATGGCGACGCCGACGCGGAGCTGTCGCCGCCGAGGCTGCGGCGCCGCAACTCGTTCGATTCGCCTCGGAGCTCAGAGACGCCCGAAACGCCGAACACCCGCTTGGCCCGTTCGATCCGCATCCCTTCCATGCGCTTCGACGGCATCTCGATGGACGCCATGTTCGCCGAAGTAGAGGCGCGCGTCAACCGAGAACTCGCCCTCAAAGGCCTGGAGGGACCGCCGACGACCAGCTCTTCGCTGCCGGACATTGCACCGGCCGTAGCCAAGAAGGCTCGCAGGAAGTCCCGCGTGACGAGCCTGCAGGAACCGCTCGCGTTCGAGATCAGTCAGCCAGTGTTCCAGCCTCCAGCAGGCAGCTCCGTCGGCAGGATCGCCAAGCCGACATCGCCGCCCCGCGAGGCGACCATCCTCGAAGAAGAAGAGGAGGAGGAGTCCTTGGAACCCGTCGTCGCGCCTCCTTCGCGCACAGCAGCGGTGCAGCAGATCCCGAAGCGGACGTCCTCGCGACCGGAGCCGCTCGACATGCATGCCGCCAACTCGGTGCCGCGCTGGAGCCCCCGATCCGCTCCTCTGCAGGCTGCAGCACCGTTCTTTGCTACGGAAACGGTTACAAGCCCAATCTGCGGAACGCCGACCTCGCCGACTCCTTCCAAGGGCGCGTTGGCGAGCTTGCTCCCGCCGGTCGACAGCATCGGAACGGCTTCCGGCGCGTCAGACATCCCCCATGTGGCCTCGCCGCGTCTGCAGACGTCCATTCCGGAGCTCCTCGTCTGCCCGCCTTCGCCGCCGGAGAGGCCGAAACGCCGTGCGCCGCCGCCGCCGCCTCTTCAGCTGGCGGCGAAGCCGAGTGCTTCGTCAGTGCCTTTCCCTACCTTCAGGCCGACGTCGAACACGTCGCAGCACAGCCCTCCCCTTTCTGCACCTCTCCGCCATGTCACCGTCATCAACGGAGAGACCAAGGTCACGGTTCTTACGGACAAGAAGGTCGTGCGACTTTCGACGCGTGCGCAAAATCGGCGGGCAGACCGCTCCAGGACTTTTTCAGTTCCGATACCTCTGCCTCAGTCTATGCGCTCGCCCACGACGCCGTTGACGCCGACTTTCGAGATCACACCGCCTCCGCCCGACTCGCCCGTTGACGAGGCCGCCGGAGAGCAAACTGCCGGGATGGCACCAGCCTCCCAGCCGAGTACGCCCGTGCGCCGTACGTTTGGAGTCGCGACGGGGAGCTCCTCCGTGCCGGTCTCGCCGCCGAAGACCCCGACGAGCGCGGTGGCAGCGGACCCCTCTACCGCGGCGGATCGGGTCGGAGTTCACTCTTCGCCTTCGAACTTGACAGTCACGTACCCGAACAGCGACGAGTCGTCGTCGGAGTGCGAAGAGTCGTTCCAGGACATGCTCGTCCGGCTGAACCGCCCGCACACGCCTCCGCGAAAAGCGACGAAGGCCAAGACCGCCTCGCCTCGATCGGCCGACTCGTCGCCGACGTTCTTGACGAAAACCGCCATGGAGCTTCACAACACGGCGCACTCGCGTTTGTCGATGCTTGCACGCGAGCTCGGCGAGACGATGCTCGCGAAGGAAAACGAACCCGTCGCGAGACTCGACCGGCCCCGCATCGCGAGCAACGACTCACGTCGTTACTCGAAGCTGTTCACGGCCGGCGAAGTAAACCTGGAGCAATTCGACGGCGCAGCGATTCTCGTCTCGCAAGCCGAGCCTCTGTCGCCGACCGTGATGCATCACGCGCTCACGATCGACTCTGAGCACGGTCACGCTGGCGACGAGAGCTGGACCGCTCGCGGATCATACGACGGACTCGACGTCGACGTCCCAACGGCGCCTGAGGAGCCGGAGCACGATCTCGAGAGCGAGCTCGACCGGACGATCGCCTCCTTGATCGACGACGAGACAAAGTCGTCCTCCGCAGCCTCAAACAGCTCTGGCGCGATGAGCCGCTCGGAGTCGCATGCTTCGCACGCGCGCACCGACTCGACGTCGTCTGTCGGTTCGCTCGATGCGGCCGCCATCGTCGAAGCGAAGGTGATCGTCCCGCGGAGCCCGGTTGTGGGCGTCGGACACCGTTCGACTCCGAGCGACTCGTCCATCGGTTCCAACTTAACGGAAGCCGAGGAGGGAGTCGTCTGCCTCGGCGAGCGCATCAGCTGCAGCTACAACCGCGGCGTGATCGGAGTGGCGATGTGAAGCAGGGAACCCGGTGGCGTGAGGAGGCGAAGCAGGGAAACTCGGTGGCGCGCTCGTGGACACTAAAGGAGGGATTTCCGCTGGACGGAGTCCTCTCCAGGCTGATGACGTACATATGGCTCAATACTCGTGGTACGCTGTAAAGCTGGGATTCGCACGTACCGGGATGGCGACTTGAGGAAAGCGTCTTCAGAGATCAGGCTTGTCCTCTGTCAAAACAGTTCCTCTGAATAATGCTCTGAATTTTTTATCGCCGATGAATTCACAGGGCGCGTAATGGCCGTATGTCTGCTCATGAGAATGGAAAAGGCCTGGGAAGGTTGCGAGAACGCCGCGAGAGAGTGTTCGACGAGATCCATCTGCATTCCCGCTTCATCCGTAAACCAGACTCGCCCGAACGCGATCGTATTCGCTTTGCCGCCCCTCGCAGTGCTACTCGCTAAGCCCCGCGGAGCCCTGCGAGCAAGGCCGGCCGAGTTCGTTCATCTTAGTCGACCAACGGAGGTTCGGCGAACCGCTCTCGCTCACCCGTAGTGAGCAACACCGACACTCTAAGGTACGCGCAGGGTTGCACACTCTTCCCCGCGTGCTATCAAAGCTGGGCGCTCGCCTGTAGGAGCCGTGCAGCGGGCGACGAAACGACGTCATTGTTTGTCTTCGGCCCGAAGGATGCACGATGGACGGCTTGGCGCCTGCATGTCTGAGCGTACTCTCGGCGACTTGGTCTGACGCTACGGATCACTTCGCAGATGGTCCTCGAGGTGCCGGCTGCCGAAGTCGGCTGGGCCGAAGCACCCTCCGTAACTGCCTGTAGTGATCAGGACGAGACCCGACAGAACGGCAAGGGTGCAACTACAGACAGGAGGAAGGCGCTGCGACAACGTGTGAGCCTTACTTCTGGACTGCTACGCTTCGCGACGTTAACCCTGACGCGGTTCGTGTGCGCGATCAGTTTCCCCTCGCGCGCCCTTTCGTACAAGTATGCGCCCATACGATGCGCGAAGACTGCCCGCGCGGTTCTCAGTGCACCGACGTCCACTTCGTCCGCGCTATCCGTCCGCATACGGAGGTCTCGCTCGGTGACTGCTCGTATCTCAACACCTGCCACCGCATGTCGACTTGCCGTTACGTTCACTGGATCCTCGAAGACCCGTTGGCCTGTGATGTGCTCGTTCCACCTGCTCCTGTCCCATCTCGCAGCGAAGCTGTCGAGCGCGTCAAGGTGAGCTCTTTGTGGGTGATCGCGGCAGTTCGCCCCCGACGAGAAGCTGACGTTAACAGGGGCTGCAGGTCCTCCCACCGCAGTGGGTCAACGTCGACTTGCGGGACTTTGATGTATCGGTCCTTGGCAAGTATGACGTGCTGGTCGCAGATCCGCCATGGGCAATCCATCAAGAGGTACAGCTTCTTCCCGACGGCGAGCCCAGTACCGTCGTCAGGCTGACGAACGCTGACGCTGCGGGTGCACTGTCCCGCGCAGCTTCCATATGGGACCCTCACTGATGACGAGATGATGCGCATGCCTGTCGGGGCGATGCAAGACGAGGGAGGCCTGCTTTTCTTGTGGGTGACGGGACGCGCGATGGAGCTGGGGCGGGAATGTCTGAAAGCATGGGGGTGCGTCGGCATTCTTGGTCGAGCGGTACCGCGAGTCAACGTGTGCTGATTTCTCTCTTTCTCGCAGGTACGACCGAATAGACGAGCTCGTGTGGATCAAGACGAACCAACTGCAAGGTCTCATTCGAACAGGTCAGTCTCGGCGGCGGAGCCTCGACAGCTTTGCAACCAGCCGACGGAGCTCATGACGCATCTGACAGGTCGCACCGGTCATTGGCTCAATCACTCGAAAGAGGTAGGCGGCGACACGAGCTCTTCCCTCCACGGCTCGCTGACATCTGAATCATGCAGCATTGCCTTGTTGCTGTTCGTCAGTCGGCGCATTCGGAGGCTGGCCCATCGTCGAAGCTGCGCGCATGCTTCAACCGTGGTCTCGATACCCAAGTCTTACTCGCCGAGGTCCGGGAGACCTCGCGGAAACCGGACGAGCTGTACGACATGATCGAGCGGATCCTCGGCGGTCGGGGCCAGGGGCGCAAAGTGGAGCTCTTTGGACGGAAGCACAACTTGCGCCCCGGATGGTGGACTCTCGGTAACCAGCTCGGGGACCGGGACCAGGTGTTTGAACAGGAAGTCGTTACGAACTTTGCTCGACGGTGAGCTTCGCTCACGGCAAACCTTCTCTGACTTCGCGTGCTGACGTTATCATCTTGCAGCTATCCGGAGCGCGCTATTCACCTCTCTAATCCCCGGAACGCGCCTTTGACTTAGAGTTTCTGTCGTTGTATCAAGACGCATTCACGTCGGTGCACCTTTTGATGGCTCCTTCGCGCTGCAGTTGTCCCCGTCTGTGAAGACGTCGGTGGAACGTCTTCGGTGTCTCCAGAGCTTCATTTCGAGCCGTCACGCCTATGGTGGGGGAAATCACCTTAAGAGGCCGAGGCCCAGGCCTTCGGAAGTTTCCAGCTGCCGTCTCCACGCTTGAGACCCCATCGTTCACACATATATACGAGGGAGCTGTATGAGGCTCCCGGACGCTGACTTGATGTTAAACGAGCTCGCTGGAGCTGACGAGGCGACCCCCACCGTTGTCGCGCTTCGTCAGAGTCAGCAGCGGCGCACCACGCGGCTTGTCGTCCTGCCCGCCGCACTCTTTTGAACGTTGCTGTGTGCTTGTCCTGCTTTGATTCTTCCCTCTGTCGGCCGCATTGATGGCTCTGCTCGCTGTCTTACCCGCTGAGGAAGCCGATTGCGATGCGCTCGCCGACCTCATTCTGCGCGCTTTCACGCCGCAGCAGATCCACCAGCGTCTGTTCGGCGAGACCGACCCGAAAGAGCATACTCAGCTAATCGCATCGCAGACGCGGGCCACGCTTGCGAATCCGAACAAGGTGGTCGTCAAGGTCACGCGAGACGGGAATCTGGTCGGACAAGGGGCTTGGACACTGCCGAGCACTGCCGGCACGGCTCAGCCACCGCGGCTGCCGCCAAGCTCCGCCATCAAGCGCAAGGATGAGCTGCCTGAAGGGACAAATGTTCAACTGGCCGGCGAGATGTTCAGGAGCCGTCCTGAGATCAAAGAGCCGCACCTGTGTGAGCGTGGTTCCGTCGAAGCGTGCGGTTCCTGCTGACTGAACGACTCGAGCGTCCGCAGACATAGATAACCTGGCTGTGGATCCAACGGCGCAAGGTACCGGTGTCGGTACCGCATTGCTCCGAGCGGCCTGCCACCGAGCAGATTCCCAGGACCTACCTGTGTATCTGCGCGCTACCCCCGGTCAGTTCTGGTGCCTTCGATCTCGTGTCCGCGCCAACTTTTGACTAACACATGCTGAAAGCAGAAGGCGTCTCGCTGTACCGACGTTTCGGCTTCGAACCGTACGGGCATGAGTTCCGACCCGACTCTAATCCAGACATTTTCGTACGCGCGTCTCGGACAGTCGCCCGACATGTGCCCGAGCTGACGAGCAAACTCTTGCAGCTGTCGCCAATGGTCCGACGTGTCACGATTTACAGCGACCGGATCTTGCCCGAGGAGCTGCCCCGGATCGCCGAGATTCAACGCCTCGCTTTCGAGCCGACCGCCGTCGTCCGGTATCTCCACCCCAGCGTGGATCCGAGGGTCTACGAAGACTTCTTTGTACAGCAGTTCCAAAAGCTATACAAGAAGGAGCAGGAGAAGCAGGCCGGCGCCTCGGTCATCGACGTCGCTCGACGCGGCGAAGCGATCCTCGGTTACGCCTGGAGTACACGTGAGCCGGCCGCTCAGGATCGAAAGGAGGACGACGAGAACCTTGAAGAGCGCACGATCATGCCTGGAATGCATGAGATCCGCCATCGCGAAATCATGGGCCCTCTCGAACGTCACTCGAAAAGCATTCCTTTTCCACACTGGAGTGAGTTCAGAGGCGGACAGAAGAGCGACGAGTGGCTGACGGTGATCGCTCTAGCTCTGCATGTTCTTTCCGTCGATCCGAAGGCGCAGCGGGCGGGCGTCGGCAGACGTCTATTGCAGCGAGCTGTGGATCGAGCGGCCGAGGAGCGTCTGCCGCTGACCTTGGTGTCGACCGAGCGTAAGGCAGGCCTCTCATCTTGACTTGGGAGCTAGCTGACGCCTCGAAATCTCAGTGGGCTTGCCGCTGTACCGCTCGATGGGGTTCAAGGATTTTGCGGCGCCGGTTGTTGCCGAACAGGATCCGTCCGTCAAGGCAAGTCGTTCGATTTGCGCCCCGCTTATCGTCGCGTCGCACGCAAGATCTAACTCTACTCTTGTGCAGTTCTGGCCTATGGTGCACCGTCATGATGTATTGTATCTGCGTGATCGCTGTCGAAATTCGATCTTTCTGTCAGAGCGGGAAGCGACGCCTCTCGAGAGCCTTAGCCCTCAGCGACTTTGGCCAGAGATTTCTCACTCTTTGACATGCTTGCGCACATGATCCGCAGCTTCGGAGAGCTCACGCTACGCGCTCGAGCGACCTCGCCGGCCGCCGCCGCAACGAAGGGATGGGCTTCAAGGACGACGGGTGCCTCGCCGTCTACGGTCAAGGGTCCGTTCCCTCCTGAGGCGTGTGGGAGACGTGAGCGCGCACAGGCTGACGCTTTTCAGAGCGTGCTCTCGCAGCGGCTACGCTCGCCTCGCGCTCGAGACGCTCAAGGCGATGGGCGTCCGCGAGCGCCTCGTGTTGGTCGCGACGTCGGACAAGTGGGACAGCGACAAGTACTCGATCAAGCGCGAGGACGTCCTGTTCCTCGGGCGCTGCGACGTCCGCGAGGAGCTCCGCAAGCGTGGCGGCGCCGAGGGTGTCATCTGTAGGTCGCCGAGCGTTTCAGCCTGCCAGCCACAGCGACCGAGCGAGCTGACTCTGTCACACACGCGTGTAGGCGTCGACATGCCCAAGGAACACATCGAGCCGGTCATGGACGGGATGCGCTTCGCGAGCACGATGGTCGTCCTGAACCCGCGCGAGAACGACCAGTTGCAGGTCCCCCTCGGTGGCTGACGGTCGAGTTACGGGAGCGGTGAGTCGCTGACGCTCGTTGTTCTCAGCCAACATCATCGCCAAGTGCATCTCGATGCGCGGATCGCCGCCGATGTGCCGCCGCGACATGGAGAACGCGTTCAAGATGGCGGAGCAGCACAACATGCGCATGCCGGTCAAGGCCTACGCTTTCGATCAGGACAACCTCCGTCAGGCGTGGCGCTCGCTCGAGAACCGCGACTGCTTCGACGCGCCCGTCGTCAAGGTCAGCGCTGTGTAGCGTGTTCCCCTTGCTTTCTGTCTGAGCTGTACTGCATCCACGCTTTCCTCCCTCCTTTTCTGTCTTTCTCCGACGCGAGATAGTCTGTCCACAAGCGAGTCCATCGGACGCATCGAGGAGGAAGTTTAGTTGCGAGACGGTCACCGCTGATTCTGACAAGTCTCTTCCTCCTCTCTCCTTCCTCCTTTCTCCTGCCCCTTCCTGTTCTGCCTTTCCTCTTCTCCCGCTCGCTGATCGGAATTCTCCACGATCTTCCCTCACGCATGCCTCTGCGGTGACCTCGTCCCTAGCAATACGGTGCTTTCTCCAACGAGATGTACCGGCGTGAGAGATCAGCTTCTCTGCAGAGATCAGCTTCTCTCTTCGCTCTTCTCCTCTCCTCTCCACTGCTTTAGTAGAGGCCCATTGGCTGACGCGTAATGACGCAAGGCTTACGCACTGTTAGCTTGTTCTCCTTGGTACCGTCGACCTCGAACACGATATCGGCCTCCCGTTGCTCACCCCTCCTCCTTCCCTCTCCTGCCGACGCGGTTGGCCCAAGCTGCAGAGAAAAAGAAAGCTACGCCGCTCAAACATCTCTCTAGGCGACATGCCTCTCGCTGCAGTCCAAGGCCGTGTCTTCAGGCGCATCCAAGTAAGTCGAAACAGCACTTCAAGCGCGAGTCCCGTCGCGGCCTCTTTTGGTCCTCTTGACCGCGGCGTAGCTAAGCGCACGCTCGTACTGCTCGTCAAAGTTGGCGCGCCAGTGGACCGCACTGAGGACTGGACCCGTCACCTCAATTCCGGCTGCGGTCGCGGTCTCGACGATGGCGAGGCGGCCCTTGCGTGAGCAGCCAGCTGGCCAGTCGGGCGCAAACAGGTTGCGCAGGAACGAGGCGTGCATCTCCAACGGCACGTGTCCCGCATCGGCTTGGATCTCTTTTATCAGGATACGGTGGAGACCTTTGCCAGAGTGGGCCGCGTGAAAGTGCTGGAGGGCGAGGCGGGCGGAGGCGGGGCATCCGGGTTGGGCCCTGGACGAGTCCGAGGAGGAACGCGTCCGTCACGCGGCAGTAGACGCCGACTAGCCAAGAGCAGCAACCATGGTCTTGGCGAGGAGCGCAGACATCTCGGGTAGCGCAAAGCCGGGCGCAAGGCGAAGGGTCGTCAGGTGCGGGAAGCGGCCGAGGTAGTTCTCCATGGCGAGGTTGGCGTACGGGAACGTCAGTTCAAGAGCAATTCGAGGCGAGCGGGAGCCGTTGCAAGCCAGTGATCGATCGCCGGCCACTCGGTCGCGTCCTTGTACTCTGCCAGTAGCGCGTCCGTGACGTGCAGCCGGCGAGCTGATGGCAAGACGTCGGTGATCGGAGGCAGTCTCCCGCCGGGGAACGGTCTCGAGCTCGACAGAAACAACGCTCGGCAACGACAATGGCGCGACGGGAAAGATGGAGACACCCGTTTCGGGAAAGAGGCGCAGAGAGGTGAGGGCAGGAAACGCCGCGAGGCCGTTCCACCACTCTGGAACGCGTTCCCTGCCGTACACCTCGGGCAAGATCCCGAGACTGAGCTTGGCCAACTGCGGAATGGTCGTCTGAAGGTAAGTAAGAGGGTCCCTCTGTGTCCGCCAGGACGCGAGCGGGAAGCGATCAGAGCGGGACATGGTGGCCCGTGCCGAGCAGTGGCTAGCTTCCGCAGCTATTCGTCAAACAGGCTACGGACGGCATGCACAAAAAACCTACAAGCATATCACGGGTCTTCCACCTCTTCTTGGCGCCGCGCCGCTTCCGTCGCAAGCTGGACAAGCGCCGGGCGCTGACGGGCGAGAGCGTCGCCGGCTCCCTGGCGGCTGTAGTACCGCTCGAGAACGCTCAGGTTGTCCCGCTCCATCGCGAGCTGGACGAGATGATATTCCAACTGCGAGTCAAAGTCGCGGTCCCAGTCGAGGCAGTCAACTGCGCTGCCGGAAAGGCTGATTCCTGTACTCCGGGCGAGCTCAACAACTCGCTCCACCCCGTCAGGGGAGCAGTCCGCGTCGTTCATGGTCAGCTCGTCGTACAAGTCGTCTCCGATCGGCGCATCGACGAAATCAAGCCGCAGCGACTTGAGCTGCGCCATACGGTACGGCCCTTCAAGAAGTGAAGACAGGAAGTCGTCGGTGACTGCGCACCCGCTGGCGATGGAGAAGCGTTCGATGCGAGTGCGTGCGAGCACTGGCAGGATGCGCTTGTTGTCGAACCCGCGCGTCAAAGCGAGTTCCGTGAGGTGGCGAAACCGGTCCAGGTACTGCTCTGTCGAGATCTGAGCCTCGATGTCCACGAGGGAAAGCGAAGCGAGCTTGATCGGTGTGGTAGAAAGGAGATGCTTGATCGACGACGCGGGCGCGACGTCTTCGATGGATAAGACGCGCAGATTCGGGAAAGTGAGGAAGAGTGGCGTGTTGGAAGGCGACACAAAGTGGCCTTGTATAGCGAGGCGGTCAACCTGCTTGAACACGTACGCTACCGCGGGAAGGTACAATGTCACCCCGGAGGTTGAGAGGCTGAGGTCCTTTAGAACCGGTAGGCGCGCAAATCCAGTCCAGCAGTCGACGTTGGAGATTGTAGGCGCCTCAATCGTCGCCGATGAGACGGACAGACTCAGCGTCGTCACCCTCGCTAACCTGGCGGGCCTGAAAGGCGGAACGCGAAAAATCTCCGCGACGCACTCGGGCGTGATATCGCTCAGGCTCAGAGTCTCGCATCTCGGGAGGCGAAGGATGGCGCGCACATCATCTGACGATAGCGCGGTGTACCTTGCTGGTCGACCGTTGCCCGGATACCTCCGGTTCAGTCGGGCCGCGAGCGACAGGCTCTTGACGGCTGCACGGAGGTCTGGCCTCTTTGCCAGAGCGCGCGCGACCTGTTTGTACCGCCTGTGGTTGAAAGCGACGGAAACCTCGCTGTACAAGCGTTCCTGCGCGAGCGGCAGGAGGCGACGGCAAACGTGGGCGAGATTGTGGGTGTCGGCGCAATCCTCAGCGTCGCACTCGGCGACGATGATCCGAAGCAGTTCCGTTGGCAGCGACATCAAAGAGACGCTTGTCTGGGCGTTCGCCATCGTGAGCAGTGACTGAAGGTGCTCGCTGTCGAATGCGAAACCTGTTGGGCGAGGCACGCAGAGTCAGTCTCGTCGTCCCGAGCACGGGAGCGCGCCGCTCCAGCTCACCTGGCTAGATGGCCTCTCGAGCAGAAGAGCTGGCTTGCCTCGTAGGTCCTTTGTCGGCCGAGCGGGCGAATCGAGAGTCAAGGCGGTGATGACAAAGTCGAGCGGCTTTGGCGGGCTCACAATGTCCCGGGCGGGCTAGCAAGCTTGCGTCACGAGTAGTTGAGCGTGGTCTGAGCAATTCCGATCAGCGCAGCGAGCCAAAGAGACGCAGGCTTAGCGTAGAGGCGAGGCAAGAGGCAAAGTGCCGCTCTCGGACTTGATCGCGAACCATCCTCGCATTTTCAGCACACTCGCCTGCAGGCCGCCTGCAGGACTGGCTCTTTATAATGCATGGACCGAAGGGTAAGCTTCCGGCGGGTGGAGCGCAGATCGCGCTTGCGGCGTCTCCGACTCTGGACAAAAGCGATCGAGTCCAAAGACTGCTACAGGCCCGCACGCGCACATGCACCACATCGTACAAGCCTCCCGTCCTCAGACCTCCGCCATGCGCTGCTCCTCCCTCCGACGATTCGCCTCCGCCACGAGGTCCGCCAGGTCGGGTTGATAACGAACGATCGCGTCGCCGGCTTCTTCGCGGCCGTAGTGCCGCTCAAGCGCTCCATAGTCCTTCGTCTCGATTGACTTTTGGACCAAGAAGCGCTTGAACTGCTCCTCGAAATCGCGCTCCCAGTTGAGGCACTCCAAGGCGGATCCTGAAACGCGGACGCCGGCCTTGCGAGCGAGTTCGAGGACGTACGATAAACCTTCGGCAGAGCTGCCATCAGGCCAGTCGGGGCGCATGTCGTCTGCAAGGTCATTTCTGAAGAGGACAGCTTTGTGCGCAGAGCGGAGGACGTTGGCGTCCCGCAGGTTAACAACGATGCCGTTGCCGGTCAAAGTCCAAACGTGATCGAGAACGAGCTCGGCGAGCCTGCGCAGTTGCGCACAATTGCGCAAGACACACGTGAGAAATCGGTCAACTTCGGTGCACCCTGCGTCGAGGGCGAGGTGGCTGATCGGGGAGGCGGCGAGGCTCTTTCGAAGAGCGCGCGAGCGGAGTTGCGTCGACAGGCGGAGCTTCGAGAGCTTCTCGTACCTGCTGAGGTGAGTCGCAACAATATCCTGTGCGTCGTCTGTCATGACAAAGAGTGTTGTGAGCCCAGGGGGGGCAGTCGAAAGAACGTGTTCTAGTGCATCCGGGTCGAGGAAGTTGTATACGAGCAGTTCTTGAAGACTGGGGAAGGTCGTGGACAGCGGCACGTCGAAGGGCGGGGCGAGGTCGACACTGATGTCGAGATGACGGACATGGGTTAAACTGTCCGCAGCAGTGGGCGACGGGATCTCGTCGGGAGCGGAAAGTGAAAGGTGCGTGAGAGAGGGCACCTGCGCAAGATTCGCCCACCAAGTCGCATCGTCGTCGTCTTCAAACGGATCGAACCTCAATGACAAGTGGTTGACCTTCGCGAGTGCTGAAGTCGCACCGAACGCACTGTGAAGGACGCTTGGTCTGACGTCCCACAGTGAGAGCTCCACGCAAGCTGGTAGTCGCAAGAAGGCACGCAGGGCGTCTGGCGTCGGACACCCTGGCTTCTCCTCGCGGTCCGTGCCGTCCGCGGTTGAGCGATTGCGTTGGGGTTCGGAGTAAAGCGACATCTTCCGGACGAGATTCTGCAAGTCGGGCCTGGCTTCGAATGTGCGCGCGAGGAGGTTTCGCTCCCGGGCGCCCCAACAGACCACGTTCCGGTAGAGGTGTTCCATGGCGAGAGGATGCAATCGGCGGCGGACGCGTGCGAGCCGAGCGCGTTCTGCACTTGCGGAAATGCCGGAGAAGACGAGCCGCAACATCTCATCCGGCAGCGTAGGGAGCGACGCGCCGGCCGATGGTGTCGCCATGTCGGCTGGGTAGATGATGCGTGCTTATCGAGGTGTCGGCTAGAGGCGCGGAAAGTGTCAGGGATGGAAATTAGCGGCCGCTCGCCACATTCGTGCACAGCGGACATCGCGCGACGCACCTGGCTAGATTGCCTCTCGAGCGGAAGAGCTAGCTGGTCGTGCTGAGGCGGTCGAGGCGAGTGTGAGCAGGGGCAGGTGGGGGACGATAAGGGACTAAGCGGCGACAGGCTTCGACAAGCACTTAGAGACGCTCAAAAAAGGCACAGCCGCTGCTCGGAAGCTCGGAAGCGCTAGCACGAGCGTGACAGTCTCCAGCCTTCGCGTGAGGCGCGTAGTTCACGAGCTTGACGAGCGAACGGAGTCCTGACGTCGCACGAACGGACGTCGTCTGATTTCGGGCGTTGACCATTCACACTTTGCTTCTTCTGCAATCAAGATAACGACCTTATGCTCGCTCCTTGCATACGTATGCGCCGACCAAGAGTCCGCCGCGCAGCAAGAATGTGAGAAAAGCTGCGGTAAAAATGACAAGCGACATGGCTACAAGGTGTATGGTACACGGGAACGAAGCACGCGGACGAAGGAAGCTTGCGCTATGGCGCAGCGGTTTTCTTCTCGAAGACGAAGGCGATTTGTCCGTGGCAGAGATCGAGATCATCGGGGGTTTCTGAAGGCAGGCTGATCGAGGTTTCGTCTGCCTCGCCAAGCTTCTCGTAGATCAGGGCTTTGAGGAGCCCGTCTTGGAGCTTCTCGATGTGCTCGACATTCCGGGCGCTCGCGTGGGTCCAGGTCTTCAGGACAGACAAGTGCCGGCGGCTGCGCGCGAGCTGTTCGTGCGCGGCTGATCAGCTACCGCAGTCAGCGAGACATGCACCCATTCCGCCAGCTCACCGAGCGCTTCGCATCCTGATCCTGATACTGCGACGCTTGGACGAAACCGCTGGCGAATTCGTCCTCGCTGCTCGACTCCGAGTTGCTCGCGTCGCCAGCATCATTGTCATCGTCTTCGGGCATAGGCTCGCCGATATGGCAGCGACAGCCGAGGAGGTCGTGCGTCTGACACGCCACTTCGTCGTGCAGAGTGAAGAGGTTGCGCAGCTAGGAGAGATGCGCCTATCAGCGATTGCTTGGGCGTCCACTTCGGACGGGAAGAGCTGACCTCGTCCGCGGTGAAGGCGTTCTTGTTCTTCGAGCTCGACCCGCCATCGCCGGACTTCGGGCAGAGACGACCGTCAGTAACTTACTACGCGGGAACTCGGTGCCTGAGCGCTCTCATCTCACCATGATGGATCCGCTCAGGGCGAGCTTGGTCAGCTGACGCTGGTAGACGACTTCGTCGACTGTACCGGACGTGAGCAACCGGTAGATGAAGCAAGGGCGCGGCTGGCCTTCGCGATGAATGCTGCGAGACGGTTCGACGGGCGGATTCATCAGTAAGCGCTCGCCCAGTCACATCGGCTGAACCAGAACGTACCGGGCCATAGCCTGCAAATCATTCGACGGGTTCCAGTCGCTGTCGACTTGCACGAGCCTCGAGGCGCCGATGACTGCAAAAGTTCGACTCCATTAGTACCGGTCGAACGGTGAATGGTTGGAGTACTGACTGTTCAGGCCGGTTCCCCCGCTCTTGCTCGACAAGAGAAAGACGACTGTCGACAGCAGGCAACGTCAGCGAATGAAGGGTCCAGGAGAACCAGGACAGTTACTCACAGTTGTGATTGCGAGGACCTTTGTTGAATTTGTCGACGATCGCAATCCGGTCTTGCTGAGGTGTCTTGCTGTTTAGTCGCGGCCGCATCAGTTCAGCTCGAAGCGCCGATCGAGTGCTCGACCCACCCATCCAGACGACAGTACGGGTACTTGTGCCGCTTGCAGTGCTTCTCGATGAGGTCGAGAGTTGTCGTAAAGTTCGAGACGACGATAATCTTCTCCTCGCCGTCCGTGAAGAGAGTCTTCAGCATGAGGCCCAACACGTGCAGCTTGCCTATAGATGTCGCTGCATAAGTCTCGTGACCCTTCAGCCACTTCGTCCAGTGCTTACTCGACAGGGCAAAGTCAGCCGCGTCTATGTCGGCCGGAAACGCGTTCGTAACCGACTCGTCGAGGTCGCCTACGCCCTTTTCCTGAGCACGGCGGCGTGTCAGAGATGGCAAGAAACTCTCACACGTGAGGGACCGCTCGACGGACCTTGATCTGCTGCCACAGCAAGCCGGGCGACGTCGCAAGCTTGAGCAGATTTTGTAGAAGTGCCAGGCCATGCTTCATGTCGCGGCCCTCAAGCACTGTCCGGATCGCCGAGGTCGAGAGCGCTGTGCGATACACGTCGATCTGCAGGACCGTCGGACGGACGAAGACCGTGTACTCGTCTGCGGAACTTCGAGCGTCAGCGTGGGGAGTCAAGGACACTCGTGAAGGCTCGGGCGCCCAAACTTACGCTTTGGTGGCAAGTGTTCGAGGATAACCTCGTTCGTCCTGCGCAGGAGAAAGTGATTCTGGATCGACATGAGCGTTTCCAGCGCTTCTTCGCCTTCCTTGCGGGCCTTCGAGCTGGAGTCGGGTTGACGCGCTGCCATGATCGGCACTTCGAAGTCTGCGACCCGTACATCAGCGTCGAGTACACGAGCGCGCACAAAATAATGCCCGACTAGACCCACTCTTCTTGAAGTAGGCAGCGTCCTGCAGGATCCCCGGGTTGACGTAGTCTGCACCGGGCGGGCTCTGCGTCAATCGGAATGCACGGCCATTCGCACAAGGATGTTCCTCACCCATCATGGCGAAGAACTCGCCCAGGTTGTTCTGGATTGGAGTACCGGAAAGGATCACGCGGCGCATACAGGACAACGACTGCAATGCTTGGCTCGTCTTTGTCTTCTCCGACTTCAAGCGGTGACCTGACGGTGATGACGGTCAGTGGTGATACTGCGAACATGAACGAAGGGTACGATAGATACCTTCATCGCAGATGACCAAGCCGATCGGCGGCTGAGCAGCCTTCAGCTCATCGACGCAATCCCGGACCTGCGGTCGGCCGCACGTCCGTCAGCACGGCCCTCGAAAAGTCGTAGGAAGCGACACGCACCTTTTCGTAGCCGACAATGAGGACATCGTAGTTCTTGCTGTAGACGAACGTGTGGATGTGTTGCTTGTCTTCGGCCGCAAGGACCTTGATCCGGTCCTTGCCGATCCACTTCCTGAACTCGGCCTTCCAGTTCTGCTTGCGGACGCTTCGTCAGAACGACCTCATTGGCCGAGCCCAGAGGCTGAGCGCACCTTGACAAGCGTTGCGGGGCAAACGATCATCGCGCGTTTGATCTCGCCGTTCTGCCCAGCCTGATACGGACTTTGCTCTGTTCGGGCGTATTGTCAGCGCGCTCGAGCGGAGCCGCGCAAGTCTTGAAGCAAACTCACTCAGAAGCGTCCACACAAGGGTGATGGCTTGGATCGTCTTGCCAAGGCCCATGTCGTCGGCGAGAATGCAGCCTTGCCCCGACGAGCGCATGCCCATGACGCACTGAAGATGCACGACGGTCAGCGACCGTGGAGGCAGACCATGACCGAGCGATTTCGCACCTCGTACAGGAAAGTCACGCCTCTGGGTGATCACAAAGTCGGATGCGTCAGTTCACTGCGCCATCCTCTCCGAAGACCGTACACTCACTCGCGCTGATGCGCCCTCAGCTTGTCCGCTATTTTCGGGTCGACGACGACATCTACGATCGGTGCATTGCTGCGCGACAAGAATTGGTTCAGCCGCTGCTCGATCGGACATTGAGTGCGGGGGCGGACGCACTGTTTGTTGTACTCCTGCTGATGGGCGGTTGTCGGTCGCGGCATGACGAGTGCGCCTTCCGTCGTCGGATCGAAGAGAGGGCCAGTGCGGCGGCGAGCTGCAGCCGGCGAATCTGCAGAGCCATCGAACAGACGGGGGAGCTTGAACGAGTCGTTCGTCGTCGGAGCCGGTGGCAGAGATTGCCGAGCGGCCTCACGACGAGGCGGGGCAGGCTCGACGGCTGGCGAAGCAGAGCGGGCAGCCACTCGACGGGCTAGAGGATTCGTCGCTTTCGCTGGCGCAGGCGGGCGAAAGGCGGTGCCGCTCGTGGCTTGTACTGGACGAACAGGCGGACAATTCGGCTCCGGCGCGAGGAGTGTAACGGTCGCGCTCGACTTGAACCCGGTCTCTTCGGCGAGCTGCACGACTTGATCAGGTCAGCAGAGGCATAGCAAGTCGTGAGACTTCACGACGCACTACTTGAAGCGTGATTCCGCAGTACGTGAATTGAGCATCTGCCTCGACCTCGACGTTCGCGGGCAGACCCCCTTGCGCGAGACTGGACCGCGTTCGATCGTCAGCGGTCTGGAACATCCCGACAACAGCACGCGGGGGAAAACGAACACTTTGCCCGACTCATCGTCGATTAACCGCGCTTGCCTCCCTGTCAACATCAGCGTCGCATCGCCTGCCCAATTTGCGGTCTTGGCGGTCGTCTTCTTCCGCCTGGATATGCAGCAAGCGTCAGTAGCCTGCGCCCGGCCATTCGCGCGACAAGTCGGGCGACGAACCAGTTGCACTGCGTACGACTGTCCCGAGTCAGCACGTCGCCGTGTTTGGGGAAGACCGCAGGTCGACGTACACTGTACTTGCGCTTCTCAGGCTGACTTGAGCGATCGGCCGATTCCGAGAGCGTGCTCGCCGCAATTTCGGCGGCCTCTTCAAAGGCAGCGGCTTGCTTCGACACTTGCGGCTTCTCCTCCTCGCTCTCTTCGCCCCAGTCGTCGTCGAAGATTTTGGCGTCCAGCTCCATGTCGTCGCACAAGCCCGATCCTTCGAGCACTTCGTCGCCCGCGGAAGTTTGCCCGACTCTCAATGCGCCGGAACTCGGCGAACGCTTGGACAGTGACTCGGAGCGACGGAAAAGGGGCTGGTTGGCTTCGCGCGTCGAGCCAGGCCGGTCTGGGGTCGAGCGCGTGCGCAGCGGCGGCGCTCTCACGCTGTCCTTCGATCCCGTCGAGTTGACGCTGTTGTTCCGAGAGATTGCGCGCTCGAAAGCGGCATCTGCCGCAGAGCGCCGAGCTAGGCGCGCGGGACCGGGCGATTCGGCCGCTTTCGGAAGCTCAACACGAAGCTTCTTGTGCGAAGGCGGACCGTCGGGTTGCGCCAGCGGCGGCGAGTTCTCCATCTCTTCGTCGTCTTCGGACTCGATGGCGCGACCTTTGCCCTTTGAGCCGATCGCCGCTCGTTTCGGCGACTCGGCTTGCGGTTCCGGCACCAAGCGTTCGCGCAGCTTGCTCGGCCCGGCGACCGCAGCGCGACTGGCGGTTCCAAGTCGCGCGGCAGGAGACCCGCCGTCATGCGCCACCGGCCTCATCGCTGGACTCTTGAAAGGCTTTTGAAACTTTTGGTGTGGTTGCACCCAGCTCGTGGTCGCCATCGAGGGCGTCTCGTTCGAAGAGGCGGGATCGACGGGCGTTTCGGTTCTTGCAGGTCCCGAGGCGGTCTGACGACCATGCGAGGGAGTGGTCGATCGTGCATCGGTGAGCGCGGGAGCTGCCCCGCGACTGAGATAGCCGGGAACGGGCTTGGACGGCGTCGCTGTTGAGGCGGAATGCGCCGCGTGCAGGCCTCCTTTCGAGCGCGCAACCAAGTAGTAGGCCTCGAGTGTTGTCTGATCGGTGACCTGTCGGCAGGTGGTCGGAATATGCTCGTCAGAAAGGCGGGAGAGGAGGAGACAGTACCCAATTCTTACCATAACGTCCTTCCCGCTCAGGCTGAACTCCATCTCGGCGGAGACGGGCATCGTCAAGTTGCGTGCACCGATGCTTTGCCAGGGCAAGGCAGAGGTCAGCGATAAGATCGGGCGAGAAAAGTCGGCGGGACGCCGGCAAAAACCACACGTACAGCTTGCCGTCAGCGGCGTAGACGGTCACGCCGAGTCCCTCAACGAGCATCACCTGACGTGGACCCTATCGTCAGCGATGTTTGGGTGTCTCCTCCCGGATAAAAGGCACTCACGCCGTCTCTGTTGCAGCGGTAAGGAAAAGGGGTGCAGAGGTGTCAGCTTTCCGCGCCCTTTGATGTCGCCGGAGTGGCTGGACGCGGGCCTCAGAGACGCCATCGTAACAGAGCAGCAGCGGATCCAGCTATCAACACGGCGAGAACTCACTTCTCCCAAGTCTTGTTCTTCCTCGCTTGAAAGTTCCGCCATTGCACGTCCCACGCCCGCTTGCTCGGGCCCGCCGCGGCCATCTGCTGGTAGCCTGACCGACTCAGTCACACCGATGCAGAGCAGCGGGTAGGTTCACACGTCGACCAGTCCTGTTGGCGAGACGAGCAGGCGCGTGTTGAGTGCAGGCGGGCTGAAGAAGCGTCGAGCTAGGCCGCGGTCGTCCGTTCGCTGAGCAAGCTCGTAAAATGGAAGCACTACTGAGCTCTCGCTGCCTATACCAAGTCGAGAAAGCGGTCGAGCAGGGCTGTAAAGTCGAACTTCGTCGGCGGCGCGCCTCGACGTGCCCAAAGTCAACGCGCGACTTTGTTGACTTCTCGTCGGCGCCGAGCAGCGGAGCTTTGCGCGCGTAGCACTCTGCACCAAGCTCATCTAATCATAAGGCAGTTCGCCTTAACGCCTCCCGCAGATCGCACAGCGGTCGAGTGCCACAGCTGACAAATGTCGATCTTGGGAGCCGACGAGAACCTCGACGGGCTCGCCTTGGATATAGCTCGGAAGGAATGCATGCACAATGGTACAACAAGACACAGGAGGTCCCGATCTGATGGGTAATGATGACCGACTCATCCTCGACTGATCGTCGAGGTCATGCCGGGCTCGAGGTCATCGTCCTGCTTCGAATCCTTGGCGCCCTCATCTTCGGCTCTGAGATCGAGAGTCCGAGCTTCGCGCGGAGCGCGTCGTTCGTCGCGGAGCTGGAAGAAGCGCGCCGTGCAGGTGAAGATGGCGAGGAGAACGCAGAACGCGATGATGAGGGAAGAACCCTTCTGGAACTTGGGCGCGTACGACGCTTTGAAGAACACGACCTGGAACTGCACGAGGACGTAGTTAGTGCGCTGACGGAAGCAGAAATGTCATCTGAGGGTACACCGCACCCAGGCGTTGAAAGCATAGCTGGCGACTGCGGTGCTCAAGCGAGGTCAGCTTGATTGCCCGACCAATTCGAGTGAACCTCGGCCGCACCGTTCATGGTTGCCAGAACGATTGTCCGAGCCTGTTCGTCATGTGCGAGGAGCTCATTGGCCCAGGAGAAATTGCTAGCTTGGCCGGCGAAGGTGGCGCTGTCGGTAGTGCCGGAGAGTCAGAAGGTTTTGCTGAAGGACGCGGCCGAGGCGGAAAAGGTCGCTCACCCAGACAGGTAGAAAGCAAAGAAGTAGACGCCGCGCGGATACGCGTCTGGATGGAGTCCGCCGTGGAGAACGATGCTCGCCGATACGAGGGCGCAGCTCGCGGTAAACAGGTTGACCGCGAACCGATCCTTCGTTCTTCGATCCGTCCAGATTGACTGCAGTTGTACGCACGCCGCGTCAGCTATTGTGGCCTTCCCGTTGCGAGGGGTCTCCAGTCGGTGCGCGAAGCGAGACCTACCGTGACAAAGAGGGCGAGGATTGCGACGCCAGCGATCCCGAGTGGATAGTGGTTGAGTTGGTCGATCGAGTACAAGGGGTGAAGGAGAGCCGTTCGCTGCGCTCGCATCCAGAGGGTCATGATACCCCAGGCAGCGTGAGACTCGATCGCACCTCCGGCAATCCTGCGGGTACAGCGAAGCGTCAACCCGCCGCTCATACATTGAAGCCCGCCGCAGGAGGGCGCACCAGAGCAGTGAGAAGACCCAGATTTCCCATCTTCCGAAGAGTCGGCGTAGTAATGAGGTGTTGACGGGAGTGCGGTCGCGTGCGCCGACGCGGGCCGCCGCGTACGCCCGTTCCTCCGCTGTGAGTAAGCGAGTGCGAGTCGTGGCAGGGGTGTCCGGCAATAGGAAGATACCGGCGAGGGTGATCGGAATGGCTACGCGGGAGGAGCGCGGATCGGGTCAGCAGCCGGGTCGGGCGGCGAGCGGCCGTTCAGACGCTCACTGATCAATCCGCAGACGATAAAGAGCCACTGCCAGCCTGCGATGCCGTGCTTGCCGTTCAGGTTGTGGTACAAGGCGGCTGGAAAGAACAGGAGAATCAGCGCAGATCTGGGACGCGCCAGAAAGGCCCCGCTGGAATCTCACTCTGCATCGGCCCCGAGAAGAGCGTGGCCGCTTGACCAGCTATGGAGAAGATGGCGGCTCTTCGACCGATCTCGTGGGGTTTGTACCAGGCGCCGAGGATGTAATGCTGCGTCCCGTGATCCGAGGGGTCAGCGAGGAGTCGCGCGTGATGAACCGAGAGCTCCGGTAAGCGAACGCATACTCACAGCGCCAACAAAGGTGGAGGCTTCGGCCATGCCCTGATTTGACTTGAGAGTGAGTGATCGGAGCGCTTCTCTCCAATTCTGAAACGAGGGAGCGGACCTGGAAGAACTTGATCGCGTAGAGGTGCTCAACTTTGGTGGCAGCGGCACTCACTGCTGTGAGCATACCCCAGATGACTGTGGATGGGGCGCGATCAGTCGCGGCGGTAGGCGGCAGTCGAGTGTAGAGGGACGCACAGCCGTTGATCGGAAACAGAACCCTCGGCCGGAAAGCGAGGAGGAGCATATTCTGCGGGATCATCGCTATCGCATAGCCGGCAGTGAAGAAGGCGAGTACGCTAAGAAGCGTTTGTGGTCAGGTGCCAGAAGGTCCGGTCGAGGAGAAGGCACGACTCACTTGTTGTACTGTGAACCGTGCATCTTGAGGGCCACCTGTCGGAGACCGCGTTCATCAGTACACATCGCGCGCCGAGTATGCCCGAGGAGACTTACGCCTAATCCGGACACGCTACAAGGTGTTGAAAACGAGCCGGTTAGCATCGATCGTTCGCAGTCAGACAAAAAGGCGGAAGCCTTCTTCCGGAGACGGACTAGGCATTGATGACTGCGAGCAAGAGCGAATGAGCGTCGTTGAGCCTCTGCCTGTCGTCACCTTGAGCTCACAATTGACTCGATCGAGATCTGAATGGGTAAGCGGCACAGGTCAGCGCTGCGCGAGAAGACCAGGGCAGGACAGAGCTTGGCGGCGTACAATTCACGCAGAACCTACGAAGCGGAGGGGCTGTTAGCGGTACCGCTCGGTCTGCAGAGGCAGCAGAGGAGACACTCACGTCAGACACAGGTACGGCAAGATGAGCCAGTCTGCCTTGCGAAGCAGCCGTCGTTCAAACTCATCATCCGGTTCAGCCCACACGAGCCTGCGCAGTCTCCGACCACAGCTTCGTATGCCCGTAGCCATGCAGCGCGGGACCAGCGAGCTTTATCGCAGTGGCATGTGTGAGCGAAATCTGTTCAGACCGTTGCGCCTGCCTTGGCCAGCAGGACGATCTCTTTTCATCAGTCGATGCACGAAACTTCGGACGAGTCCTCTCCGCTGCCGCTGCGGGGTCCGGCGGGGGTCTGGGCCACGGGCCCGGAACGGCTTCGATTGCCGGCGTTCGAATTCGCCGGTGGTCACCACCTCTCGGTGTTGATCGCAAGTGATCGACTTCGGACAACGCTTGTCTCAAAATCTCGGACTGCCCGAGACGGACGCGTGGCGCAGTGCATTCGTTAGCAGATGGCTCGACGATGTACGGGTGTCGATGACAAGTTCGCATTTTGCGCGGTCATACGAAGCAAAAGTCCGGCTCTCGATCAAGACCGCAGGACCAAAAATCGGGCAGAGGTCTACGGACGGTATATTGCACAACAAGGAGGAGTACTGCATCTTAAAAGTCGACGGAGGAGAGCACCGCTCGGAGAAGGAGCAGCGGCGAGAGGGAACTCGCTCAGAGCTTGCTCGAGACGCGGCCACCCTCTTCCGGACCAAGCTCGATCTCGTCGCTGTGGATGTCGACGTTGAAGCGGGTCCGGTTCAGAGGCTCGCCCTGCGCGAAGCGGACCAGGGCCGGGTACACGTCGCCGTCCTGGCGACCGAGCGCCGAGTTGAGCAGGTAGTCCGGCAGGTTCCACGCGTCGACCAGGGGGACCGCCTGCGGCCGGAGCTCGGCGAGGAGGTCGTGGACCCGATTCCGGAGGAGCTCGTGCTGCTTCGGCGACAGGTAGCCGGAGGACAGGAACTCGGCGGCTTCGGTGTCCATGGTCTGGCAGGCTGTGCGAGAATATCGGATGTCAGTGCTGCGCCACTGAATCATCGAGTGTCTGCTGCGCTTAGCTTACCAAACAACTCGAAGCAAGTCGTCATGACGCGGTGAAGCGCCCGCTGGCTCTTGAGCTCCTCGTCCTCCTGCAGCGCCTTGGCAAAGTTGTACACGAGGTTGTACTGCGAGTGCGCCGTTCTGCAATGAAGTGACCAAGTCAGCGAGACTTCTTGCACACAGAGCGCAGCATGACAAACTCACGAGCAACGGAAGATGTCGCAGAGGATCGAGTTCCACGAGCGCTTCTCAATGTCGCGCTTGCGGAGCGCAGTCGCCGTCAAGTAGGCCGCGCGGTGGCCGAACGCATCGACGAACAGCTGCGGGTCGGACAGGTCGCCGACGTACTTGAACGGCGCCTTGGCTTCCGGGTTCGAGATGTACTTGAGGACGTAGTCGGCGGTCCGGTTCTCCTTCGACATCGGAGCATTCCGGTCGGCGAGGAGGGTGCGGAAAGTCTTGAACAAGTAGCGACCAGTCTGCTGGGTGAGCATGTACGAGTCGCCCTCCCTAAGAGAGTAGCAGCACATGGTCAGCGGCTGTTCCTCTCCAGTGATGCGGGCGCAAAACGGTGTAAACACACCAGGTGACCTGCGGGAGGTAATCCGACCACAGCGAGGCCAGGCCAGACGCAAGCGAGTAGCCGTGACCACCGCAAGCACGTCGGCACTCCTCGATCGCCTGCGACGCCATCAAAGTGCAGAGCGACTTGAGACCAGACGAAGTGGCGTGCACGTCGGCGAGAACCGAAAAGTCGCCGGCGCGGGTCGCCTCCTCGTTGAGGTGGTACAGGCGGTACATCTCCTTGCCGGTGAAGTGGAAGGCGAAAGCCTGAACGAGGGGCGGGAAAATGCGAGCCTGGACGAGCTGGTAATTGATGACCTGGGTCTCGGCCGGCTGACGACCATCGTCCGTCTGCGGGGCGTCACGGTCGGCGAACTGCCTCCGGACCGAGCAGTAGCGGATCGCAACGGTCGCCGAGCGGGCAAGGATGGACCGGGCCTGCTGGATCATGTCTGTAACGTGACCTCGGTGTCAGTCTGCTATTGCATTTCGCGACGAATACGAACAGGATTTGCACTCACTAGCGCGGATGTAGACCATGGTGCCGTACGCGAGCTTGTCGTGCTGCGGGCGGTTGAACTTGCCCGTGTCCGGGTCGACGCTGGCGTAGCCGGCGAGGAAGTTGACGTGAGGGATCTCGACGTGGTCGAGAAGCATCGTACCGTTGTCGACCCTGTAGAATAGCACACAGTCAGCACTCGCAGCGTTGCACTCTTGTATTCAACGATCGCGCACATGGGGTAACCCTGAAGGCGAAAGACAAGTCAGCGAGGGGACATCGGGACGCGACTCTGGACAAAGACACGCACAGCCTTGGGGCCAATGTCCTGAATGGTCCGGCCGGGGAGGAGCTCGCGCGTCTTGAGGTCGCGAAGTTGGCAGACGAAAGGGAACGGTCCGCGCTTGATGAGCTGGCCGTTCTTGCCGTCCTGCAGAGCGCTCGATTTGCGTCAATCTTCCGTCACGATACCCCGCCAACACATCCCAATCGAAACGCACCGGAGTGTAGAGCTGCGCCATGACGACGGCGTGGTCTGCCGTGCGTCCGAGACCGCCGATCCACCACTTGGCCGAGGTCAAGCCGGGCGACTGCAGGACGAACGTCTTCGATTCCGGCTGGTAGGTCGCGGTGGTCTCGAGACCCTGGACGTTCGAGCCGTGGCCTGCAAGGGTGACGTGAGCTGCAGTCCGAGGATGAAAGCACGGGCTCGATGTCACGCTTACCGAGCTCAGTCTGGGCGTAGCAGCCTGTCGCCGGGGAACGTGGCCATCAGCTCTCGATGTCTGCGATCGCTGTAAGCGACAGGGAAACCCACCGATGATCTCGTAGCGCTCGGCTGGGCGGAGGAAGAGCTCCTTCTGCTCCTCGGTCGTCTGAGCGCGCAGGGTCTTCATGAACATGGATCGGTGAAGGTTGAACGAGGCGGGCAAGTCTGGATAAAGCCATGGGGTGAGCTCTCTATGCGGGTGGGCTCGCGACTCGTGAGTAGGAAGCGCGCGACGAACCAAGGAGTCCCTCGGCCATGTGCATGTCGTCGTCGTCCCAGCCGAGCTCCATCGAGATCTGGGTCAAACGCTTCTCCTTGCGGAGACCGAACCGGTACTTTTCGCCGCGGTCCATGTAGTGGAGCCTCGACTTGTTGAAGGCCGGCTGTGTTCATCGAGAACCGACCGAAGACGTCGGGAGGGAAAGGGCCGATCGTACCGAACGGAGAGCGTGGGGAACAGTAAAGTCGAGATCGGCGAGAACGAGTCAGGACCAGGGTGGGTGTCGTGGGATGTCAATAGACAGTCAGCGTCGTAGTTCGGGAGGCCGTGCCACCAAGGCAGCCAGGGCGGAAGACGCCGAGCGCAGACTGACCTCGTTCTCGAGGATCGGGAGGATCCGGTCTCGCCTCTCGATGTAGTCCTTTCCGAACAGGTACAGCTCGAGGTCCTTGGGCGAGAAGGAAGCCTTGGACCGCTCAATCTCGAGCAAGCGCGGTCCAGGAGTGCCGACCGGCTTCGTCAGGTGGTCGGGGATCTCGACCGGAGTCGTCAGCATCGGCGAACCGGAGGAATCGGGCGTGGCAGACATGGTCTCGAGCGTGACTAGGTGCGTGCAGTGAGGGCGTCAAGCGAGAGAAGAGAGAAGCTGCGTCGAGTAGCAGTTGACAGAGTACAGACACCGCGAGAGCCGAGGTTGTAGGCGCAGTTTCCCCTGGGCTGGCCCTGCCTACCAGTGCGGGACGAACTCGGCCGGAACAGCTTCGAGGAAGCCGATCCGGCTCCGGCTTTGCTCAAAAAGCCGGTCGCCCTCGAGGGAAATTCGGCAATCGAATTGGCGCGCGCGGAACGACGGGGACACCAGCGACTTGCCGGATCGGCTTCGCGGAACTTCGTGTGCAAGTCTGTCGTTGCGGAGTACGAGCCGGGCAGACGAAGGGGATACATGGCAATGCGAATGCAGAATAGGAGGGCTTGATCTGCTACTCAGCGCCAAATAGTATCGTCGAGACTTGGCGATACAGGCAACATCTCCTCGACAACGTACGGCAGCAGACCCGTCGGAGCCAAGCGAGTCTACTGCCGCGGCGGGCAGTGCGGCTTGGGCTCGGCGGGTCCGTCGCTCGGCGAGGTCAGGAGCTGGATCTGCGGGGTTAGGAGAGCATCGAGCATCGAAAGTCAGCCGCGGCTTTCGCGGTGGCGAGGTCGGTAGGACAGCAGCTCACCGTCTGGACTGTGGTGTAGACAGTCGCGATCGCACCAAAGGCGATCAGAATGATGTCGGCCGCTTTCTGCTTCCTCGTCCGCGCGCAGGCTTTGAGGTGCAGCAAGGCGGGGTAGATGAGGCCGAGCGGGACGCTGTCATGATCAGATGTCAGTAGATGCCGATCGACATGCAGAGCGAGCAAACCGAGCGAGACTCACCAAGCGAGCGAGCCAATCAGGCTGACAAACTTGTCCAGGTCGGCCGCCCCGAACCACGCGATCAACGCGCAGACGACCACGACGAACGTCCGGAACGCATTCTTCTCCCACTTGACCTTCAAGCTCCGTTTGCCACTCTTTTGCGGCGCAAAGATGCCGTTCTCCATGATTCGGACGGCGGGGAACAGCTGCAGCGGCGTCGAGAGGAGGATCGCGATGCTGTACAGGAACTGGGACGCGTTGACGAACTTGTCGTCTTGCGGGAGGTTGACGAAGACGACCGTCTGTGCGATTCAAAAGGCTCTCGATCACGATTAGCTGCGCTCTTCGGATAGCACATCCTCCGAGGTGGCTCCCCGTCAACGCACCTGGATCTTGCTTCCGTACGTCAAATAACCGAGCGCACCGCCTCCCGCGAACAAGCACATTGTCCCGATCATGACGCCCGTCAAGACGCGCGGGAACTTTTGCGGCTCGCGCATCGATTCGGCGACGGGCAAGATGAGGCCAATCCCTTCGAAAGCGAAGACGGCGGTTCTGTGAGTGCGTCGGCCACCGGCATGTCAGCCAACTACGTGCTCTCAGACAGCGTGAGAACAGGAAACGGACCCGATCAGGAGCGGGAAGTCCTTCGAGTTGAAGAGCTTGACGTCGGCGACGCCTCGCTTCGAGAGGAGGGCGATCTCGTTCGAAAAGATGTAGATCAACCCGACGACGATGAAGACGTCGGCGACGAGCGCTGTTCCGGACAGCTTCTGGATGTTGCGGATCAGGGCAAACGCTGCGAGACGGTTCCGTCAGCTCTCGGCTTCTTTCGCAAGGGCGAGGAGCTTACGCAAGAAGACGACGGTTTGCGCCGTGATGAGGAGCGCAATCGAGATGTAGGTCCGGCAGTTCGAGACGGCCAAGAAGAACGCCTGCAGATTTTGCGACTGTCCGTACGACGAGCGTGAGCGGGAACTTCTGCACAAAAGAGTGACGCGACTCACGATGAAAACGGTATAGGCGGCGACGAAACCGATCTACCACCGGCGAACGGAATGTCAGAGCGGTCGGCGTTCTTCCTGAGCGACGCGACTACGCACCTGTGACAGCACGATCGAGAACAGGATGGCGAGCCGCATGTATTTGCCGTACAGTCTGCCGCCGATGTCTGCCAGATTTCCGCATCGTCAGTACGGCTTCAGAGTAAGCAGCAAGGACTTCGAGCATGTACCGCCGAACGAGCCCGGGATGACGAGACTGCATTGGACGAGCAGGAGGAACGAGTAGAGCGAGACCATGGCGATGAAGCACAGCGTGATGATCGAGAACAAGATTCCGCCGTTGTAAAAGCTGCAACCGCGGGGAACGGTGAGTGTGCACGCATATTCCGTCAGAGCAGGGAAGACGGAGACTCACGCCTTTCCGAGGAAGAGAACTCCGGTCCCGACAAAGCTCTTCAAAAGCATCATGACGGCCTGCGTGACGGTCGCGTCGCCGTGATCCTTCATCCCGCTCGGCTCGCCGTCGTCGCCACCTTGACCACCTGCACCTGGGGCGCCGCCGCCGCGTCTCCGGGACATGCTGCGGTTGCTCCGGACCGAGCTGCGGTTCCGGATCAGAGGGGTCCGCTCGTTTGCGCGGAGAGCAGCGACAGGTCCTGCGGTCCCGTCTCCCGGCTTGCGAGACCCGTCCACGAGGTCTGCGAACCGGCCTTGCTGGTCCCCACCAAGCTCGCGATCGCCTATTGTTGCCTCTTCGTCTTCCTCTTCTTCTTCCTCGTCTTCCTCCTCTTCAATTTCTTCGAGATCTTCTCCTCCGAAATGGCCGTACAGGGTCAAGAAATCGATGAAGGAGCGAGTCGGTCGCCCGTAAATGGGGCGATTCGGCGTCGCGGCACCAGACCCGGTGACGTTGACGTAGCCCGACTCGCCCGGTTGCGAAACGAGCGAGGCGCGGTCCGATCCAGGGTGGCTGTCGACCACGAGTCCGGACGCGTTCGCTTGCTGCTGCTGATGTTGCCGTCTGAATACAAAGTCGCGCCTGAAACCGCCCGGTTGGAGCATCTCGCTCGTCGTCAAGCCGTCGTCGTCGACCGCGGCGATCGCGCTCGAGTCGTCGTCGGCGGCCTGGACGTCCTCCCCGGCGAGGAGGGCGAGTTTCGCCGCTGCTCGTCCGGCATCGCCACCGCCGTTATTCGCCGCGAGCGAAGTCCGGCGCGAACCGCCCCCTCCCGCGTTCGGAGGCAACGAAGCGACGGACCGGGACCTCCTCAGTGACGAGGCGATCCCACCCGTCGCCGCCGGAGTTGCGCCTGACGTACCGACTCCGAGTCCCGAGATGGCCGAGTCGCCGGCTTGTTGCGCGACCCACTTGTAGACGCCGGCGACGACGTCCCCGCCTTCGAGGTGGTACGGTGTCGGGTACTGGTTCTCGTCTCCCCCTTCTTCCGTCGTGGCCGCGTCCCCTGCTGCTGCTGCTGCGACTGCTGCGAGCTCTGCCTGCTGTTGCGGGAACGCCGACCCGGCCTGGTTCCTCGGCGACGAGGACGAAGCTGCCTGATCGAGTGCGACGCGTTGCTGCTCGTCGGCATTGAGCAAGTGCCTCCGGATCACTTCAGCCTTCTGCGCGTCGGTCAACGGGATCCCCGAGGCAGACGGCGAGTCGGCTCCAGCTGCGTCTTGCGCTAAGAACGCGTTCGGAGGGAACGGCGACGCGGCTCGCGGCGAACCGAAATACGCCGGCGTCCTCGCCGCGCTCGCAGTCGGAGACCCGGTCACATTGCTGCTGCTGTTGTTGTGGGTGGTGGCGGTCGCTGTGGCGTTGTGGGGCGGGATCTGTGGGATCGGCAGGGACGACGAAGACGGCGAAGCGTTCGCTAGAGTCGCCGCCAGTGACGGAGACGGAGCGGGCGAGTTTCGACTCGAACTGGTCGCCCCTGGTCGAGAGCTAGGTATTCCAGCCATATGCTTAACGAGATCGATCGTAGGCTTGCAGCCGAGAGTGTCTGTTAGATGCAGGAGAGGGAGATCAAATGACGACGAAAGTCCGCGTTCAACGCCCCCGCGTGGCATGCCGGCCTCGAAGAAATCCGCAGCACCGGCGATCGTCCGCAGAGGCACCTGAGAGAAACGAGGGGGCCTCCTTGCGCGCGCAGTGCATTGCCTCTCAAGAACTCGCTTCTTCAAGCCCCGGAGGCACAGGGTATAAATCGCATCGATTTGGCTGTGTGCTGCAAGTCCGAGATGTCCGTCCCGCGGACATCCCCCGTCTCCAAGCACTAGACCGGCAGGGGACCGTCCCTATATACACTTCCCCCCTGGACCCATATAGCATGAAAAAGCGTCACACGATGCCGCACCTGACGACCGTCGCCGGATCCGGCGTTGCCTCGTCGTACCGATCCTCCCACTCGGCCGTCCAACTCCCTTCGTCCCTCTTGATCCGTTCGACCGTCGAATCCCTCAACAAACCCCTCCATTTCGACCCCGTCCCGCTCTGCAAGTCTGAAGGTCCGTCTTTCCGTTGGACGACCAACGGTGGGACGACGCTGAAACTGTTGATCAGGCGCGGGCGACGCGCCGCCGCTGCGGCCGACGCCGACGGGTCTTCGAGACCGGACGACGACAAGGTCGCCTTCTGCTCCCTTTTCGCGAGCGCGTCGAGGGCGGATTGGATGTGCAGGAGAGAAGGGACGACGAGGTCGACGGCGGTCGAGTAGGCGGACCACGGGTCGAGCATCGTGTCGAGCATGCGGCGCGCTCCCGCGGCCGACAGGGCGTACGCGTGCAGGCACATCGGGCCCGTCGAGCGGTGGAGGAGCGGGTTCAGGTATTGCGGTTCTGTGTGTGCCCATGAGCGGCATCTGTATTAGTCGTAGGGCTCTCGCGACGGAGGCACCGCTGGAATGAGCCGCGGCAGAAAACCACGGACGCTGGTACTCGCCGCCCCAGCAATGGCCCAAGTACGTGACGTCCCACTCGGCCTCGTTGTCGCCGCCCTCGTCGTGCGCCTTGGTCGGCAACCTCCTCTCGACCGCGTTCCACAACCGTTCCAAGTCCCACTCGACGTCGACGTCGTCTTCGAGGATCAGCGCCGTCCGGTCGCCGTTCTCGAGCATCCGCTTGATCGCTCTTGTCTGGCCCCAGTAGGTCGAGATGACGCCCTCGTGAACTTGGCGGACGTGTTGCCGCTCGAGCGGGTCCCACAACAGTTGCGTCACGTTGAGCGCGCCGCCCTTGCTCCCTCCGCGACTCGGCGTCCCGTGCGGTTTCGGTTTCCCGCCGCGCCGCCGCGTGAACGGACGGAGGGCCGTGTGCCGCCCGCCGGCGGAATGCAACGCTTCGAGGTGCGAGACCCAGTTGTCGCCTTGGTAGTGGAGTCTCGGGTTCGCGCGCGGGTAACGAGGGAACCGCGTGGGATCGGACGAGTTGAGCGGGCCGGGGAACGGAGTGACCCAGTCGGACCCGATCGACATGCCGCCAATCTGAGACGGAGCGACGCCGCGTGCTTCAGCCTGTTTTGGCGTCCGTGTGAACGTCAGGCTCTCTCTGCTCTTTTTTGAAAGTGCTTCAAAAGTCGCGCCCCTCCCCCGCGCGCGCGAGAGCTCACCATGACTTTGACGCGCAAGTCTTTCGACTCTCGGACGCGTTCTGCGATCCACTGCAGGAACGGTTCGTGTTTGTCGGCGGCGTCGACAAAGGTCAAGTCGATCCCGAGGGCTTGGGCGAGTTTCGCCATGTCGTCCCTGCGGTCCTGCCTCGCCGGGAGTGACAAGACGTAGATGTGATCGAACGTGAGGGTCCGAGAGTGTTGGAGGTGGTGCGCGGGCGTGGTCGCGAGGTGGACGGCGCGGCGGTACGCGAGCGGGTCGTCGTCTTGGCCGTGGCCGTGAAGCGAGGATCCCAGTACGGCGGTCCATGCAGCGAGTCGGGATTGGTTCGCCTGTGCGAGGTCGAGTGAACGTGGGGCAGTCCAGAGCCAGGCGAGTGACGAGCACGAGACGAACGCGGTCGTGACGATGCCGAGCCAGAGCCAGACGACGTGTCGTGACCGAGCCGGACTCGAGTGACCAGCACTCGCCGACATCTCTCAAGTCGACCCTAGCCCCCCTCTCTCTGCGTCCGACCTGCGTGTAGGGGACAGCGTGCAAGTGTGGGGCGGAGGAAGAGCAACGCCGACGACCAACTGGACGTCGTCGCCGTCGTCGTCGTCTTGCGCGCGCTCTTTCACACCCGCGTTTCGAATGGCGGAACCGGTAGATGGAGATCTCGGGCTGAGACTGTACGACCCCCCGTCCCCTCGAGCGCAGTCAGCCGCGGTCCGATCGGAACTCGCCGCCGCTCCACTTTGCCGCGAACCGACCTCGACCGCAGCCGCACGAGCGCAGCACCTCGTGAAACCGACGCATGCGCGGACAGAGACTCTGACGAGGAGGATCTCGTTCCCGCACCTCGACCTCGCGCGAGACACCTTGCTCAACTTGAGGCGGACCGTACTCACGTTCGCCGTCGTCGAGTTCGACATCGACTCGGGACCAGTGAGTTTCTCTTTTTCTTTTTCCCCCCGGTCTCGCGCCGAGATCTACGAACCTGACCCTATGCGCACCTCCCCCCGGGGGAACGCGCCCGCGCGACTCTAGAACCTCGACAACACCTACCCGGCGACCAGGTTCCCTCCCGCCGTCAACACCAACATTGCCTTCTCGTCCCTCCCCGAAGGAGCAGACTTGCCACCTCCACCTACCACGTCCGTGTCCGCCGCCGGAGACGAGCAAGGCTACGCCTACTCGTGGAAAATCCCGTACCCTCCGCCGGACGAACTCGTCCGGATCGACAACGCCGCCGACCTCGGACCAGACAAGCACGTGTTCAGGCTGCCCGCGACGTCAGAGGAGAGCAGGGAACAAGGCACGGGCGCGCTGTATGGCTACGTTTGGTTTGTCCGCGAGCAGGTGAGTCGGCGTCTTACCCTCGCGGTAGAAGCGGTCAACGTCGGTACTGACTCGCGCCTCAACGTCGGTGACCGCGACGCAGGACTCGCGGCTCCGTCGCGGGTATGCCCAGCGCTCGCTCGTCCTCGTAAGGCCTCCCCCTTCCATCTCGACTCCTCGACCAATTCACTGATTTCCGCCCCTCCTCGCAATATTGGCGATCTCCCCGCGCAGATCTCGCACTTACCCGACTTGTCGGGTTTGTTCTCGTCCCTCATGGCGATCCTCGGACCGCTCCATTTCAAGCATGCTCAGAACAGCGGGACAAAGGGCGGCATGGTCGAGACTGCGTGTCACAACTTGGCCAGCTGGTCAGTCTCCCCGTCCGGTCGGACAGTTCCACCGCCTGCACCTTGACAGGCGACTGCAAAGACTTGGGCCCAGAGACTGATCTCAGGGCGTACGTATTACCCACCTGGGTGCGCAGGCCCGACCTCGTCCCCGGCTCGACGCTCGAACTTCCCTTCCTCGGCTCAGTCTTGACCGTCTCCGTCCCACTCCCCCATCAACCCCAATTCCCGTCCTCGTTCACCTCGGGTACTCTCTCTTTCACCTCGCTCCCGTACACTCACCCGCCGAGTCCGTTCCTGAGTCACCAAGCGTGGAGCGCTTCGAATCGGCCGGGCGCCGACCCACCGAGTCGGAAACGGCGCATAGCGGCAGCGTCCTCCTCGTCGGCATCAGCCGACGATGGCTTAGCTGCGGCGGGCGGGGGTGGCTTGCCGGCGAGTTTGCCGCTCACGCCGTTGTGTACTTTATTGTTCGCGCCACCGCCGCCAGGTCCGAATGGTCTGAGCAGGTCGAGCCATTTGACTGCGCCTGGCGCCGTCGGACGTCCAGATCTATCTCCTTCTTTCCTGCGCAAATCGCCTTCTCTCGGTCACGCGTCGTCGTCGTCGTCGTCTGCCGCCGCCGCCGCCTCGTCATCGTCGACGTCGTCGTCCCCGCTCGGCAGCGTCGATTTCTCGACACTCGTCGTCTTGTGGGAGTTGATGGTCCTCGGTGAACCCGTCTTGGTATGGAGTGGAGATCCAAAGACGGGCAGCGAAGTCGTCGAGTGGCTCAAGGCGCTCATCAGACCGGTGCGTTCGCTCGAGAGAGAGTGGTCGTGCGCTCGAAGTCCGGCGCATGTTTTCCCTGTTGGGCTCCCGAGCTGATTACACTCTGCACGAGCGAGCGCACAGATCCCTTTTGCGGGCGATGATCGACCATATCTGCACGTCCACGATGCCGATTTCGCAACGCTGTGCCGGCCGGGGGAAAAGGTCCGTATGGGGCGCGCTTCCGTCTTGGTTGTGCCGAGACCCGCCTCTGAGATCCGAGTCGCTGATCAAGTCGCGCCGTGCAGCCGCCACCGGGTCTGCTGATCGCGTCGACGAACCCGCTCCTCCTGACGACTTGCAAACACTGGCCGCACATCCTCCGCCTTGACCGGCCTGCTTCAGCCTCGGCACTCGCCGGATCACCCAGTCAATCCCCGCGATTTCAGCACCCACAACAACCACCGAACCGATCGCCTTCGCTCTCGATTCCGCTCTCGGGGTCGGGTCCGGGTCCGGGTTCGGCCGGTTCGAGTCGGCATGCGTCGCCTTCGCCGACTGGATTCCGGACGCCTCAACGGTCGAGTTCGACGGGGTCGAGGTTCGGAGCAGGTGAGCGCACGGCGGGACCGGTCGGGGCTGGCGGTGCCGTGGTCAACAAGGAGTTCGGGCTCAAGTCGACGAGGAAGAGGCACGTCAAGAAGGACGACGTGGTCAAGAAGGAGATCGAAGCGCTGTGGCTCGCGGGAGACTGTGCGTCATTCGCTCTTTTTTTCCTGCTCCTCCCTCATGCGAGTCGCGGTTCGAAAGGCCGTACTGACGCGCAAGTGAGACAATAAGACGCCGGGTGCGACTCGGCCATATATCGATATTTCGCTTCGTTGACGGAGCAGTTTCTCGCGCCGTTGAACCGGTACTTTGGCACGCTTTGGGTCGGCAACGAGATTGTTGCTCGCAAGTGAGTCGCGGACGCGATTCGGGCGATTTGGGCCTGCAGCGCCCGACTACTGCTGATCACGTTACGGCCCTCCGCGGACTTGTGGCGCGCGCGCAGCACTCCGCTCCTTTCGCCCGGCCCGCATCCGGCCCCGTCGACTCGCTTCTCGTCGAGTTCGTTCCTCGCTTCCCTGCGCGCGCACGGCTCATCCCTCTCGTTCCGGTCGTCGGCCCCTTCGCTCTCTCAACCGGGAACCTCCTCACTCGACCGGTTCTACCTCCGGTTCATTGACGAGTCGCCGCATTTCCAAGCCTGGCTCGACGAGAGGATCCGGGTCATGGGTGGCGAAGTCAGGAGGAGGTACGTGAGAGAGTTGGAGAAGGTCGACATCGAGAGGTGGGCGAGGGAGAAACAGTTGAGAGAGATGGACGACATGGTCGGCACGTTTGAGCGCGAAGTCGGGGTGAGTGAGCATCGTCTCCGCCTTTTCCCGCCCGGTCACTGGCTCTCTGGACCGGACTGTCAGAAAAAAGAGCACCAGTTTTTGAGCTGATTCGCATCTCTTCTTTGCAGCGCCTCGAGCCGGTGCTGCTCGATTTGCAACAGCCCCCCACGACTCGGACCCCATCTCGCCCCGGTCAAGATTCACCCATTGTCACCGCTGCGATCCCTACGCACGATCCCGAGGTCCCGACGGCGGGTCCGGCGGCAAAGCTCCGAGCTCAAGCCAGCCGGTTGCGGTCGATCCGCGATGAAAAGGTCAGGAGCCTGTCTAGAGACCGTAGCGAAGAGTAGAAACCGATGCAAAGGGCAACGGTCTCGTCTCCGATACTCTGCTCGACGGCTCACCGCGACACGATTGAAGCGCAACGTTGGAGATATGCAGTAATGGACAATGCAGGCTAAAGCGGTATGCATTCACGAGCGGCTTTTCGGCTCGCCGTTCTTCTTTCCCCCTCATTCAAGCGATCTTCTCCCTCGGCCTCCCTTGCCCCACTCAGTCCTCCTCAAGCTCATCGACCTCGTCACCGTCTCCTTCACGCTTGAGGAGAGGCGTCGCGGTGCCCGAACTCATCGGGTCGCGCGAACTCCCACCGAGATCCATCATCGCTAACTTGGTCGCTGCGTCGCCCGGCTTGACATCAGGCTTGTCGTCATCCGCCTCCTCCTGGCCGTCGTCTTCGCCGTCGTTGTCGTCGTCGTCGTCTTGCTCCATCTTGACCGGACGAGGACGAGCAGCCGAGATCTTGGGCTCGCCCGTCCCGGCGGGTGAACTCTGACCGAACCGAGGCGGAACGGGACCGAACGCCGGCATGTCCGGCATCGGCCTCGTGTGCGTGCCTCCCGCCCCGCTGCTGCCGCCGCCGCCGCCGGGCGTGACGTTCCCCATCGTCATCGCGACGGTCGGTTTCTTCCCGGCGGCGGGAGACGACGCCGCACCCGTCGGTCCCGGTCCCGGCGTCGACGGCGCGGGCGTCATGGACGAAGCCCTGCTCGTCGCCGCGCTGCCGCTCCCTTCCCTCTTGACCCGTCTCTTACTGCCCTTGCCACCAGTGAGGAGGAAATTCTCCTTGACTTCTTCCTCGGCGGCAGCGAGAGCGTCGTTGGGCGGGAGCAACAGCTCGCACTTGAGCCAGACGAGCGCGTCTTGGCCGGCTTGAGTCGAGACCAGGTCTTCGTACACTTGGAGGTAGATCTTGCGCGACTCGACAGAGTCTTGGGTCCCGCTCGTCAGGCGGAACGACTTTTCTCCGCGGACGACGCTGCGGACCTGTGCGTTCGAGAAGTCGAAACACAATCAGTTGCCGCGCGGAGACATGCCTAGAGCGCCACCCTCGGTCTGAAAGCAGAGTGAACGTCGAACGCACGATCGTGACGACGAGCGCGACCAACGCGGGCGGGATCTCTTTGAGCTGCCAGCTCGCGCCCTTGTTGCTCTCGCCGGCCGTCGCACGCGCGCGCGCCGACTTTTTGCCGAGCGACAGCTGTCCGTACAAGACCATGCTGCAGGCCTATGCGCACGAAGAAAAAGCATGACTATCAGCATTCCCGCGCCGAACAAGAGTTGAGCCAGAAACAGCGACGGCGAGCGAGCGACGCACCTCGATGACTCTGGGCGAACGCAAGTAGCCGTGCTCCTTCTCGACATCGATGTAGGTCCACCCGAGTCCGTCCTTGGCCCAGAGCGGTTCCGACGCGGGGTTGTCCAAGTCGCCGACGACTTTGGCCGGGACGCCGAGGATCTGCGGCGCGTAGTGGCGCAGGCGGTTGGTCGTTTCGGCGCGCGAGACCGTCATCAGGTGTTGGATCTGCGAGGAGCCGTCATCACGGTGACTACCTGTGTCAGCGGGAAAGGCGTCCAGGATCAATTCCGCGCCCCGCTGCTGCGGTCCACTCACCCTGCGGTTCGTCTTGTCCGAGATCTTTGTCGTGTCGGGGGCCGTTCCGGGTTGGAAGCCCAACGTCGCGTGGGCGGCTTCGAGCATCCTGCGTTCCTCGTCGTCGAGTAGGACGCCGTCGCGCCTCCTCGACGCCTCGCTCGAGTTGAGGCGTTCGTTGGCTTCGTCGGTCAACCAGGCGTACTGGAGGTGCATGAACCGGCTCGCGGCGGCTTTCAACGCCTTGTCTTCCTGCGAGGATTGGCGGCGTTGACGTTTCCCGCCTCCGTCGGCGTCACCTCCGTTGGCGGCGGCCGCGGCGGCGGCAGCGGCCCTTCCTGCCGACGACCTCGCGGCGACTGCTCCGGCGGCACCGGGAGGGAGGTACTCGTCCTCGTACGACGGTGAACTCCTCTTTGACCCCCTCGGCGGGTTCGAGTTGATCTGGTGGGCGATCAGTTCGAGTTCGAGTTGCTCGTCGCGTTCGAGTTGCTTGATGGTCCGGTCGACGGCGGCGAGGATCTTGTCGATCCGTTGGATCGCCGTCAGCCCTTCCAGGTCGATCGTGCTCTTCCTCGGCGGTTTCACTTGACCCGAGTGGGCCGAAGCGAGTCGTCCCGACGCGTCCCCGACAGCCGGCGCGGTCGCGGTCGCGGTCGCGGTCGCATGGATCGGGACTTTGAGTTTGAGGTGTTGCGTGTCATAGTGGCGTTCTACGTCTGCGAGGGTGGCCCAGCTGACTTTGCACCCGGGGTGGTTGCACGTCCAAAAGTGCTTGGTCGGGTGGTACGTCCCGCGCAACGGCTTGTCGACCCCACTCGACTGGCCTGACGCCATTCTGCTCCACAGAGAGAGCTTCGGGTTCAAGCGAGACGTGCAGAAAGGGGCACAGAGAGAGAGTGGGTGGACCTTGCAGCTCGGCGCGTCGACTGCCTCCCCTTGACCTCAGTCACGCGCGACGTCACTTTGGATCTGGCGAGACGTAGACCGCGCTGCCACGCTGCCGGTACCGGAGGCACAGCAAGTGCTTCACGACTCTACCCACCACACGCTCCTGCTGGGCGAGGCCATCCGATCCCCGCGTGCTTAAGAACCCCGCCCTTGCATCCTCGTGAAAGCCCGCAACTGCCGGCCTATAGACCATACGTTCCATTGTCTGAACCACGGAATGGCCTCCCTCTTGTTGGGGTGTATCGGCTATGCTGCGTCACGACTGTCGGACGGAAACGGCACTCTGCGAACCGGGAAAGAGCGAGACTCGGCGCTTGAACCCGAACCGTGGCACGTCGAGCAATCCAGCGTCCTGTCCCTCGGCTACTGCGTCGATTCCTACTCCAAGACATCCGGAGCACACTGCTACAAAGGAGAAATGCATCTTCTGCGGCATCACGAGCCAGTCCGAGGGGTTCCGAGTCGTTCGCGAGGTGAGCGAGCCTGTGCCAGCGTCGACATTGCTTCGGATCAAGGGTTCCTGATCCACACTCCCGGTGACGCTCGCTACCTACGCGTGCTGCAGGACTCGGAGGTGGTCATCTTCCACGACCGGTCACCGGCGAGTCGAGTCCACTTGCTCGCCGTCCCGAAACGGCACATCGGTGCGCTCCAAACCTCTGTCCGGACGGGCTTCGAATACGTCGGAACTGTCGCGCATCGGACTTGCTCCACAGCAGAGCGGCTGATTCGTGATTCTCCGTGGGCTTCGGAGCGCAGACAACGTCAAGACGCTTCAAAGCGAAGACACCGCCTTGAGTGCGTCTGGCCAAGTCTCCCCTTTTTTTCGTCGCGTTCGGTGTCTTCAGCCCCAAGACTGACGATAGGGGTATGCCATCTTGCGCACAGTTGAGCGCATGAAAGAGAATGGTCAAAGAGTCTTGCGTGAACAGGGCGTGCCCGATTCCGAGCAGAGGTGCGAGACGCGACGTTCTCTGTTCGAGCTTCGGCTGCGAACTCCCCACGATGCGGAGGTGGCTAATGAAGTGTGACGGCTTCCTTGCACAGACTGGGCTTCCACATCCCTCCGTACGTCCCCGAACAAATCGGCAGTCAGGAAAACCAAGCCGAATCATGGACTGTCCTGCTCATTCAGCCGCGACAACTAATACAATGCTCGTTCCTGGCCAACTTGGTCCACCTCCGCTCCTCGCTCAGCTTCTACTCGGTGCGTGTCGGGCGCCTCACTCTCGTGAAGCAGCCCTGGTCCGATACCGCCGCTGACGATAAATCTGGTCGCCCGTACGCACAGGTCAACCACCTGCACCTGCACCTCCTCTCCCTGCCGCTCCCGTTCCCCGGCTCGTTCAAGTACCGACCTGAGATCCCGGCCTCGCTCGAGCGGCGACCGCAACGCCCGTCTCGAGATGAGGCCTCGCCGCCACAGGCTAGGAAAAAGCTGAAAGGGTTCAGCTGGTTCGTCGACGTCGAACAGGTGCGCGACGACAACGAATGCATACTCCGATGACTCCTCCACATGGAGCACACGAGGAGGTTAACTAATCGACCCGTGATTGGCAATTGCGCGCAGGTTCTGGCTATCTTGAGGGCAGGCGAACGCGTCCGTGTCGGATCCGTGCACGGGGGCTCAACCACTCGGTCATCCGACCAGCAATGATTACGTGTAGTGATCTGAGATGTCGCGGACAGTCGCGAGCATGAGACCGGCTCTCTCGCTAGTCCCGCAACTGTGCGCCGCTTGGTAGGTGCAGCGACAAATCATAATCGAGTTCACCTGTCGGAATTGTCTGTTTGACCGGACAAGCGTTTCACTGACATGCACCGAGGCCGTCACAATCTACAGATGGCTTCTATCCGACCCGATCGCTGTCTACGTAGCTCGGACTGCTCCGACCGCTCGTGCATCGCTTGACCGGAGGGGCAGTACGTTGATGAGCCGCTCTGCGTCTGTACATCCGCTTGTACCGCGACCTGATGCATCAGGCAGGCTGACGGACTCTATCAACGGCTCCCTTCGTCGTACAGGAGTGTAAGCGGATCGAGTTGCCAAGGAGCAGAGGCCGGTAAAAACGCAGCAGCGCGCGCGAGGAGGTTCAATTACATCTTCCGAGCGTACGTGGCTTGCACCGTTTGTTCGTGTCAGTAGCGGTCGCCTGACTTCGTGCGCGAGACTCGCACGCTGACTTGGCTGAAAGGGGCAATCGCGCACAGGCGGCATCGAGCTCTACGAGGGAGGGATATGATTCCAAGGTGCGGCGTTAGGCTCACTGCATTTTTCGGCCATACGCTCCGAGCTTTTGCCGTACCACAGGCTGATGAGTACGTCCGATGACCTCACAGCCAGTTTCATGGAGATTGTGGTTCCGCCAAGCGAGGTCCTTAGAATCGTTCGATAGAGGCAATGCGAGGGGTCCAGCACCTGCAATAACCCGCCTGACACGCGCGAGATCAATCCCAGAGAGGCGCCTGATCCCTTGCCGCCTAATCAGAGGACATTTGGGCACCTGGACGGATCGGCCAGCTCGCGGCTTGCAGACGTGGTTCTCGCTCTCGATGCTGAGCAGAGCAGAGCTTGACGGCACAGTCACGCTTTCCTGCACAACGAGTCGAATACGAGAAGAAGCCCGTCGTTTGCAGGTGCGCCGAATGAGAAAGGAACTAGCACTCCTTACTTGCCGTTCGTCCCCGCGGCGCCTTGTGCCAGTGCGGCCGGTTTCCTCGGCGCGAAGAACGCCGCCGCCTTGCCTGTCGCCGCTTTCGGCTTCGCCGGCGCTGCCGTGCTGGCCTCCTTCGATACGGTCGCGCCAGGTCCCGCCGCGGCCGCCGCCGCTGCAGCTGCCGCCATCCCCCGTGGACCTTTCACGCCCTTGTTGCTCTCCAACGCCGCTCGTTTCCGGTCCGCAAAAGTCGGGTCCGCCTCGGAGCTGACGTCGATCAACGGTTCGGGACGGCGAGAAAAGACAATCTTGTGCCGGATCAGGGCGACGATTTCGATTTCGGTGCGTTGAGTCGCAGTAGAGGAGGAGGAGGAGGTGGTGGAGGACGCGGCTGCTTTGCTGTTGTGCGATTCGGAGAGGGGGTGAGAGGTTGGTGGCGAGGGGGAACGGGTTCGGGCGCGTTTTGTGGGACGAGAGTCGGCGTCGGTCCATGGCTTCGGCTGGGTTCGCAGGAGGGCGTATGGCGTCGCGAGCTTCTCAACCTTGCCTTCGAGGCGGTGGTGCGCGATCCGCAGAACTGGCTTTTTCTGCGAGGCGAAGAAACTCGAACGAGAGTCAGTTCGGCGGCGGCATCAGCGCACTGGAACCGAGAGTCGCGTACCGGGTTCTCCAGATCGAGTTTCCCGACGCGGACGCCGTCCATCCCGAGATCGAGCGCCGGGTCTTCGCCTTTCGGAGGGTCGAGCGAGCCTTGCAGTTCGAGGAGGAACGGTTCGTCGTCGATGAACGCGAGCGGGGGCAGGTCGGCATGGCCTTGGCTCGCGAGCTGGTGAGCGAGTAGCGACGTCGGTTTGAGAGGGATGCCCATTTGCTCGTGATAGCTATGAGACTCGCTGTCGCTGGCGTACGACTCGGAAGTTGCGCGCGCGTTGGCTGCACGCGTCGAGGCGCGCTGATGAGAAAATGAAACGCGCGCTCGATCACTTTTTGCAGAAGCTGGCACTCGAAGGGGCGATCGCCCGTCCGGACGTGCTTGCGTTCGCAGCAAGCCCGATTCCCAACGTGTCTTTGCTGGATTCTCTGCTTTGCACGCAACCATGCTCTTCCCCTCTAGTCGGTGATCTCGAGTCGCTGCGATCCTCGCTCCGCACTTTCCCCCGCTGGGCCTTGTCCTCCGCTCAGGCTCGCTGCCGGCGTCTCTTGGCTCGCCGACTCTCTCTGATTACTTCGACTCGTTCGGCTGGTTCGACTCGTCCGCAAACGACATCCCATGTCGAGTCTCTCGAGTCAGCTCACGCTGCCGCATACTCTCGCCAGCGGACCCGCCTCTCTCGCAGCAGCGTTCGGACTCTCCTCCTTCGTCTACGCCCCTTCGCCTCCCGCCAGCGCCTCGAACGCGACCGCGTTTCTGACGCAAAGCTGGCACGCTGGATCCGTGTCGGGCGCGGCAAACCTTGCGCTCTCGAGCGATCCGTTCGGGACCGGGAACACGACCGTCGCGGTTCATTACCCAAAGGGGACGCGGGACGGCGCCCAGTTCACAATCCCGGCTTTCCATCGAGCGCAAGCGCCGGTACAGACTGCCGTCCTGACTTACGAGGTCAGCGGACAATGACCATTCGGAGCGAGCCGAATCGAGGACTAACAGCGAGCTTCGCAACGTGCGGCAGGTCGCGTTCGACCCGACGTTTGACTGGGTCAAAGGCGGCAAGCTCCCCGGTCTCTATGGCGCAGCACCGAATGCGACGGCGATCTGTACGGGGGGGAACCACGAGCCGGACTGCTTCAGCGCCCGATTGATGTGGCGGAACCGCGGCATCGGAGAAGGTGGGTCCCGGTCGCACCCCTCGGGAGGAGTCGCGATCCTGACGCTGCTCGCACAGTGTACGCCTATGTGCCTTCGTATCAGGGCTTCTGTCAGCAGAGTGATGTTCTGTGCGGAGACGAATATGGGACGAGCTTGAGCCGAGGCAGTTTCTCGTTCGCTCGAGGAGGGTGCGCCTTCCCTGTTCCGTCCTCACTGATTCTTCACCCAGGCACTCATCCCATCGCACCTGCAGCTGGACCCGCATCACCCAGCTCGTCTCGCTCAACACGCCCGGTTTCGCAAACGGCGTCGTCGTCCTCTACGCGAACGACACGCTCGCACTCGCTCAGACGGGCATCATCTTTCGGACGCGACAGAATGTCACCTTGACGAGCGTTCTCTTCAGCACCTTCTTCGGTGGATCGAGCGATAGCTACAATAGCGACGGCGGAACGTCGTACTTCCGGAATTTTGGCGTGAGTCTGCCTCGACTGCACGTGCGGTGGTCTCACGCTGACCAAAGCGGTCCATCGAATAGGTCTGGTACGGTCCGAGCAGCTCGAATACGACTGGACCGGCGGTCAATGCGACGTTCGGATCGATCGGCTCGGCGCCAACTGCGTCATCGCCTTCCTCGTCGACCGGGTCAACCTCTTCGCCTTTGCATTCCAGCTCCTCAGCGCGAGCATCGGCAGCAACGGCCACCACGTCGTCGAACGCGTCCAGTCTATGGCTCGCGTTGATGCTTGTGCTCGTCGCCTCCATGTTGCGAATCTGAGCGCGCCGTGGCCGCGCTGCGGAATCCCGACGAGCACCGACCTCCTCGCCGCTCAAACCCCTTCCCGGGCCCGCCGGCACCTGTTCGCGCGATCGCAACGGCTTGTAACGGTCGACTAGCGCACTGCTCAAACCTCCTTGTCACGAACCTCGTTACGACCTCCACTCCAAACCCTCCGCGCAACGCATTTGAGGGCCCGACTGTTCTTTGTTTCTTTTCCTTCTCTTCGAACGCATCCGACGCATCGCATTCCATTCGCTCGCATACTACACGTACTTCAAGCCACAATCACCACCGTTCACCCTCTCTCTCCTTGCCTTCCCAGCGCTCCCTCTCGCCTGAACCGTCCGTCCTTCGGTCTCTCTCGCTCTCGCCGCAATGGCTCACCTCTCGCTCTCGCTCGCTCTTCTCACCTCACTCGTTGGCGTCATCCTTGTCTTTCCTTCGCTCGTTGTCGCCCAGTTCGACGCCCGTACCGATCCGGCCTGCTGCGTCTCGTGCTGGCACGAGGTCTTGTCGACTTCGCTCTCGACGCTCGCCGCTCAGGGGTCGTACTCGACGGGCATGGCCGCTTGGTGCAATGACGCCCCCATGATGAGCGACTTGACGGCGTGTTGGAATCAGGCTTGCGTGCGTGTCGAGCCGTTCTCATCGATCTGGACATCCAAGTCGAGGACATGAGCTGATGCATGCAAGGTTCGTTATCGACGCGCACAGACTGACGAGAACGACGTCGTTGCCGGACAACGCGCCTGGGACGCCGCTTGCGCCTACGCTCAGAGCACTGCTGGTCAGTCTTCTACTCCTGCCTTCGTCTACGTTGCCGGCTCGCGATCGGCGAAGACGCATAGCTCGGAGATGATGGGGAGCTGATGTGCTCTTACTCGTCTGCGCAGCCGTCTACTCCCAGGTCCAATCTGCCGCCGCCGCCGAGACGGCAGCCGCGCCCATCACCACAGTGACCGCCTCCGCCTCCGCGAACGGTCGCGTCCTCGCCCGCAACGCCAACGCCGAGAAAGGAGCGGTCAACGCCCGTCTTGAAACTCGTGTCGCGCCGAATGACAAGCGCATTATTGCGGACGCTGGAGACGCGGAGGCGGTCGGCGCGCGCTGCGACGCCGAAGAGGCTGGTCACAAGGAGCGTCGCAGCCGCAAGCGTTGCTTCTGAGCCTACCGCCGTCGTCGTTCACTTCCTTCTCTCCGCTCCCTACCCTTCGCAGTGTGCCCTGACGGTTTCTGACCTGGACATCTCGTTCCTTCTCGACGCGTGTACTTGCGCAACTCGTCCCGTGTTTCATGTAGCCATACATTTCCTCTCCCCAACTTGACTGTCGACATGTCTGTCGATACCAGTGAGAGCGCCGAAAGCGGACGAGGCTGATTGCTTGGCCCTCACTCAGGATGCCGGTTTTTATGTCTACAGCCTTGCATCGTGCCGCAACAGATCCTCCCGCGTCGGACCCTTCGTAGGGAGAAGTGTGGAAACTGTCACGCCATGGCCCAGCCTGTCAAAGCGCTGATCTGGTTGTGATTGCTGTCCTCCCTGTCGACGTGAAAGCGAAAGCGAATGGAAGAGGTTGGACAAGGGGCCGGCCGCAGCCTCACCATCTCCGAGACCTCCGCCATGAAACGCGCGCAGGTGTTTCTGTCTAGTCGAGGATTGTGTGCCGCGCAGAAAACCTCCACGTCGGAAACAGATGGCCCGAAGCTTCTTCCGGCTACGAGGTCAACGCGCCGACTTGGCTGCCAAACTATGCGCGCCTCGTTGCGGGCGGGCAGCAAGACGGGCGATTTGCTCAGCCGCCACTGTACTCTGAAGCCGCATACGAACACGCCGGCGATCGTCCTGGATTGTTCCGCAGAGCTTGCGTGGCTGCCTTAGGTCAGGCTTGCGACGTGCGTGGCTTTCTTGCGCGAGCTGCGTCGCCGGGGTGGAGACGGGACCGGTGAAACAGTTTCGTTCATCGGCTTCGATTGAAGCTTGGTTGTCGTACGGCGTCCATAGGAGGGCCATTCAAAGCTTCTATGGGCAAGTGCGGGCGATGGGTCTGGCTAACTTGGGCAACTAGAAACATCCCTAGGGATCTAGACTTGAGGCCTAAGGTTGCAAAGCTGATCGCGCCTGCTTTACGCCACGAAGCAAGCAGCACTGAGGCCCCATCTGTACACTTGTTCAGATGTAAAGCGCTCGTAACTTGGCGAGGTACACCAAGCAAGTGACATCGCGCCGCGCGAGCCTCCGCGATTCGTATGCTTGAGCTTGACCTCGGAACCTTGGCCAGGCTCTGCGTCCACAAGACTCTGCATGCGCGAGCTTTACAGCTTGCCAGCGCGCCAGTCTGGCACGATCAAGAGCTGCCCGGGAAGGCCGGGTCACGACTGCGGCAGGAATGAGGCTTCGGACGAAATTGTTCCATCGGGATGAGTGACCAGATTGCGGGTGGGCTTGCTATCGTTTCCGGACGAGCGAAGTCCCTCATCCCTAGCACAGTGCCAGCTCAGATTTCTGTACGGTAGTCGCAGAGTCTGCAGTCTGCTATTTCCGCGGTCTGGATCGCGACCATCAAATCCCGGGCCGGGCGGCCGGCAAGCGGTAAGTGGAGGAGCTCGCCGAAGTCCGAGATCGGCAAAAACGCTCGACTCCGCGCGACTCGACCGAAAAAAATGGCACAGTCAGCGCGCGGAGCCAAGGGTTCCGTCCCTCCGCTGCAGGGTTCGCTTGCTTTCATCAGCTTCAGCTCGCCAACCGTCTACCCGCGGTCGTTGCGCTCGAGACACGGTTCTTCCTTCCCACCTCGCGCGACTATAATCGGACGACACCTCGCGGTTCCTCCTCGTCCCCCTTGTCCGAACCTCCACTCTTGTTCAACACTTCCTCCGCACCGATCGAGGGGCCTACACCCGATCACAGCATGTCGTCAGGCTTGCCTGGAGCTATCGCGGGTCCCGGCCTCGGCGCGCACGAGGTCGTCGCAGACCGGACGCAGCGCGAAGAGCCGATCCACGAAAAGACCGGCGTCGAGTCGGCGTCCGCCTCGACGCTGAATGAGGACGACGACGTCCGCCGGCCGCATGAAGGAGTGAACGTCACCAAGGCGGAGAACGAATTTGCTGTGAGTCCCGCTACTGGATTGTCGCCACCCATTCAATGACGTGAAGGGTCAGGGGAGCCGCTCGCCGGCGCTTTTTCCCGCAAAACCGCGAAGACTGACCCGACGATCTCTTGCAGGACTTGCGGCGAGAGCTGTCAAGGCGCTCGTCTTTGCACCGTACTCTGACCGGCGCCAAGGACGCCGAGAAGGAGGGCGAGGACCATGCGGACGACTTCGACCTTCTCGACTATTTGCGCAACGAGGTCGACCAGTACGATGCGGCCGGCTTCAAGCGCAAGGTCGTCGGTGTCTCGTGGGACAAGCTGAACGTGACTGGCGCTGGAGGAATGAAGGTGAGCATCGCCTCGTCTTGCTTGCGTAGCTGAAGAGCGCGGACGCTGACCGACTCCGCCGGGGGTTCAGATGAACATTCGTACTTTCCCCGATGCCGTCAAAGAGGCGGTACTGTGGCCCCTCATCAAGGCGATGCAGATCACCAAAACTGGGCCGTTCAAGCCGTCGCCGATCAACATCTTGCACGAGTTTGACGGTTGCCTCAAGCCCGGCGAGATGTGCTTGGTCCTTGGCCGTCCGGGATCGGGGTGCGTTCTGGCAGACCTGCTGCCACCGGCATCACCGTGAGCTGACCTCTACTCGCGCGCAGCTGCACCTCTTTCCTGAAGACCATCGCCAACAACCGGTTCGGTTTCCTGTCGGTGAACGGCGACGTTTCGTACGGCGGGATCCCGGCACGCGAGATGGGCAAGCGTTACCGCGGCGAGGTCGTCTACAACCAGGAGGACGACGTGCACGCTGCGACGCTCACTGTCGCTCAGACTTTGCTGTTCGCCTTGAAGGTCAAGACGCCCGGCAAGCTCCTCCCGGGCAAATCCCAGAAGGACTTCAACCAGGAGGTTATGGATTTGCTGCTGCGCATGCTCGGCATCTCGCATACCAAGAACACGAAGGTCGGGTCGGCCGTAGTTCGTGGTGTCTCTGGCGGGGAGCGCAAGCGTGTCTCGATCGCCGAGATGGTGAGTGGCTCCCACTCGAGTTGCGTCGTTCCGAAACTACGCTTACCATCCGCGTGGAACAGATGGCTACACGCGCTGCCGTCACGTCGTGGGACAATTCGACCCGCGGTCTCGACGCCTCGACTGCACTTGACTACGCCAAGGCTCTTCGGGTTCTGACTGACGTCCACCAGATGGCCACGTGAGTCCAGTCCCGGCGGGCTGACGGTCGGCTGCGACTGACATCTGCTTTCAACAGCTTCGTATCGCTGTACCAGGCCGGAGAGGGCATCTACGAGCAGTTCGACAAAGTCCTCGTTATCGATGAAGGCCGCCAGGTCTACTTCGGCCCGGCTCGTGAGGCGCGCCAGTACATGATGTCGCTCGGCTACGCCGACCTGCCGCGTCAGACCACTGCCGACTACTTGACCGGCTGCACGGACCCGAACGAGCGCAAGCTCGCCGAGGGCCGAACGACGAGCGACGTTCCGTCGACCTCGGAGGCTCTCGCCGCCGCGTTCAAGCAGTCCGAGATCCACCAGCGCATGATCGCCGAGCGTGACGCCTTCAAGGCCAAGTGCGAGGCGGACGAGTCGGCCCAGAATGACTTCCGGGATGCCGTTGCGACGGACAAGCGTCGCGGAGTCGGCAAGAAGTCGCCGTACACGGCTTCGTACGCGTCGCAGGTTGGCGCGCTGGTCGTCCGTCAGTTCCAGCTGAAGGCACAGGACCGCGTCGACCTCATCGTCAGTTGGACGACAACCATCGTCATCGCTCTCATCACTGGTGCCGTCTACTTCAAGATGCCGGAAACCGCGGCCGGCGCGTTCACTCGCGGCGGGCTTATCTTCATCGTGCGTGCGACGGTGGTCTCTCTCGTCATCTGCACGATGCTGATGCTCGGTTTCTACAGGCGCTTCTGTTCAACTCGTTCCAGGCTTTCAACGAGCTGCCGACCCAGATGATGGGTCGCGCCATCTTCTCGCGCCACCGACGATACGGTTTCTACCAGCCGAGTGCCGTCACCATCGCCATGACCCTTGCCGATGCTCCGAATAATGCTGCGCAGATTCTCGTCTTCTGCGTGAGTTCGGGAGGAATCGTTCTCGAAGGCTCGACAAAGCACTGACACCAGTATCGCACAGATCATCGCGTACTTCATGGGCGGACTCTATTACTCGGCCGGAGCGTTCTTCTCGTTCTACCTCATCGTCTTGTCGGGCTTCTTTGCGCTCGCCGGATTCTTCCGCCTGCTCGGAACCCTCTGCAAGAGTTACGACCACGCGGCCCGCCTCGCCTCGGTCATCATCACAATCATGTCAGTACCGCTGGCGCAACGACCGGACGGACTTGAGCTGACTTCTCTGCGTCCGTAGGATCACGTTCTCCGGCTACCTGGTTCGGCGTTCTGAGTGCTTCTGCCTCTGTTCCAATAAGCTGACCTTTCTTGTCCCGCGTAGATTCCCATCTTCTCGCAGCCGCGCTGGCTCTTCTGGCTCACGTACCTGAACCCGCTTCAGTAAGTCCTTGTTGCGGACGTTCGGTGAGGGGACGCTACTGACTCGCCGCGCGCTTCCAGGTACGCCTTCTCGGCCGCGATGGACAACGAGTTCAAGCGCATCAACCTCGCCTGCGTCGGCTCGTACATCACTCCGAGCGGCGGACAGTACCCGAACCAGCTCGGCGCGAACCAGGTCTGCACGCTTCAGGGCTCGACCGCTGGTAACCCCGTCGTGCCCGGACGCGACTATCTCCAGGCCGCCTTCCAGTACGACGTCGCCGACCAGTGGCGTAACTGGGTGCGCTCTACCTTAGCAGCTGTATTATGGCGACGAGATAGCTAACGCGAGGTCCGGCGGCAGGGTATCACCATCGTCTTCTTCGTCGCTTTCAACGTCATCCAGGCCTTCCTCGCCGAGCGTCTTGACCATGGCGCCGGCATGCCCGCTATCAACGTCTTTGCCAAGGAGAACAAGGAGCGCAAGGCGCTCAACGAGACCCTGCAGGCCAACAAGGAGCGATACCGCAAGGGAGAAGTCGAGCAGGACTTGTCTGATCTCATCCAGACTCGCAAGCCGTTCACCTGGTCCAACCTGACGTGCGTTGCGTCCGTTTTCGCTCGACCATGCCTACTTGTCGTCTGACGTCCCGATGGTTCGCAGCTACACCGTTCCTGTCCCCGGCGGCCAGCGCCAGCTCCTCGACCACGTCTTTGGTTACGTCCGCCCCGGCGAGCTCACCGCTCTTATGGGCTCTTCCGGCGCAGGCAAGACGACACTTCTCGACGTTCTCGCGAACCGCAAGAACGTCGGTGTCATCGGCGGCGACCGGCTCATTGCCGGCCGCCCTCCCGGCCCGGAGTTCCAGCGTGGTACCGCCTATGCCGAACAGCTCGACACGCATGAGAGTACCGCCACCGTCCGCGAGGCGTTCCGCTTCTCGGCGTACCTCCGTCAGCCGGCCCACGTCTCGAAGGCCGAGAAGGACGCCTACGTCGAGGAGGTCATCAGTCTCCTCGAGCTCGAAGACTTTGCCGACGCCATGATCGGTTTCCCCGGCTTCGGCCTCGACGTCGAGGCGCGCAAGCGTGTCACTATCGGTGTTGAGCTCGCGTCGAAACCGCAGCTCTTGCTCTTCCTCGACGAGCCGACTTCCGGTCTCGACGGGCAGTCGGCCTTCAACATTGTTCGATTCCTCCGCAAGCTGGCAGCTGCTGGACAGGCTATTCTCGTCACGATCCACCAGCCGAACGCCATGCTCTTCGAGAACTTTGACCGTTTGCTCCTCCTGAAGGCCGGAGGCCGAACCGTCTACTTCGGCGACATCGGCAAAGACTCGCACGTTCTCCGCGAGTACCTCGCCAAGTACGGGGCTGTATGCCCGCCTAAGGCGAACCCGGCCGAGTATATGGCGAGTCTAACTATATCATGACTGCCCGGAGAGTCTTTGCTGACTTTCCTCCACTATGCAGCTCGAAGCGATTGGCGCCGGATCCGGCCGCCGCATCGGCAACAAGGATTGGGCCGACATCTGGCTCGAATCTGAAGAGTTTCAAATTGTCAAGCAGCGCATCGAGCAGCTCAACCAGGAAGGACTGGCGATGCCGGACGACACCGACCTGTCGCTCAAGAAGGCCTACTCGGCGCCGTTCTGGACGCAGCTCAAGGTCGTCATTCAGCGCGCGTTCCTCGCCTTCTGGCGCTCGCCCGACTACGGCTTTACGCGTCTGTTCCAGCACATCTCGATCGCGCTCGTCGTCGGCTTGACCTTCTTGCAACTCGACAACTCGGTCGCCTCGCTTCAGTACCGCGTCTTCATCATCTTCTTCGTCTCCGTCCTGCCAGGTGGGTACTTGCTGTAAATGTTCGAAGGCGCGGAAATGCTGACGGGCCCCGCGCGCAGCCATCCTGCTGAGTATCGTCGAACCGGCGTTCATCATGGCCCGCATGACCTTCGTCCGCGAGGCTTCGTCCAAGATGTACTCGCCCGTCGTCTTTGCCCTCTCGCAGCTGGCTGCCGAGATGCCGGCGTCGATCCTGTGCGCGGTCGTCTTCTTCCTCTTAATCTACTACCCGCCCGGCTTCCACACCGATTCGAACCGCGCCGGTTACGCGTTCGCCATGATCCTCATCACTGAGGTGCGTACTCCTGGTATTGTGTACACGCCAGCTCACCGCTGACGACCGCGCTTTCCGCATCGCAGGTGTTCTCGGTCACCCTCGGCCGTTCGTCTTTCCGCACGCATGTCCGCCTTTCCCGACTTCCCGCTGACCCCACGCATCTCCACAGAGGCTGTCGCTGCCCTTGCTCCGTCTATCTACTCGGCGGCAATGACCAACCCGTTCTTGCTCGTCATTTTGTGCGTCTTTCGCCCGTTTCGCGCGGGAATGCTTCCGAACTGACTCCGGGCAACTTTTCGCAGCTCCCTCTTCTGCGGCGTGACCGTTCCGAAGCCGAATATGCCAGAGGCGTTCCGATCGTGGTTACTTCCGCTAGATCCGTTGACTTGGCTCATCTAGTGAGTCAGACATCGATTGCCTGGCTCGGTCTTTTCTCCCGGACGACCTCGGCCGCCTCGTCTCAGATGCTGACCCGCCTTCTTCCTGCACCTTTGCAGTGGACTCACCGCGAACGAGCTTCATGATCTGCCTGTCCAGTGCAGGACCAGCGAGTTCCGGACTGTTCAGCCGCCGAACGGTCAGTCGTGCGAGGCGTGGATGGGTCCGTTCATCTCGGCGAACGGCGGCTACCTCGCCAACCCGGGCGCCAACGCCGACTGCAAGTGTACGTCTACGTCCTATACCTCACCGCTGTGGATGTCTCTGTCCATCCACCATGTGACCGAGACGCTGACCTGCCGGGAAATCTCGCAGTCTGCCAGTACAGCGTCGGCGACCAGTTCTACACCCCGCTCGACATCGACTTTGGGCAGCGCGGCAACTACATCGGTTACTACTTCTGCTACATCGTGTCGAACATCGTTCTCACGATCCTCGGAGCGCGTTTCCTCACGTTCCGCTACTCGAAGCGATAGACACCTCCTTCTCGGCCATACATATATGCCTTCTTCCGCCCCTTCATATAGATCTCCTCTCTCCGTCTTTTCGCATCTTCCCTGGTGATCCCAGCCGCATTTACACCCTAGCTTTCCCCCGACTCGGTCGAATCGCGTCGTTCGCTCGTGCGCAGTTTGCAGTTCGCCCTCAATCGCATTGCCGTGCTCCTCTCTTGAGAGGTCGGGCGGCGAGTCAAGCTCTCGGAATAAGAAAGGCCAAGCACGTTGGCAATGTAGACACGAAATATAGAGCTCCTCCTCTTCGCGGATTGGAAAATTTTCCTCCGTCAAGCTCGCGCTCCGCATTGAACGGCGAAAGTCGCGTCGATCAACACGCATAGCTTCTCAGCTACACAAGTCCCGAGAGAGTCATCCGCCCGCCATGCCGGTCTATAAACACATCGCGGCGCAGCAGAAGAAGCAGGAGCGCGCCGACAAGTTGCGCGCGCAGAAGTGGCGCCGCGGAGAAGATGACCAGGGTCTCGCGACGTCTACGGCTGTAGGCTGGTCCGACGAGGATTCGGACGACGACGATGATGCTCAGGATGACGACGACGGCTCGGATGCGGAAGAGGAGGAAGAGGGCTCGGGGAGCGATGAGGACGAGGACGAGGACGAGGAGATGGGCTCTGGCTCGGATGAGGACGCCGACGAGGCGCAGGACGGCAACTCGGACGACGAGGCAGAGCTCGTCATGGACGCGAACGACCCTACAAAGCCGCGCCGACCGCCCAAGGGTCTTCCGACGGCCGTCGAGGCGCTCGCCGACCCGATCGTCTCGTCTGCGTTGCTCGTGTCTGCCGAGAACAAGGATGCTCCGAAGGCAGGAGGCGACGACGATGAGGACGACGAGGAGGAGCTGCCGCTCATCTGCGTAATCTGCCCGAACAAGGTGCTCAAGAAGGGAAAGATGGTCCAGGTCCACCTCGGCTCCAAGGTGCGTTCCAGCTCTTCCGCTGCAATATCGCAGGTTCCTGGCGACAGCCGCCAGGTATTTCTGGGAGAATCCTGCAAAGCTAACGCTGTGCCTTTCTACAGGACCACCTCCGCCGACTCTCCCGATTCCGGACCCACCTCGACTCGTCCGAGTGCCCCGCCGTCCACAAGACCGCCGACGCCCGCTGGGTCTCGAGCGAACTCGACCGTCAGGTCTTTGAGCGCCTCAGCAAGCAGACCGAGGTCGGAGGCAAGAAGGCCGGCACGGCGCCTGCCCCCGCGGCGTCTGCGGAAAAGTCCAAGGCGACGGATGCCAAGGGCAAGGGCAAAGCCGTCGAGGCTGCGCCTGCGAAGAAGGACGCTGCACCGACCGCTCGCCCCCTGAAACGGAAAGCGGACGCCGTCTCGCAGGCCGACGCCGACGGCACTTCGGTCCGGGAGCAGATCCGGTTGCAGAAGAAGGAGCGGAACGCGCGCCGAAAGGAGGCGAAGCGGGAAAAGGCGGAGCGGATGAAGGCGAAGAAGGCCGAGGATGCTGGAGATGACAAGGACGAAGAGCCAGAGGCGGCAATGTGAGTCTCGAATTGGATCCGAGGAGCGTCGGACCGTGGCGGCGAACTGATGCGATCAATCGCTCGTCGACAGCAAAATGGCTGCCCCGCCCAAGTCCCATGCCGCCAAGCCGAAGCGGCGGTTCATCGAAAAGGCCAGACCGTCCGCTGAAGAAATCAAGCAGCGACAAGAGTGGAAGGAGGCGCGCCGAAAGGCTCAAGAGACCGGCCTCGCCGAGCCACCCAAGCCGCTGCTCGCGTACGAGTACGGCGGCGACTTGAGCAAGGTGCCCAAGGCGGTGCGGGACCGGCACGACAAGCTCCAGGCGGCGTACGAGAAGGGCGAGAAGGCGCCCGTCGCCAAGGGCGGCAAGGGCGGCAAGTCGGCCGCGGCTGGTGGCAAGAAGGGACAACAGCAGGCGTCGAAGAAGGAGGCGACGGGTCCGAGTCCGAAGGCGGCCAAGCGCAAGGAGAAGAAGGAGCGACGAAAGTCGGACGGTGCTGCGGCGTCGACTGAACTCTTGCCCGAGGTGTAGAGGGCCTGCGCCGTGCATCTTGGTACTCTCTACCGGCATCTTTGCGCTCATTGGTCCGTTTCGAGGTGCCACGGTGCGAGACAAGATGGACGGCGCGTGTAGCCGCAATTTCGGACCGCTGCTTCGGCCCGACGTGTGCACCGCCTCCCCCGCTCGCACTTATTCTCGGCAGCTGCGCCCGCTTTTGGCTTGGACCAGCCTGCAGCTCTTGTTAATAGCGCAAAGACTGTACGCGCAGCTCGGGAGGAGGAGTCTCGGCAGCAGGCTGGAACAGGGTAGATGCTCGCGCCGACCGCCGCCTCGCCGTGGCCGGGACGACTTTTGCTCGTCTTGCTCGGCGGCGTGTGCACAGTGGTCGGCTTAGTCTGGCTCACAACGGGCGCGACGAGCGAGCCGACGACGAGCACGACACGGTGGCAGCGCATCACCAACGCAGGTGGCGCACCGTCCCGGGTCAAACAGCTGCCGCTGTACGAAGGGACCGACGACGACCTCGGGATGGCCTACCGGGCCCACCTCGAACGGACCACTTCGCTCCCAGCTCAGCTGCTTCACTCGCCGACCCTCACTTTCGATCACATCTATGTCTTGTCGCTCCCGTCGAGGCCAGACCGGAGGCGCGAGATGGACCAACTCGCGCGGGCGCACGGGATCGAGTTGACCTTTGTCGACGCCGTCAACAAGAGCGAACCGTTCATCAAATGGATCGCAGAGAGGGCCGCCGAGGTCCGACCGCAAAGGCTCGAAGTCATGGTGAGTCTCGTCTGGACGCGGCGATGAGCAGCGGCATCTTTATGTTGACCCTCTCGGATTCCTCTTTTTGCAGGCCCGCAGTCGCGGCGTCGACGCCTCAACTCTCGGCGGACTTCACGTCGGCAACGACTGGCTCACGCCGACACCGTCCCCCGACTCTTCCGAGCCGTTCCCGCCCCTTCGCGATCCTCGTTTCTCCGCTCACGGAGGCGATTGGGTCGCCTACCTCGAGGCGAATTATGCCGCCGGCACCCTTTCGGAGCTCGTCCCCTCTGATCCCGACTTCAGGGTCATGAAAGCTCTCTGGGACCACAAGGAAGCGATCGAAGGGCGCCAGGTCAACGAAGGCGTCATCTCGACGTTCTGGGGCCACACGCGCGCGATGAAGCGGATCCTCGAGAACGGCGACCGGAGCGCGTTGATCCTCGAAGACGACGTCGACTGGGAGTGGGATCTGGAGCGGTTGTGGAGCAGGATGGAACGGAAACTGCCGCCGGACTGGGAGTTGGCGCTCCTCGGCCACTGCTGGGGCAAAGAGATGTTCAGTGAGTCGCGCGCATGCGCGCGCCTTTTCGACCTGACCCGGCAGAATGCGCGTGGTTGACGATGCCTCGCTCGAATAGAACCGCAATACCTGCACCCGCATCTGCACAAGTCGTCCGTCCCGCTGTGCCTGCACGCTTACGCCCTCTCTGCCGCCGGCGCCTCCCACCTCCTGTCCCTCCTCGAGAACCCTTGGTCCGCGTATCAAACCGCCGTCGACACGGCCGTCCCTTCCTTTATCCAGTTCGGCCTCCTCAATTCGTTCTCGATCGACCCGCCGCTCTTTATCCAGAGGAAAGACGGGCCGAGCGACATTCAGGCCGGCGTCGGCAGCAAGTGGCGAGGACTGTTGATGGATTCGACGGCGGACCGGGTCAGGAAGATGGAAGGCCTCGAGGTGTACGAGTCGGAGTACGATGAGGCGAACCTCGATCCGGCGACCTTGTTCAGGTGCGTCTTGACGGTGGCTTCGATTTCAGACGGGTCATCCCCCCGACTTCTCTGTCGTGGCTGCAGTTCTGATACGCGAAGACGTCCCTGACTTGCAGGTACGGTCGCGGCAAGTGTCACCTCTAAGACGCCCCAACCTTTCGCCCTCCTCTGTTGTCTATACCATCTTTCTTTCACCGTGTGTGTGTCGCCGTCGTACCGTCTATCCTTGCTTGTTGTACTTCTTATACGAGTCGTTGCATTCTATCGCGTCTATGCCCGAACCGCCACTGTGCCCAAACTTCCGAGGTCGAGGCTTCGAGCAGAGCCAGGGCCAAGAGGGCCACTTTCCCCCCGATCAAACCTCGCGCGGCAAGAGCACGGAGCCGCGAAGAAAGCGTGCTTCGTTGAGAAGTGGGAGCATCTACGGTGGGAGAGAGAGAGCGAGGGTCTCGGGGGGGGGGGAGGTACAGGTACTGCAAAGGGGATGGGGTCGAGTAGGAAGTGGATGGGTATCGCAAAGTGCGAGGGGGAATAGTACGACATGGTTGAACTGCCTTTTAGGGATTTCTTGCGTCACAAGGGATGCATCAAAGAGGAAGAGGATAGTCAAGCGGGTGTAATCAGGTTGCGGCCGGTTTCCTGGATCGCCCAAAGAGCCTCGAGAGCTCGATGGCGGAGACGGGTCCCGGGCCGTGTAGTCGCTTGACGCGCCTCAGAGCTCGCGACGCGGACGGCCGACCGAAGCGGGCGTCGACGCGACGTGCGCCGCGGGGCTGTCGATCTGCTTCGCCTTGCCCTTGGAGCGGTCCAAGTCGCGCTTGGCGTAGATCGCGCCCGTGAACGGGCTGTACGTTCCCCGCGAAGTATCGTCGGCATCAGCTGATTGCCATGCTCAGATTGCGCGAAAGATAAAGCCGAAGAATGGGCATGCGAGGTCGGTGTGGGAACGTACTCTTCGTAAGAGAGGGCGATCTGGTACTCGGCATAGACGAGCGCAGAGAGGAGGAGACCCGTCGGCGATTCGTACCTGCAAGCGAGTCCGCGGCAAGCGTGAGTCGGAGGCATAAGTGTGGAATGTCTCGAGTATCCAGAGAGCTTGGTGGTGAACGTACCACAGAGCGGTCGCGAGGAACGAGAGGGTCGAACCAGTGTACATGGGCGAGCTGGTCACGTTGAAAGGGAACGACTCGACCTTGTGCTGCAGTATCAAGGCTTCAGGTGAGCCTCTTCCAAGTCTCTCTCTCGAGACCATACCGTGCCACTGGAACGCACGTCCATGAGAATGCCCTGCGAGAATGGATCCGCCGTCAGCGACGGCAGTTCTTGAGCCTGCGCTGCTCGGGAGAGGAAAGGCGCCGACTCGGAGCGCGTACGACGTACAAAGTAGTCGCCAAGGTAAGTACCGGTGACGCCGAGCGCCCACATGGACGAGACGACCAACGTCGCTCCGACGGCGAACAAGACGGCGGCGAGCAACTTGAACTCGGTGTAGTGCAACACGGGCAACTTGGGTTGGTCCGCGAGCGCGAGTTGGTACAGGTGGTCGCGCAAGATGCCGAGCGAAAAGATGGTCACGGCGAGGCCGTAGCAACCCCACCGCGGGTTGTTGAACGCGAGCCGGGTCAACACCTTGTTCCGGTACTCTGTGCACAATCCGTGTTGTCAGCATTTCAGGGTCGCGGTCACAACTGAGCACGCATAGCCGTACCTTGCCTGGCGACAATGTTCCAGAAGAGCGGGTTCTGCAAGAGGGACGGCGTCAGCTTCCCGTTCTCGTGGTCGAGGTTGAGTGACGACGACGGACAAACAGGATCGAAGCGACGGCGACCCAGAGGCTCTTCTGGCTCAGGTTGACATAACGCGCGAGAGCCGTCATCGTCGTACAGATCCCGACAGCGGAAGCGAGGAAGCGAGACGCGTCGAGAACTTTGAAATTCACACGCCTCTTCACCCGCAGGAAAATGCTTGTCGGGGCGCGTCGATCTCGCCCCGGAAATGAATGCGACGTTTACATGTTACGACATGTATAAAGTACCGAGTAGAAGGCAACAGTCGGGCGAACGAGGGCAGGACGGCAGGTTGCGATTGTCTGTTGCTCTCGCTCGAGGGGAGAGATCAGGCGACGACCAGCGACTCTAGATCAGCTCGACGTCGCCCGCTTCGAGCAGAGCGCGGATCGTGCTGTATCGGCACATGTGTTGCGACCCGGCCGTGAACGTGAACGATTCGCCGCTGCGCAGGATATCCGGTCAGCACAGAAGCTCGCCGCCCCGCGGCGGACGCGCAAGGAAGGAAGCGGACTCACTCGGGCAGGACGACTGGCGCGCAGTCTTTCCGTGCGCGGAAAAAGACCGGTTTCGAGAAGTCGGGCGTCGGCACTGCGCGAGCGCAAGACACGTGAGCGATCGATTGTCTGCGCCGGACCCGCACCGGGGGGTAACGAACTCACTCGGAGGAGGTTGCCTCGCCACTTGTGCGGGCATCGCATCCATTGCACAGGCGTCGTGGTACGCCTTCACCAGGCGGACGTAGCTGGTTGGGCCGACAAAGGCGGGGTCAGCTCGCGGGTCCGAGGGCGAAAAGCAGTCGTGCGAGCGCACCCTTCGGCGTGAGCGACCTCGTTCGGATATAACCGATGCTTGACGTCGGCTTGGGACAGGTAATACTCTGGACATTGTTCGAGCTGCTCGCCGAGGCGCGTGAGTCGGCGTTCGGCTGATTCGGCAAGGCGCGCGCGCCGCATGACGCGACCGAGACCTACCTTCCATATCCGCTCGCGCGTGAACATCTTGAGCGCGTGCGAGGCGCGCATGTTTTCGGTCGCGACGACCGTCGCGGCGAGGTAGAATGACTCGTCCATCCCGGCTGTCGACTGGGCTTTCCGGACGAGCTCTTTCTGCAGGGCGCGCGCTCGAGGGGCGTGAGTCCTGCGCGCAAGGACGGCTCGCCCACGTCGGCTGAGCTTTCGACTCACCCTCCTGGCCAAGTCTTTGACGACTCGTTCGACAATCTCGACGGGGAAAACGAGGAGCTCCGGCGCGCCCATCTCGTTTTGCCAGGCCTGCAACAGCGCCTGGACGTTCCTCCCCCTCTTCCTTGCGCCGATTCCTCCCGCGATGATGTCGTCGAGCGAGGGCGAGTCCCCCCTCATGCTGTCGTAGCCATTCATGGTCGTGCCGACGCCTCCTCGTACTGAACTGCCCATCGCGGCCCCTGTGACGCTCGAGACCCGACCCGCGTGGGTTCTGTCGCCCGTTGCGACCGAGCTCCCGCGGTCGTACTCGTCCCGGTACTGTGCGGGCAGGGGTGGCAGGAGCGGCGATTGGCCGCGCGCGTTCAGCGAGTCATGGTCGAGCGAGTCGGCGTCGCCGTGAACGGCGCGGTCCGTCTGAAATGACTCTTGTGCGTCGTCATCGTCGTCGTCGTCAAAGAAGCCTCGTGCAGGTCGACTCATGGCTCGTTTTGACGCTCGGAGAGGAGAGCAGCCGGTACTGTATGATGATGAGCAGACGCGCCTCGACGTGAAGTCCCGGGCAGCAAAGTCCGCGGAATCCGGGCTTCGTTTCTCGCCTATCGCTCTCTTTCGGTGTCGTCTTCAGTACAGTGGCAGTGAACACCTATGACACACGCTTGTACCTGCTAACAGTTTGGTCTGACATACCGCCACAGCGCGTCGATCGTGGACCACGTGAAAGCTTCTCCGCGCCTCGAAAATTTTTGCGATCTTCCTCCGCGCTTCTCGACCCCAGCTTTGACGAAAAAAAAGTGGCGTGCTCCGGGGGTCCTGCAAGGGAAAAGCTGTTGCCATCTCGCGCGATTGCTCTTCTTGCTTCAGTCGCACGACACAAGACCCACGTCCACGCTTGGTCGGGCCCCTCGCTTGTGCTCTTACCCTCACCTTCCGACCCTGTTCGCCGCTCGCTGATCTAATCGCCGGCGCCGTTCATCCCCGATCAGTTCCTTCGGAGCTTGACTCGTTTACAGACTCTCGACTTTACCCCAAGCACCAGTCTTGGCTGTGCCAGTGCCGCACACCAGCTGGAACCAGAGCCCTCGCAAACAGCCATGTCGCCGTCTCCGGTCATTGACCACACCCCGGCGTTCCCGCCGGCGCCGACCGCCGGTCTCGCCGACTTTAAGCGCCACTCGACCGACGTCGAAAAGGCGTCCCCGCCCGGCAGCGTCTCGTACGGCGGCGAGGATGCCCACCCTGGTCAGCCTGGACCGGAACCGCAACTCGCGCGGCGGCTGAATGCGCGACAGATCACGTTTATCGGTTTCTCGGGAGGTATTGGTACTGGGTGAGTCCATAGCGCGCGTCGGGCAGTGTACACGGGCTTGCGCATTAAACTGACATTCCCCTGGGGGCGACCAGTCTCTTTGTCGGTGTCGGTTCCGCGTATGCCAAGTCGGGTCCGGCAGGTCTTCTCCTGTGAGTGCCGAACTCCACCTCTTCCCGCGCTTTCGATGACTTCGCTGTAACCGGGATACCATCTCGCAGTGCCTACGCTGTCGTCGGGTCCATTCTGTGGTGTGTCATGCAGAGCATCGGAGAACTGGCGACCCTGGTACGTTTGCATTCGTCGTTTCTTCTCGGGTCGCCCTGCCGCTCCCTCTCTCGCAGGTGGCTGACTGACGAGTTTGTGGCGCACAGCTCCCCACCGCTGGTTCGTTCCCTCACTGGGCGACCCGGTTCATTGACCCGGCCGTCGGTTTCTCGCTGGGTACGTTCAAGCTACCGCACCCGTGGCGCCTGTATTATCCTGTCTCTAACGTCCACTTTCTCCCGCCCGCAGCTCTCTCGTACGGCTACTGCTACACCATCGCCATCGCTTCCGAGGTTTCGGCCGCATCGGTCGTCGTCTCGTACTGGACCGACATCTCGCCAGCCCTCGTCATCTCGATCGGCCTCGCCTTGATCCTCTTCATCAACCTCTTGCCGATCCGATTGTACGTCGCGAAGAGACAATGTCCACGAATACCGAGGCGTGACTGACTCGGTTGGCCCGCGCGCAGCTACGGAGAAGCCGAGGTCATCTCGGCCATTGTCAAGATCACTTGCTTCCTCGGCCTGATCATCGTCTCGCTCGTCATCACCCTCGGCGGCGCGCCGAACCATGAGCGGATCGGCTTCCACTACTGGAAGGACCCCGGCCCCTGGACCAACTTCAACGGGATCACGGGCCCGACCGGTCACTTCCTCGGCTTCATGTCGGCGTTCGTCAACGCTTCGTTCAGTTTCATCGGTATCGAGACGGTCGTCATCGCCGCCGCCGAAGCCGAGAACCCTCACCGGTCGATCCCGAAAGCCGCGCGCCGCGTCACGTACCGGATCTCGTTCTTCTACATCCTCGGAGCGATCCTGATCGGCATGATCATCAGTCCGAACGACCCCGGCCTCGTTTCGGGTGCCGGCAACGCCAACGCGAGTCCCTGGACCCTCGCCATCAAGCAGGCTGGCATCTCGGCCCTCCCGTCGATCGTCAACGTAAGAGGGTCTCTCGCTCGGTACGCTGGGTCGCCGAGTCGTGACTAACCAGCCCGTCTCCTCGCAGGCCTGCATCCTCGTCTCGGCGTGGTCGGCAGGTAACTCGTACTGCTGGGTCGGCGCGCGCATGATCGTCGCGATGACGACCGACCGCCAGCTCCCGGCCTTCTTCGGCATCACCAACAAGTACGGCACGCCTTACTACGCCGTCGTCGCGTCGTTCCTGTTCGGCCCTCTCGCGTACCTCTCGCTCGGTTCGGGCGGCGCGTCGCAGGCGTTCGCGTGGCTGCAGAACCTGTCGACGGTCGCCGGGTTGATCGCGTGGGCGACGCTGTGCTTTGCGTTCATCCGGTTCTACAAGGGCTGCAAGGTCCAGGGCGTCGACCGCGACTCGTTCCCGTGGAAGGGACCGTTCCAGCCGTTCACCGCTTGGTACGGATTCGTTGGCTCCGTCATCATTACGCTCGTTTCGGGCTTTGCCGTCTTCCTCAACGGCAACTGGGACACCCAAGACTTTGTGAGCTTCCCGTGTCTGCTCAGAGATTCGAATCTTTGGACTGACGTGGAGCGCGCCCCTTCCAGATTGCGTCCTATATCGGCATCCCCATTTTCATCGCGCCGATCATCCTCTGGAAGCTCTTCAAGCGCAGCAAGGTCAGTTCAACGTGCTTGCAGTCGGCCCGTCTTCACTGCGACTGACCCATTTCGGTGTCTCCTCAGTTTGTCCGCGCCCGCGATATGGACTTGTGGTCCGGCCGCCTCGACTCGTCCAAATTGCCGGTCCCGAAGGAGCCGACCAACGCCTGGGAGCGCTTCATCGACTGGATCTTCTAGAGGGGCATCGCGAGCCTCCTTCTCCTTCTGCCTCTCTTTACATGGGTCTAATACCCGGGTCTCCCTCCCTTGTCTCTCGCATTATACATTTTTCGCGGTTCTGTTCTAGATTCTCCTCCGCGTCCACATATAGATCTGAGCTGGGTACACGCTCTTCAACGGAGCTGTTGCTTGTACCATTAACTCGCACTCGATGACATCCAACTGTCATTTCACCATATCCTCCCTCGGGCGTCCGCGAGAGCGAGAGGCTTCCCGCATCACGTTGCGCTCGACCGCGTATCGCTCGGTTCGATCCCGCTCGCTCCATCGAGCTTCGCGCCGAGTCCCGTCTCGCGCGACGCATCGCCCTTGATTCCGCCGACTCCGTTCTTCTGAACCTTGAGCGCCTCTTGGACAATCTCGGTCCACTCCATTTGCCCCTCGGCTCTCCTCTGAAAACCGACCGCGTCGGCGGGGAGCTCGCCTTCGTCGAATGTGCCGTAGTGGGCGAGGAGGGCGGTATCGATGACGATGTCGGCCGTGAGACCCGTCACGGCAGAGTGAGGCTGCGAGTCGGCCGGATTGGAGGAGGAGGCTGCTGTCGAGGATGGCGGCGGCGGCGGCGAGGAAAAGGCGTGGAGCCGGTACGGGCGCGAGAGGAGCCACGTGTAGTCGGCGTGGTCGTAAGTGAAACGGGTCCGCCCTGTTGACGCACTTGTCGACTCGGGCAAGAGGAGAAAAGATCGGAGCGGCAAGTGGAAGATGGCGTCGACTTCGTCCGGATTCGGTCGGAGAAAGGAAGGGAGACAATCGGTGGAAGCGGTCTCAGCAGGCTGCAAGAGCAGGTACACGATCGGCAGGACGACCAAAAGCGTCCGGGAGGTGTACGCAGGCAGGGACGTGAGGTACAGGAGAGGTGCGTCCGAATTCGGCGTTGCCGGACTGTCAGAGTCGGCCTGCCCTTGCCGGGGCGGCAGCGGTAGCCCGATTTCTTCGTAGGCCTCTCGTAACTATCGACCGACATCGATCAGCAGTGTACAGGATTGCCAAGTGCGCGAAACGCCCTACCGCCGTCCATTCTCCGCCTTCGCCGTCGCCCTCCTCCCATCGTCCGCCCGGTAAGGACGTTTCGCCCGGGTGCGACCTGAGTTTACTGGACCGAGTCGTCAACGTCACTGCCAGCTCGCCGTGCTTGTCCAAGTGTAGGAGGACGAGGACTGCCGCGAGTCGTTGTTTCGGGTAGCTGTCCGCTTCCGACCGAATTAGCCTCTTCGACTTGGGTGCGCATAGGATCGTTCGCGCCGCTCGTGGCAAGACTCACTCGATGGCAGGCGGTGGTGCTCTGTACCGCGCGATCCGGCGCAGCTCCTGTTGCGTATCCGGGGTTGCCCCGGCGAGTGACGTAGTGAAAGCAGCCTCGAGGCGAGCGAGATCCTGCGGTCGGGCCATAGCGACAGAGCTCACCAGCGCGAGCAGCGTATGGATATAGCGGGCTCGCCGCGGCTACCTGATCCGCTGCTATATGAGTGTGTTGACTTTAGTGAAAGCAAGTCAATCCGGCAAGCGGAAGAGCCGGCTTGCCGTGACGAGTGCAAGACTTTGCAAAGGTCTCTGCGTGGGTCCGTGCACGGCCTCGTTGGCGACTACGATGTCCGTCTCACTGCGCTGAAGATTTCCCTCGGCGGCTGTTACATATACGACCGTCCCTGCGTCTATAGTTGTCGAGTACGCTGACATCGGATCGATGGGCAGTGTCCGCGGCAATCTGATGGCGAGGATGCGCCGCCGCGTTTCGGCACGCTGCTCTCCCTCCTGCCGTTCAGTCGTTCCCTTCCCAGGCTCTCCTTTGCTCCTGCTTCCGCTTCCGCTTCGGTACAGGCGTGCGGGCCAGCGAGAAGCTCGAATCGCCCGCCTCGTCCCGTTCCTCCGCGGATCCTCGACCGGCTTCAAATTTTCCGAAGGTCCAACAACGGCTACTCGACTCGAGCCGGTCCCGACCCTTATGACTCTTGCTTGTCGCGTTTCGTTTGCTTGACTCTTTGATCGTGGTCCATCCCCACAGGCTGACAATACTTTCTCGCACCGGGGCTTGCGGCCGCACTTAACTTTGCTTCATCATCCGTTCCGACCTCTGCCGCCCTTCGTCGTCCGAAACCTGACTCGCTTCGAGTGTCTACGACCGCTCGCGTGCTACTTGCTTTGATCTACTGTGTCACAAGCTTTGACTACCTTTGCCCACCATTCGTGCCCAATCTTCCCCCGTCAACGCCGGGTTGTGGTCCTTGCGATCCCGGCCAAGTCCCGTCGCGTTCGGAACAAGTCGCCCGACCTTTTACCCGATTACTCCGCTCGCGCCGCGTTCGACTCGACCCTCCGCTTCCACCCCTTTCCCTCTCTCCACCCGCTCGTACTCGTCTACCCTCCCTCGTACCATGCCGATGAACTTTGTCGCGACTCAGTCCCTCCCCGGTGGACCGGAACCGGCTCACGTCGGAACGAAAGAGGTCCTCATCCAGCGCGCCCTCGCCCGCCTCCGGTCCATCCCGGGCCCGCTCGAGCGCTACACGTTCCTCGCCAGCTTGCGCAACCGCAATGCCGACGTCTTTTACGGCCTCGTCGGCGGCAACATGAAGGAGTGCTGTGTGCGTTCCAACTTTTTTTCTTTCGAAAACCTTATTTTTGGGCCAATCCGACTCGACCCGTCCCGCGGCTCGGGACCCAAGGCGGATTCGAAAATTGGCGCTTGTCGAAGTAGGCGCGTCGCAAGGCATGAAGCGGAGAAGCTGCGGCGATCTTGAGGCGCCGGCAGTTGCGGGCGGACTTGGGGGGCGAATGTTAGTAAGCCGGAAAGCGGAGGAAGCGGGCGGGCCGGGCGGCTCCGCTGGTTCGTGGCTTTCCCGGGCTATAGCAGCTCTCCCGCACGCGAACATAGCCCTGCAGCGTAGCCGAGCACTAGAGCTGACCTCGTCGTTGGTGCGCACGACCCGCAGCCCATTATTTAGTGCGTCCGGCCGTTCTCCCTCTCTGCCGTCTTGCTACTCACAGCGTTCTAACGTTTGACGCTTGACAGCACCCCGACCATCGGTCTCGCGTGCCAGAACTGGTCGCTGATTCACCCGCCCCCGACCGAGCGCGACGACAAGGTCTCGTCGCTGTACCTCTCGTACAATGACCTGCCCAACATCGGCAGCATCCTCCGCGACCTCCGCACCAAGCTCCCTCACGACGAGATGGAGATCTCGGTGCGTCGCGCTTCATTCGCATTGCTGACTGACCAGGGAAGTGCCGCACATCGAGGACGACGGAGCTGACTTTGGCTGCTCGCCACGGTTTCTGCCACAGGTCGTCACCGACGGGTCCCGCGTTCTCGGTCTCGGCGACCTCGGCGTCGGTGGCATGGGTATCTCGCAGGGCAAGCTGTCGCTCTACGTTGCCGGCGGCGGAGTCAACCCGAAGGCTGTGAGTCCGGAGCCCGTTTCCCCAGCTCGAGCGGTTGAAAGCTGGAGCGCCAGGCTCACCTCTGCTTCTCCGCATGCCTCAGACGCTCCCGATCACGCTCGACTTTGGCACCGACAACGAGAAGCTCCTCGCCGACCCGCTTTGTGCGTCACAACTCGCGCGTGAGACTTGGCGACCATCCGCCCGCTGATCACTTTTCTCTCCTTACAGACCTCGGCCTGCGTCAGCGTCGTCTTCCGGACGAGGACTGCGAAAAGTTTGTCGAGGTCTTCATGAAGGAGATGCACGCGACGTTCCCGAACATGGTGAGTTGCCGCGAAGGGCGTGCGGACTCGGCGATACGCTGGAACTGACGCGCTCTGCCATCCACAGATCATCCAATTCGAGGACTTCCACACTACGCTCGCTTTCCCGCTCCTCCACAACAACCGTGAGATCTACCCGTGCTTCAACGGTGAGTTGCGGCGACTTTCGATTTTGGACCATCACGAACAGTCAGCTGATGGATCTGTTTTGGCCGCAGACGACATCCAGGGCACCGGCGCTGTCATCCTGGCTGGCGCGATCCGCGCGTTCCGTCTGAACGGTGTCCCGCTCGAGGACCAGAAGATCCTGTTCTTCGGTGCTGGCTCGTCTGGAGTCGTGAGTCCGCGCTCGACACCCCGTCTCTGCTCGCGTCGATGGTTCACTGACCAGGTGCGTACGCAACACAGGGCGTCGCCGAGACCATTTGCAAGTACTTTGAGCTCCAGGGCATGAGCGAGGAGGAGGCCAAGTCCAAGTTCTGGCTCGTCGACTCGAGGGTCAGTCTTCCTGTACACTGTGGTGCAACACCCGTGGCAGTCGCTGACCGATACACGGCGAACAGGGTCTCGTTTCGCATAACCGCGGCGACAAGCTTCCGGAGCACAAGAAGTACCTCGCCCGTTCCGAGCCGGACGCACCCAAGCTCCGCACGCTGCAGGAGGTCGTTGACCACGTCAAGCCGACGGCGCTCATGGGTCTATCGACGGTCGGAGGCATGTTCAACAAGGACAGTAAGTCGAGCCTCGGGCCGTCCGCTATCAACTTCAGCCCGTGTCCCGACTCTGGTGACTGACATTCCGTGCCGATTGCAGTCCTCAAGTCGATGGCCAGCTACAACAAGCGTCCGATTGTCTTTGCGCTTTCGAACCCGGTCGCTCAGGCCGAGTGCACGTTCGAGGAGGCGATCGAGAACACCGACGGTCGCGTCCTCTTCGCGTCTGGTTCGCCGTTCGACCCGGTCGAGTACAAGGGCAAGCGCTACGAGCCCGGTCAGGGCAACAACATGGTGGGTCCTGGCTCATGTCAGCGCCAGTCTGTTTTCCTCACTAAAGATGGCCCCTTCTCCGCGCAGTATGTCTTCCCGGGTATCGGCCTTGGCGCCATCGGAGCGCGTGTCAGCAAGGTATGTCCCGATGCCCGGCGTTCCTTGATCCTCGCATGTCCTGACGCCCATTCGCGGCAGATCCCCGAAGAGTTGATCCACGCCGCGGCGCAAGGCCTCGCCGACTCGCTCACTCCGGATGAGAACGCCCGCAACCTCCTCTACCCTGACATTGAGCGCGTGAGTCGCCCGCCCGTTTTGCCTACGAGAGCGTATGCGCGCACACGTGGCTGACGCGGTGTTTTTCGCTTCTTGAACAGATCCGCGAAGTTAGCATGGCTCTCGCCGTCGCTGTCGTCCTCAAGGCTCAGGAGCTCGGCGTCGCCCGCAACGAGGAGCTCAAGGGCGCCTCCCGCTCCGAGATTGAGCACTGGGTCCAGCGCCGCATGTACCACCCGCTCCTGCAGGCCGAGGAGTCGCAGGCTCTCAAGAAGTAGGCTCGGTCCCTCTCCCCGCATCCGCTCAGACTCGCAGTCTCTCGCTTGTTGTTATGTTCATAGACTCGGTGGGTGGACGCCAGGTCACCGCCGTTGATAGTACTTGTACATGGGCTTGTGGACCGGAGGCAGTCCGGTCTTTTTCATCCTTTCCCCAAAAGCCGCAATGCAGCACGTCGTTCCTTTCCCTCTCGTCTCCGCTCCGTGTGTGGCTCTCTCCACGAGAGCTTGCCGAGCTGCAGTCCGAGCTCTTCAACGCCCGGACATCGGCCGCTTGACGGGTTCTCGTCGCACCAGACAGTCGCGCTAGAAGTAGCCGGCAACTCTGGTGGCTCCGGGCAGCGCAGTCACGTTTTCTGTACGTTCTCGTTTATTCTGTGTCTGGTCTCCCTTGGGGGGACAGCATGCAGGCAAAAGAGGCGGATCCTCGGAACTGTAGCGGCAAGCGTTGCAAAGAGGCAAACGGCAGCCTCGCCAAACAGCGTTGCCTGACTCGGAGAAGGCAAGACCAGCTTCTTTACTGCTTCTTGGCAACCTTTGAGAATACACAACTAGCTCTTGTCGGCTCATGACAGCACGGCTCGCCCAATAGCTGTGATGCCATGCGCAGGCCTCGGTCACACTTCGCCCGGATGTTTATGTGCCCGCACGACCTCAACAAACGTCACATGGAGTCTCAGCTACAGTCTGTAGGTCAGCATCGCCAGAACATGCTCGCATAGAGGGACTGGGCGCTTGCTCGACGGACCGCGATGGACGTCAACGCAACGGAATAGCGGTACACGGGCGCATGTCCCGCCTTTTGTTCGCCCTCCGTCTAGTCTTGCGCGAGGTGATATAGTGTACATAGCCCTCATTACTAGATTCAGCGTCGGCACTGATCACGACGATGGACAAGCAAGCTGTCGGGGCTTCCGAGAAAGATTACCGTAGCGATAGCGGTAGTCTGTCTGGGAGCTCACCAAGCCATCTGCACGGAGAACGCGCCACATCCGCAATCTACTTGCTGCAAAAGACAGTGACGCAGCAAGCTGGGCACCCGTATAGCCTCCATCTACCAGCCTCATTGGACCTTCTCAAAAGCCCGTCCGACGACATGAGCTCGACTTCTGTCCGTCCGCCCGTTTCCGCGTGCTTAGGCTACGACGAAATGTGGAGATCAGGCTGCCGCGAGGAGTGCACCAAGCTACCAGCATCTATCCGCATGGTGGCTACTCCAGGTCCCGCGGCTGTCCGCGGCGTCCTGCTGTCAGCGGCTACGAAGTGAGCGCTGCGATCCCATCGCAAGGGCAAGGACGACGCGCGGCATTCCTCATACTGCACACACCCATGTCTCGGGCTGGCATCGCTATCTCGCGGATGTGCAGGATAAGCGAGTGCAGCTCGCTGCAGAGTCCGTGCTGGTCCGCGCCGAATTTTCCGGTTACCCGCGTGCGAGCGATTGCGGCATGTCTCACACTGCGATCGCGCTATCTTTTCTTCACACTCCGCTTTTTACGCGTGGCTCTTCGACCCTCAAAATAGCACAATGCCCCAGCTTGGCATGCGCTTCCCTGATCAAGAAAGCACCGGATGGGACGGCTCACGCGAACCTCGCCCGCTTCTTTCTTGCTCTGTGCCCCCGTTCTCTGCGACTCTTGCGCTTGTTTGCTCCCGGTCCACACGTCGGATCGCTCCAAAACTTGCCGTCCATAATGCTGTCCGCACTCAAGGCCGTCGCGGCTCTCGCCATCGCCGGTTCCGTTATCGCTGCTCCTGCCCTGGCAGCTCCCGCCAAGCGCTCTCTGACCGTCGACGGCACCGTCGTCAAGCCCAAGGTCATGATCATTAGCATGGTGAGCTTGCAGAGATGTTCTCTATTCGCTTGGTATGGGGAGGTGCAGAGCGCAGGGATACGATCTTACATTCCTCGAGACTTTCCGCACCTGCCGTACCATCTTCTCCGCCCTCGATGCTGACTGGAATACTCTACATGTACAGTTCTCGCCGGAGCGTAACGTCTGGCTCGAGCCGATGCAGCTCAACGTCGACTACCCGCTGGTCGGAGGCTCGCCCCTCTTCCCGAACATCTCGTGCGAGGCCAAGCGCGAGGTCTGCATCGTCACGACTGGAGAGGCCGAGATCAACGCTGCGGCGACTAGTGAGTGCACACAGACTGTCGGGAAGAGGCGTACGGGAAGATCAGAGACTGATTTCTTCCGAGTTCCCGTTTCCCCATTCTTTGCTCGCCTGTAAACTCCCCTCTGAACGCAGTTTCCGCCCTGACACTCTCCCGGACGTTTGATCTCACCACTACCTTTTTTTTGGTCGCTGGAATTGCGGGCGTCAACCCCCATATGGGTACTCTGGGCTCCGCCGTGTGGGCGCGGTTCTCCGTTCAGTCCGGACTCGCGTACGAGCTCGACGCCCGGCAGATCCCGGCCAACTGGACGACCGGCTACTGGGCGCTCGGAACCAAGGCGCCCGGTCAGCTCCCGGCCGTCTCGGACCTGTACGGAACCGAAGTCTTTGAGCTCAACACCAACTTGCTCGCGCGCGCCGTCAACCTCACGTCGGGCCTCAAGCTCAACGACTCGTCGGTCGCCCAGGAGTACCGCAAGTACTTTGACTTCGCGCCGGCGAACCAGCCGCCGACCGTTACTCAGGGTGACGCGTGAGTCGCGGGCTCGAGACTTTGACATTCTTGCTGCCATAACTGCCGAACTGACGACTTTCGAGCTCGCCTTGCAGCCTTTGCTCGGACGCCTACTTTGCTGGCAACCTTCTCGCCGAGACCTGGGGCAACTACACCGAGCTCATGACCAAGGGCGAGGGCAAGTACGCCACGACCGCTCAGGAGGACAACGCCACCCTCGAGGCCATGGTTCGCGGTGCGTGATTCCTCGCGCAATGGCGCTCCACGACTGCGAGACTGACTCGCCCCGATCGTACAGCTTCCAAGGCCGGTCTCGTTGACTACTGTATGTTTCCCGCGGATCAAACTCTGAGCAACGGCGTAAAACTGACTTGGAGCGTTCGCCACTCGTTTCCGCAGCCCGTATCATGCTCCTCCGGACTGCTTCCGACTTTGACCGCGCGCCGAACGCGACCGTCTCGGCGTACGGCGCCTTCGAGGCCGAGCAGGGCGGATTCGGACCGGCGATCCAGAACATCCTCATCACTGGCCGCCCCGTCGTCGAGGAGTACGTTTCCGATGACAAATCGGCGGCTTCTCTTTCGCTCTGCCCGCGAAATGCTGATGCTACTCGTTCTGAACAGCATCCTCAAGAACTGGGACTCGGTCTACGCCAACGGGATCGCGCCGCAAGCCGGTCTCAACGGCTCGTGAGTTGAGATCGCGTACGCGCCCTGCTGTTCATACGCTCGCACTCACGCGTCTGGAATGAACCCGCGCGCGCAGGTACTACGGCGACGACCTCGGCACGATCCGCAAGGGCTCGGCTCAGGCTCGCCGCTACCGTCGTTCGCTCGCCGCCGCCGCTGCTGCCGGTTCGGCCTAGGAAGAGTGCACCTCGATCTCGCTCCTCGTCCCTCTCCACTTTCGTCTTTCTTTCTTCCTCTCGAGCAAATAGACTCGCAAAAAAGGGTCCCTGGGTAGAGATAGACTATTGCTCCCTCCGTTCCAGTCTTTTGGGTAGGACACCGGGCCCCAGCACTGAAAAAGCTATGTGCGCCAAGTTGCATTTTGCCGGCGAGTGAAAGAAAAGTTGTTACTACTGCTCGAGACTTTGCCGGCGCCTATGCATTGGACCTTCTGACGAGGTCTGCGGCCGGGTGTACAGGGAGGAGAACGAGATGATGTCGATGCGTGCGAGAGGAAGAAGAAAATGCGGGAAAAAGAGCAAGCAGAAATACGCTCTTCTTTTACTGCGACGATTCACGGACGACAGCGCCCATCATGCGCTGCACACAAGCAAGTATGAGCGTCAGTCTCGTTCCGAGGCCGGGAAGGGAAATCCGGAGCGTTCCTCACCTCGAGAGCGGGGGCGGACGACCCGACGTATTCGTTGATCTTCTTGCCGCCCGAGTAGAAGCGGTGGGTCGGCGCCATCTGGACCGCCGCATCCATCGCGACATCCTGTGCGACCATCGCCTCGGCATCAGCTGCTAGTCCCAGGCGGAGCGCGCAGGTGAAGGGATTCAAGATGCGACGAACCTGCTGGTCGCAGATGTCGACCTGGTAAAAGTTGATGTCGCGCCACCGGTCATTGTCGGCGAGCTGCTTCCACTTGGGAGAGATCGCTTTGCTGTGCGAATCGCAAGCGAACTGCCCATCAGTTACTGGAGCTTTGTGACGCACGACCGAATCTGGAGCTGCCGAGCGGAAAACGCACCACGACTCGTCCCACGGAGCGACAAACTGGATCGCCGAGAGGCCCGGAGAAGCGAGCTGAATATGCGCGACTTATCAATCAGCGGTCGGTTTCTCGGGAGAGAGCAGATTGAGGCAAAGAGAGAGGGTGGCTCACCGCGTCGCGGTACTCGTTCTCGGACCGGATAGTCGTGACAGGCATCTTTGGCAGTTGGAATCGGTTGGAGGGGAATTGAGAGATGAGCGTGGGACTGTTTGCAATGAGGTGCCGTTGTCAGCGTGGAGAGTCGGGCAGGACGGAAGATCGTTGTCGAGTGCGACGTGGCCTCCGAGGCACCACCCGTTCCCTAGTCGCCCTGACTCCGTCACAACAGACCTGCAAACCGTGCGAACGCTATGTACAGCGAGCACGGCGTGCGCCTACCAGGGTCACGCGACTCTGTCGAGGCGAGCGACTGCTTATCGACGCAAAGTGCGGGGAGCGACGACCCCGCAATCGCGACCAGACTCTCAACGAGTGTCGACGTGCACAGGATCTCGGCGGCAAACAAGGACACTGACTACTCACGTTGTAGGCTTGTCGCTGTGGTGCTTGTGAAGTTGAGGCAGAGAGGAGAATGGAAGAGGAGAGAGAGAGAGCCAACGACGCGATGATGGTGAGGACACTGCAGGCGCCAAAAGTGCGGGGGACGCGCGCGGGGTTGGCGCCTAGGCCCAGACAGCAGTGACTCAAGTGGGGGAACAGAGCCGAAAAAAGTTCAAAGTGGGGGCGGAGCTAATCAGGTTTTCGAATACAGTGCGGGTTGTAATCCATCGAACAGCCCCAATTTGCGAAACCGGTCTTGTCTTTGCTACACGAGTCACCGAACCGAACCGTAAGTCCTTCTCCCCTTGGGCGGTGAGCAGTCTGTGCAAGCACATCTCTCGGCGAATTCTGCCGTGGACCCTGGTCTCGTCGATCTGAAGTTGGGCGACTATTCCGAGTTCTTCTCGGCCGGCAAACCGACTCGTAGCCTACAGCCTTGAGCAGCTCAAATGGCAGCAGCTGCAGCCTGTTGTGGACGACTTGCTGAGCTCGTGACCGGCTCGGAGCAGCACGACACGGCGAGCACCCGCTCTTGGGACCAGGATCGATAGATTCTCGACCAGGGTTGGGATTCGAACAGGTCGGGCACACGCCGGTTCGCCCTTCAATTACGAAGAGTATCCGCAGATGTTTTGACGGAAAGCAGCGCACCAACGGACGAATGCTGCTCGTCAGAGATTCAGCACGACTGCCTCCTCGCATGTCGGAAACTGACGCGCACGCCAACAGATGCCGGCCCGATCTGCACCCCCTGGCGCAACGCCCGCAGCAGCGTACGAGCAGCGTCTCGAGGCAGCTCTCGCGGCGCGCCAGGCTCGTGGCATGCTCCGAGCCCTCGATCCTGCTCCGCCTGCCGAGACTTTGCTTGTCGACTTTTCTTCGAACGACTACATCTCGTTCGCGCGGTCCCGGGAACTCCGACAAAAGCTCCTCTCGGTCCTGACGGAAGACACCAAGGTGTATGGGCCACCGAGTTCGCGTTTGCTGGACGGCAACTCGCCCGCGCACGCCGCGCTCGAACACCGCCTCGCCGACTTCTTCCTCGCGCCGGCGGCCCTCTTGTTCAACTCTGGCTTCGACGCCAACGTCGGCTTGTGGACGTGCCTCGCCGACCGGGCAGACTGGATCGTGTTTGACGAGTTGGTCCACGCGAGTATGCACGACGGGATGCGCGCGTCCCGCGTTCTTTCGGCCCGCCGCCTCGCGTTCAAACACAACTCGAGCGCCGACCTCGCCCGTACGCTCGAGAAACTCGTCAGGGAGGATCGGGGTGTCGCGAGCGGGACCAAGAGCGTCTGGATCGGCGTCGAGAGCTTGTACTCGATGGATGGGGACCTCGCACCGTTGCTCGACATTGTCGAGACGGTCGAGCGGGCCTTGCCGCGCGGGAACGGGCACGTCATCGTCGACGAGGTGCATTTTCAGAGATGACGCTACATCGTGCATGATGCTGATGACTCTGCTCCCTTGGTCAGGCCCACTCGACCGGGTTGTACGGTCCAGACGGCCGCGGACTCGTCTGCGCGCTCGGACTCGAAGACCGCGTCCTCGTTCGTGTGCACACGTTCGGCAAGGCAATGGCCTGCAGTGGAGGTCCGTCTCATCCGTTATGCGCCTCTTTCGCATTCACGGGGGGGGTCTGACCTTGCCCGTTTGTCCTCCTCGTTCGCAGCCGCCGTCTTGGCGTCGCCGTTGATTCGGAACTATCTGATCAACTATGCGAGACCGCTGATCTACTCGACGACGATGACGTACCTGAGCGTGTTGGCGATCGACAAATCGCTCGAGATGCTCGAACAGGGGAGAGCGAACGAGGTGCGGCCCTCCTTCGCCTAGTCTCGGCAGGACGAGGCAGGATGCTGATTCAGTGCTGTCCACTTCTACCAGCGCGCTGCCCGAGTGCACGGTCTCGCCACTCGGCTCGTGACTCGCCTCGCTGCGGCCTTGCCGGAAACGGGCCCGACCGGCTCGAACGACCTGGTTCTGCCGCCTCACCTCCTCGCGATCGCTGCATCCACCGCCACCGCCGTGTCCTCCTCCTCGTCACAGTCGGCCCCGGATCCCACGTCGAGGACCCGCCGCCTGACCGTCCGTCGAGCGCCGGGCGCAGCCGTCACCGTCCCCGCCACTTCGCCGATCGTCCCGCTCCTGACTCGGTCCCCGCGTCCGCTGAGCGCGTACCTCCGCACGAAAGGGTACCTCGTCCGACCGATCACGTACCCGACTGTACCTCGCGGGGAGGAACGGATCCGCGTGTGTTTGCATGCGGAGAATACGGAGCGAGACGTGGATGGGTTGGTCGAGGCGTTGCGGGGGTGGGTGCGGAGTGGGGCCGGGGCGAACAAGGAGGAGGTCGCCGGGAGTCACGAAGGAGAAACGAAGAGGCTCGCGAAGAAGGCGGCGGGCGAGCGGCAGGCGGCTGTCGCGATGAAGGCGAGGTTGTAGCGCCGGCAAATTGGCAACCTGGAGCGGTCTCTCGCGGTCCCCTTTTCACCGCGGTTCCGAGCCTGAAATCTTTGAAAGGACAGACAATGGGCTGCAGCGCGTATTTGGCACGCCAGTTTCGAGATCGCCGCCCGTTCAGTCTGGCAGAGTTGATCAAACTTTCGCTCGTCCGGAAGTTCGTCCGCTTTGCTCTACGCTCCTGCAAACAAGATGAACATCGCTGCGTTGCTCGACAGCGCAAAGGACGCGTTCTACGCCCTGACTGGCTCGTGCTGCAAGACGGGTGCGCGCCGTGTCGTCCGTTCAGCCGTCGGTCCCCGTTGGTTGACCGCGCTCTTCGCTCCACACAGACGCGACGCTGAAATTGAACGGGCGCACGTTCAAGGTCTTGCAACTCCTCGGCGAAGGTGGCTTCAGCTATGTCAGTCTGGCGCTGCGTCGTCCAGAGTCGAGTCGGCGACAGTTCCCCCCCACACGTCGACGGCCAAACCCCCCCGAACGCTCTCGTCAGCTCGTCCTGACGCACGGCTTTGGGGCGCACACAGGTCTACCTCGCCCAGGACACGAGCTCGGGAAGGCTGTTTGCGCTGAAAAAGATCCGGTGTCCGGCCGGCATGGGCGATTCAGTCAAAGCCGCCCTGAAAGAAGTTGAAGGTGCGTGCGCTCCCTCATGGCCTCACTTCGCTCGCCTGGCCTTGGAAGCTGCTTTGGATCTCTTGGCAGTACAACGAGGGTCGACGAAAGAGGAGGCGCAGACGCCCGCAACTAACACGCGGATTGAAACAGCCTACAAACGGTTCCGCCATCCCAACATTATCCGCTGCCTCGACTCGGTCGTCACGCAGTCTCGAGAAGACGACGGCAAGATCATCTATGTGCGCTGCGCTCAGATTAGCCTGCATCGGTCCTGGCTCAGGCGAGAAAGCTGACGGCCCCTTGTATGATCGGTTGGCTTTCTTGCGCTGCACGCAGCTCTTCCTCCCTTATTACAAGAACGGAACGCAAGTCTCTCCTACTCCCTTGTTCAATACTCCACGGACTACAAGACTTACTGGGTCTCGCCATCCCTCGCCAACAGCGTCCAAAACATCATCTCGGCCAACGCCGTCAACGGGACGCGGTACCCGGAACAACAGATGCTCTCCGTCTTTCACGGGACGTGCCTCGCCGTCCGCGCGATGCACCAATTCCGTCGCAATTCTGGCCCTCGTGCGACGAGACCCTCTACAGCCGGCTCGGGGTCGAAACGGTCCAAGGGGAAGAAACGCGCGAATCCGCCGAAAATGTCGGCGGGGGCGGCGGGGTCGTATCCACCCGCAGCGGCGGGAGGTGGCGCTTCTTCGCCGCAGACCGAGACGGAAGGAGAGGATGACGAGGGGGATGTCTTGTTTGACGAGATGGACGCCGACGATTTCGGCAGTGACGAAGAAGAGGAGGACGAGTCGGGCGGATTGAGGACGGGCGACGAGGGGCAAGCGTTGATCGGCGGGATCGAGTCGGCGCGGGCGCAACTCGAGGAAGAGGCGGGCGAGGACAGTGGCGTTTCTCCTGTACCCGGGATCGATGGTGGGAGAAAGGAGGTGATTGGAAAAGTCGGCGACGGACAATCCGAGACGGGCGGATCGCTCGGTGGCCTCGAACCCTGGGCCCACAGGGACATCAAACCGGTGAGTTGCCTCTTGCTCGCACAGGTTTCATGCGTCACCTTTCGCGCGCGCTGACACGCCGCCGCGCGAAAAAAGGCCAACATCATGCTCGCCGACGACAATGCGACGCCGATCTTGATGGACTTTGGCTCAGCGTTGCCGGCGCGGATCCCGATCCCGGATCGGAGGGTCGCGTTGCTGCAGCAGGACCTCGCAGCCGAACATTGCTCGATGCCGTTCCGGGCGCCCGAACTCTTCGATGTGAGTGGTTCGCGCGCCTCCTCGGTCTCCTCGCGAAGGGAATCCATCTCTCGGATCGAGCTGGTTCCGCTTCTGTGACGGAGGTACGAGCTCGCTCACCTTTATTCCACTCCGCAGGTCAAGACCGGGATCACTTTGACGGAAGCGGTCGACATCTGGTCGCTCGGCTGCACCTTGTTCGCGATGGCGTACGGTACCTCGCCGTTCGAGACGGCCCAACAATCCGAGCACGGCGGTTCGATCGCGATGGCCGCGATGGGCGGAAAGTATTCGTTCCCGAACGACGGCGGGCACTATAGCGAAACGTTCCGAGAGTTGGTCAAGGCGATGCTCAAGGTCAACCCGGACGAGCGACCCGACATCCAGCAGGTGGGCGCCTTTTCCTGAGAGTACTTTCTCGGTCCCTTGGCACCAGAAAACTAACAAAGGCGCGCATAAAACAGGTGATCGACCTGACCGAATCGGCGTTGCAGCGATTACAGTAGTAGCCTTTCTTGTTCGAAGTGACGAGTCGTTCAAACAACATTGTATTTGATTGAGAAAGAGTGAGAGCTCTACCTCCGGCCGCCAACGAGCGCTTGCTGCTGCTGCATCGCCCGCAGTCGCTGCGCATCGCCTTCCTTTTCCCGCATGCCCCAAACGGCGATCGCGTCGTCGACCCACTCGCCCGACTCCCAGTTCTCCGACTTGCGGACCTCGTCGCGCCACCTCGGTCCGAGGACCTGGTCCATCCCGCTCGCGGCCGAATGCGCTCCGCGATCTCCGCTGACGCCCGCCGCGTTCGAAGACAAGATCTGCTCGAGCGAACCGGCTTGGGATTCGACGAACCGTTCGAGGAACGAGACCGGGTCGCGCGCGAAACTCGTCAGCGCTCGGAGTTGCCGGAGGTGCTGAGCGGTCGCGAGCGCGTCGACGGCGATCTTGTCGTCGAGGGCCGAGAGTTCCGCCGCGGTCGCCAACGCGGCGCGGGTCGGGATCGCGCCTGAAGTCGAGCTGGTACCGGAAGGGGTCGCGGCGGGGGAAGGAGAGGTCGCGGCGAGGTCGGCGAGGGCGCGCGCGCACGCCTCGAGCGCAGGCCGGGCCGGGTCCGGCACGTACAAGTCGAGGTCGTACGCCGTATGAAAAGACGCCGAAGCCGAAGGGTCGACTCTGTTTCGGATCCTCTCACGCAGAGTCAGCGACGGTCCACCACGAGCGAACGCCCCGAGAAGCAAAGGGGAGACACGAACGGGATGGTCAGATTGACGAGCCTTGGTGCGGGCGGCATCAGCCACCGGTTCAGATACTCGGGCACGTGGTGGAATGCGACCATGCCGACATTGCCAAAGAACTGGGCACGCGGGCAACGTGTGCCAAAGTCAGTGCCTGGTGCGTGACCGGCGGCGACCCGGGGGCGCACAAAAAAGAGAGAGAGAAATGAAGCCGCACCTTGGCCGTCTTTTCGTCCGTCTTGATGCCAGTCTTGAGAGCGCCTCCTCCCGCCGCCGCCGCCGCCGCTGTTGGTGCCTGCCCCGCTCCTGCTCCGGCCGCCGCGCCTGCTCCCGCCTCGGTCCCTTGTTCGACGACCAACCCGCGGTTCTTGCTGTACGCCCACAGCGCCTCGAGGACGCCGACGCGGTCCGATTCGGAGCAGTCGAGGACGGCGGCGAGTTCTGGATGCAGCGCGAACCGGTCCCCGGCGGGGTGGTGCAAGTACAAGGCGAGGCGGAGGGAGAGAGGCGACGAAGTCGGGAACGAGGCCGTGATGGCGGCGGGGAGAAGAGGCGGTTCGTTCGCTGCTGCTGCTGCTGCTGCGGGATCGGCGGCGGGACGAGTCCAGGTGAGAGGTTGAGATGAGGTCGGGTAAGTGGCGGTGTCCCGATTCGGGGTTTCGATGACGAGCCGGTCGAGGAACTGGGTGAACGGCGTCGAGTCGGAAGGGTACCGCTCGTCCTGTAGGAGTCGATATCAATCCCCACATTGCTATCTCTGCAATGCGACATAGACACTGAACAGTCGCCGAGGTGAGCGCAACGTACCTCGAGGACCTCGCCCGAGATGCGGACTTGGACGCGCGGGATTTTGGTCGACGACGAGGGTTCGGCCGATTCGGCTGCGAGTTGGTCCGCCGAGAGTTGCCACGGTTGGTCCTCGACCGTCGCGACGACGTGGATCCTCAGGGTCCGTTTGAACTGCGTCGACGTCAAGGGATCAGTGAACGGGACGAGTTGCTCCCTACGAAAGGGGGTCTCGGGGACTGACGGGCTGCCCTCGGCCTGCTTGAGACCCGACTGCTTGTTCGTTGACTTCGTGCGCCTTTCTCGCGAGGGTCCAGTCGACGCCGCGTTCTACGCGTTGCAAGGTCTGGTAGTGCTTGCTGAGCGCCTCGAGCGCCTCGAGCGACGCGGCGATTTTGCGGTCCGTCGGGCTCGCCGTCGCGCCGTCGGCGGCACAAGTCGAGGCGGCAGCGTGGGTGAAGGAGAGAGGGAGCGACCTGTCTGTCGGTTTCCGGCGCGAGTGCGGTTTCGCGACGGCGTTGGCGTGGTCGCCGTCTCCGTCTCCGAGCGGTCGTTCCCTCGTCTGGATCCCCGTCGGGTTCCCTAGAGCTTGTTGTTGCTGTTGCTGTTGTTGCTGTTGCTGCTGCTGCTGTTGCTGCTGCTGCCTGAGTTGGAGGGCTGCGGCCATTTGGGCGAGTTGTTGCGGCGTCAACGGCGGTCGACCGGCGGCGGCTTGCTGCTGTTGCAAGTGCGCGACAAACGCCGCTTGCTGTTGCGGGTTCGCAGCGAACGACATGGCGGCCCCTCGTGCCGTCCTCTGTATGAAGCAGCCCGAGTGTTGGCTGGGAACGGGTAGAGAGTGAATGCCCGAGTCGACTAATGACAAGAATACAACCAAGTTACTATTTCCACCGCGACTCAAAGAGTAATACTCGGTCCCGCCCCACTTGGTGGCTCGATCTCACTCTATACAGCAAGGGCAACCTCGCCCTAGGAAAGGCCATCAAAGAGTCAAAGCTCAGTCTCACAGAGCGAGCGACTCCTGCCCGGCGACTGTGTCAGCTCAGCTGTCTTTGTCTGTGTGTGTCATCGACTCGACTCGACTCGACTCGACTCGACTCGGGGCATCGTCTGTCGCACCTGATAGACCAGAGGAGGACCCGCTTGCGACTTTGACGATGGCTGACGATCAGCAAAGAGTCGGGTTCCTCCGCTCGACGGCGCAGAGGGCAGGCCAACTCGCCCTCGCAGCGCCGAGGTACGCGATCCGAACCTCGCTCCCCGTCTCCGTACAACACCGCCTGAACGACTGGTCGACGTACCTCGTAGGCGGGACACTAGAGACGCCGAACCACGCCGTCTCGACCGCAGCGGGACCCGACGGGGTAGCCACGCTCCCGGCGACGGGACCGACTTCCCGCGGAGGAGGAGCCACGACGGCGGCGGCCAACGCCGGCAACCTCTACCTCCCTTCGCCCGTCACGTACCTCACTTCTGCGTACCTCTTTACCTCGCTCGCCCTCGCGTTCCTCCTCCACCGGATCCACCACCTCGTCCCGCCGCGCCAGTCCTACACTCACGCCAACGCCCGGATCGGAGGCGGCACGACGGGATTGCACAGGGTCATGCAACCCGCAGTCCAGATCGGGTGCAGGCTGCCGGGCATCGTGCTGCTCGTGAAAGCGGTCGCGTTGCTCGCGATGGCGCTCGCTCTCGCGCGCGGTCACTCGCTCGAGTGGCTCGCAGACGCCTCCTCCGGGCCGACGACAAGGTGGGCCGCTTCCGTCGGACAAACGGCAGCGAGGGCGGCCCTGCGCGCCGTCGATTGGGCTTCGGCGTGGTCCGGCGGCCGTAGCAACTTTCTCGCGTTCCTCGAGCCGCCGGCCGCCGCCGCGACCAAGGTCACGATCGCGCACTCGTCCCTGTTGTGGCAAGTGTACCTCGCCATCTGCATGACCGTCTCGTGCGAGTCGTTTGTCCGCGCGTTGAGCGACGACCTCCCGCACGCCCAGCACCAGTTCAACCTCCTCTCGTTCTCGTTCCTCTTGCACGTCCACGCCGGCCCGAACCCGCCCGCTCACAACCCGGCCAAGTACGCCGAACTGTACACCTACCTCACCGTGACGATGCTCGAGATCCTCGCCCTCCAGATCTCGTACATCGCGCCGCACCTGCCCGGGTTGAACCGCCTCGACGCAAAGTACCGCGCGTGGGTCGCGCCGCCGCTCAACGCAAACGCGGGTCCGGCGGCGGTCCACCGCGCGTTGGCCGCGAGGGTGTACCGCCTCCCCGTCACGACCGTCTTTTCGCTCGCCGCGCAGTACTTTGCGCTCCGGTCTTGGAGTCGCCTCCTCTGGCCGCGCGACGCGATCGCGGCAGCTGCTGCTGGTGGTGCGGCGACGACGCTGAACGCGACGGCTCTCGGTCACGACGCGGCCATGTCGATCGCCGAAGCGCGGTTGGACGACGTCGAGGACTTTGGGACCGTCTGGTTGAACAAGATCCCCGAGGTGACGCTCGAAGTCATTGTCGGAACGAGCGTCGCGCTCAAGGCGCTCGCGGCATTGATCCGAGGCGAAGAGGTCCGTCGTCTTTCCCTTTTTCCTGGCTCCTGCGCTTCGTGGAACGTGGGTTTGTGCGCTGAAACTCTCTGTGCGGCTCGACAGCTCTCGATGGAAAACTTGATCGGACCGGGCGGCCTTTCGCCGCAACCCGAAGAGGACTATGCCGTCGCGCTCATCAAGTGAGAAAGTGTGCTCTCTTGGCGGCTCCATCGGTGTTGACTTTGGTGCATTGCAGGTATGCGACCCACCTGCTGTCGACGACGCGCCTCTCGGGTCTCGCGCACGAGTTGTCGCCGCTCGAGGTGCTGCCCAACTCGGTCGCGACTTCGCTCGAGACGCTCGGGTTCCTCGAACCGCCGCCGTGCGATTCGGACGAGTGTCCCGTCCACGGTCCCGATAACCGCGCGGCGGCGCGGGAAGCGCGCGAGATTGCCGAGAACGGAGGCGGCCAAGAGGTCGTCCTGCAACGGAACGGCGACGTCGTCTTTTGGGATCTCGTCGCCCTCGACGGGCACGGGAACGACCTGCCCGGTCAAGGTCAAGACGGCGGACTGAGGCGCAGGGTCGTCCCCGGGTTGGCGAACGAGATCCGGCGCGTCTCGGTCGAATCGCCTTACGGTGCCGAGACGGACGAGAACGGCTATGCCGCCGACGGGTCTTGGACCGGGCAACCCACCCCTGGCGGCGGCGCCGGCGGCGCGAGTGGGTTCTTCCCGTTCTCGAGGCGGATGAGCCACGTCGAAGGCGAGCGGAAGTCGGCCCTCTGGAGGTTGATTGGCGTCTGCGCGAGGATCGTCATGTTCCTGACGTGGAGGGCGTACCGCCTCGTGCGGCACGTGACGAGAAAGGTCCTCGCGGTGACGATCGGGTGGAAGAGGGACGAGTGGGAGATGGAGCAGAGGTGGGTTGCGTTTGAGCGGATGAGGCAGCGAGGGGAGCAAAACCCGGCGGCGGGTCCGATTCGTCCAGACCGGATCGTTCGCGACTTGTCGCCCGGTATGACGCTTGTTGACGTCAACAACGGCGACGCATACGTCGTTCCGAAGGAGGACGAGGAAGAGGACGACGCTGAATGGCTTCCCGAGCACGGCGACGAAGCGGACGACAGCGAAGGAGATGACGACGTCGCTTCAGATGACGACGACGGCAGTGACGCGTATGATGGCGCGGAACCGAGCTCGCCGTCTCTCGATGGAGACGAACTGCAGAACCCACTCGTCCTGTACTCGGACTTGTCGCGCCCGCAACCGGATCGGTCCCAGTCGGGCTCGCTCGCCGATGGTACGCCTTCACCAGAGGAGCTCGCGCCGTACCTTCTCGCGCATCACCTCTCGTCGTCCAAGTCCGGTCCGCTCACGCGCAGAAGGTACCGTGGGCTCGTCCCGAGTGGATCCTCGATGGACGGCGACTCGGCGCTGTCAACCGCGATCGAGCGTCGTCGCGGCGAGGTCCTTCAGGCTGCGCAGGCTCGCGCAAAGGGGGGCGACGTCGCGCAGTGGATGGAGGACGAGCGCGAGAAGTGGAGGGAAGGGAGGTCGCGCTTCTGCGTTGTGTGCACCGTCGAAGAGCGGACGGTCGTCCTGTGGCCCTGCCGTACGTGCCGTGCACTGACGGACTGGTGGGGAGCCTTGAGCTGACTCGATTGCGATTCGCCCGCAGGTTGCCTGTGCCTCTGCGAAGGTTGCCGCGCCGCCCTCGCGGAACGAACAACGGCCGCCGTCTTTGACGACGGGTCGAACGCAGGCGGTGCTTCGGGCAACCAGCTCTGCCCGACGTGCCGCAGCCCCGTCCAAGGCTTCAGTCGCATCTTTACGCCCTGAACCGCCGGTTCGTTCGCTTTTCCCTCCCTTCCCTTGCCGCATTCTCCCCTCGCATGCTTCCCGAAGCGCGCCACCACGCATCATATATGTTGTCACTACCTCTATCATTCGCGCGCCGCAATGCATTCGTTATATCGTCATACCGCTCGAGCTGAGACTCGTGAGCTTCCTCTCCTCTTCGTTCTTCCGCTGGCGAGCTCACTGGCCATTGTCCCCTCTCCTGGTATACCGTGGTCCATTCTCTCATCCGCTGAGCCAAGTCGCCCTCTCGATGCGAGGGCCACCTGTAGCTGTGACGATCGAGGTTCGCGACGTGACAACATGGGAAGGTTCGGCTTACCGCCTCTTCAGCCTGTACACGTGCGACGTCTGCCAATACGGCTGAACTCAAGGTTGCGGCTGCTTATCATACTCGGTGCACGATTCTCGAGACTCCGGCCGCAGGTTTTTGGTGTTTTGCGCTTTATTGCAACTCAGTCATTACGTCCAGAGATTGGCTCGATCGGCGTGCGATGGATGGACATAGCATGTGCAGGTATCTAGCCCAGAGGAGCGTGCTTCTCGGTAAGACGCGAAAGGTGGGTGCGGGAGCCGTGGAGTCGGTACAAACCGAGTGGCAACGAACCTTGACCGAGTACGGAAAGCGCGCATTACCGCGACGAACATGAGTGAGCATGAGCGTGAACGCCGATTCACCACAGGTTGCAGAGGGTGCTCCGGTCCCCGCACTGAGCGGCTTCACGCCGAGACGCATTCGGCGTTCCAATTTCTAACTTGGGAAGCGATCGTCCCGTTGTCATCGGGCTCTACGCTTCCTGCATCTTGCCGGCGTTCTCAGGCTCGCTGTAAGGTGCCTCTATCAAGAACTGCCCTTCGAAGTCGGTCAAAATGAGGCGGGATGCTTTTAGACCTTTTCCTCTCGAGCTCTGCTTTCTTCGCTGACCTCGCCCTGCGAAAACCCGCTCGGAAGACTACGGCCTCAGTCGACATGTTGCGGAGAGAAACCGCTAGAGCTGGTAAAGCTATGGCAGCCGGTTCCTAACGTTGCGCGGCTGTAGCGAAGACGAAGAGACTGGAGATCCAGCGACCCAAGTGCACCGCTGCTGGGGAGCTCTCGGCCGGTAGTACAGCATATCCTCTTCCCCGGAACAGTAAGAAGCAAACGCTACCGCTGAGTCAACAGGAGAAAGACAGTTTCAGGGGTCGAGCCCCCGTCGGAGCCTGGCTTGAGGGAGAGAAAGAAAGCGCGGTTCCAGTCTCATCACCACGGGCCGAGCATCTGTACTCTCAACTTGACTTTGCGGGCCAATTTCTCTCAGTTGATACCGGCTGGGCTCCGTATGTGCCTCGCGTACGAGAAATTTGGGAATAGCCAGGTCCTTCGCGCATGATTCGACGAAGAAGAACGGCATCCGGCCATGAGATCGGAGCATCGGAGTTGCGCCTTGAAGGGACGCAACATGAGGAGCTCGTGATCCAGGTGTTTCGACTCGGTAGCTACGGCGCAGTCTGCGTCAGCAACGCCTGCAAGCTAAGAAGGAAACGAAATTGCCCGGAAGCGCAGCGACTATAGTTGAGCTGATGTAGCGGGCAGCGACCGACGTAGCACAAGGGAGCATGGGAGCAAGTGAAAGCCTCGTGCGTTGATAAGCGAGTTTGTCAGGCGAGCAGTGGTCGGTTCGAGAGCAAGGCGCGGTCGTGACGCGAGGACGCGAATCGCCCACGTCCTTGCCTCAGCAGACTCGGCTTTTCCCGCGAGCGCGCACGAGTCTGCCGATTCAACTCGCGGACCGGCTACGATGTCGAGTGCGCCTCGCCGGCTATCGTCGATCGACGACTTGCAGTGGGACTCGTCGCAACTCGAAGCGGCGGCCGCGGCAGGACGCGGCGAACACTTTCTCTTGACGTGGCTCAGCGCATGCGAGAAGGCCGTCACGACGTTGCCCAAGGTGAGCCAGCTTGCGTCTCTTGCGCTGCGGGACACCGGGGGGCGCAACCTCCAATTCACTCTCGAGGTGGGGGAAATCAGCACCGGAACCCCGGCGACGCCAGTTGCGACGCAGGACGGACGGCCGCACAACAGCAAGGGTGAAGGCGATGCTGGCGATGCTGCAGCCGAGTCTGCCCCGGCGTCTGCGCGAATCTGACTGCGGTTGCAGGCACCGCGTCACTGCCAGTACGCTGACCGGTTCCCCTGGGCAACGCGCGCAGGAAGCCATCTTCCGCGAACAACCCCAACTCCTCAAGGCGCTTCTCACGCTCGTCCAGCCTCCATTGCCGACTGCGCCGACCCCTCCCGTCAAACCCGGTCGACCCGCTCGCGCCTTGATCGCGCGGATCATCACCGTCGTTCTCGCTCGCGGCGACCAGAAGAGCCTGTACGATGTCGCACAGAGCCTACTGCGCGGCGTCAACGGGACGGAAGGGAAGGGCGCCCTCGAACGGGAAAAGGAGTGGCGGATCGCGTGCACCTACATCCTCGGCGAAGTCTATGCGGCGTTCGGAAGCCAGGTGCGCGAGGCGCCGACTCGAGAAAACAACTCTCGTAACTTATCAGTGCTTTCGTGCGTCCGCAGATCATGAGCTTGTACAACGACATTGTCACGGCGACGATTCGCATCGCCCGAACTACTTCCCTTGTGAGTAGTCGCTCACCCGCGTCCTCCCATTTCCGGCGGCGGAGCTGACCTGCATGCGCACAGCCCGTCATCTTGCGCCACTCGGCCCTCCTGTGCCTCCGCAAAGTGATCGACGTTGTCGCGAAGAGCATGTCGGACCAAACGATCCGCGACACGCTCAAGGCCCTCAAGGCCGGCCTCGGCGAGAAAGCCGGCGCGATCGTCCGAGGCAGCGCCGAGTGCCTCTTGTCCATGTCGTCGGCTGCCGGAACGTACGCGACTCTCGCCGAGATCAACGAGGTGTTGATGCCGGCGTTCCGCGCCCTCGAAGCGGCCGACTTTGTCACGCGGAGGTCATTGTCGCGGCTGATCGCCGGCCTGCTCGCGGCGACTCAGGTTGAAGGAAGTGCAGCACCGACGGCGCACAGCAAGCCGAAGGACGCCTCGGGGAACAACCAGCAGGACGACGACGAGGACGATGGCTACCCAGCGATCGGCGTCCCCTCGACGTCGTCCAGCGCGTCCAAGACACTCCTCTCGCCGATCGAGATGCTCGCCCAACTCGCGAGTCCGTACAACCGCGCGACGTCGAGTCGTCGGCTCCGGAACGCCCTGGTCGATGTCTACTCCGACTTGTTCAAGACGCTCGGTTCGGCCTGGGTCGAGCACTACTACGCAGAGGTCGTCGAACACTTGATTGACGACATTGGGTGTGGCGCTGCCGCCGGACTCGGGTGGATTGCGTGGAATCCGCGGTTGGCGGAACGGCTCGACCCGGCGCGGGCCCGGTACGACGCCCTCGCCGCTCGCAAGGCCGTCAACATCTTGTTGAGCGACGTCATCTCGGCGCAACTTCTCGGCGAAGCGGGACAGATCGCCGCGCTGCGCGAGATCGGGACTCTGTACCTGAAGAAATGGCCGTCCCTGATGCCGAACCAGCCCGGACCGTCGAAGCAGGCGATCTTGCTCGCGCTCGACGAGACGACGGGCCTCTTGCGTCGACTCGGCTGTGCGCCGGCGACGGCGCAAGAAGTAATCTACGACCCGCTCGTTCGCTTGATCGCCCATCCGAGTCACAGCGTCCAAATCGCTGCGGCGTGGGCGCTCCGGACGTTCTGCAATGCCGTCCCGAACCGCCTGTCGAGTACGATCGCGCAGGTCATCGAACTCCTGAACAAGGACTTGACCTTGATGACTTCGGACGGGCCGAACCAGTCGGCGACGGTGCATCGGCGCACGGTCGGGTACGCGCACGCCCTCGCGGCTCTGATCAACTTGATCCCGCACAAGCCGCTCTACGTCTCGTTCGACTTGTCGGCCAAGTGCATGTCGCTCGCGATCCAACTTTTGAAGCAATCGGGGAACCACGAGCTGCACGTCTCGGGGATCGAGATCCAGGTCGCGTGGATCCTCGTCTCGGCGCTCATGTCGCTCGGCCCGCACTTTGTCCGTCTTCACTTGCCGCAGCTCTTGCTACTGTGGCGAAACGCGCTCCCGAAACCGACCAACAAGGACGCGTCGACGGCGCAAGTCCGTGGCGACAACGAGTGGGCGTTCCTGCTGCACATCCGCGAGTGCACGCTCGGCGCGATGTTGAGCTTCCTCCGTCACAACGGACCGACGACGACGAGTTCCGGTCTCGTCAACGAGGATACGGCGCGGCGACTCGCGCTTCTCCTCTCGAACGGACTGTCGTTCGCCAACTCGTTCACGACGTCGCACCCGAATCTCGCCGCCGAGCAATCGCCATCGACTTCGTCGCGCCTGCAGCTCGTCGACCGCGACTTGATGTACCGACGCCGGCTGTACCAATGCTACGTCGCGTTTGGGCAGAGCGCCGCGACGCAACAGCAGCAGATCGTCCTGTTGCAGCAAACGATCGCGGTCATCTCGGATCCGGACCGTTACTTTGGCGAGTCGGCCATTCAGGCGGCAGCGACCTCGGGGTCGTTCACCTCGATCTGGGAAGAGACGGACAACCTCGCGTTCGGTCTAACGAGCCTGATCCGCGACGGCAAGAACGAGGTGGCCGGCGGGGATGAACTCGCCAACGGGACTGCCGCCGCGACCAAAAGCAAGCTCGGTCGACTGAATCGCGACCGCGCTGAGTCCGAGATCGAGGAGCAACTGCGCCGCCCGGTGCTTGCTGCCGGCGAGTACGACGGGTCCGTCCTGACGCAGACGCTCGCCTCCGACACGTCTTCGGCCTTCCTCCCCCTCGACGAAGCTCCGTCCCCTGCGACCGGTCTCGTCGACGCCGCGATCGAGCTCTTTGCCCTGTACTTCCCGCTGCAAGAAACCGGGAACCAGGCGGCGCTGGTCCAGCTCCTCCTTAACAACTCGCGCTCGTTCAAGCTCGACAAGAACCCGGGGCGTCGACAGGCCATCCTCGCGAACGCCATCACGGCCGTCCTTGGCGCCCTCCGGCTCGCTCGCCGTGGGATCGAGAGCGCCCAAGTCGCCTCGCCGATGCGGGACCTCGTCAAGGAGGCCCTCCTGCACCCGGATGCCTCCCTGCGTCAAGCCGCTGCCGAGTCGCTCGGACGACTCTGCGCGCTCGGCGGTACGTCGTTCATGGCGGGTCAGATCCAGGCTTGCGTGCAACAGGTCGTCAGCAACACCGACCCGGATAATCGCGCCGGCTGCGCCCTCGCGTTCAGCCAGATCTACTCGCATGTCGGAAGCCTCGCGGCGGCGCCCATCCTCAAGACGGTCATCGACGTTCTGCTGTCGCTGGCCGCCGATCCGCATCCGCTCGTGCACTACTCGGCGTTGCAGGCGCTTTCACACGTCATCGATGCCGCCTCGCTCTCGTATGCTCCCTACACAAACTCGACTCTCGGCGTCCTCTGCAAGCTCTACATGCAGGATACGCACGAGCCAGAGGGTGGCACGCCCGGCTCGGTCAATCTGCGAGGCGACCTTCCGGCCTACCAAGCCATGTGTCGTGTCCTCGATGCGATCGTCGGCGTTCTCGGGCCCGAGCTGCAAGACTCTGAGCGCGTTCGCGAGGTCGTCCTCGTCCTCCTGCGCGAGTTCTCTCTCGAGCAAAACGACGAAGGTATCGCGGTCGAGGCGATCAAGGCGACCCAGCATTTCTTGATTTTCGCGCCGGACGCGCTCGACCACGCCGAGCTCGTTGCGAGATTGCGGGCCCAGCTCTCGTCGCCGCGGCAGCCGCTCAAGGTGGCGGCCGTCAACAGCGTGTACCAGCTCGTTCAACGCGACGCCGGGTTGATGTCGAAGCTCGGAGGAGACGGCCTCGTTCGTGAGCTGTTTGCTTTGCTCGACGACGACACGACGATCGAGGGTGTTCGCGACGCGATCTTGTCGTGGCTTCGACAGACCGCCGACACGAATCCTTCCGGCTGGATCGACCTGTGTCAGCGGATCATGTCTCGCTCGGCGAGCGCGGACCGTCCCAAGGAGAAGGCCGTCGTTGCCGGCGCCGTCGCGGACGAGGAGGTACAAGGGCTCGGCATCGCCGACGACAACGAAGCCCGACCTGGTGCGCCAACCGCACGGGCCTCATCCCGCTGGCGGACCCAGCTGTTCGCGCTCGAGTGCCTCCACGAGGTCTTCTTGACTGTCCTGCGCAGCGGCCGCCGCGAGCACTTTGATGTTGCACACGCCCGCGCTCTCCGGGCCAACAAGCGCGGGCTCTTGATTACGCGCGTCTCGGACTTGATCAAGATGGCGTTCACCGCGTCGACCGCCCAAGTCATGGAGATCCGCCTCGAAGGGCTCGTCGTCCTCAAGGACGTCATCGATGTGAGCTTCTGGTCGTTCAGCTGACGCGCGCGGTACCTCGACTGATTGGGCCTCGCATGCAGAATTTCGGCGCCTCGCAAGACATCGACTTTGAGGATGCGCCGTTGCTCGAACAGTACCAGGCCCCGATCGCCGCCGCTCTAACGCCTGCGTTCGCCGCCGATTCGTACCCCGAAGTGATCGCGTCGGCCATCCAGGTCTGCGCCGTCTTTGTCGGTTCGGGCGTCACGAAAGAGATCGACAAGATGGGTCGAATCTTGAAGCTCCTCACGACGGCACTCGAGAGCTGCAGGGGTGCGTGATGGGTGGACGTGCCTTTGCCCGACTACTGAGCTGACCACGCGCGATCGTTCTGGCAGACTCGGACATGACTTCGCTCGGCGACGTCAAGGATCTCAGCTCGACCGCTGCGGTCATGCTGAAGACCTCGATTCTTGCAGCCTGGGCTCGCTTCCAGACCGCCAGCACGCGTCAACCGTACCTCGCCGACGTCATCCGTCCGCATCTGCCGCTTCTGTGTCCATTCTGGGTCGCATCGCTGCGTGAATACGCTCGTCTGCGAGTCGACCCGACCGCGCTCTCGAGCGACGGCTCCGGCTTTGACTCGGTCTACTCGGGGATGTCTCGCGAGACGGCTCTGCCCGTGGGTCACGGTCAGCTCTGGATCGCGTCGACTCTGACTGACTCGACCCTGCTCTGCACAGTTTTACGAGAACGCTTGGCCGCAGATTCTGCACGCCGTGGCGGCGCTTCTCAAGACGTCTGAGCCCTTCATGGTTGGCGCGATGCACGGAGCGGGCATTCCTGACGGGCAGCCGACGAGTCTGCGCCGTGACGACCCGTCCAAGCCGGCCATGTTCTTCTGGACGACTTTCGGCATCGCATACGAGACCTTGTGTCGGCCTGCCGCCGTGGACACCGTCTCTGCCGGCGACATCCAGTCGATCGCACTTGACGCTCTCGCCGGCTTGCTTCGGCGCGAGGTCGCAGGTTCAGTCATCAGCGAAGAGGGTATCTTTGAAGACGTCTGCGACTTGCTGTTCCGCCTCAGCCTGACGGAAGGCCCGGCGGTCAAGGTCCGCGTCCTCGAGATCGCCGTCAGCCTTGCCCCGACCGTCCTCGCCGGCGACTCGACCATGAACCCGCGCCTGAAGCAGTGCCTTCAAATCGCCACCACCGTGATCCGCGAACTTTTGCCCGCGACGAGCTCGTCTGCGAGTCGAGGTGGGTCTCGGGGCGTTTCACCTCGGGCGAGTTGGTCATCGAGAGCTCACTCGTGTCAGTGCAGTTTCGGCCATCACGTTGCCCGCTCACGCCGAGCACGTCCGGCGAGCGTTCACGCTGTACGCCGATTTGGCCGACCTCTTGCCGTCTCAGTTGCGGCCAGAAGTCTACGCCATCGCATTCCATCTCTACTCTGGTGAGCGCGTGTGGCTCCTGATGGTCCTTGCAAGTGGCTGACCCGGATCCGACTGTCAGTCTTGCTCAAGGACGAACAGAGCGAACTCGACTTGGCGAGCCCGACTTTACCGGTCCTCAAAATGTTGACGAGTCGGGCCTTCGAAGGCACCGGCGCGGCTGACGAGACGCTGCCGCGCGTCTTGAACGGCATGCTGAGTGCGTGCCTGCTCAATTTCGACGCAGTCAGGTGAGTTCGAGCGCACCAGCCGCAGACTGAACTCAGCTGACCAAGCGAGTCTCGCCTGCAGGAACCGCAAATCACCTGCTGCGATCGTCAAGATGCGGAGCAACTTGCTTGCTGTCGTCCTACTCGTGACGTCGATCCCGCCTTCGGTTTCCGTCGGTCGGGAAGTGGTCGACCACGCATGCTATCTGTTGGCCGAGACGGCGCAAGAAGGCGACGGAGAGGTAGGGACGCTGTCTCGAACGAGATGCCTCACAGATCTGTCGCTGACGCCGCTACTGTCATGCAGGCCCAGATCGCTGCTCGCAACTGCGTTTTCTCGTTGCTCATCGCCGCGTCGCGCTCGTCGTCTGGGACGCTCGCCTTTTGCGCCGGTCGTCTCTTGCCGAGCGTGATCGAGCTGGTGACTCGAACAGCGTCGAGCAAAGCTCCCGTTTCGGAGGCCCAGTTGAAGGCTGTCGACGACGCGCTCAAGGCGTGCATGGCGGTCCTGCTGAGCGTGCCAGTAGAGCGGAGTGAGTGTCTCTGTCGTGCGCGGACTCGTCTTCTAGGCAAAATGCTGACCTCGTGCGGTTTCGGACAGGAACGCAATCCGCTTCGATTCTGCTGCCAGTCCTTCTCGACCTGGTTGCGCCCACATCGCCTGCGACGAGCGCCCGTTCCATTGCGACCAACCACCTCGTCTCCCTCGCGACGACGTGTCCGTCGCACTTCAAGGAGGCGACTGCCGCGCTCGAATCGGAACAGCGGTCCCTGCTGGAAGACAGCATCCGGACTGCGTTGGGACAAGGATCGAAACGGAACCCCGCCACTGCCGGACACGCCGCCGAGGAAGCGCCGCGGATCTCGCTGAAAATGTTTGGGTAGTCTGCGTGAGGAGCCCTCGTTGGAATGGAGCGTATGTCTGTGGAGCTGATTGCGAGCGCGCGCAAACGTTTGACCTTTTGCGGATTCGGCCGAGAGCGCTTTCGTCTTGTCTGGCTCGACTTTGACGCTGCTTCTGTTCAGCGACCGCATACCGTATCCGTTGGACTACGCAGCTCTCGTGCGGCAGATCGAGCTCGCCTGCAACTGCCTGTGGTTCGCGCTGAGCCCCGGCTTCCCCACCGCCAGCCGAACCTTGGTCCTCCCCAAAACCGCTCGTCTCGCTGTACAGGCGCCGATCCGCCCATCATGCTGTCACGGCACCTGCGATCTCACTTGATCGTGGCACCCTCAACCTCGGTCGGCAAGAGCATCTTCAGTACAGGACTCGTTCGGGCATCGCTCGCTCTCGGCGAAAAAGTCGGCTACCTGAAACCGGTCGGAACGGGCAGCGGAGACGGCGACGACGAGCTGTACGTGCAGCAGTGCTTCCGAGGACAAAATTGCGAGCTGACCTGGGCGCGCGCTCGCAACAGACACCTGAAGCGATTCGCGCCGGGCGTCGAGACGGCTTGCCTGTTTCACTTTGACGAGCCGGTGTCGCCTCATCTCGCCGTCGAACGAGCCGCGAGCGAATTCGGCTCTGCGGTCACGAAGGCACCGACGGACACCGAATTCGCGGCGGCCGTTGGGAGGCACGCACGGCAATACGCTTCAAAGGTAGCTGGTCAGCGGAGTAGCCTCTACATCGAGTCGGCCGGAGGTGAGCGTGCTCCTACGATGAACGAGTGCCAGTTGTGCGAGCTCACTGTGGCCATCGCGCGCGACAGGTGTTCATTCTCCAACCTTGTCTGGCACATCGCAACTCGATGCCTTCAGGCCTCTGCTGCCGCCCACCATCCTCGTTGCGTCGGCGGCTCTGGGCGGAATCTCGACCACGATCTCGGCTTACGAGTCGCTCTTGCTGAGAGGTTACGATGTCGACGCGGTCCTCGTCTTCAAGGAAGACTATTACGAGAACTACAGCTATTTCGAAAAGTGGTTCCAGGAGCGAGGGATCCGCGTCGGTGTCGTTGAGCACCCGCCCGAGCGATTGCCGTCAGCGACTGAAGACGCCAAGGCGCTCGATGCGTACTACGGCCGGATAGCCGACCGACCGCTGCAACGCGTCGTCCACCAGCTCCAGCAGACGCACCTCGACCGCATGTCGAACCTCGCGACGGCGCCGAGGCGGACGCTTGACCAGGTCTGGTGGCCGTTCGTCCAGCACGGCTTGGTCCAGAAGGAGGAAGACGTCATGGTCATCGACTCGGCCTACGGCGACCACTTCAGCACGTTCGCGACGAGCGCGCCGTCCGTTGATGGCCTGCCTCGCGCTGCGGCTAGCTCCGACTCCGACCCGGTCACTTCCGGTTCGAGCGCCACGTCCGAAGCGCCGCCGTCCCTGTTGACGCCTATGTTTGACGGCTCGGCGTCGTGGTGGACGCAATGCCTCGGGCACGCTCACCCCGAGTTGACCCTCGCCGCCGCGCACGCTTCCGGGCGGTTCGGCCACGTCATGTTCCCGAGTGCGACCAACTTGCCGGCTTTGACGCTCGCCGAAAAGATGCTCGCGTCCGTCGGTGCCGGGTGGGCGAACCGGGTCTTCTTCTCGGACAATGGCAGCACCGGCATGGAGGTCGCGCTCAAGATGGCTTTGCGCGCGTTCGCCGAACGTCAGCAACTCGCGCCAGAACGGAGGAGGAAGCTCGCCGTCCTCGGGCTGAAGGGCAGCTACCACGGCGACACGATCGGAGCAATGGATGCGTGCGAGGGTGGCGTCTACAGCGAGCGCGTCGAATGGTACGAAGGGCGAGGGTTCTGGCTGCAGGCGCCCGAAGCCAAGATCGAGCGAGGTAAAGTCGTCGTCCGGCAAGACGGCAACGAGATCGGCTCGCTCGACACCCTGACAGACTTGTACGACGTTGACCGGCGGGTTGAGTCGGACCCGCTCGCCGCGCGGTACCGACAGGATATCGAGGCCCAGATCGCCGAGCGACTCGCTTGCGGCGACCAGATCCAGTTTGGCGCCCTGATCCTCGAGCCGGTCGTAATGGGCGCGGGCGGCATGATCTTTGTCGACCCGCTGTACCAGCGCGTCCTCGTCGACACGGTCCGCTCGAATCGCGAGCTGTTCCCGGCCGCCGTCGACGCAGCCCGAGAAGAATGGCAAGGCTTGCCGGTCATCTTTGACGAGGTGTTTGTCGGTTTGCGCCGCCTCGGTCGCGTCACGGCAGCGTCGTTCCTTGGTAGCGCGACCCGGCCCGACGTTGCCTGCTACGCCAAAATCCTGACCGGCGGGCTGTTGCCGATGTCGCTGACGCTCGCGAGCGACGCCGTGTTCCGGTCGTTCTGGAGCGACAAAAAAGTCGACGCGCTGCTGCACGGTCACTCGTACACTGCGCACGCGATCGGGTGCGGCGTCGCGAACAAGACGCTCGAGATCCTGGACCGGATGGACGACCGCGGTGCGTTCAACGCGCCGAAGGCGGATTGGGCTCCCGCTTCTTCGACGCTGCCATCTTCGGGGTCGGCCGAGGTGGTCTGGTCGAAGTGGTCGGCCGAGTTTGTCGACCGCGTGTCGAGGCACGACCGCGTCGAAGGCGTCATGGCGCTCGGGTGCGTCATTGCGATCCACCTCCGCGCCGCCGACGGGTCGGGCTACCAGTCGACGGCGTCCGAGTCGATCTTGCGGCGGTTGAGGTACGGCGAGCCGGCCGGCAGCGGCGGCGGCACCTCCGACTCGTCTGCTGCTGTGGAGCCGTTCCATATCCATGCTCGCCCGCTCGGGAACGTGATTTACTTTATGAGCAGCCTCAACTCGCCGGACGAGACGCTGCGGGCGGTCGAGGAGACGATCTGGGCCGCGCTCGAAGGGAGGTAGATTGCCATCCGCCCCTCGTTTTGCAGATAGATGCTGCACGTTTGGAGGGACCGGGTCATGCGTTCTCAGTGCTTTCGACTGGGCAACTCGAGGGTCGTTCCGAGTTGTTGGCGTTCCCCCACTTTCGGCACAGAGAGAGAGATCGGCGGCGGTGCGGGGGTCGACTCGCTCCTCTTCTCTCGCCTCATCACCGCTACACGAACCTATACAGAGCAGTCCAGCTTGCACTTTAACATGTGAGTGATCTGCATCCGCCTGCCGCTCTTCCAGCTTCGGGGACCTAGGCCTGTACTCCTCATCAGCGACGATGAAGCGTCATCACTTCGAGGTCGTGTGACCCGGCACTACCGTCTCGCGCGGCAGGCTACGGCGGTGCGGGCGCCGCAAATAGGCTTAGTGTACCATAAAGGACTGGCGAATGAGTCGACCGAGGGCGATGCGGGTGTGCAGCGTGCGGCGAGGCTCCCCCGCTGGGAAGCGTGGGGAAACACCCGGCCCATAGGAGCATCTCTGGGTGCAGGACGAGACAGGGCCCTCATCGGCGTTACGCGAACTCGGGACAGCTGGCTCTGAATATCGCTTCCACCCGAAACAGCCGTCCGCTCTCCTGAAATCGTGCGCCAAAGATGCCTGTCACGACCATCAAGTCTGAGGACCAGTTCAAGGAGGTCGTGCGTCCACCTCGGTCCATCGCATTCTCGCGCTCCTCCTCGGAGAAGGCTACATATTGATGAAATTCACGTGCGTGACGCAGCTCTCGAAGCCCGGCTTCAAGGGGATCGAGTTTGTCGCGCCATGGGAAGAGGCCTGGTGCGTCGAACGCGTGGCTTTGTCTCCCGCGAGTATGTTCCTCCCGGCTGATTGTGCCCGAGTTGCGCTGCCCGCACAGCAAAGCAATCACGCCCAAGTGGAAGCAACTCGCCGAGAACGATCGATGGAAGGAGATCGAGTTTTATCGCGTCGACATTTGCGACCAGCAAGAGGTCGCGATGACGGCCGGCGTCAAGTCGGCGCCAGTGTTCCAGTTCTATTCGGGAGAAGCCAAGGTCAAGGAGCTCCACGTGAGTCAGCGCCGCGGAAAGCCGCTTCCTTGGTTGCACCGAGTGCTGAGACCTTTCGCCACCAGACCTCGACCGCCTCTGAACTCGAGGTGAGCGCGAACACGCCCACAGTGTCTCGTCACTCGAGCTGACTCCGTACCGCAGCGCACGGTCGGCGCCGTCCTCGCCGGACACTGAGCCCTTCGCGCCTTTCGACTGATCCGCAAAGCACAACCACGAAAACTCCCCAAGTCGCATACCAATACACTTCCGATCTCGACGCATCGCCTTGCCTACTATCCTTTGTTCCGCCTGTGAATTAGCTATCTTCTCTCATTGTCTCGATTGCGATTCGGTCGCTGGGGTCTAGATGAGGTGGCCGTCGAATGCGTCGAAACGTCCGCAAGAATTTTGTGGGCGAGTCTCCAAGAAGGGCTGTCAGCGGAATAAGTGGCACATTGCTTGAAGCTCCCGCACTCGCGTGCCTTATAGTGGATCGCGCGCCCCCGAGTAAAAGCGGGAGAGTCATTAAGTCCGCGGCGGGGACGGTTCGCCGTCGGCGGGCGATCGCGAGACAAACGTCGGCGGGTCGCGTGCACCCGCAACCGATTTGACTCGCACCTTGTGAACCACTGCGCTCTTTACAGGCTCACTCAAGCGCCTGCTAGCACCGATCGCCGTCTCCCTCGCTCCCTTCGAGTGCGCAATAGTTGTCCACTTCCCACCTTCGGGATCACTCCGAGTTCGCCCCCCCTTTGGCTCTACACGGCCAGCTGCACCTCGTGAGCACTTTTCTATATCTTGGTGTACAATTGCGCCCTCGCCAAATCGCCTGCATTGGGCGAGAGGCTGCCACGCCGTCTCCCGCGTCCCGACTTCATCATCATCATTCATCGACTCGGGACTCGCGTCAATCTCGCCTCGCATGACCCTCACGAGGGCGAGCGAGCACCCCGAGGGACATGCGAAGTATGCAGCTACGCCCTGACCGAGCGCGAACTTGAGGCTCTGGCACCCAGTCGTTCGCGGATTGGATGACTCGCTCCGGGGTTGGCCGCCGCGCCAAGCCAACTGCCTGCCGAGTCAAGGAGGTCAGGCTGCGCGCTGCAGGCTCGTTTCTCCGGAATCGCTGGGACGCGGTGTCGGATCGACCGAGGGCGGTGTTTACCGGCGGGACACCGGGACACCGCTTCGCCCCTGGCGAGCAGATGGCCCAAAACGCATGCGAGGCGGGACGAGCAGGCTGACCCCTCTCCTCCACCGCCTTTTTCGGATACACAGTTCCCTCGCTTGCTTCCTTCACGCCGCTTAATCGCCTCACGCCAAGACGTCCGGCAAGATGAGCTCCCCGAAGCGCCGCATGGAAACCGACCTGACAAAGCTGTGCGTCGCGCGCGCTTCCCCCCGCGACTCGGCCCCCGGGGGCCTTCGTGGACACGTGGCTAATGCACAGGGAGTTTCTGTCTCGCGTTGCACAGCCTGATGAGCGACTACGAGGTGACGCTCGTCGACAACAAGATGAACGAGTTTTTCGTCTCGTTCAAAGGGCCCGAAGAGAGTGAGTCGGCCGTCACCCAACGCCCTCCTCTCGTCGCCATGACTGCATTGCAGCGATGTCCGCGAGATGGAGTCGTACGCGCAGCGGGCTGACTCGAGCATTCGCCTGCGCGCGCAGCCCCGTTCGCCGGCGGCGTCTGGAAGATCCACGTCGAGTTGCCCGAAGGGTACCCGTACAAGTCGCCATCGATCGGGTTCCAGAACAAGATCTTTCACCGTGCGTTTTTGGCCTCTTTCACGCCGTGATCGGTTGCCGTTCGCTCTGGAGCGGCGTCGATTCCTAGTGTTCTCGAAGGCCTTGCACGCTCAACGGGCTGCCCCGCTCTGCAGCCAACATCGACGAGTTGTCAGGCTCGGTCTGCCTCGACGTGATCAACCAGACGTGGTCGCCCATGTTTGACATGGTCAACATCTTTGAGACGTTCCTGCCGCAGTTGCTCCGGTACCCGAACGCGGCCGACCCTTTGAACGGAGAGGCGGCGGCGTTGTTGCTGAGGGATCCCAAGGCGTACGACGCCAAAGTCAAAGGTGAGTGCCGCCACCGGGCGCGTGGCCTTGGTGGCCCTCGGACATTGTGACTCTATTTGGCTTCATCAGCTGAGGCTGTCGCACCGCGATCACGGGGGTCCATACAGCGTAACGTGTGCTGACATGCAGATCACTCGTTCTTGCACAGAGTACGTCCAGAAGTTTGCTAATAGCGGCGCATCGGCGGATTCCGACGGCGACGACTCGGACGATGACGACTCTGATGTGCGTAGACACGACCTGTCTCAGGGCAGCGACCTGTGGAGCTTGACCTTCTGCGGGAGCTGACCTGCCGGAGGTTCGCATGTGCACGCACAGGAGGACGACGACAACATGAACTACAGCGCCGGCGAGGAGGACGAGACGGCCGGCATGGACGACTGAACCTCATTCCCCAACCCGAACGGTCCTCCTTGATCGGTCCCCCTCTGCTTTCCCCGTTCGTTCGTCCTACAACCTTATTGTCGTACTATCGCCCACCCTTCTGTGCGTTGCTTCTCCAGCATATACTCCCCACGCGCCCCCGCTCGGCTGTACATCCTTTCCCTTTCTTTTCTCAAGCCATCTCCATCTCCGCGCCATCTCCGTATTCTCGTCTGCCTCACTGGTTTATCTGTAGCGCGATTTGCATGCCTCTCATCAGCGCTTGGAACGGCAGCTCGATCGCTTTTCTCGCGCGAGGAGAGCGGCTCCACTTTTGAGGAAGCGGTTTGTTTTTCTTGCCGTTTACCGCTGCACATGAATGCGAATGCCGTAGCCGGAACCAGTACGGCACCGGCTCCTTCGACAAAGCGCCGACGAGGCCTGACTCCTCGTCCAGCGTCACCGGCAGCGTCGCGTGGAAGTCGCGACTCGATAACATCGGAACGCCCGCTCTCGCTCTCGCGCATCCACCGCCTGCTGAGACCTCTACGCGCCGCAGCCCAGAGGCTCGGTCAACCACCGTCACTAGCTGGGTCGGCGCCGTCCAGCCGGAGTGCGTCAGTCTCGTCGCGACCGCTCACGTTCGGCAAGAGTCGATTCGGGTCGCGCGACAGCGACGACAGCGACGACGGCGACTGGCGCGCGTCCCGCGGGAAGGAGGGGAGCAGTCCGTTTGGGCGGCGGAGGAAACGGGTCGGGCGGGCGACGAAGCAGTATGGGTCAAAGGCGATCATGACGGGTCCGCGGGATCACGGCGTCGGGCGGTACCAGGAACCTCTCGCCGGGGCTGCGTCGTTCGCAGAGATCTTGGACCGGTATCATCGCTACAGCGCCGGCGACCAACCGGCCGACGCGTTCCTCCGCGCGTACTCCAACATCCTCGAAGCGGTCTACTCGGGCGCGTCCCGCAAGGGCAAGTTGTCATCGCTCGTCGAATCGTCGGCGCGACAGATCGGTGCGACCCTCGAGACGGAGTTGCAGGCATGTTTGGCGATCGTGTCCTCTTCAGAGGGCGAATCCGAGTTGGAGACCGCCGCCGCCGACCATGTTCAGGCGCCGGGAATGGAGCGGACCGCCTCGGCGCAAGAGGCGGAACTCGAAGCGGCTGGACTACAGGACGAGTGGTACGAGGCGTGTCCACAGGCGGCGTGGAGGTGCGTCCGCTGCGTTTCTCACTCCGCTCGCGGTGCGAGGCTGACAGCGATCCGAAGTGCAGATGGCTCCTCGCAGAACACGCGACCGCGATAGCCGTCGAGGCGCTCACGTCCCATTCGACCCTTGAAGCGTGCTTCTCGATCTGTCTCCTCCACGGTGCCGAGGTCGAGGTGGGTCTTGCTCTTTGTGCTGCATGTGCATTCGCTCCCCATTGACGATCGCTCGTCGCGCCAGGCCTCGCGATTCTATACGCCGCTGGTATCGACTGCACTCTACGGCTCGGACACGACCCCGCGGCCACACATTCTCAATTTGCTCCGTTCTTGCCCGTCTCCCCTTCGCCTGGTCGACTCGGCGCTGGTGCCGACTCTGCTCGACTCCGCCTTTGCCGACCGCCTCTTTTACCACCAGTACTTGGCGATCGCGCCCGTCAGCTCGAGACTACGCGACGAGGACGCGCTGCCGACTGCAAGACTTGCAGTCGGGCTGCTGCACGTCGCCGCGCAGATGATCCGGTCCGTCGCCGGTCAAGTTGCCGCTTCCGACGAGCCGGATCACTTGGACCGCATAATCGACGAGATTATGGATCGCCTGGTGGCGCAGATCCGTCACTGCGCCGTGCTGTGGATGCGGGCCAAGCAGACGACGTGCCTCGACGCTGTTCGGGATGCGTTCGACGAGATCCGCAACGCTCTGGAGCCGGCTGCCGATGTCGACCTTTTCGCCGGGTCACAGGCGTTTGGTCGCCTGTTCTCGTACGCGCTCGTCTTGGACACCACGCACTTGGCGGATGGCTCCACTGCGCGACTAGACGACTGGTACGACCGCTTGCTCGCGACGGCGGCGGTCGATGCGGACGATCCTTCGTCAAGAGACACGGTGACGGACACTCTCCGCGGGTCGTTCTCGACCTGCTTCTGTCCGGCGCATTCGCTCGATCAGGCGTTTGCGGTCTGCGATTTGCTTTCCAGGTGCCGCCACGGATCCGCCATCGGGGCGACTCTGCTCGGAGCCTACACTCTGCGGAAGGGTCTGTCCCATGACGACCGCGATCGCCTCGCTGAGCGCCTGTCGACTTTGGGGCCCGCTTCGGCGCCGCGCGTCGGCACGAGTGGCTCGCCGGAGGTCGATGGCTCGAACGCGCCTGCGCCATCGGCCGCGATCAGCCTCGACTCCGAAGACGCGACCGACTATGATGAGCCGTTCCCTTTGCGTCGTCCGGCAAAGCGAGCAAAGAAGCGGCTCTTCATTGTCGTTACCTCGGATTCCGATTCCCGGTCCGACTGCGCTTCGAGCGATTCCGTATCGAGGTGTGTCACGCGCACATCTTTCGAGTTCGCGCTTGACCGGATCTGCTGACGAGGTCACTCTTCTGTAGCTCACGTGCCGTTTCTCCCGCTGCTGCTCCGACTCGACACGCCCGCCGGGTTGACGTCTCCTACTTGAACCCTCTGCACGACCCAGCCGACAGCTCAGACAGCCTTGATCTCTTGCAGAGTGCCCGGCGGGGTCGGCCCCGCGAGCTTCCGCGAGGACGACCTGACCTGGAGCGAGCTCTCTCGCGCGAGCGCGCCTCCTCGCCCGAGCGCACCTCTTCGCCCGAGCGCGCCTTTTCTGAACTGCGACCACTTTCGTTCTCCGACGCGCCACCGAGTCCGTCTCCCTCGCCGACGCCTCCTGTCGACAAGGCGCCCCCTATCGCCACGACTCGTCCGCCAAAAGCGACGAAGCAGGAGTCGCGACCCGGTCCCATCACGATCCCTGCGGAACTGCGACGCCGACTGTCACCTCGCAAGGTCTCTCTCGGTCGGCTCGCTGAGCGGCGAAAAGCGTTTGCGTACCCGGGTGACGCGAGCAGTAGCGAAGACGAGCTGTTGCTCGCGTGAGGAACGCGGATATTTTTTTTGTTGGGATCCGTTGCAGACTCGTCTCTACGTGCTTTCGACAGCTTCATTGGGTCGTACAGGGGCCGTCGCAAGGCTCTCGGTTGTGCTCTGAGAAGTGCCGGTCGCCGCCGCCCCGGCCGGGATCCGAATTTCTCATCAGCCGTCCGTTCGATCGCGCTCGTGGGTTTCTCTCGTCTTAAGCGCCGCGAGATTAGCATACATGCGCTGGCTGGCATCACTCGTCGCTCTGTGTCTTCTACTGTACACAGTCGCCCTCGCGGAACCGATCCCACGTCAAGCAGAAGCGCCGGCTCGTCGGGAACGAGTCTTTGGTCGACCGGCGAACGCGGTACAGCAGCGCGACGACAAGCAGCGGCAGGTCGTCAGGAATGCAGAGGCAGACAGGACCACGAACTATGTGAGTCGGCTCCGTCTCTCTTTGTGTCGCTCTTCTTTCGCCGTCTGCGCATTCGGACCGTGATCGAGGCGGAAAGTCGGAAGGGTCGGTATCGCGACTGAGGCGTGCTGAGGGGCTTGAGCCACGTAGGAGGGTCTAATGCAACGCCTTCTAACGGATGTGCCACCCCGCGAGCTCGAACTTCGGCCTGCTGACTCAATCCTCTCCTCCGGCAGCTCGTGACTTTGGACCGATCGATTAACAACGTCAACAAGGACAAGATCCTCGACGTCCTCCTGCGACTCGGCGCCGTCGTCAAGCAAGAGTATGACTACCGGGTGCGCGGCGGTTCAGGTCTCCCATTTGCGTGCGTAGCAGAGGCTGACCCGTCTACCGCGCGGCAGGTCTACAAGGGGATCCTCTTTACCGTCCCCGCTTCCGCCGACAAGGGCCTGACGTCGTGGTCGTCGGCTCTCGCGAGTCAAGACGGCGTCAAGTACGTCGAGAAGGACGAGGTTGTCAAGGCGAATGCCGGCGACGCATGAGGTGGCGTTCCCCGCTATCGCTCGTTGTACTCTACTCTTTTGTTCCGGGCTCAGGCCTCCCATGTAACCGCTTCGCTTCCTTTATGGTTTCCTTCGCTGGCTGGCTGTCCAAATGGCGAAAGAGGTCGCGACACGTGACTCTCGCAGAGGGCGCTCACACGTCGTCGCCCGCGGGACGGAGAACGGCAAATCGGATACAGACCATGAACGCTACATCGTGAGGAGATAGAGAGACGACGGATGGACGCTACATCGTGAGGAGAAAGAGGACGGAACTCGATGGAATTTGACACCGAGGCGGAGACGACGTCAGTGTCGCAGGGAGGGCGCTCACAGGCTCCGCGACTCGCCCTTCGAGGCGGAGCGCGTCATCCCGGACGACGAGGCGACCGGAGTCGCGTCGCGGTCAGGCTCGTGTCGCGCAGCTGCTTCCGGAGCAGGCGAGCCGCGGATGGTGTCTGTTCGGATGGAGGCAAGTCAGTCTCGGCACCGACTGGCAGTGGAGCTTCGGGGCGCGGGCACGCACCGGTCTCCATCGTGGTCGATGCTGCCGAGCTCGCGACGCCCAAGTCGTCGACCTGAGCGCACAGTCGCGCGAGTTCCGACTCGCCGCCGATCGACCGGGGCGACTTGCGCGGGCTGGCTTGGAAAGCGGGCGTAGTGAATGTGAAGCTGCTCTCCTCGGTGGTAGACGCGAAGGCCGGACCGTAGTGGCTAGCGGTGGGCGCCTTGCGAGGCCGGCCGTAGAGACCGCGCGTGATCCGCTTGCCGCGGCCGAGGCTGCGTTGCTCCTCCTCCTCCTCGACGGGGATCGGTCCGGAAGCAGCAGCGTCGGCGGACGATCCGGTCGAGCGAGTGCCGGAGGTTGAGGCGACGAGCGGCTCGCGCGACTGGTCAGGGCGGATCTGACCGAGAAGCGATTCCTGAGTCGCATTCTCGTCTTCGTCGTCGTTGTGAGCCGGAGTCGAGACCGGTGCGCGACGAACTCGCTTCGTCGTCGTGGTCGGGGCACGACGAGCCTGGCGCGGCGCCGACGGGACGCGCCGCTCCGACTTCTTGGGTTCACGAGCCGTCGCCTTGCCCTTTCCCTTGGCGCTGCTCTGCGGCGCCTCGTCCTCGTTGTCGACTTCGACCTCCTCCTCTTCGCTCTCGGAAGCCGACGACTCGTCGTCGCTGTGCGTGCGGAGGCGTTTGGTCGAAAACAGGCTCGAGCGGAACTCCTTCGGGATCAAGTCGGCCGTCCCTTCAAAGGTCGTGTTCCACTCTTCCCCCGTCGCCCTCCCCTTGCGGTCGTACGCCCCAAAGTAGACGAGGACACCCGGCTTGGTGCCTTCAAACGTCGACGCCGAGATGGTCGCGGTAAATTCGGGCCGGACTTCGACATTGCGCGCGCCGGACCGCGGCTGCGCAATGACTGAGCGGAAGTAGTGCCGGAATTCCTTCCGGTTCGCGTGCTGGCGCTCCTTGAGTAGCCGCGCTTCGATCTCTTCTTTGATCGTGCGCTTCTTGCCGCCAGACTTGTGAGCGTGAGCCGAGGCGCGAGGGGTCGTGTGGGCGGCCATCTGCAGCGTGAATGAGCGGATCAGCTTCTCTTTGCTTCTATTTGCAGGTAGTGGCGAGGTGCACCTTGGAACTTGTCGACGTCGTCGCGAGCGGGACGGTGAGCCGAAAGTGGGGGAAAAAAGAAGCGGGAGGCGAGCTTTGATGCGGGTGCAGGTGCTGTAGCTTGAAGCTCGTGTCGGCGTACTGCGCTGCCGAAAGAAGATGAGAAGAGCGGGGTGCTCACCTTGCCCTTTAGACTGGACTTGAAGCCGAGTTGCCGACGAGTTGCCGGAAGCGAGGTGGCGGAAGAAGGGCTGAAGGGAGTGCACAGGTAGAGTGTCTCTGCAGTGCGAGCACGGAGTAAGGCAGGTGGCAGCCGATGCCGAGAGAGCACAGGTGATGAGCAAAGGAAGAGAAAGAAGCGAAAGAAGCGAGAACGAGCGGAGCGGTATCAGGCTGCGCTTCGAGCTGGGGTCGCGGGGAATGTGATAGCTATCGGTGGCGATCGTCGTCGTGAAAGACGCGCTGATGAGGCGCGGCCGCGCGGAGGTGGCTGGTACGCGACTGCGGGATCCAACGGGTCGGCGGGCAGGGGGCAAGCGGGACCGGTGCTGCGGATCCGTTCCCTAGCTCGCCTGTAGCGTCGTACCGCGGCTCACGGTCATGTAGTGCATCCATATAGCTGTCTGAAAGCCTCGCAGTACCCGCTCGAGTCGTGCAGGGGCTGTAGAAGTCTCGCACGTCTTGCGTGACTCGGCTTCGTCTGGCGAGGCGGTGTAGCGAGGCGCGGGAAGGCGGGTCAGGGCGCGCCTCAGAGAGTCTCACTAGCTAGAGCTGCACGCTCCGCAGTAGCATGTGTCTCGCTGGTCTCGACGGCGAAGGCGTACGCGTGTGGCGATGGCGAGAGCTGCGTCCTTCCGTTTCGTCGACTTGAAGCCGAATCAGCAGCGACCTTTCGCTCTTCAACTCGCTGCGGCTATTGGGCGTGACACGCTACAGTCGTTACTACAGGGATCCAACAGCATGTCTAGCTCGCACGCGCAGCCGTACTCGACGTGCTCGGTGAGTTGGCCTCCTTCGGCCAATGTCTCGCTTTTCCCCACCTCTTTGTCGCCGCTGACGCTTCCGAATCGCCAGGCATGCTTCGAAGGGTCGCGATTGGAGGGCGAGCCAAAGGGCATGATGTCGTACGAGCGGATGGGCGGGCTCCAGTACTATTGGGCCGAAGGGAGTGCGAGGCAGCGCCACTCCCCTCGCAAGGCGATCGTCCTGTGCGTCGCACGCGCTTTGATGTGGCTGCTGAATCGTCGCGCTGACGCCCTTCCTGTGCAGCGGCACCGACGTATTCGGACTCGGCCTCCCGAACCCCAAGATCATGGCCGACTTGTTTGCCTCACAGACCGGCCTCGACGTCTTTGTGCCCGACTTCTTTAACGGTGAGTCGTGTCGAACTTTGAGGCGCTCGTGTCGGACTCGCAGACGAACTCGGGCTTGTTCGTATCGCGCGATCCCACGGAATTGGTAGGCTGACTGACTCGCCGTCGTCGCGCTCGCAGGCGAGTACATGCCGCAGAGCGAGCTGAAACCGCCCGGCGGCGGCGGACCGACCCCGGCAGCGCAAGAATGGCGCAAGAAGTACTCGATCGACGCAGTGCGACCGGGTGTCGAGGCGGTGAGTCGCGCTTCGGTCTCGCGTCGCTGTCTACGCGGGCTGACCCGCGGCTTTCGGTTCCCGCAGTTCTGCCGGGCGTTGAAGAGCGACGAGATCGGGTTCAGTCGGATCGGTTTTGTCGGGTGCGTGTCATTCCTCTTGTACTCGCGGCTGGAGAGTCGCGTCCAGAGGGCGATTAGGCCCGACTCGCCAACGTTTGCGCGATCCGCCCGGCAAACGCGTTCTGACCCGCCCTTCCCTTCCGATCGCAGCTACTGCTACGGCGGCATCCTCGCCGTCCTCTTGGCGTCGCAAGACGGTCCCGTCGATGCCTCGGTCTGCGCGCACCCGGGCAAACTCGACTTGGCCGACTGGGAACGCGTGAGGGAACCGCTCGCGCTCGTCCTCGCCGAGAGTGAGTTCCCGGCCGAGTTGATCGTCGCTTGGACTGCAGCTGACCTCGCTCGACGTCCCTGTGCACACCCTCGCTCTCGATTCGTTCTTTGACGCCGCCGCCGCCTCGCTTTGACTCGGTCCTCGGACTCGCCCGCCAGAGGACCACATCTTTGACGAGCAGAAACCGCAAGCGCTCTCGATTCTCGACAACCTCGCCGAAAACAAGAACGTGCCGATCCGAGTCTACAGCGACCATCCCGGCACGACGCACGGGTTCGGGTGCCGGCCGGACCTGGAGGACGAGGCGGTCCGGAAGGCGTGGGACAAGGCCGCGCTCGAGACGGTCGCGTGGTTCGCGGAGCATCTGTAGGTGTGTCCGTTCCTTTGGACGGGGGCGTGGTCTATGCTCGTTGGCTGACTCGGGGTGCAGCTTGCAGCGGTCGTTCTCGCGCGCTGGCACTCCGTCGTCTTGTCGCTGACCTTTCACGCTCGATCCACCCATTCGAGACGCTTTGCGCGGCAGAGCTGTATAGCGGCTTGCTACTGCGCATCGGCGAGACGTTTCTGCTCCGGCCCCGCGGCTTGGCTTGAGCGAGCAACTCCAGCTCCGCGGCAAGTCCGTCCGCGCGTTTCGCCGCTTCGCGTCATTTTTTTCGCTATCTCGTCACTGGCTCGAGCTCATCGAGATTACTAAACGCTGCTGCGCCCTTCTCGCTGCTTCGCTCTATCCTGCTCTTTCCTCGAACCGCTCTTTTGTGGCTTCTGCTTCTACCAGCTCACCCCGCCCGCCCGCCCGACATGCCGTTTCCGTTTCGCTTACGGAAGAGGCCCGGTGACGCCGACGACTCCGACTCGTCACAGCACTCGTCAGTCCCGACTCTGCCGCCAATCCAGCGAGTCGCTTCCAACAACGGCGACGACTGGTTCAGCGGATCGGATTCTGGACATGGCGAAAGTCAGGATGAGACGAGCGACGCGACACGGTCCGAGCCGCCCCGTTCAGTCGTGACTGGGTCCGTCACCTCGAAGCAGGCCTCCCGTCGACCGAAGAAGCACGTCACGATCCCGAAATCGGAGAACGACGACGAGCGCCAGCCCGGTCTCATCGCAGAGCTGGAGCAAGAGCGTGCGTATTAGCTTGGACTTGCCTTTGAGCCCACGCTGACCCTCACCGCAGTTGCCGCAGGTACTTGCGGCATACTGCGACAGCGTGCCTTGCGGCACGGTGCTGACACTTCTCCACCGCAGTTGAGGCCGAGCTCGCGCACGCGCCACGGCGCGGTCGACGTCAGCTCGAGCAGGAGGTTGAACATTTGGTGTGTGAATCGGCGCGCTGTTCCGCTGAAGACTGGCTGATCTATCGACTCGCTACTCAGAAGTCCGAACTGAACAGCGCTCGCGAAGAGAGGAAACGGTTGCCGGGTCAGATTGAGGCGTACGAGAAAGAAGGTGTGCTCGCACGGCGGCCTCTACAGCCTGCGCATCGGTGCTGACGCCCTCGCTGCCGCAGTCCGCAAGCGTGAGCATTCTGGAACAGTCTCACGCTTTTCCGCTGCCCGGTCACTGACGCGTCGTCGACCGGACAGTCAAGGACCGGGAGCGCGAAGAGGTTCCGACGGGACGCATTCTGCGAGCCTTTCTGAAGCTTCGCTCTGCAGACGAAGCCAGCGGTGCGTTGCGTCGTCTCAGTAGCCCTTTCGTCTGTGGGGCTGACTCGGCATGCACGCAGATCTCGAACGGATCTACCTCCGCGCACTCGAACAGAACCCGCACGTCACCGCCAACAATGACTCTATCTATGGCCCTCGGACGGCGTTGCATCGCGGCTTCCACAAGATGATGCGGCATCAACCGCCTCCTGAAAAGGATCCGCGGTTAGGGTTAGGTTAGGTTTAGGGTTAGGGTT